>CM046874.1:533820441-535020441 GCA_025667525.1 Glebionis coronaria
TAAAGTAGATTTCATATATAATTTAAAATGTATGATTTTTAATGTTATTTTGTATTGTTTTGTGGTTAAATGTATTTTATTGAATAAATACATATTTTTGTAACGATTTCTGTCAAAGCGCACATCAAAATATCATCAAAATAGACCGATAAAACCAAAATATGCTAAATATAAATGAAAATATATTTTTTATACTTTATTGAGTCTTGGAGGTACAAAGGATATAAAAGGAATAAAAAACGGTGATCTTCGGATGTGTTTCGTCAACGTTTACACGTTTTTTATAATGTAAACGGGGTCTATTTTTATCCATTGGCACGCCATTGGAAAGGGCACAAGATTACGATTCCAATGGTACTTTTATTTTTTATTGAAGCAATTCGATGCATATTTTATAGACCGGACAAGACTATGTAATATATAAGTCCAACACAAGCCCAACTAAACTATCATTAAATATAAAGGTTTGCATGCTTATAAGTAAAATTATCCATAGCCCAGTTGGTTAAAATGGGTGGTTAAGTTCTGAGGGAGGTGACCAGGGTTTAAATCTTGTTAGTGGCACTTTTTGCCATTAATTGATTTAACTTGGTTCCGACCCAGTCCAAACCAAAACCTGAACCGGTTCAAATCAAAATGACCTGTCCATATGAGGCCCGATTCAGACAAGACCAGATTCGAGTCATATTCGAACCGAGTCGGTTCAGTTCGAACCGTTGAACCAGACCGGTCCAGATTTGAACCAGACCGTCCGGATTTGAACCAACCGGTCCAGATTTGAAACTGCGTTTCCAAAACGCAGTTTTCAAAAATCTGCGATTTCAGAGCTAAAAAATTTGAAAATGGAGAAATTTTAGGGATTTATGAAATACTATTGGCTAATAAGTGTCATGTCACATATCACTGGGATTAGGGGTGTGGTATCAAATCATAATTATACCTATATATAATATAAAGATATATAGTGGAACTTTATTTACACCCATCTTAGTGACAGAACTTGCAGAACTCTTATTTTTGAAGGCAAACATGTATGTCTGAAGGAGTACATGTATGTTTTTAGAGATTATTTGTATTCGCGAAGCATATTTGAAGTTCTTTTTGTCAAAATTAAATAAAATTAAAAAAAGATATCCAAAAAATACATGTTTGAGGGCGTGCATGCATGTATGTGCGCGCATTCATAAACATACATTTTTGAAAGCGTGCATGCATGTATGTTCACCGATCCAAAAAACATACATGTACGCTTTCAAAAACATACATGTACTCCTTCAGACATACATGTTTGCCTTCAAAAACAAGAGTTCTACAAGTTCTGTCACTAAGATGAGTTTTGTAAATAAAGTCCCTATATATATATATATATATATATATATATATATATATATATATATATATATATTGTTGGAAATATGTTTTTCCCAATAAAGTCTCGGTCAAATCTTAGTTAGCATAGATCACGAGATATAGAATATTTAGAACTTTGTAACTTGGAGCGACCTCCCTTAGGGGGAGATTGTTGGAAATACGTTTTTACGTATTTATGAAGGATCGGTCGCTCCAACGATATTTATGTAATGGGCTCGTGATCTACTTAGTAAACGTATAGTCCATATAGCCCACATGTAGGGTGGGCTATATATATCCCCTCCTAGCATGTTAGGAGGGGCTGGTGATTTCATATTTCTGATAATCAATCTTTACTTTCTCTCTCTACTCTTCTCTTTTCTCTCATTTCTCTCTCTACTCCCTCATCTCCCTTCTCATCTCTTTTATATTTATCAATCAATCCATACATCAAATCCATCTAATCCAATCATGTAGAATAGGCCAAGATTACGTATACCTTCAATTGGTATCAGAGCAAATGGTGCTGTGATTGGGTTTGAGATAGATTTATGGTGACTGGTATTTAATTGAGTAATGGGGCGGAGCACACAAGATACAGGATGACCAGATTTTTTGTTTGTGAAAGGAGGCTGCGTTTTGCTTGAGGAGAGAGAGAGATACAAGAGTATGATTTGCACAAAGCAGTAAGAAGGAACGGAGAAACCAAGAGAGTGTGTGGGAAGATATATCTCTGTTATACACGTGTATTCATTTGCCTTTGACTGGGCCATGTTTTATTTTTTATTTACTTTATTGTATCTTTTATTTTTACGTGTGTGTGGAGTGTCCTAAACTATTAGATTTTTTAATATCAGATTTTTTTTAAATATCAAAATTTTCTATTTTTTGAATTTTAGTTAAGTTAATTTTTATTTTAAACACTTTGTTGATTTTTTTTTGAAAAGTCTCAAATATATCTGAGTTTTTATTTTTATTTTTTTGAATTTTAGTTAAGTTAATTTTTTTTAAAGTTAAGTTAATTTTTTATATTTTTAATATTTTAAAGTTAATTTTTTTAGTTAAGTTAATTTTGTATATTTGTCAATCGTTATTTTTTGGTTTTCGTACATCGTGTTGAGGCGGGTATTTCGAGAGAACCAAAGCGGTAACATATTTGACGGGTTAAAAGTTTTTGTGGCCGGATTTGAATACAAAAGTGACGTGACTACATGACAAAGTAACGTGATAAAGTGACAAAGCTTATTTTGCCGACGAGTTTTAGATCAGGTATTTGTAAGTGAAGACGGATTTTTCATCGATAAGTAATTCTTCCTTTATTTTTCATTGAACTTCAATGGATTCGTTGACTTCAATATCTCTTGAGGGAGAATCACATTCAATGCAAAACAAAGTTAGAAAAAGTGGCATCACTTCATTTCAAATGCTTCAGTGTCATCTAGTTACTCTTTCACGGATTCAATGAGGGAGCGAATTTATGACAATCTTTGGTCAAGATCGTCATATATTCATCGACTCAATATTCACCACTTTGAGCCAACTCACCGAGCAACTCAACAATGACAACTTCAATCACTCTGCATCGGCACTTGCATATAAGACTCTTGTGACACAACTCACGCCTTTCCTCGAATTCAATATCATCAAGCCTGAAAGTTCAGTGATTTGTCAATCATTTCTTCGAGATACACATACCGAGCTTCGAGTTTTCCGTGATACAATTTTGAAACTCATGTCATCGGTCTCGTCTTCGATTTATGAAAGATCTCGACTTCAGCAAGGGTATGATAATGGAATGCAAGACTCTTCGATGCAAGAGGAAACTGGTCATACGGTTGAAAACTTGGAGCCTATCGATGCCAAGAGCACGGAATCAGGAGGACAACATGATACCAGTGGCACGTCAGGGAATGTTCACGAGATCTCTTTTGCCGACACCTTACCCGCTTATGACGAAGCGCCTGCAAACATGGTACAATGTAATGTTGTTTATGATGTATATGCTGATGATATGCCGCATATTGAGAATTTTGAACCTAATTATGACAAACATGGGATGGAAACGAGTTATAGCAATACCACTTCTGATTCATCCGATGTAAGTTATCATGGGGGAGAGATTGTTCAGAATGCTATAGTACATCATGATAATTGTATTATAACTGCTTCATTGACTGCTTCTGATTCCAAGATTAGAGAGCTCGAAACGATTGTAGCTCAACAATCAAAAGATCTTGAGGATGCCAAAATTGAATTTTCAAAGAAAACGAACAAATTTGAAACATATTTTGAAAAACTTGAAAAATCAAATGTTGTTCTTGAAAGAAAATTGGATCAAAAAGTTTTAGATTCTAAAGCTGAAAAGGATAATCTTTTGAAACAAATTCAACTGCTTGAATCTAAGTTGGCATCCCAAGATAACTTGCTCAAAGAGAAGGAGACTTTAAAGGCCCAAGTACAGGAAAAGGTTTTTGCTATAGCTGCGTTGAAAAACGAGTTAAGGAAAACTAGAGGACCTAGTGTGGACACTAAGCTTGAAAAACCATCAATCTTGGGGAAACCGCCTACAAATCAGTTCGTCAGACAACCGTCTGTCAGACAACCTACTGCATTTAGATCCGAGCGACCACAATCCTCGAGACCGCGATTTACCTCCCAAGTTGATTTGGTTCATCTTTCTAGACCAGTCACTCCAACAACTAGGCCCAATGTGACCAAAATAGCTTTAGCAAGACCTAATCAGATGATTGTCTCTAATTTCCCTAGACATAGTCCAAAGAATACGTCTCGAACTAGTTCAAACGACGTTCGCCATACATTTGGTCTAAGGGAAGCTAAGCAAAAGACACAAGTAAGAGATAGGAATTTCAAACCTAGTCAGATGCCTTCTAGTTTACCCAACACTGCTAACCGTAGCATGTCACATCCTAGGAGCATCAATCAATCATCTAGGAATTCTAGATCTAACTCGGACATTAAATATGCTACTTGTAAAACATGTAGAAAATGTGTCTTTACGGCAAATCATGATTCTTGTATCAAGAAATTGCTTAATGAGGTGAACTCCCGTGCTAGACTTAAATCCCAGTGGGTTGCTAAAATCAAACCCGTTGGTAAAATGTGGCGCCCCACTGGTAGAACTTTCACTCTTGTAGGAAACGAGTGCCCTTTAACTAGGATAATCTCCGATTCTACTAAGACTGCTGGGGAGGAAATTGAAAAAGATGATACATCACTTAAGCCTGAACTTAAAGTTTTCTATAAAAGGAAACGTTTGCCAACTAAGATAAGTGAATCATCTACCCAGGTCACCTCTGACACACGTAAAGCCAACTGTGAACCCCCACGTGCTTCTATAATTGATATCGCTAACCCATATCAAAGCATGCAAAATCCTAATGAGAATGCAGGTCCCAAAGTTGATGTTCCAAAAGAACGAAGCGGTCCAATCGTTGTATACCGTTCAACTAAGGACACTCTTAGAGTTTGGTTGCTGAAGAAGCAGATATCGGAGAAACTAGTATCTCAGGGGAATCATGGTTAAAGCTTACACAAGGACTTATAGTCACATCACAGACTATAACTCGATCTTCAAAGAAAGGAGAGTTTATCGCCGATGATAAACTTATCCTAACAACGAGAAATTAAGTTTTCTCGGGCATGAGCTAATATTAAAAACATTCGAAGTTTTTAAGCTCATGCACAATGACTTACAGTTAAATGTCAGACTGTAACTCGAACTTCAAATAAAGGAAAGATTATCTTTTATGATAACTTATCCTCATAACGAGAAATTAACATTTCTCGGTCATGAGCTTGTATTAAAACATTCGAAGTTTTAAGCTCAGAAAGGAAAGTGTATCTTTTAAATAAGAGAACTTTTCCTCGTAACGAGAAATGAACCTTTCTCGGTCATGAGCTTTCCGTTAAAATAGTCAAAGTTTTCAAGATCATGAACATGACTTCTAAGTAAATGTCAGCTTAGGACTCGTCCATCAGATAAAAGGAAAGTTTATCGCCGATGGTAACTTATCCTTAACAACGGGAAGTTTACAACTTCTCGGACTTGAGCTCGTTTTGTAAGATATTCAACATCTTAAGCTCAAGTAATTGTTTTTCAAAACTTTGAACACAATTTTTCAAGAATTTTTCAAAAGGTTTTTTCTAAATCTTTCAAAATTGTGTGTTCAAAATGTTTTGATAAAAAGAGCATGTCTTCTGGAATCAATAATATTTACGAACCTAGAAATGTCATTCAATAATGACACGGGATTGTAAATAAAGATCGAGCAGAAGTTTAAAAGATTTAAAACATGCTCCATTATGGTTTGCTATTATTTCCGATAGTAACCCGCTTTTCACTTTGAAGTCAAGAATTTCACCGGAAAGCTTTGACTTCAGAATCCGAAGTTATCATCTCCACCAACCGTAGCAACTTAAAATTGATATCTACATACTCGACGATGCGACTACTCAAACGGTGACTACAGCTCTTTCAATAGAACACGGGTCAACAATTGAGGGGGAGCAATTGTCCAGCATTCAGAATCCTTGATGCCAAGAGTGCCAAGTTCACATATTGGTGTCAAGACAACGATATCAATCATACATATGGAGTCAAGAGATAACTTCAGAAGTTACGAGGAAGACCAACATTCGTGAACAAGAACCATGTGCTTCTTTCATATGATGTTCTCCATCATTCAGGTCCAACCTCGTAAATTGCTAATATTGTGAATTCATTATCAAATATGATCTTTGCACGTGATAAATACCTTACACTTGTGTTTAAAAGGTATTTAATTTACGTTTCAAGTAGACCCTCATTAATTTGAGTGGGAGCTTGTGTAACTCATGAAGATACTTGGCTTTGCATTTTTCTTCCCAAATTTTCTTAAAATGCTATTAAATCAATTGATATTAAAAACATCGATTGGGTTAATATTTTTAATATGGGGGAGAAAATGTGATTTAATATGGGAAATGATTAATCACAAATGGTTTGACTTAACGTGTTAGCTCATCCCGACATGTGCGAAATGTTTTCGGATATCGTGGCATATATTAAGGGGAAGCAAAATGGATTTGCACTTCAAAATGGATTTCATGGTGACATACACTTACCCAAAACATCTCTATTCACGACGGTGAAGATTGTGGTGACATAAGGATGGTAGGATAGGTTAAAGTCCAATGATTTCTCTAGAACCGTAGGAATCTTCCCAAGGACATTCCATAGCTAAAAATAGTAGTCCTTAGGAAAGATGGAGAAAGATTATGAATGTAGCTGAATGCCGACCAAGTACTTAAGTTAGCACTGGAACAATCACAACAAGGTGCTAGTTATGACGTATTGGTAAGCATTGAAGGTGTTGAAGAATGAAAAAGAATTGTAAAGATAAAGGGTGTAAAGAAAGTAGCCCTCCTTACAACTTAGGCAGAAACCGGGTCAATTCATATGCTATTGAGATCATTTATGATTCTCGATATTGAAGATAGACATCATGGACCCAGTGATGTAAGGCACAACCCATCCCAGCTAACTCAGATATCTCTTAAAAGATATTTGTTTTATCACACGGAGACAACACATTATCTATTGATTTATTCACTCTGAATAAATTGGCATTGAAAAGGTGGCACTCCTCTCCAGCCTCCGATCACTAAAATCCAAAATGCACGATCGATTCTAGAGCCATTTGAGATCATCAAATATCTCATTAGGACACACTTTCATATTTCCTTGCTTCTTCACACACTATGAAAAGTAAGAAAGATCTTAAGAGTCCTACGCAAAATCTTCATGATCTTGCCTGAACATCCGAGTAATACGAAAGTATTTACAATGAAGATGGAAATCCTTCTTGAGCGAATATCAAAAAGCTCATGGTAGGTGACTTGTGCGATTCTTTATGAATCAAACTTGTGATAACTGGAAAGCAACAGTGGTTTAATTCTTAAATGAATTTAAACACGTTCCAGGCCTCTACGCAATATCTTAGTGATCTTGCCAGAACATTCAGAGTAATACTATTAGGTATTTATAGTGACGAATGGAAATCCTTCTAGTGTTAACATCAAACAGCACTTGGTAGGTAACTTGCAAGATTCTATATGAATCAAGCTAGTGACAACTGGAAAGAAACGATGGTGCGGTTCTTAATTGAACTTCACTTGTTCCAGGAACATGAATAGACGGCTTCAAATCATGCGGATAATATTATCCAAATGATTCAATCTTTACGTTCGCAGTCAGCTTTGGACGGTCGAGTAAAGAGAACGGGTGTACCCGTGAAATCTTGTCAAGGAGGTTCTTTATTGAAACTACCTGCCACAAGTACGATATTTAATATCGTCCAACGGTCTTCATCGACCGGAGGTAAAATGCTACCGAATTAGAATGAAATGTTCAAGGCCATTTCATCCGTGTATATTGTTTGTTGCTAACTGTCTTATGCAGCGTAACAAGAAGGTGGCATTGCGGTGTACAATCCAAAAGAAGTCGTCACTACCTGCTTATACTATATACAATTAGTACTTCAACAAATTCAAGAAAGTCTGAAGGTCAAGTCTTCCGTTGTATCAAACTCTGAAGCTTTCAAGAATTTAAAGATATAAGTATGTGGAACATGAAGTCACGAAGAGGCGAATGTCACAAGTGATGAATGCACAAGGTTAAGGCAAGAAAACATGCTCAAGACTTAAGTCAAAGATCACATCAAGCATATTCACAAGCACAAGGTCGAAGACTCAAGCATAGATGCTAGGTTTAAGATTTTGTAAAAAGATGTGACCTCCCTTAGGGGGAGATTGTTGGAAATATGTTTTTCCCAATAAAGTCTCAGTCACATCTTAGTTAGCACGAGATATAGAATATTTAGAACTTTGTAACTTGGAGCGACCTCCCTTAGGGGGAGATTGTTAGAAATACGTTTTTACGTATTTATGAAGGATCGGTCGCTCCAACAATATTTATGTAATGGGCTCGTGATCTACTTAGTAAACATATAGTCCATATAGCCCACATGTAGGGTGGGCTATATATATCCCCTCCTAGCATGTTAGGAGGGGTTGGTGATTTTATATTTCTGATAATCAATCTTTACTTTCTCTCTCTACTCTTCTCTTTTCTCTCATTTCTCTCTCTACTCCCTCATCTCCCTTCTCATCTCTTTTATATTTATCAATCAATCCATACATCATATCCATCTAATCCAATCATGTAGAATAGGCCAAGATTACGTAGACCTTCATATATATATATATATATATATATATATATATATATATATATATATATATATATATATATATATATATATATATATATATATATATATATATATATATATATATATATATATATATATATATATATATATATATATATATATATATATATATATATATATATATATTATATATAGGTATATTTATGACTTGAAACCACAGTTTTAGATCCCAGTCATATCCCAGTCACATCTTTTAACCAATAGGATTTGAGTATTTGCTAAAAAATCTCACTTTTTTCCTTTTTTAACTCATTTTACACGATTTTGGGCGGCCCGCAGTTTTTAAAATCACGTTTTCTATCAAAATTGCGTTTTCATACCGCGGGTATATATTCTCTATATTGCTTTTTTTTCATTTTTCTTGCCACAACTAACGGGTAAAAACACACACAACCTCCATAATACCTCCATGGATGTTTTCTCTTTTTTTATCCTGCTCTTCATAACCTCCATCAATCATAGATACATAACCCTAACAAAAACACCAAATCAAATCAAACAGCCATCAACTTCATATCCATTTTCTTCCATCCAACACCTATGAAACCGTTTGAATCATAACTCTTTCAAACCTTTAATCAAACAACTGATCCATCATCGTTTTTTCAGTTTGTGTAAGTTTAATTGATTATGAACAAACGAATTAATGTGATTAATGTTTATGTTTATATGTTTATAAACCCTAATTAATTATCAACAGTCGAATTAATATGATTAGGGTTTATGTTTATAAACCCTAATTTGTTAATGACACAAATAAAGTTTAACACTAATTATATTGATCTGTTTTTAAGGGTTTATGTCGAATTAATATGATTAGGGTTTATGTTTATAAACCCTAATTTCTTAATCATACAAATAAAGTTTAACCCTAATTAGATTGATCTGTTTTTAAGGGTTTATGTTTATAAACCATTTATGACAAATAAATATAAACCCTAATCAGATTGAACATTTTTTAATTTATCCTTAATAATTGGAAGTTTCCTAAATGTGTAATATCTATGCTCCATTAATCAGATATGATTCTTATAATTTCATATTCAGGTTGTGTACATTTATTCTTTTATGAAAATGAAATTACCACATGTAATTGTGTTGCAGATGGCTTGAGAGCGCTTCTGATGGGTTGTAAGGCTATGGCAGCTTCTGCAAGATCTTGTGGGGATCATAAGTTCTGCTAGACTTCTTCTCGCAGTAACAACAATGGACATTCGTTTCTGTTCTTCAGCTATTACAGTCCGTGGGTAAACAATTTCAGCTGATGCAACCTCACACCACGTTGTTACGTCTGGTGTGAATAACAGTAACAAAAACACACCGGTGGTAGCAATACATCAGCCTGTAGTTCTTCCCATAACAAAGGTAAACCTCCCACTTTCACGCTGCAATGGTTATATTCCTTTATTCAGAATTATTCATGTCTTAACAGGTTCTGCTTTGCCATATATGAAACTTAAAAATAAGCATAAGACACACTCTAACCTTAAGACGTTTCACAGACTATATAGGATGCATACCTTTTGTTGGCGGCGGTGTTGACAATCTGGACGATCCCAACAATTGCCAAAGCGTCATTCTAAAAGTAGACTTGAGAATTTAAAGTAAGTAATCTTTCATTATAAATATGTTTACATAAAATGTTTAAACCCGATTACCCATAAAAATGATACTATGCCTACAATGGAAATGTTGTCGAACTAACACATGGGAAATCCTGATATTTTTGTCAATAATTCATGTGATTGTTTTTTACCAGTGGTGCCAGTATTGTGATACAAAAGTCAAGAGGAAATCCTGAGGGAATGACTGTTAAGATATCTGGATCTCCCGCATAAGTTTAGATGCTCAACAGTTGATACAGGTAATATAAATTATATACACACTGTAACACCCCCAATTTCGGGTCATAGCAGCGGAAGGGTCATTGGGTGCTACTATCATGGTTCAACCTTAATATCATAGAAAACGCCTCAAAATGAGTCGTTTTAACAAAACATACATCCATTCATTTGTTTAAAGATAAAACAGTTCACACACGGTCCCAAATAGTTTTAAGGTTTACACAACCAACCAAATGATAAAAGTTCCTTAGAATGGACATAGTTTAGAAAAGTGGGCCAAAACATTTTAATTATGCAAGCTGCACGAAACCACCTTCCTTGAGTGCCTTCTTCATGGACCTGAGATAAAACATGCTATAAAGTCAACAAAAATGTTGAGTGAATCTATAGACTTTAAATTTAAATAAACGAACACAAGTATTCTGAATAAACCTTCCGTGGTTGACAATCATGTGGATCAGACATAATTATCGTTGTTATTTCATAAGTCTCGTGAAATTGAACGTTAACATATATTATTTCAGCCCAACACACCTAGCCAAGTGCGTATATTTCTCTTATACAATTGCATCCGATGTTTCATTACTAGTGCATCACAACACCACGCGATAGCTAGTCGCGACCGGACTGGGTGTCACCCCGATAGATCTATCCATAGTATTAGCGTTCCTTTCGATTAACAATTCACGATTCATGGGTCTTTTCAGGCTAAACAAACTTATATAACAACTTTCATCTAAGCATACAATCGGGTCCTTTGTGTTCAGTTTTAAAACAAAGAGGGTTTACCACAACTTCTCGTTGTACCCTTCATTTATCAATAAATGTTTTTCCAATAATAAGAGCTTCCACAACTTCTCGTTGTACCCCTTTTTATTTTACTAAAACAAGCATGTTATCCCCCTCGCGGGTTTTATAAAACAAGTAAACATGTTAAAGCAAGGCTATAGACTCACCTTGGTACGATAGTAGAAATGTGACGATTGCCGACGATTTGTGATGCCCGTTAAACACGAAGACCGCAACCTACCAATTAAGGCGCGTTCGTTAATAAACGACTCAAGTATAAATAATACTTAAATAATACGAAAGTCAATTTCAATGACCATGAAAATCCCGAAAAATAACTAAAATATAAGTGTACTACTATACCCTTTTGTTCAACACTTATTCATTTAAAAACTTACACCCTTGACATTGACCCGTCATAAGACCCCAAGTCAACGCAAGTCAAACCTTCATTTTACTTCCCTCGGACCAGTAACTAAGTCATTTATATAATGACTTAACACTTGAGTAAGTCACCATGTCCAATAGTGAATACTCAACTCACGCCACACAAGTATTGAACTACGTGTCCAAAATACCAATCAGCATGTACACTCCAAATGTACACACCCATCTAACCTATCTAGACTTGTCCGATTTCGACGAAACTTGGTGACAAACTCACACATAATATGAATAAGACTCAGTTTAAATTTCATTCAAAAATATTACTTCTAAGACCTTCTGCCCGACACACCTTCGTGTTATAAAAACAGGACAGTTTTACGCCTTTGACTTGTAAAACCATTTTGACTTATCTAAACAATTCCGTTTGCAAAATCGACACTCGGGTTTGAAAATAGACTCATGACCTGAGGTATATCAACTTACAAAAGTCCTTGATCATTTTTAAAACTCATTTTATAGTCCCCGAGATTCGATCCAAATATCGACAACAATTTTCGGATTGTGCCGATACCCGTCTCCCGGTACACAAATACTAAAAGTAGCATAACTTTTCGCTCGTAATGAGTTAGAAGCTCTACTTTAGCTCAAATCGAAGCTAACGAAATTCTCTACGACCCTATTTTATTAGTTTACCAAGTTTACTACAGTAACAATTTCAAAAATGGCCTTAAAGTTACTGCCTAAAATGGACTATCTAAAAATCATACCAAAACAATTTTTCGACCCATTCCAACAATTCCTATAGTCCTAATATCATCCTAATATCATACTAACACATCTAACTAACTCATAACACCCTCAAATTTGATCTCACAAAAATTAAATGATTAAAAATCTTACATGCAACAAAAACCCACTATGAATATTATAATATTAACACCATTTATCACCATAAAAATGGATCAAACTTCAAGTTCTTCACCAAAAATTTAAAGTAAAATTTTAGTGAATGCATGTAGAAGAAAATTATACCAATAGAAAGCTTATGAAATTTCCAAGATGGGTCTTGTTTTAGTTTTGCTTGATTCAAAGTAAATCAAAAATTTTGAGAGGGTTCTGTTGTTGGAGGTGGACGGCAAAACAAGGAGGAGGGGAGAGAGATTTTGTGTGTTTTTGTTAAAAATGAATTTTAAAATGAAAACTAGTTAGTGGATTTTTAATAAGTAGTGGGGTGGGGGTAGTTTTTGCCATATTTGCATTCTTTTGGTCCAAGTGTGCAAGTAAATAGTTTACAAGGTAGAAAATGTAAATTGTACATTTTAAAAATATTTACGGGGCTCGGGTTTCGTAAAAATACTTTTCGAAAGTTAAAACGCTTCATAAAAATAATAATAAAGCTTCGACACGACTTAAAACGTAATTAAATCGAAAACGTCGAAAATATACAATATCGAGACAATCGATAATAAAACGTAAATTTTTTTGGGCATCCGTCGGTATCGCGATCACTAATAGTTATCGTCATTCGTTAAAACGTAAAATACGAGAAATAAAGATTTAAATATAATAAAAATCATTTTTATGATTATTTGAGAATATAATATCGATACCTAACATATTCCTTGTCGGTTTTCATCTAATCGACATTCTTACGCTAGTTTCAAATCATAACCTTCTCGCTTAGTCGATAAATTAAAATTCTCATTAAAGTAAACACGTAATACGTAATAGTCGAGATTAAAATAACGACCTGAAATTGACGGGTTGTCACATCATCCCCACCAAATTAGGATCTTCGCCCTCGAAGATCAACTTGCGTTCTTGCCCGATCGCTTGTTGAAATCAAAGAGATGAGGGTAATTCTTCCACATTTGGTCTTCTCGTTCCCAAGTAAACTCCGGTCCTCTTCGAGAGTTCCATCGAACTTTGACGATAGGTATTCGGCTTTGCTTCAGTTGCTTGACCTCACGATCCATGGTCTCGACTGGTTCTTCAATAAAGTGCAACTTTTTATCAACCTTAACCTCGTCTAACGGTATAATGAGTTCTTCATCGGATAAACACTTCTTCAGATTCGACACGTGAAAAGTGTTATGAATCCCATACAGTTCTTGTGGTAGTTCAAGTTGGTATGCCACAGGTCCTACTCTAGATGTAACCTTAAATGGTCCGATATAACGAGGACTTAACTTCCCACGTTTTCCAAATCGTACAACACCTTTCCATGGTGATACCTTTAGCATAACCTTATCTCCCACGTTAAACTCCAATGGTTTTCTTCTCACATCCGCATAACTCTTCTGTCGGCTTCGAGCAGACAACAACCTATTCTTGATTTGCACAATCATATCCGTCGTCTCCCTAATCAAATCTGGTCCAGTGAGTTGGGCATCACCAACCTCACTCCAGCTAACGGGTGATCTACATTTTCTCCCATACAGTGCTTCAAAAGGTGCAGCTTTAACACTCGCGTGATAACTGTTATTGTACGAGAATTCGGCCAAATGTAAGTGCTTATCCCAGCTACTTCCAAAGTCTATCACACAAGCACGTAGCATATCCTCCAAAGTTTGGATTGTTCTTTCGCTTTGCCCATCAGTTTGTGGATGATAGGCTGTGCTCATATCCAAATTGGTTCCTAACGACTTTTGAAGTGATATCCAAAATCCAGAAGCAAAACGACTATCTCTATCGGAAATGATTGAAATAGGAACACCATGCTTGCACACGATTTCCTTCAGATAAATATCGGCGAGTTTCTCCAATCCGAACCTCTCGTTGATTGGAATAAAATGAGCGGATTTAGTTAAACGATCGACAATAACCCAAATTGTATCGAACCCAGACGGTGTCCTTGGGAGTTTTGTGATGAAGTCCATCGTAATTCGCTCCCATTTCCAGACTAGAATTTCAGGTTGGACAAGTAATCCTGACGGCTTCTGATATTCAGCTTTCACTTTTGCACATGTTAAGCATTTCGCGACGTATGTTGCAATATCAGCTTTCATATTCGGCCACCAGTATAACTTTTTCAAGTCTTGGTACATTTTGTCTGATCCAGGATGAATAGAATACTTGGACTTATGAGATTCTAACATAATTAAGTCTCTCAGTCCACCATATAATGGTAACCAGATTCGACCTCTCAAACATTTGATACCATCGGCTCGCGTCTCAAATGTTTCACCGTCTCCTCTAAATCTTTCGGCCGCAATATTTTCCTTCTTGCACGCTTCGATTTGTGCGTTTCGAATCTGCTCAGGTAAGTCATTATGAACTGTCACTACCAAAGCACGCACTCGAATCGGTTTCTCCCTTTCCTTTCGACTTAACGCGTCAGCTACCACGTTCGCCTTTCCTGGATGATAACGAATTTCGCAGTCGTAATCACTCAAGAGTTCAACCCATCGACGTTGCCTCATATTCAGCTCCTTTTGATCCAGTATGTATTGTAGGCTTTTATGATCGGTGAATACTGTACACTTCGTGCCATACAGATAATGTCTCCAAAGTCGCAAAGCGAAACCCACAACGCCCAATTCCAAGTCATGGGTAGTGTAGTTCTCCTCATTCTTCCTTAATTGTCTAGAGGCATATGCGATCACCTTTTCACGTTGCATGAGAACAGCACCATATCCTCTGAGAGATGCATCGCAATAAACAACAAAGTCTTCACTTCCTTCAGGTAACGATAAAATCGGCGCACTACAGAGTTTCATCTTCAGGGTTTGGAAAGCTTCTTCTTCATCATCGCCCCACACATACGGTTTATTCTTCTGAGTCAGCTTCGTTAATGGTTTCGATATCAAAGAGAATCCTTCAATAAACCTTCGGTAATAACCAGCCAGACCTAGAAATTGTCGCACTTCAGTTGGAGTAGTCGGAGCACTCCAATTCTTGATGGCTTCGATCTTTGCAGAATCAACATGTACTCCACTTTTATCAATCACGTGCCCGAGAAATTGTACAGAATTAAGCCAAAAATCACACTTTGAGAACTTAGCGTATAACTTTTCGTTCTTCAACAAGTTCAAGATAATCCTTAAGTGTTCGGCATGCTCTTCATTGCTCTTGGAGTAGATTAGAATATCATCTATGAAAACGATCACGAATTTATCAAGATACGGCTTACAAATGCGATTCATTAAATCCATGAATACAGCAGGTGCATTAGTCAAACCAAAAGGCATAACCAGAAACTCATAATGACCATAACGAGTTCTAAACGCCGTAATAGGGATATCTTCCTCACGTATGCGAAGTTGATGGTAACCAGAACGAAGATCAATCTTGGAGAAAACACGAGAACCTTGAAGTTGATCGAATAAATCATCAATTCTTAGAAGCGGATAACGATTCTTGATCGTCAGCTTATTCAGCTCTCGGTAATCAATACACATACGAAACGAACCATCTTTCTTCTTAACGAATAAGACAGGAGCTCCCCAAGGTGACGAACTCGGTCGTATAAAACCCTTATCAGATAGCTCTTGCAATTGCACAGATAACTCCTTCAGCTCGGATGGGGCTAAACGATATGGCGCACGAGCCACGGGTGCAGCACCAGGAATTAGGTCAATTTGGAATTCTACTTGCCTTGGAGGAGGAAGTCCAGGCAAATCTTCCGGAAACACTTCAGGAAAGTCACGGATAACAGGTACATCTTCAGCACGTTTCTCCTTCGATTCTTTCTCCACTACTTTAGCTAGGAATAACTCACACCCTCTTTCGATATACTTACGAGCCTTAATGTACGAAACGATTTTCAGTCGTGAATTACGTTGATCACCTTCGATAACCATGGTCTTTTCGTCTAAAGGAATCCTAACTTTCTTTTCTCCACACAAGATAGACGCGTTATACTTGGATAACCAATCCATTCCGATAATAATATCAAAACTTCCCAATTCAACAATCATCAAGTCTATCTTAAAAATACGGTTCAAGAGATTTAGAGAACATCCTAGGAGCGCACGATTTGTACTCACTAATTTACCATCAGCTAGTTCTACCTCATAACTTGCGTCTAATTCGACCGGTTTGATATCAATTAAGGCACTAAAACTTGTAGACACAAAGCTTTTGTCCGCACCAGAATCAAATAAAGCTGTAGCATAACGGTTGTTTAGTAAAAACGTACCAGTGACAACTTTCGGGTTTTGCTTCGCTTCGGCTTCTCCCAACTGATAAGCTTTTCCTTGGTTATCTCCACCACGTGCATTCTTCGGAGGTTGAGGGCATTGGTTCCTCATGTGACCTTTACCTTGGCAGTTATAACACGTCACTCCCTTCTTTCCTGGTCCCCAACAGTCTTCGGTCTTGTGACCTAACTTGTTGCACTTTCCACACTTCGCACATTCACCAGTATGAGACTTCTTGCAGCGTTGATATCTGGTTCCCTTATCAGCAGTTGCAGCTTCAGTCATCGCATTAGCGTTGCCCCTCCTTCGGTTTTGATTTCTGTTGTGAGATTGACGGTTATCACCACGATCATCACTGTCATGTTCAGCTCTTCTTTTGTTGCCTTCAGAAACACCATCAGCCTTGTCTTGGATGATTTGACCCATTAGTTGGTAGGCCATACGAACAGCTTCATCAATATTGGCAGGTTTAGATGAGGTCACATCCCCACGGATGTTGGTCGGTAAGCCTCGAATATACTGCTCTACCTTCAAGTATTCAGGGTTAACTTTGTTTGGACAAAGTAGAGCAAGTTCATGGAATCTGTTGGTGTATCCATCGATGTCAGTACCTTTCAGTCTCAGCTGATATAGTTCCTGTTCTAACCTCTGAATAACACTCCTTGGAAGAATTCCTCAGTCATCCACATTCTTACTTCAGCCCAAGGTGTAGCATACGCAGCATCCATACCCAATGATGCCATTCTTCCATTCCACCAAGTTAATGCTCGCCCTTGAAGAGTAGCAGAGGCAAACATCACTTTATCTCCTTCCTCACTTCCACTAAATCGAAACACGGATTCTAATTTCTCAAACCATTGCATTAACCCAACAGCGCCTTCAGTACCCTTAAAAGTTGGAGGTTTGCATTTCATGAACGAGGTATAATTGCACTTCTTGTTTTCAGGAATCACTGGTCTATCAGCATCACCAGTTCCAGCACCAGCATTGCCAGCTCCCGCATTACCCGCTCCAGTATTATCAGCTCCAGTAGCGCCAGCTCCAGTAGCACCAGCTCCAGTGTTGCCAGCTCCAGTATCGCCAGCTCCACCAGATCCACCAGCTCCACCGGATCCATCAGCTCCACCGGATCCACCAGCTCCACCGGATCCGCCAGATCCTCCAGCTCCATTATTCAAGTTTGCCATAAATGCATTCATAGATATCTGAAATTGATCAGCTACTATAGCACGTAACTGAGTCTCAGTCAACTGTTTTGGCGGCATGATCCTGTTACACAATTCACATCAAAATGAGTATTCATTCAACGCTTGTGATAACAAAACATGAATAACACAGAATAAGAATAGATAGATGAAAAGAAACAAGAATGGATGATAGAATAAGGAATAGAATTTAGACAAGGAACGAAGATTCACGAGGAATGAGTCAAAAGACAGGGATTTCTATTGTGACAATCAGCGTCGTTTGTAAATCACGTATTAGTATTATAATAATCAAATAATTAACATTTATAAGTAAATGTAATCTCATTATGCTTTAGGCATAATTAATAATTAAATATGTATAACATATATATATATACTTTTCTTATTCTCGTCCATTGGCAACTCGGAGGTTTCGCTTGCAGATGTTATAGTCAAAAGATTTCAAAATTTTATTTTTGGAAAATCTTTTCGTTCTCTATAACTTGAGCTCTGATACCAATCTATAACACCCCCAATTTCGGGTCATAGCAGCGGAAGGGTCATTGGGTGCTACTATCATGGTTCAACCTCAATATCATAGAAAACGCCTCAAAATGAGTCGTTTTAACAAAACATACATCCATTCATTTGTTTAAAGATAAAACAGTTCACACACGGTCCCAAATAGTTTTAAGGTTTACACAACCAACCAAATGATAAAAGTTCCTTAGAATGGACATAGTTTAGAAAAGTGGGCCAAAACATTTTAATTATGCAAGCTGCACGAAACCACCTTCCTTGAGTGCCTTCTTCATGGACCTGAGATAAAACATGCTATAAAGTCAACAAAAATGTTGAGTGAATCTATAGAGTTTAAATTTAAATAAACGAACACAAGTATTCTGAATAAACCTTCCGTGGTTGACAATCATGTGGATCAGACATAATTATCGTTGTTATTTCATAAGTCTCGTGAAATTGAACGTTAACATATATTATTTCAGCCCAACACACCTAGCCAAGTGCGTATATTTCTCTTATACAATTGCATCCGATGTTTCATTACTAGTGCATCACAACACCACGCGATAGCTAGTCGCGACCGGACTGGGTGTCACCCCGATAGATCTATCCATAGTATTAGCGTTCCTTTCGATTAACAATTCACGATTCATGGGTCTTTTCAGGCTAAACAAACTTATATAACAACTTTCATCTAAGCATACAATCGGGTCCTTTGTGTTCAGTTTTAAAACAAAGAGGGTTTACCACAACTTCTCGTTGTACCCTTCATTTATCAATAAATGTTTTTCCAATAATAAGGGCTTCCACAACTTCTCGTTGTACCCCTTTTTATTTTACTAAAACAAGCATGTTATCCCCCTCGCGGGTTTTATAAAACAAGTAAACATGTTAAAGCGAGGCTATAGACTCACCTTGGTACGATAGTAGAAATGTGACGATTGCCGACGATTTGTGATGCCCGTTAAACACGAAGACCGCAAACTACCAATTAAGGCGCGTTCGTTAATAAACGACTCAAGTATAAATAATACTTAAATAATACGAAAGTCAATTTCAATGACCATGAAAATCCCGAAAAATAACTAAAATATAAGTGTACTACTATACCCTTTTGTTCAACACTTATTCATTTAAAAACTTATACCCTTGACATTGACCCGTCATAAGACGCCAAGTCAACGCAAGTCAAACCTTCATTTTACTTCCCTCGGACCAGTAACTAAGTCATTTATATAATGACTTAACACTTGAGTAAGTCACCATGTCCAATAGTGAATACTCAACTCACGCCACACAAGTATTGAACTACGTGTCCAAAATACCAATCAGCATGTACACTCCAAATGTACACACCCATCTAACCTATCTAGACTTGTCCGATTTCGACGAAACTTGGTGACAAACTCACACATAATATGAATAAGACTCAGTTTAAATTTCATTCAAAAATATTACTTCTAAGACCTTCTGCCCGACACACCTTCGTGTTATAAAAACCGGACAGTTTTACGCCTTTGACTTGTAAAACCATTTTGACTTATCTAAACAATTCCGTTTGCAAAATCGACACTCGGGTTTGAAAATAGACTCATGACCTGAGGTATATCAACTTACAACAGTCCTTGATCATTTTTAAAACTCATTTTATAGTCCCCGAGATTCGATCCAAATATCGACAACAATTTTCGGATTGTGCCGATACCCGTCTCCCGGTACACAAATACTAAAAGTAGCATAACTTTTCGCTCGTAATGAGTTAGAAGCTCTACTTTAGCTCAAATCGAAGCTAACGAAATTCTCTACGACCCTTCTTATTAGTTTACCAAGTTTACTACAGTAACAATTTCAAAAATGGCCTTAAAGTTACTGCCTAAAATGGACTATCTAAAAATCATACCAAAACAATTTTTCGACCCATTCCAACAATTCCTATAGTCCTAATATCATCCTAATATCATACTAACACATCTAACTAACTCATAACACCCTCAAATTTGATCTCACAAAAATTAAATGATTAAAAATCTTACATGCAACAAAAACCCACTATGAATATTATAATATTAACACCATTTATCACCATAAAAATGGATCAAACTTCAAGTTCTTCACCAAAAATTGAAAGTAAAATTTTAGTGAATGCATGTAGAAGAAAATTATACCAATAGAAAGCTTATGAAATTTCCAAGATGGGTCTTGTTTTAGTTTTGCTTGATTCAAAGTAAATCAAAAATTTTGAGAGGGTTTTGTTGTTGGAGGTGGACGGCAAAACAAGGAGGAGGGGAGAGAGATTTTGTGTTTTTTTGTTAAAAATGAATTTTAAAATGAAAACTAGTTAGTGGATTTTTAATAAGTAGTGGGGTGGGGGTAGTTTTTGCCATATTTGCATTCTTTTGGTCCAAGAGTGCAAGTAAATAGTTTACAAGGTAGAAAATGTAAATTGTACATTTTAAAAATATTTACGGGGCTCGGGTTTCGTAAAAATACTTTTCGAAAGTTAAAACGCTTCATAAAAATAATAATAAAGCTTCGACACGACTTAAAACGTAATTAAATCGAAAACGTCGAAAATATACAATATCGAGACAATCGATAATAAAACGTAAATTTTTTTGGGCATCCGTCGGTATCGCGATCACTAATAGTTATCGTCATTCGTTAAAACGTAAAATACGAGAAATAAAGATTTAAATATAATAAAAATCATTTTTATGATTATTTGAGAATATAATATCGATACCTAACATATTCCTTGTCGGTTTTCATCTAATCGACATTCTTACGCTAGTTTCAAATCATAACCTTCTCGGTTAGTCGATAAATTAAAATTCTCATTAAAGTAAACACGTAATACGTAATAGTCGAGATTAAAATAACGACCTGAAATTGACGGGTTGTCACACACACGTCCTTAAGATCGTTACATGATATTTTTGTGTCATTTCATAACAATAAGATTCGGGTCCAACCAACTCCCCAAACACGTCTATGAAACTATAAGTTCCAACTTCGAGCTTATATTAGGAGATCTCGAGATCAGGAGTTATTATAAGGTTGATTTATGGTCATCCTAGAATGTTATCATACAAAAGGGACATTCATCAATTCAGTTAGAGGGTGTTTGGAATTTCATTCTGTAGAAGCTTACTATATATTGTGTCTGCAAACTGCTACCAATTAGAAAATTAGTTTCGTTAGGTAGACCTTTTACGCAGTCTCTAAAATAGTGTGGATATTCTTCTGCGAGTTTTACTTTTATGGGTCTTTCTAACACGTAAATTTTGTGTTTGCTGTAGGAAGTGGATTTATGGTCTTTTGGATACCTACTATTGGAGTTATTGACTTTGCAACTGCCTATGCGGGTGTACAGGATTCTAAAAGTCATCGCTTAGCAGAAGGTGAAGTCAACTCCTTCGTCTCTCAATGTCAAATTATGGTATGCGTCATATTTCACATACATATAAGTACGGTTTATAAGTTTTAGAATGTTGTAATAAAAAGCTTTTAATCGTATATTGCAAGACCGTATTTTGCAAATTGTTCACTGGTGACACAGTGTGAACAAGATGAGTAAAGATCATATAGTTTTTTTTATTCGGAAAGCCTAGGGTGACACGGACTCTGCTAAGATGTTGGTTGAAAAGAACCAAAAAATGCTATCGCAGCTCCAAAAACATGGCTAATTGGAAAGTTGTATGAACAAGTTGCCAAACACACCCTAAGTAATCCTATCTTGAAGAGGGTCTATCAATAATTTTGACCTTTTATTTGCCCAAATCCATGGTCTCCTGGTGCATTTTGTTGATAATTTTGTGTTTATATCTTCAGTATGATATGGCTAAGGACGAAGGGAAGGAATGGGTTATGTTTGCTGTAGAAAATAGTAGAATATTGTTCTCTGTGAAAAAGAACTATTGCTCCTGGTGCGTCATTTCCTTAATCATATGAATCAACGGGTGAAGGTCCTAACACACTATGATAACCTTTTACTTAAAGACGTATGTGCATCACTCGATATGATTTATCGTAGTGTGCAATATGATTATTAAAATTTAAGAGTTAAGGTCTGGTCATACGGAGGTCTTTTATTGAGTGCTTCATTGGGCGGGTTCTCCGGTGAAGTAAGTCTCGCCTTGATATGCTTTTTGAAATTATCTTATTATTTGGACACTTTTTTTAATTTGTTTTCATAAACAGATGATAGTTACTTTTGCTATTATAATATTAATACTAGATTTTTTGTATGTATCTATTTGTATTAGGTTAATGTGAATGTTGTTGTTGTCTATGGCCAAAGCTGATCTAATACGTTTGCAAAAACATATAGGCAAAAGCTGATTAAAACACAAAGGGTGATGTTGTAGACCAAAATAAACCCAATTGCAGCAGACACTGAAAACATTTCCACAGACCCAATCAGACCCAAGCAGAAGATTAAATTTTGACTTTTTTATTCTATTGATTGTGAGTATATATGCGGATGCTGCGATCTCAGGTTCTATACTATAAAAAGTGGTAGTTGTACGATTCCGTGCAGATCTAGGTCCATTCCAGTAGTTCCCATTCAAGTAAATATTGAACACTCTCCTATGGTTAACTATGAGCATTTGAGTTTCGGTAAAATGCTTGTAGATGAAAAACTTGGCTTTTCCAGGAACAGTTTAGATCTGTACCTCTTATTTGGACCGACATTGAAAAAACTCACGTCACGTGCTGGAAAATATGTCTCAAGTTGCCACGTTGACATGATTAATAACTGGAAATCAATCTTTTATCGAGCTACCATTGTCTTCCCAAACTATGCCCTACCAGTATGTAAAAGTCAATGATCATTATAAACTTTTACTATAATTTTATTAGTTATGAATATCTTTTTTAAGAGCTAACGTCATTGTAACTTCAGATAACCATGATTCTTGGTGTAAAGTGCAGTTGTGAGGTTAGAACATTACTTGACCATAACGATCTTGCAGCTAATCAGTATTTTTGCATGATGCCGGTTATCAATCTTGAGTGGGCCAAATATAGAAGTTAAATTTGGCGTTCAATTAAGTTCATGTGTTTAATCAATGTTATTGCATTTATTTTGGTCTTAGATCACTTACAGGTAATGGCTATGAGTTTGAAGTACTACACATTTACCGAGATCTCATTCAATAAAAGTCTCAAATTATTACCATTTGCATATTTATTAGGTTACTAACCTGAAGTTGAAGTTGCAGAGGCAGAAGATCAGCCAGATCAATTGTGTAAGTGTCAGGCTTGAGATTTCAGTTAAAAAACAGCACGTAGAATTGCTTCTACTACCAGCAACCACTGACTCACGGCTGATGTGTTGTTGTTCCCATCAGTACATTCGACCCGTTCGGGTATTTCCTATCCCTATTACTGATATTTTATCTTGACTATCCATCAGTCAAACTTTGTAACCCTGGATGAGATAACGCGTGTAGTGACCAGCAGAAGAGCCGATTGTCACTTTGAAGAAGACCCATCTTGTGTACAACACTTGAGAAAATGAACCTGCCATCTTTTCCCGAGTATGAATGCACTTGCGGAAGAACTGAAGGAACTTGAGCTTAAACCCAACCGGTCTTTGGAGCTGTAATGACGGTAAGTAGAAACACCACATACATGTTTGGTCTTATGAAGTCAAAAATTGATTTGCTATTATTTTTGAACTGTTTCTTCTTTAGCATGGTTCATATCTTATCAAGAGATCAAAAGGACAAACAAACCATCATTGACATGTGGTGTTGCCAAAAGTGAATTGCAAAGTGCGCATATTAAGTCCGCACCAGAATGGTCAGTATCTCGGTAAGTTTCTCCGGATCTCACAATTTTAACGGTGTTTTACCTGCTACGGGGTAGTAGCATAATGGTGGAGAGGCTACCGGTAACGGGCACAATTCTATCGGCTTCAGTACTTGTTGGCGTTACAACATCTCTTATACTATTTTGTAGTCACTTTCACCAGGTATTATGTTTCCTAAAAATGTTGCAATTTGGGACCATATACTAATGAATTGGATAATTTAGGTTATGCTTTATTTAAAATAAGCCAAAGGGGTAATAAGAAAACTTTAGCTAATTACGGATCAAATGGCCTCAATTACCAATAACAGAAACGGATCAAGATAAACTGAAATGGATCAAATGGGTAAAAGCATGGTGAACTCGATCCATACGAAAAAATTGCTTATTTTGACCCAAACGCATCTTAACTGTTACATAACCCACCTGACCCGCCTTTCATGTGTTTTTGACGTCGTTTTATGTTTACTGAATATTTTCTTATTTGGAATAACATATTACAGGTGACAAGGCAGTAGAAAAATACTCTCCACTGGTAAGTAGTCCTCTGAATCACAACTTTTCCACTTGGGTCCGTGTGAAAACTCAAACTCCCACATCCCAAAACTTGCAAGTGACTCTAATTCATCCCCTGTTCTCTGTTAACAGGTGCGGATAGGAACATAAACAGGTTCAAATGTGGTGAAAATAGCAGTGATTTTTATCTATTCACTTCTGCTACTTCTTGGCATTTCAAGACTCTTCCGATCACTTTCATTCTAAGCTTATTAAATAGTTTTTTTTTCCTTTACGAATATTAAGTTTCTTGGTTGGTAAATTGTATAAAACTGAAGTGAATTATGTGGTGCAGTTTCAGTGTGCACTAACAGTACCTGTGGGCAATCTCGTGACCAGTTTCGTTGCAGACAACCACCAGGTCAGTTGCAAATTCACAAACATCAGAGATAATGGTAGCAGCCAGAATTGTAGCAAGAAATATCAATTTTTGTAATCATGTATTCTTATGAGTGTGACACAACCATATAATTATATATATGCTTTGTGCTAAGCATATATGATACGAGGTACTAATTGCTTAGATCTTATTTCATCTTAGACTTCACTTTATTTTATCCTATTTTTTATTCTTAAAAGTTAATTAGTAAACAATTATTTTAATCACTACCTTAACGAGCTAAAAACACACATAAAAAACTACTCGAGTAAATGCTTGTGCGTAATAATACTTAGTAATGTTATCGTACCATCTTTATAGTAAGATTTGTTAATGATACTGTACCTTTTTATAACTTATGAATCAATACAAACTTTCACAAGAAAATTATATACACAAACATGCTTTTTATAAATAATATACAAACCGTACTCCACCTAAATTTATGTACATTCATAAACTAACATGACATCAAACACATTCGTTGAGTGCACCAAAGGCATTACTATCAAATGTTAGTTTACGTTTAACCAAAAAAAGACAAACCGGTATTTGTACAACCAAGATTAACATGGAACAAAACACGTCTGTTGGGTGAGCCAAAATCGAAAAATATTTGTTTTCTTTTAACAAAAATATGTCAAACTGCCAACATATATAACTAATACACAAACGTAACCAAATCAAATTATTTTTAAAAAAAAATAATACTAATATATCACAAAACGTAGTGAAAAAATAAATAAAACAAAAAAACTAAACACTAAAAAGAAACCCACAATAACTACGACGACACGACCACTTGGCATATAAAAGAAACAAAACACGATCACTGGATGGCATGAGCTAAAAAAATCGGAATAAAACCATAACTGTAAACACAAAAAACTAACACACCAACGTAGTTTTAGAAAAGATTTACGAAACAACCCCGCCCGTTGGGCGGGTTACGACGCTAGTATATATATATATATATATATATATATATATATATATATATATATATATATATATATATATATATATATATATATATACTAGTGGCAAAACCCGTCCGATGGACGGGTATGACTTATGATTGTTGTTTCACATATTTTTATTTGTTAAATATTTGTTTGTAATTTTGTTTGTATAGTTTTCTTTTAATGCATTATAAGTCGGTAGGAGTTGTATTTGTTTTGTTAGTTTATTATTTAGAAGAATAATTGTTTGTAAGTTTTTATTTTAGTAAGTATTTATTTGTAAGTATGAACATAAATATTTGTTTTAAAGTTTTAACAGTAATGATTTTTTAATTTTTTTGGTAAATTTGTGTTTGCTTCTTATATTTTTAATTTAGTTTTTTTAATTGTTATTTTTTTGTTTTTTATTCACGGATTATGGTTAGATATACTATCAGTTTAGGCGGATATATGATCATTATGGGTTATTTTTAAACATATTATTGCAACACTTTGTTTACCAAATGTGTGGTTCTCCTAATATTGTAAATAAAAAGTTGGGGTTAAACTGTTTTTAAAAAGTTGCGGTTAAACTAATATTGGAAATAATTATTTGAGCTTATCTTTTGAATAGTTTTTAATAAGGCTTAGCCCATATGTCAAACCATATATGTTATCTATATTGCTTAATTTTGTAACCACGTGCAATCTACCTGAAACACATTTAATTGTAATACTTTTGTGTTGTTGTTTGTTCATTTAAGGCACGAGATTTGGTTGAATTCTCCTTGTGTTTATCGTAAGTTTCTTTATTAATATTTTTTATTGTATAAAAGTTTATTTATTTATTTATGTGCATTTTTATTGTGTATAGTTAAAAAAACTCATATTTTTGCTTACAATTAGTATTAGTTGGTTAGAAGATAGAACCTGATCCAGCTATTCTAACTTCTACTCATTTGGTGAATTTCTATTTCGTTGTGTGGGTAATATACCAATGTTTTTTTTTAAAAACATATTTTTAAATCAATTCGGTCGAATATCGGATCCGAGTTAACCCGATTTTTTTTAAAAGTTTTTTTTTATATTTTTAATAACTAACAAAAATTATATATAACCCATGAAAACTTGGATATGTTTAACATATAAATTAAAGTAAAATTTCGTCACAAATACGTAAAATTTACATATTTTTTTTAAAACTCGAAAAATTTGAAATCCGGTCGGGTCTCAAGAACCGGATTAACTCGGGTCATCCCAAACTTGACGGGTCTAGCCGAGTTTCGAAAATATAAAACCCGAGTCAATATGGCCCATTTTTCTACCTAAATCAGGTCAACCGATTAACCTGACCAAGTCGACCCGTGTTTGAAAACATTCTAGTATACTAATATGTATACCCATTTATTAGCAGCCTTAGTCGTGTGAACCCCATTTCAACTGTATGCCCGTCATAGATAATAAATACCCAGATTTACCCATTTGTATCATTGTATACGTCACTTCTTTAATGTACTAATTTAGTTTAGAATTTTATATGTACCCAGTATGCCAATCCAAAGCGAGGACACATGTACCCAATTATCTTTGTACAGTTCTGATCATAGACTAAATAACAAAAAAAATTGTGATCTTTTCTTTTTGGAATATGAACCATGGCATGGAGTATCGTATTATACATCGATATTGAATCTCGTATCGGAAGTTTAGTGTTATGCATACATAAAACATATTATCATAAATAATTAGAACAAATAAAAGTACCCTTTTCTTTAGCTATTCATCAGCTTGTATTTGGTTGTGTAGACATTGACATATGTTATGGCAGCATTGGTTACTTCTGAACAGAGCTTGATAAATCGAGCCTTGAACTGCTTATTGAACTCTATGGCCATATTATCTTGACACTTGATGCACCTGTACTGATCCAAGTTTCTCGAACCGAGTCGCTTCTTTTTTTCTGCTACTGAAAGCATTGTTAATCTGGATAACCACAAATGATGTTTCCTTCGTGTGTGCTTCTCGAAAACCGTCTTGTTTGAAGAGTCTTAAAACTTCAATTAGACCTTCAATGATGTCTCTACGGAGGGTAACAACTTTCACCTCAAGGCATCTCGATCTCTCTATCTTCAACTAAAACCTTCTTTTTAAGATGCCCTTTTCCAGTTTTAGGGATCTTGTGTTCAGCCACCTCTTGAATATAGACCTGGGTCATGACAAGACCATGATAAGTTTTGTGCATCAAAGTTATAAAAAACTAAAATAAGAAAACTTGTACCAATTTACTCGTATATGAGTTCATTTTAGTGAAAGTAAAAGTATCAATGCATGGGGTAAACAATCAAAACCTTGAAGCACAAGCGCACCATAAAAATAATAAACAATAGAAAATTTTAATGGCGTTCTAATCTGTAACTGCATCTGCACGCTTATCCTGGCTGAATAGGTAATATTTTGTAATATGAACTCATATAATCAAAACCTTGAAGCACAAACGCACCATAAAAATAATAAACAATAAAAAATTTAATGGCGTTCTAATCTGTAACTGCATCTGCACGCTTATCCTGGCTGAATAGGTAATATTTTGTAATATGAACTCATATACGAATATTATCTGCACGTGAGATGTTTGTTCGGAGTTAGCTTATCTTGGCTGAATAGCTAACCCCGAACACTTGGTCAACATCTATTTGTTGCTGTTGCTACGAACGCTGCCATGGAGCATTATCAATCAAGCTTTAATTAAGGACAAAAATTACAAATAATTTGTCATTAAAGTAATTTTCAAGAAGATTCTAAACGCATTCGACAATATTATAAAGGCGATGTGAATAACCTTTTGTATCACGGCTAAAAAGGCGAAAAAATATAACAATAATCAGATCTTGATGAATTAGTTGTTTCAACTTTATGCAGGTCTATTCACAATACTTGGGCCTTTTATCATGGGTTAAACATGTTCGTTTGGGTCTATCTACTATCTGTAAATCCTTTCATGTTCGTCTGTAAAACGAATTAGTAGAAAATACAATAGAGACAACCTGACTTAAAACAGGAGGGCCCAACTTGTCTTTTGGCCCTTTAATGCAAACATTGATATCAATCCTGTAAGCGAAGATGAATATTATATTGCGCACTGATTAGAAAAATCGATGAGAAATGTAAAAACATTTGAGATGATTTAAAGCATTATCTTATTGACAAATATGTATTGAACTCACGCGATGATTTCATCTGCGTTACTATACAATCATGCAGCGCACCTGGTATCTTTTCGCCTCCACCTCATTCCCACAGCTTCTGAAACCTGCAACTAAAATGAATATAAATGAATCAAAGTTGCTTAATCAGAAATTAAGTTAAAAAATATTAAACATACTACACGAAACATATTTTGTGTTATAGATAAGATTTGTGGTAGATCATAAATTAAAAGGGTTAAACATCGCCAATTGGATGATAGTTTGAGACTCAGTATTGCACCAGTCCAAGACCAATTTTAGCTTATACATTGGTCGTCTTTTGGGGTAAATTTTGACACTCTCTCTGTGATCATTGTCAATCCTACATGAAGGATAACAATTACAAAGCCAAGCCTAATAATAAAAACGAACAAATTTTTTACATATATCTAAAAAGGCAAATTTAATGAACATCGATAAATGTACGGGTTAAACAAAGTAGTTGCAATATCTTTCTTACCTCTACGTACATAATTGCCACATTTCAAAAGAATGTGACAAGCTTATAAATATTTATGTACTACCAGGAAGGTGGGTGATGATATGTGATCTATAAGATTGCAAGACAAAAAACGATTGGAGTGACAATAACCATGAGTTAGGACTTAGGAGTTATACCGAGTGCAGAATATAGTACAAATGATGATTACATCCCGTGCTTCGCTTCGGGGTGCTGGTTTTTTTTGTACATTCCATGCAGATATGGGGCTCTAACAGACTGATTGTATACATCAAAGATGTAACATTTATAGACTGCAAATTACTTCACATTAGTCAATTAATAGATCACAGATTCGTAGGTCAAGTATTTTCTTTTACAACATACACCTACTAATTACACATTTGGTATGTGAGAATGTGCTGGTTTAAATAAATATGAAACTTGCTATTTGAATCATCCCTCTACAAACAATGGTTTCATTTTGCGTGTTGTTGGTTTCAAGATCCCAGCGTTGGTCACATATTTGTGGGATCATAGCACTTCGTCCGATGAACATAACCTCTTTCAACTTCCTGTAATTCCATACTCGGGCGCCCAATAACCACTGGTACTAAAATAAAACAAAATTACGTGATTTTATACAAAATAAACTAAAAATGGTGATTTGAACAAAAACAATACATGGGTCTAACATTATCACGTCTGCACAAACCTATCCACATCAAGAACTGCTGTATTTTGCTTCTGATCTGGGCGCTTTTGAGGTGTGCTTCAATTATGTCGAGTAGCTGGTCAAATTGGGTGATTTACAAGAACTCATGGGTCGCTTGATCTACGGGTCCAATCGTATATTAAATAGATTTTCTGAAATTTCATAGCTTAAGTATCGACCACTATTAGTAATTTCTGTGAATCTGATTAAATTTTTTAGGGGTATAGGTTCATGAGGCTAAACCCTTTTGGTTAACATAAAAAGTTCCATACAATTTAACTCGTTTGACCTGTTTCCTTTATGGCTAAACCCTTTCGGTTAATCAGATTTGAATGATTTTTCAGGCAGCTAATCGTTTACCTTATATAGTGCACGTTATTCCCGGCCCGGTTCAGGAACACTTTATGGCTGTAATTTAAAAGAAATGAACATGTGCAGATGCCTTTAAAATGCACGCACCTACAACAAACAGAAGTAGAAAATGAAATTAATTTTACCTCTTTTGGATGAATTACTGGACTCGCACATTATACAATTTCTAACGAAATGGTTAATATTCAACATAATATTTTTATATTTAGATGTAGATCAGAAAACCAAGTAAATAAAAAGTTGTATATGTATATTTAAGATAATCAGTTTAAAAGCGTGTGTTTCAAAGAATGAAAGCATATGCATGTAAGCACTATAATTTTGTGTAAATGTATTAGCTTCCATCATAGGCAGTGCTTAAATTATCTGATTCTAATAACTTCAAAAACGTATAGAGACTTTTAGCATCATTTAGACATAATATACCTCACCTTTAAGAAAGCAAGTGGTTTGACAACAGTAGCCTTTTTCACAGGAGTCTTTTTTATTAATAAAAAACTTAGAGAGTATCTAGAAAGACAATTTATAACATAGTGACAATTTATATCATAGTGCCAAAACATACAGATACTTTTAGTCTTTTTATCCTTAAAATAGGTACCGGGAAGACAATTTATATCATAGTGACAAGAGTATCCATAATGCCATGTTAAAGCTAAGACAACTGCAATAACACAAAAGAGTCTGCTTATCTAGTAATTGTTATAAGCAATGCCAAACACCCTCAAAGGATTACAATTGAAGCAGGAAACATATCACACCAAAAAAAATTATTGCTATTAAATGTTTGTTTTAGCTTTCTTTCGTGCGCGTGACCTTATTTTGTTTGTCAAAATTTTCATTAACCTGTTATTTTTTTTTCTTTTTCTAACTCATAAGCCTTTCATGAGTTTAATAGTGAGCTTATGAAAAAATACGCTCATAATCCTGAAAATATGCTAAAACAAAAATCCCTTTTTCAATTATAGTCCACTATAGTAGAAAGCTGCTCATTACGGGTCGGTTTTAATTATTATGTTGTTGTGAACTTTTTAAATACGTGATATAGCTGTTGTAGGAGGGAGAGTCAGAGTTTGTACGGAAGCATTCGAACAGAAAAAGATCACAGAGGATACCTAGTCATAATAAATGAATATTCCACAATTGCGATAAAAAGTTATAACAGTGAACATTTAACTCAGATTTAAACGCGCTTATAGTTGGCGACAATTTTTTAGATATAACATGCTTAGATAAGAATTTATATAAAGTTATAGGTGTACAACATTTAACTCATATTTAAACGCACTAATAATTGGTGACGCATCAAGTGTCTCTAATCATGATGCATATATGGGTGATTGAGAGCTGCAGTTACTTCATAAGTGACTTCCCAGTTCCCGTGATGTTGACAAGCAATAAAACTGAATTGAATGTATATTTGAATACTAAGAATATGTCTGCCGGTATCGTAATTTTTTTAAATTTAGAGCTGCAGTTACTTCATAAGTTCAATACCTAATGTTGGTATGTTACTGTGACCTTTCATTTGTTATACACGGGATAACCCCGTTAACAAAAAACACAATAAAAACATATAGGCACTTAAATAAATGATTCCAAGCACCCCTAAACTGAATATTGGCACACTATTTCAAGAACGCTGAGATATAAAGGAACACCTACCTTTTAAAAGTTTCAAGTGCAGTAGCAGCAAGCTAAGCTGTGAGAACCAGCAAGCGAAGATGCAAGCACCGAAAAGCTGCTTCAAGTAGCAGTATTTTGGCGGTACTCCAGTGATTCCTCGTTTGCTCAAGACCTTAGTTTTAGCCTAAGAGAACAAACAGTTTTAGGTTAATGTTTAATCGATATGAAAAAAGAATTAGCAGTTTACTATGTTGGGAAACAGGGAAACTTCTTTTTTAGCAGTTTACTGTGTGTTAGTTGGTTGTCTTTGAAATCAAATAGATGTTGAAGCTCCACTTACAGATCCAAAGACACTCGACAACAATATGCCAATTCCCTACTAAGTCAAACATACATTCCAATTGATACTCAAACACACAGCTATGACTTTCTCTATTAGTTTCAGACACTATTAGTTTCAAAAATAATACATAAGACATAAGACAGGTTTAAAACTATTAGTTTTAGACACTATTTTGAACCCGTCATACACAAAACTATTAGTTTGAGAAACATATATACAAAATTATTTTGTATCTGAGTGAAACTATTAGTTAATGAATCTTTCTATTTTTGTGGATATCCTATTTTTGTAGATCTTTCTATAACAGAAAACTATTACCTGTGGCATGACCAGCGACAGGTGAATGATATCCTTTGCACTTGAAAAAGCACATATTCAAATAGCAGTTGTTGATACAATTGTTGCTGCGTGTGGTGCATCTGATATAGTGCTGACATAAGTTGGTATGATCCGGTCGTAGAAACCAACTAACCCGTTTATAATGCACCATTATCTCCTTTTGTGATAAACTTTTAGATGCTAGCAAAAGCCCATCGTCTTACATACAAGGACACACCATCTTGCAGATGAACCACAAATCGCTGAAGGACTCATCCATAGCTTCTATCCCATATTCTTATTCCCTCCAACCTTATCCTACAAAACACCAAAAATCAGAAGGGAAAAAAATGAAACCACATGTATTTGTTGGGGATACCCCTAAAAAGAGCATTGGGCATACACAAACACCATTTAGAAAAATGTAGTACGCAGCAACCGGAACACCACTTAAAAGTATGGTTTTTTTGTTTTATCATTCGAAGATAATAGGCAAAGAGATTTATATAAAAAAAAAAAAAAATCTTCAAGTTAAGCTTAGTTTGCTAAAGAAATTCACGCTTACTGACCAAAAACTGATTGTGTAGTGTTGTAACAGAAAGATATTGAAAATTTTGATTATTCATTCATGATACATTTCAAAGTGCTAAAAAAAGTGAATATACATAAACAAGAAAAACACACCTCTAAAGTTCTGGGAATCAGCCAAAAAAGTTAATGGAAAATCATAAAATTTCTTAGTCCTTAACAAATGTTTCCACGTGAGTAGCCTAACGTAAATGAATAAAGAAACAAAAAGAAAAAGGAGATCAGAAGTCAATCACAAAAAATGGAAGTTGCATAGTTATGTTATGTAAAGACATACATATGGGTTCTTTCGCGGGTTGTCTGTTTGATCATCAACCTAAAATTTATTTAAAATGGCCCTGCATATTTTTACGTTATACGCAAGCATCCTTTGCAGATTCACAGATAAAGCAAGTTAAGCAACATTTGTAGAAAAAGAGGTAAAACTCAAGTAGTAGTTTGCATACCTGTAGTCCGATGAATTTAGCCGATGGACACTTGTCTTCCTTTGCAGATGTCTCAAAGTAAAGCATATCGCCTTTTGCAGACACCACTCATTTTCCTTTTTTTCAAGAACTTAATTGCGGATACTTTCAGTAAATCACAACAGGTTTCGGGGATTCATATTCCGGAACTTACCACACGGCTATTTCGACCATGTATATTATACCAATTAGTATGAAAGGAAAACAAGTGTCTACCCTTGCCTGAAAGACGATAAAAATAGCATTGATTAAATAATTTTATCAATAAACTTAGTCACAACATGCCATTCCATGTCGAGGAAATATCCAAGTCTGTCCAGAACATCAACTTATCCGATAGCAGTCCACAACTTCTGCTCCGCCATAGATCCAATTTTGATATCCTATCAAAACAGACATAATGAAACTCATAAAGATGATTACATGCTAGAAGTTGTGTTTTGCTATATAAACAAAAATCCCCTTCGATGTTTATTAATATGTAAGTTATTTAGGATTTTGAAAGGATTTTGCAACTGTCATCATGAAAATAAATGATCATGAACAATCAATTTTAACTTGATCAATCAATTTTGAAGGGTTTAGCATCAATGAAATCATCGTTCTTCACGGAACCTTCGTCTTTTAAAATTTATGAATCTGATATTAATTTTCATGATATTAGGGTTCAACGGACGATTAATCAAACAATTTATGAATCTGATATTTTGTTTTCAAGGATTCGATTGTGAATTTTGTGTGTGGGGTTTTTCTGAGGTTGAACATGAATAAAAGCCGGGTATAGGACACGACCCGACTGATGATCACGGCCCAAAATAATGCTGACGTGGATTTATAGCATGCTTATGTGGCATATCCCTCCTCTTATATATAATGTAAAGATATATATATATATATATATATATATATATATATATATATATATATATATATATATATATATATATATATATATATATATATATATATATATATATATATATATATATATATATATATATATATATATATATATATATATATATATATATATATATATATATATGTATATATATGTATATATATATGTATATATATATGTATATATATATATATATATATGTATATATATATATGTATATATATATATATGTATATATATATATATATATATATATATATATATATATATATATATATATATATATATATATATATATATATATATATATATATATATATATATATATATATATCGTGATTTCATTATGTAACTGTTTAATAATTATTTTTTATGCTAATACGAGATATATTATATAATGTAGATTTGTCATGGCAGACCCCAACATTCCCGTAGAGAACCCTGCTATTCCTGAACCTAACGTAGATGATAATCCTTACTTAGACTTAGTGGATTATAATGTAGAAGATGATATGGATGATGAAGAGACCATTTGAGGATCCAGATCCCAAAATAGCACTAGGAGATCAGATTGCCCCTCAGGTTGAAATAGTAGAGAATGGTAATGATGGTGTCGAGGAAGATGATGAGGTTGATATAGATGATGTAGGTAATGAGGATGACGATGAGGATGTCGAGGAGGAGGTAGATATAGGTGATTGAGATTGATGATGATGATGAGGCAGAGCTTATCTTTCCTTATGATGTAGAGGATGGTGAGCCTTTACCCCCTCTAGTTGAGTGGTCTGATTCTGATTCTGAGTTACCTAGTGATGAATCGTCTGAATCTGATTTAGAGGATGATGATGCACCTGATGGCTCTAATGGGATTACTACTCGTAGGCCGATTGATAGGGATGACTTTGAGAGGAGTGTTCATGTGATAGGAGAGTCGTCGAGGGTTCGAGAGGCTACTCATATTGATGGACTTGCACCTTGGGCCTTAAGACGTGATTTAGATGCTTCCCGAGTTCAGGGTAGTATAACAGAGATTGGTTTAGGTGTTGTTCAAACTCATGTTGCTTTATTGGAGTAAAAAACAAAGATTGTTAAGAAAGAGTGAGAGTTGCTTGATTTGGGTTTGAGTGATGTAGAGCGTAGTTTGAATGAAGCATTTAGGAGATTGTCTGTGTTGGAAAGTGGTGAGTATGCAGATATAAAGAAAAAGGTGAACTCGATGGAGATTTAGTTGAATGTGGCTTGTGCGATGTGCGAGAAGGCGGAAAAAGAGTGTCTGTTGGTTGGAACAGTAGATTTTATGCTGAGATGGTCGAGAGAGGAGTGATTCATAAGCGCCCAAATGATGATGATGAGTCTTGTGATCGTCCGAGGAAGATATCAAAGAAGAATGATGATGGACCTTCTAGCAGTTCTCAGTAGACTAGTTTATCTTTAGTAGTATCTTTGTATCTTTTGTAAAACCTTAACTAAACCGGTATGTCGGTTAGTAGATCTAGCACAAATTTTGGGCTTGTATAGTGCTAGAATTATGATGTGGAAGTTAACCAAGACAAAGTGGTTGTTTATGATCTAATGAAATGTGTATCTTTTGTCTTAAATTTCATGTCATACCTTATATATATTTACTTCCTTGATTATCAATTCGAACCTTTTTATTTAAACCCCTCATTGAGTGAATGCTTATTATACTTTGAATTGTGCGATAATAGAATCATGCCACCCAAGAAAGCCGTGACTGAGGAAGATGTGCGTAGGATCATTGCGGAGCAAGTTGCCGCATCTATGACTGAGTTTATGGCAAATGCTAGAAATGGAGCTGGCAGTAGTGGAGCTGGCGGTAGTGGAGCTGGCGGTAGTAGAGCTGGCGGTAGTGGAGCTGGCGGTAGTAATGTGAATGTAAATACTAATTGTGGAAGAAATGAAGGAGGACCTGGACCTAATGCACCTGAAGTCGGTGGTTGTGCTTATGTGACGTTCATGAAGTGTGACCCACTCCCTTTTAATGGAACTGAAGGTACGGTAGGATTAAGTCAGGCATTATTAAGTGTAAGGAGGAAGATAAGGTGACTTTTTCTATGGCTAGCCTTAGAGGTCGTGCTTTGACTTGGTGGAATGGGAGGATTGCTTTTATGGGCATTGGTGTAGCTAATGCTACTTCATGGGCTGAAATTAAGAAGTGGATGACATAGGAGTTTTGTCCTCGTAGTGTGATCATAAGGTTGGAACAAGAGTTGACTCATTTGAAGATGAAAGGTGTGGACATTGATAGTTATACTAATCGATTCCATGAGTTGAATTTGTTGTGTCCCCAGTTGGTTGAACCTGAGGAGATAAGGATTGAGCAATACATTAAGGGGTTGACCAAGAACATCCGAGTGGATGTGACATCGTCAAAGCCATTGACCATTGATGATGCGGTTCAGATGGCTTACCAGCTCATTGGACAAATCATTCAGGACAAGAAGGATGAAGCACATGTTGGTGAGAAAATAAAGGGTGAAGGCGATCGTGGAGGTAGAAGTGACAATAGACAAAGTTTTAATCACCGTCAAAATCAAGGGAGGGGAAATGCAAACGCTCTGACTAACAATTCACCGCAAAATGATGAAAAGTGTCCAAAGTGTGATAATAAGAGGCATGTTGGTGATTGCTGGAAGTGCCGAAATTGTGGAAAGCTAGGACACAAAGTGGAAAAGTGTAAGAGGGGAGTCGTTTGTTACAATTGCGGTAAAGAGGGTCATAAGAAGCCAGATTTTCCAAAATTGAAAAAGAATGGCCAAGGAAGAAACAACCAGGGTGGTTTTTATCAACTTGGGACGGTTGATGTTAAGAAGGAGGATCTGAATGTCGTTACTGGTAGTTTTGACATTATTATTGGAATGGATTGGTTATCCTTGAATGATGCTACAATTTTATTTGGGGAAAAGAAGGTTAAAATTCCTCTTAAGAATAGGACGTTAGTAAGTGATGGTAATCGAGGTGAATCTCGTCTGAAAATCGTTTCATGTATTAAAGTCCAAAAGTACATTAGGAACGGTTGCGAGCTATTCTTAGCTCAAGTGACCGGGAATGAGTCTAAGGAGAAACGATTAGAAGACGTGCCTATTATATGTGATTTTCCTGAGGTATTTCCCAATGATTTACCCAGAATTCCGCCGATAAGGCAAGTTTAGTTTCAAATCGATCTAGTTCCTGGTGCTGCACCGGTGGCACGTGCGCCTTATCGATTAGCACCATCCGAATTGAAGGAATTATCCGAACAACTCAAGGAGTTGTCTGATAAGGGTTTTATTTGACCGAGCTTGATGAGACTGCTTTTATACATAGTCTCATCGTCCGAATAGGGCTTAAAATGCATTAAATATCATCAAAATACCCAAATATATGCTTGTGTTTGTTGCTTGTGTATTTTAGGTACGGATATTGAGAAAATGACAAAAGATCACAAGAATCAGTCAAAAACGAACACGGGAAACGAAGCCGCACGATGAACCAAGCCCTAATGAAGAATTTGCCAAAGAAAGTCCTTGAAGATTTGAAGAATTATGAAGATTGGTCCTCCAAGTTTGAAGAATTGACACTTTATACCCTTCTATCTTCATAATTACAAGTTTGGTCCCTAAAGTTTGTCAAAATTACAAAAAGGACCCTTAACTTTGAAGAATTGGCAAATTTAGTCCCTCAACAAAACTAAATTGTCAATAATGGTCCTCCAAGAAGTCAAGAAACAAGTCAAAGCCTTAAAATATGAAGACATGTCAAGAACAGCCCTTGAATATTGAAGAATTTACATGTTTAGTCCTTGTTTCAAGCTTATAAAGTTTTTGTGCCAAAAATGACAACTGCCCAAAAGTTGTCATGTGTAATTTAGGCGTTGAGGGCTATTTATTACAAAGTGAAAGGAACTTAAACCTTTGGGGGCCATTCCTGCCAGACAAACAAACTCTCACCCTCCACTCACAAGCTGCCACATCACCCACTTCCACCCCACACCCAATCAAAAGCACCCTTTTATCCACGTCACCTCTCCACTCACCCATTAACTAATTTAATTAATCAGTTTAAAACTCCCTCCAAACAATTTTTTAAACTTAATCACCCCTAAAAACGGATCTAATCCACCCCATCATCAACATAAATCCTAGCTAATTCCAGGATGAATTAATCACATTTCAAAGGGGTTTTTGTTTATTTGCTCCAGATCCTTGATTAACCACCACTTAAACCCAAACCCACCCTTAAACCCCCATCACCATCACCTCACATGTCTCTACCACCCTCCCCTGCCCCACTATTCACTCCCAAACAAAAAGATGACAGCAAATCAACAACTCACAACATTTTCGTGCTCCCAAAGGTAAAATGGACGTCCAAGATCATCTCTTCATCACTGGCATCTTCACAAACTGCCAAGATCATCACATGGACCTTCAAAATTCAAATTATTCAAAGGGCATTTCAGGGAAATCAGCAACTAGGGTTTTGCACAATGTATTATTAAAATCAGTATTCTAGAATAGTCCTAGTAGTAGTATAAAAGGAGACGCATGTGTCCCTTTTACATTGTTCTTGCTTTCCTTGTTCACACTCTTGTAAATCCCCTTTTTATGAATGAAAAGTTGGTAAAGTGTTATGTGAAGAAAGCCAGTTCCATTTTTACTTTCAGTTTGATTTAAGTGATTATTGTTCAAGTTTGGTTTAATTTTCAGCAAGTTATTAAGTTTTTCAAAGTTTCTGTTTTCTTTTCAAAGTTTTTCTCAACTCTAAATTTTCATACAAATCTGTTAGAAAGGTGATGGAATATGTCAGTTTGATGGTGTTTGAGTTTGTGTATGTCCAAGACACCATGGCTTGTTCTGGTGTAGTGGGTACCCAAGCTTAAATAAGCCATTTGTTTGGCCATTTTGTTTAAGCTTATCATAGTCTAACCCAAGCTTTAAGCTCTCTTCTAGCTTAATCTATAAGCTAGGGGCAAGCCCTTAAGCTTTTACACAGCTTTGTCCCTTTTCTCTCTTAGCAGGTTCAAAGAGGAACCATTTTTACCCATTTTTGTTAAGCAGTCCCTCATAAGCCCATCAGCAAGTTCTGCTCAGGCCCCAGCCTGATTGGAGGTGACTATTCAGTCACTGTTGGGCCTGGATGTAGGCCCAACAAGGTAGCATCCTTGTTCTCTTTTTCATTTTTCAAATATTCAGTGTTATGTGATTTTGCATGATATTTGTGATAATTGCTTAAGTGTTAGTTTAAGTGTTTGGTGGTGCTCAAATTAGGGTTGTATGCATGCTAGAAGTAATTTGATTCAATTTGGATTGGATTTGAATAGGGTTGGTTTGTTAATTTTTGCTTTTCAGTTTTAAAGGAGTGTTTGGATCTAGTGTTTAATCAGGATTGGTGTTAAGTTTTTGGGGTAAAATTGGTTTAAACATACTCAATAGGGTAGTGTTAAGTTATATGTTAGGTTTGTTTGCATTATTGGTAGGATTTAAGTCACTTGCATGCTTGAAATTTGGAAAAACAGCCAAAAATCAGTAAAGTCAATTTTTGACTGATTTTGTGGGGATTTGTGTTTTAAATCTTGCAAGTTTGTTAGATAATAGGGTGTTATAGGGTTGTGCATTGCTTATTTGCTATTTGCTTGGATTATGAACAAGTTATTGGCTCTTGATTTTCACTTTTGTACATGAAAAATCAGTAAATACTCATCAGAAACATAAGCTATATCAGTAACTTGATTTTGCCATATTGTGCTTAATTTGTGTGGAGTCTTGTGTTTTTCTTGTGTTTACTTGACTCCCTACACTCCAATTGAGTGTAGGGGTGCCCCATTGTCCATCAAACACTATACAAATCCAAGTTCAAGTCCTCTTGAACATTCTCTTCACTTGTGAAGATTTCTTTGTGTTCATCAGAAACATATGCATACTTGAGCACGTTTTTGGTTCCATAAGGCTATAATCTTGTTAATTTGGATAGTAAGTGTGTTTTTAGAGTGAAGTTAAGTTACTGTTTGTGTTTTTAAAGTTTAAAAAAAAAAGTTTTTCAAAAAGGACTGGCCAGGACTCGAACCTGCGCCATCCTCCTCACAACACACACGTCTTACCATTGCGCCCTAGGGACTTTGACTAATAGAGTTCATTTCATATAATACTTAAGGTGTGTTTGTTTTATAGCTTATTTAACCATCAGCTTATTCATAAGCTTATTTTTGCTTATTTCTTGGAGGTTTTCACTGTTTAGCATTTTTCTTAGGTTCTTATTAGGATTTAGGACTTTTCTGTTTAAAAAGTTTATTTTTCCCATTATTAATTAGTTTTCTAGGATTATTTTAAGTTTTAATTTTAAAAAGTCATTAAAAATAGAAAAAGGTTATTTAAAAATCTGAAAAAATAGTTTTTAGGTTTTTAATCATATCTTTGAGGTTTTCAGCTATTTAAGTTTTCAATTTAGCTTATTTTTTATTTTATAGGATTTTAAGGTTTTTAGCTAACTTTAAAATTTAATATAAAATTATTAAATAGGTTTCAGAAAATTTAATTTGCATTTTTATCTTAGTTACATTATTCTAGATTTTTGGTAATTTTTTAGAAATTTTTTATGAACTTTGAAATTTTTTTGAATATTTTAATATTATTTTATTATTAAAAATTGAATTTTGATTTTTGATTTTTTTTTTCATTTTTCCTAGGTTAAGGACACTTAATTAGGAGTTTTGTCACTTTCCAAATATTTTTAGGACTTTTTAATTAATTTCTAGAATTAATTTAAGATTTAAGTGATTTTAATAGTTTTTAAGTGTTTAAAAATAGTTTAATTTGGTTTTAAAATTTTAAAAAATAGTTTTTAGCTTAATTAGGATATTTTGAGGTTTACAAACTATTAGATCTTGTTTAGGGATTTTTAATAATTAATTGTTGATTTTTAGGGCTTTAATTAGCATTAAAAAGTCATTATCTAATTAATTAAAAGGTTTTAACAAGTTTGGATTTTTTGTAAACTCTTAGAATATTATTAGGGATTTTTGGTAATTTTTAGAAATTTTTAGGTTAAAATTTTATTTTTGGCACTATTTACGGTTTTGCGTGATCGCCTTTTTTGTCTTAGTTTAATTCGTCTTCGTAAACGTCTTTTTCTTCTAATCCCATTTCTTTCTTTCTTTTTCAATCATATAATCACAAATCAATATCAATTCAATACACAACCCACTAGCCTCCTCGAGAACGAACTCACTTTTAGGGTCTTACACACACGGTTTTCCTAAATCGTCGTGCTCACTTGCCCTATTTATTGCTCTTTTCCTAAAGAGTGGTAAAAACTCCAACATCATTTTGGCGCCGCTGCCGAGGAGGCGTGTTGTGTTTTGGTTGAACAATTGTTGTTTTTATATATAGCCATAAATAGTATTTGTATTAGTAGCACTCTACTAATACGTATTATCGGTTTTTCGTTTTTTGTGAATACTATTACTATATTGTATACGTAGAACAATAAATTTACAAGTACTCCAAATACGTGAGAAATCACAACCTTGACTTGGGAGGTCATTACCCAATCATTGTATTCGAATCTCAAACCAAAGAAAAAGGCAAAAATAGATAAATACTTTCGTGAAGCTCGATTTTGAGAAATACAAACTATAAGGTGGGTATAAGGCGGTTGTATTTCACGACCTAAAGGAAAAAGGCTCATAAGTGCTTCGCGCCGCCTCGTTTCCTCCGCTTGCTTGTGCGTATTTTGATTTTGAAAGCTAATCGAGGGTTTTGCCGCCCAAAGTATTACTTAAGTATCATATATATTTTCTTGGTTTCTATTGATTAAACCCTCTTGAACGATTTGGTGTTCCACCATCGTTCTAAAGTCATCGAAGGCGTTCACTTCACGTGATCGTTTTCATTCCTTGAGGCTTCTTTAATCGAGAGATTTGATTAAGGGGGAGATTTATAGATTTGTGTCTACCTAATACATTCCAAAAATCCAAAAAAAAGTAAAAACAATCAAAAACCACAAAAAAAAATTGAAAAAGTAAAAACACCAAAAATAATCTTCTTTGCTCGCCTTCTCGTTGTACGTGACGTTTATGCAAACTCGCTCCAAAGCAAGACGTGCTCGTAAACGAAGAAACAAATCAATCACTCCTTCTAGTGAGGAGTCTCCTATTGACGAACCCATTGTAGTGAAAGAAGCACCCATGGCTAATCGAACTATGATGGAGTTGCTTCAAGCACCCACCGAGGGTTATGGAGAAGCGATTGTGATTCCCGCTATCCTTGCGGAGAATTTTGAGGTTAAGACGGGTTTGTTGTCCATGATTCAAAACAACAAGTTTTGAGGTGACGAAAAGGACAACCCTCATAACCACATTCTCCAATTTAATCGTCTCACCGCCACTTGCAAGTTTAAGGACGTCTCAAACGACTCGATTAAGATGATGCTTTTTCCGTATTCCTTAGCGGGGCCCGCAAAAATTTGGTTAGAGAAAGAGCCACCCAATTCTATATTGACGTGGAAGGATCTCGTTTCAAAATTCGTGAACCAATTTTTTCCGCCCTCTAAGACTACGCATTTGAAAAACGAGATTTCAAAGTTTTCACAAGAGTATAATGAGAGTTTTTCAACGGCTTGGAATAGGCTTAAAGAAATGTTGCACTAATGTCCTCATCATGGTTTTTCCGACTTGCATCAAATTGACACGTTTTACAATGGCTTGAACGATCATGAGCGTGATTATCTTAATGCCGCCGCGGGTGGTAATTTTTTGTGTAAGACGATCGAGGAAGCATTGTTAATCATTGAGAATAGGTCTAAGGTGTATAGTCCTCGTAGCACGTCGAGTGTTCGTAAGACTTCGTCTTCGCCTTCGCCTTCATTGTCACATACCGTTGATGCTTGCCAAATCGAGGCTAATTTGGAGAACAAAATTTTTGATAAGTTGAAAGGATTGTTAATTGAGTTTAAAGTTGGTGAACAACCCACTCCCGCTACGGCTAAAGCGGTCGAGGTTTCTTGTATGTATTGTGGTGGAGCTCACGATTATTCCGAGTGCATTACCAACGGTGGTAACACTTCGAGTGCCTTCGCGGCCGCGGGAACTTATAACCAAAACGGTCAAGTTCCTCGCACTAATCAATTGACTCCACCGGGTTTTCCACCAAATCAAAATGCTAACAATTATAGAAACAATCAAGTTGGTTACCAAAGCAATCAAAGGAACAATTTCAAGGGTAATAACAACTTTGGGAATCAAGGAAGTAGTAGCCAATTGCAAAATCAAAATCAAAACCGTAATTTTCAAAACACAAGTCAAGGTCTTCAAAATGTTTACACTAAAGAACTACCAATGGACTTTTTGAATTACGCCACGGCAAATGATAAGATTTTGGAAAACATACAAGAGCAATTGGCTAGTCAAGCTAGGGACACGGCTAAAAACACCAAGGAGTTAGCTAATTTTGTGAAGGAAAATCTTATAATGAGAAATGAGTTGAAAAATGATTTTGCTAATCAAATTAGAGGTCAAAACAACAAGATTGAACAAAGTCATGCTAGGCTTGAACAAAGAATTGACCAAAAAGCCGCTAGTAAAGATTTGAAGTTTAATAGTCAAGATGCTAAGCTTAATGGAATTTTAGAAGCCGTCATGGGAAACAAAGCCTCTACTTCGAGTGGTCTACCTAGTAACACCGTTTCAAACCCGAAGGGAGAGATGAAAGTGATTACCACACGAAGTGGTAAGACACTTAAAGAACCGACTCCTCAACCAATTACTCCAACGGTGGAGGAAATTGAGGAAGAACCCGAGGTGGTGGTCGAAAAGGAGCATATCTCTAGCCCACAAAGTACCGCTCATGCCACACCTACGGTCAACCCTTTACCAACATTGGAACCCGAGATTCCAAAGGCTATGCCTATGCCCCAACCTACACCACCCTTGCCTTACCCATCGAGACTTAGGAAGGAGAAACGACAAGAGCGCGACAACTACCAATTTGAGATTTTTATGAAAATGTTTCGTGAGTTGCACCTTAATGTGAGTTTCGCCGATGCTTTGGTCATAATGCCTCGATTTGCCGCTAACTTTAAGAGTATGTTGAACAACAAGGAGAAATTGCATCAATTGTCTAGTTGTTCGTCGGTTTATCTTAATCGCATACCTCAAAAAGTCGGTGATCCCGGTAAATTTTTGATCCCTTGTGCAATTCAAGATATGGAAGAATGCTATGCCTTGGCCGATCTTGGTGCTAGCATTAATTTGATGCCACTTGCAATCTTCAAGTCGCTCAATCTTCCTAATCTTACTCCTTCACTAATGTCTATTGAGTTGGCCGACCATTCCACGATTCGTGCATGTGGTTTGGCGGAAGACGTTTTTGTGAAAGTGGGGAAGTTCTACTATCCCGTAGACTTTATCGTTGTTGATATCCCCACGGATCCTCAAGTTCCTCTTATTTTAGGTCGTTCGTTTTTAGATACGTCTATGGCTTTAATTGATGTGCATGCTAGAAAGATCACCTTACGTTTCAACGACGAGGAACTTGTTATAAACGCAACTCAAAATTCTCAACTTTCTCATGTCTATTCCGTTGCTACCATAAACCTCGTTGATATGATCGACGTGGTTTGCGAGGAATTTTCAGAAGAAGTTTTAGGGTTTGGTAATGAAGAAACTAGTGGCAATCCCACTATGTTAGATCCAATTCTTGATAATTCGACACCAACCTTCACTCCTTTCGAAGGTGGTGGTTTTACGTTGGAAGAATGCAATGTTCCACGTACTTGTGACGAGGACCTCGACAACGATGAGGACTTCTCGATTATCAAGGATTTTCTCAACGATTTCCCATTTCCTCCACCCGAGGAGGTTATGAGTATCGAGCCCAAATCTTCACTTGAGGAACCACCTATCCTTGAGTTGAAAGATTTACCTCCTCACCTCGAATATGTCTATTTGGAGGAGGACGACAAGTTGCCGGTTATTATTGCGAAGGATCTTTCGAATGATGAAAAAACCGCACTTGTCGATGTTCTAAAGGACCACAAAGGGGCAATTGCGTGGAAGTTATCCGAAATTAAGGGAATCGATCCCAAGTTTTGTACCCACAAAATCTTAATGGAGGAGGATTTCAAGCCCATAATCTAAAGTCAAAGGAGGGTGAACCCCAAAATTCACGACGTCATCAAAAAGGAGGTCCTTAAACTCCTTGACGCGGGAATGATTTACCCTATTTCCGATAGCCCTTGGGTGAGTCCTATTCATTGTGTCCCTAAAAAGGGAGGGATGACCGTTGTGCCAAACGATGCCAACGAGTTGATTCCCACTAGACTCGTGACCGGATGGAGAGTGTGCATTGACTATCGAAAGTTGAATGAAGCCACTCGAAAAGACCATTTTCCCTTGCCCTTCATGGACCAAATGTTGGAGCGTCTTGCGGGAAACAATTTCTATTGCTTTCTAGATGGTTTTTCCGGTTACTTCCAAATTCCCATCGGTCCTTGTGATCAAGAAAAAACTACGTTTACGTGTCCATATGGAACGTTTGCCTATCGTAGAATGCCATTCGGACTTTGTAATGCACCAGGAACCTTTCAAAGGTGCATGATGGCTATTTTTCATGATATGATCGAGAAGATGATGGAAGTCTTCATGGATGACTTTTCCGTGTTTGGTGATTCTTTAACTTCGTGTTTGTCGAACCTTGAGAGAATGTTAAAACGTTGTGAGGAAACCAACCTTGTGCTCAATTGGGAAAAATGTCATTTTATGGTTAAGAGTGGAATCGTCTTAGGGCACAAGGTCTCGAAAGCGGGGATTGAGGTAGATCAAGCTAAGGTAGACGTCATCGCCAAATTACCTCATCCCAAAACTGTTAAGGGAGTTAGGAGTTTCCTAGGCCACGCGGGCTTTTATCGACGATTCATCAAGGATTTTTCAAAGATCTCTCGACCCATTACACATCTACTTGAAAAAGAGGCACGTTTTGTCTTTGACGAAGATTGTGTACGAGCCTTTGAAATCCTTAAGAGGAAACTTACCGAAGCTCCCATTCTTGTTGCTCCCAGTTGGAACCTCCCCTTTGAGCTTATGTGCGATGCTAGTGACTACGCTATTGGGGCCGTTTTGGGGCAACGTCATGATAAGCACTTCTTGCCTATTCACTATGCTAGCAAGACGATGACCGAGGCTCAACTAAAATACACTACAACGGAAAAGGAGTTCCTTGCCGTGGTGTATGCATTTGAGAAGTTCCGACCTTACCTCGTCTTGACGAAATTCATAGTGTATACAGACCATTCGGCTATTAAGTATCTCATGGCAAAGCAAGATGCTAAGCCGAGATTACTTCGTTGGATTCTCCTCCTTCAATAATTTGATCACAAAATCGTTGACAAAAAAGGAGCCGAGAATCTAGCGGCCGATCATCTCTCTCGTTTGGAAGATCCTCACCAAAGTGTTTACGAGCCTAAGGAAATCACCGAAACATTTCCGCTCGAGACACTTGGTGTAGTGACTTCTAAGCTTGATTCTTCTACCCCATGGTTTGCGGATTTTGCAAATTACCATGCGGGTAACTTCATCATTAAGGGTATGACGACTCAACAAAAACGAAAATTCTTTCGTGACGTCAAGTTCTACTTTTGGAACGACCCTTACTTGTTTCGAACTTGTGCGGATCAAATCATCCGACGTTGTGTATTTGGCACCGAAGCTTCTAACATCCTTAGAGCTTGCCATGAGGGACCCACGGGTGGTCACCACGGTGCTAATCTCACGGCTAAAAAGGTGTTTGATGTCAGCTTCTTTTGGCCTACTATTTACCGAGATGCACAAGATCTTGTGAAGTCGTGTGATGCATGCCAACGACAAGGAAAAGCCTCACAAAAAGATGAAATGCCACAAAATATCATTCAAGTGTGTGAGATCTTTGACGTTTGGGGCATAGACTTTATGGGGCCGTTCCCATCATCTCGTGGTAACAAGTACATTCTCGTTGCGGTTGACTACCTTTCTAAGTGGGTGGAGGCCAAGGCCTTGCCCACCAATGATGCTCGTGTGGTAGTCAAGTTATTGAAGCAATTGTTTTCTCGGTTTGGAACCCCTCGTGCTATCATAAGCGATCGTGGAACCCATTTTTGTAACGACCAATTTGAAAGGGTTCTAAGGAAATATGGGGTTACACATCGGCTTTCTACGGCTTATCACCCACAAACGAGTGGGAAAGTCGAGGTTTCAAACCGAGCTTTGAAGAGGATTTTGGAGAGATCCGTTGGAGAGAACCGACAATCTTGGTCGGATAAGTTAGACGATGATTTATGGGCCTTTAGGACCGCTCATAAGACGCCCATTGGGTGCACTCCCTATAAGCTTGTGTATGGAAAGAATTGTCATTTGCCTATCGAGTTAGAACACAAGGCTTATTGGGCCCTAAAGCATTGTAATGATGATATGGAGACCGCGGGAAAACACCGGAAAATGAAATTAAATGAATTGGATGAATTAAGGGATATTGCTTATGAAAATTCATTGATTTATAAAAAGAAAACTAAAAAGTTGCATGATTCAAAAATTAAAAACCGGGTTTTTAACATTGGGGATCAAGTTTTGCTTTTTAATTCAAGATTAAAAATCTTTTCCGGTAAATTGAAATCCCGTTGGTCCGGTCCATTCACCGTGACTCAAGTATTTTCGTATGGGACCATCGAGCTAGCTCAAGATGATGGTCCTAACTTCAAGGTGAATGGACATAGGTTGAAGCACTACTTTGGCGGGGAAGTTCCATCCTTGAACTACCTCGACCAAGTCACCTTCCCCAATGATAATTAGTATTGAGGGGATCGAGTCGAGCTCATGACTCGGTAATCAAAAACGAGGTGCCTCGTGGGGGAGTCCCATGCTTATCCTATGTACATATTATAGCTTTCTAATTTAGCTTACGTGTGGGGATTTGTGCCCTTCCAACCTTTGTTCCGTGGTTGTTTGTGCATTGTGGTTTTTAGATCATGATCTTCACGATTGGAGCCTCTCGTGTTCGTTTTATGGGAGCACTCGATCGTTTGCTTTGAAGACATTTCTCAATATCCATGATATATCCTTTGATGTTCTAACCTTAGGTTTTTAGCACACTTCATAAACGGCTATTAATTTATTGGTTACACCCTTTCCATGCTAGATTAGGCATTCGACTACGTCTCTAGTATGGGGGTGTTTGCACCCCTAGACTCGAAACATTGAGGACAATGTTTAACTTTAGTATGGGGGGGTGAATAGATACTTGCCTTGCCAAACCTTCACGCTTTCCAAAGTTTATCGTTTTGTTTATCGTTTTTGTTGCAAATAAGGCTAAAAATGGCCAAATTTTAAATTTTTCTCATGTTTTATAAGTGTTTGAAGACATGAATGTAGATTTTCCGATGGCGAGAATAAGAGTAATTTTTTACTCGACCGTGCGTGTTGAGCACTTAGCTTTGGTCCTTAACTACACATTAGGCTAAGTCTCTTAAATGAGGACGAGAAATGATAGAGTTAATTATAAGTTACTATGCTAAACGTAGAGTACTCGTATTCTTTCAAAAACTCATGTGTTCTCATTGTTTGCTTATTCTCCTTTCGCATGTAAATATTTTTTACTTAATTGTTGGAAATACGTTTTACGTATTTATGAAGGATCGGTCGCTCCAACGATAATTATGTAATGGGCTCGTGGTCCACTTTATAATGTATAGTCCATATAGCCCACATGTAGGGTGGGCTATATATATACCCCTCCAAGCATGTTAGGAGGGGGTTGGTCATTCATTCATGGACAATGATTCATTAATCTAATCTTACTTTCTCTCTCTACTTTTCCATTATCACCTTTCTCTCTCTACACCTAATCTCCTTCTTCCCCATCTCTTCCACCAAATCCATAGATCTAATCCATCCATTTAACAAATCCTTAGAATTTGTAGGCCTTCAATTGGTATCAAGAGCCATGGTTGAATCTTAGGATTTGCTTATTTTTTATCTTTTGATTTGGTGGTAAAAATCCTTTCTTTTCTAATTTTCTATCCAATCTTTTCATCATTTAATCAATTTTTTATCAATTTTTTTATAAATTTTATCAATTTTCATTTTTTATCAGTTTTATTCTTTTTCGTATGTTTTTTACCAACAGTTTTTTTTTTTTTTTTTTTTTTGATTATCAGTTTTTTAGTATCATTTTATCAATTTTTTAAAATAATCAGTTTTTCTTTTTCAATAATAAGTTTTTTATAATCACATTTTTTTAATTTTTTTTTAATCAAGTCAAGTTTATCTATTTTTTTTTTTATTCAGTCAAGTTCTTTTATTCAGTCGTTCTTTTTTTTTATTTTTTAATCAATTTTTTTTAATCAGTCACTTTTTAATTATTTTTAATCAAATTTTTTTTAGATCAGTTATCAGTCCAAAGGTTTTTTCTTGGTCAAAACAGTCCATGTGTCCAATCCAAACAGTCCAAAATTGTCAAGTATCATCTGTCTTTTTCCATCAGTCTTTCAATTTTTTTGAAGATCGAACGATTTCATTTTTCAGCATAAGAAAACTTTCCGAATAGACAACACTTTCCGCATGACAAAAAATTCCGCATGACAAAAAGTTCCGCATGACAAAAAGTTCCGCATAGACAAAGTTCCGCATAGACAAAGTTCCGCATAGACAAAGTTCCGCATAGACAAAGTTCCGCATAGACAAAGTTCCGAATAGGGAAAGTTCCGAATAGGGAAAGTTCCGAATAGGGAAAGTTCCGAATAGGGAAAGTTCCGAATAGGGAAAGTTCCGAATAGGGAAAGTTCCGAATAGGGAAAGTTCCGAATAGGACTCTCATTTGACTCCCTCGACACACTTAACACTCTCTCAAAACCTTTAGACTTAACCAAAAAAGATTTAGAACCCAAACCATACACTCTCAGACTCATCACACCCTTACCTCCACCCCCAAAAACTTGACTCGACATCTCATCACTCTCTCAAACACCCAACTCACCTCTCGACCCTCACACTCTCGAACCACTCACCCACTCGTCCTCGACACCCTTGAAAACCCTTGAAAACCCTCATTCTCTTGACAGCCTCGACTCACTCTCGAAAACAAAACTCACTCCCTCACCTCTCGACTGACACCAACTCACCCCTCTCAAACCAACCACCCCGACACCCAAACCCACATCAGACACTTTCCTACACTCGAACCCCACTCACCTCTCGTTTCCCTTTCGTCAACTCTCAACAAACCCCAATATCAAGACTCGAAAACTCGACAAATAAAACTCAACTCGTCCCTCAAAACCCACCCTCCTCAAAACCTCCTTCTCACCAGAACACCCTCGACTCCCTCTCTCACATCTCACCCTTTCGACAAACTGACACCAGACAGACCCTCACCAAACCGACCTCAATCCAACACCCTCGTCACAATAACACTCTCGACTCACAAACCAAAACAGACTCCATTTTTTTATCAAGACTCGACCAACACCAAAACCCAAGATTGACAGAAAGACTCGAACAGATGAGAGAGGGACTCAATTAACAAGCATGCAACAAAGTCAAAATACCTACCCGAGATCACTTGATTGATCTAGCAGTCTTTATCTCTCGATTTCTTCAAAGGGTTGGTGTGATTTTAATCAAACAGAGATTGGTATTTGGGTTTATCACAGATTCGTGTATCAAAAGCTTCAATTTTGTTTTTCGTGGGTTTGATTATAGTAGTAAAGATAAGAGCCGATTTTTTTTGTTGATTGAGATTGGACTGACAAAATAAGGGGACGGAGGTTCCAAAGTTGGTGGTGGCTGCGTTTTTGTTTGAAGAAAATAGAGGGGCGGAGGATACAAAGAGGAGTGAGATAGATTTAGGGTTGTGAGAAAATCAAGGATTGAGTTTATATATATAATATTGAGGCGGATTTAACAAAGTAACAGCAAGGTGGGGCGGTGGAATCATTATTTTTGGGGCCACGTGTTTTTAACTAGACGGAGATACACAATTTTTTCTATTATCAATTTTTTTTTCCTTTAAATAGATAAATCATATTTTTTATTTTTTAGTTTAAATTTCAAATTTTTCTAATTTTTTTAGTTTAAATAGATAATCACAATTTTCTTTTTTAAAATAAGTTAATTTTTTATATATTAATTTTTTTTTTTTTTTTTTTTTTTTTTTTTTTGGCAAATTCGTATTGAGGCGGGTATTTTAATAGAATTAACGTGGAAAAATATTTGACGGGTTCAAATTTTTCTGGCCGGATTTGAAGTCAAATTTACGAGTGAAAGTGACGGGATATATTTTTAGCAATTACGGATTTTTGATCGGGTTTTATTCATAATCTTTTGAGCCGATAACACTTTTTGAGCCGAGTCGTATTGTTTAAACCCGACAACAACAACAGCCACATCATTTTTCCTCGATTACTAGTGGATTCGTTCGATTCGACATGTCAAACGGGAGAGTTGTATTTAAGGCACAACGAAGTTAAGAAAAGTGGCATCACCTCCTTTCAACTACTCCAGTCTCATCTTGTCACTCTTTCGGGGATTCAAGGAGGGAGAGAATTTGTGACAATCTTTGGACAAGATCGTCATGTATTCATCGACTCAATGTTCACCACTTTGACCGAACTCGCCGAGCAACTCAACCGTGACAACTTTACTCAATCTGCATCGTCACTTGCTTATAAGGCTCTTGTGACACAACTCACGCCTTTCCTCCAATTCAATATCATCAAGCCTGAAAGCTCAGTGATTTGCCAATCATTTCTTCGAGATACACATACCGAGCTTCGAGTTTTCCGTGATACGATTTTGAAACTCATGTCATCGGTCTCGTCTTCAATTTATGAAAGATCTCGACTTCAGCAAGGGTATGATAATGGAGTGCAAGACTCTTCGATGCAAGAGGAAACTGGTCATACGGTTGACAACTTGGAGCCTAACGATGGCAAGAGCACAGAATCAGGAGAACAACATGATACCAGTGGTACGTCAGGGAATGTTCACGAGATCTCTCTTGATGACACCTTACCCGTTTATGACGAAGAGCCTGCAAATATGGTATAATCTAATGTTGTTTATGATGTATATGCTAATGACATGCCGCATATTGAGCATTCTGAACCTAATTATGACAAACATGGGATGGAAAAGAGTGATAGAAATACCACTTCTGATTCATCCGATGTGTGTCATAATGGGGGAGAAGGTGTTCAAAATGCTAAACATCATGATAAATGCTTTATAACTGCCTCGTTAACTGATTCTGATTCTAAGATTAAAGAGCTCGAAACGATCGTAGCTCGGCAATCTAAAGACCTTGAGGATGCCAAACTTGAATTTTCTAAGAAAACGGACAAATTTGAAACATACTTTGAAAAACTTGAAAAGTCAAACGTTGTTCTTGAAAGAAAATTGGATCAAACTGTTCTAGATTCTAAAGCTGAAAAGGATAATTTTTTGAAACAAATTCAACTGCTTGAATCTAAGTTGGCATCCCAAGATAACTTGCTCAAAGAAAATGAAACTTTAAAGGCCCAAGTACAGGAAAAGGTTTTTGCTATAGCTGCGTTGAAAAACGAGTTAAGGAAAAGTAAAGGACCTAGTGTGGACACTAAGCTTGAAAAACCATCAATCTTGGGGAAACCGCCTACAAATCAGTTTGTCAGACAACCTACTGCATTTGGATCCGAGCGATCACAATCCTCGAGACCGCGGTTTGCCTCCCAAGTTGATTTGGGTCATATTTCTAGAACTGTCACTCCAGCAACTAGGCCCAATGTGATCACTCCAGCTTTAGCAAGACCAAATCATATGATTGCCTCTAGTTTCCCTAAAAATATCAAGACCACGTCTAGAACTAGTTCAAATGACGTTTGCCATAAATCTGGTCTTGGGGAAGCTAAGCAAAAGACACATGCAAGAGATAACAATGTCCAACCTAGTCAGATGCCTTCTAGATTACCCAACACTGCTAACCGTAGCATGCCATCTTCTAGGAGCATCGATCAATCATCTAGGAATTATTCAGACATTAAATATGCTACTTGTAAAACATGTAGAAAATGTGTCTTTACGGCAAATCATGATGCTTGTGTCAAGAAATTACTTGATGAGGTAAACTCCCGTGCTAGAATTAAGTCCCAGTGGATAGCTAAAATCAAACCCTTTGGTAAAGTTTGGCGCCCCACTGGTAGAACTTTTACTCTTGTAGGAAACGAGTGCCCTTTAACTAGGATAGTCTCTGATTCTACGAAGACTACTAGGGAGGAAATTACAAAGGATGATACATCACTTAAGCCCGAACTTAAGATTTTCTATAAAAGGAAACGTTTGCCAACTAAGACAAGTGAATCATCCCCTCAGGCCACCTCTGACACAAGTAAAGCCAACTGTGAACCCCCACGTGCTTCAAAAATAGATATCTCTAACCCATGCAAAAGTATACAAACTCCTAATGAGATTGCAGGTACCAAAGTTGATGTTCCAAAAGAACGAAGCGGTCCAATCGTTGTGTACCGTTCAACTAAGGACACTCTTAGAGTTTGGTTGCTGAAGAAGCAGATATCAGAGAAACAAATGTCTCAGGGGATTCATGGTTAAGCTGCAAACAAGGACTTATAGTCACATCACAGACTATAACTCGATCTTCAAAGAAAGGAAAGTTTATCGCCGATGGTAAACTTATCCTAAAAACGAGAAATTCATTTTTCTCGGGCATGAGCTTATATAAAAAACATTCCAAGTTTTTAAGCTCATGCATCAAGGCTTATAGATAAATGACAGTCTGTAACCCGCTCTTCAAAGGCAGGAAAGTTTATCGCCGATGATAAACTTATCCTTACAACGAGAAATTAATTTTTCTCGGGCATGAGCTAATATTAAAAACATTCGAAGTTTTTAAGCTCATGCACAATGACTTACAGTTAAATGTCAGACTGTAACTCGAACTTCAAATAAAGGAAAGTTTATCATTAATGATAAACTTATCCTCATAACGAGAAATTCAATTTTCTCGGTCATGAGCTTGTCTTAAAACATTCGAAGTTTTAAGCTCAGAAAGGAAAGTGTATCTTTTAAATAAGAGAACTTTTCCTCATAACGAGAAATTAACCTTTCTCGGTCATGAGCTTTCCGTTAAAACAGTCAAAGTTTTCAAGCTCATGAAAAACGACTTCTAAGTAAATGTCAGCTTAGGACTCGTTCTTCAGATAAAAGGAAAGTTTATCGCCGATGATAAACTTATCCTTAACAACGGGAAGTTTACAACTTCTTGGACTTGAGCTCGTTTTATAAGATATTCAACATCTTAAGCTCAAGTAATTGTTTTTCAAAACTTTGAACACAATTTTTCGAGAATTTCTCAAAAGGTTTTTCTAAATCTTTCAAAATTGTGTGTTCAAAGAGGTTTTGATAAAAAGAGCATGTCTTCTGGAATCGATAATATTTACGAACCTAGAAATGTCATTCAATAATGACACGGGGTTGTAAATAAAGTTCGAGCAGAAGTTCAAACTTTTAAAACATGCTCAAAATGGTTTGCTATTATTTCCGATAGTAACCCGCTTTTCACTTTGAAGTCAAGCATTTCACCGGAAAGCTTTGACTTCAGAATCCGAAGTTATCAACTCCACAATCCGAAGTTCGTTGCAATTGATATCTACATAATCGACGATGCGACTACTCAAACGGTGACTACAGCTCTTTCAATAGAACACGGGTCAACAATTGAGGGGGAGCAATTGTCCAGCATTCAGAATCCTTGATGCCGAGAGTGCCAAGTTCACATATTGGTGTTAAGACAACGATATCAATCATACACATGGAGTCAAGAGATAACTTCAGAAGTTACGAGGAAGACCAACATTCGTGAACAAGAACCATGTGCTTCTTTCATATGCTGTTCTCCATTATTCAGGTCCAACCTCGTACATTGCTAATCTTGTGAATTCATTATCATGTATTGATCGTTGCACGTATTAAATACCTTACACTTGTGTTTAAAAGGTATTTAATTTACGTTTCAAGTACACCCTCATTAATTTGAGGGGGAGCTTGTTAAAATCATGAAGATAATTGGAGTTGCATTTTTCTTCCCAAATTTTCTTAAAATGCTATTAAATCAATTGATATTAAAAACATCGATTGGGTTAATATTTTTAATATGGGGGAGAAAATGTGATTTAATATGGGATATGATCAATCATAAATGGTTTGACTTAACGTGTTAGCTCATCCCGACATGTGCGAAATGTTTTCGAATATCGTAGCATATGTTAAGGGGGAGCAAAATGGATTTGCACTTCAAAATGGATTTCATGGTGACATACACTTACCCAAAACATCTCTTTTCACGACGATGAAGATTGTGGTGACATAAGGATGGTAGGATAGGTTAAAGTCCAATGATTTCTCTAGAACCGGAGGAATCTTCCCAAGGACATTCCATAGCTAGAAATAGTAGTCCTTAGGAAAGATGGAGAAAGACTGTGAACGTAGCTGAATGCCGACCAAGTACTTAAGTTAGCACTGGAACAATCACAACAAGGTGCTAGTGATGACGTATTGGTAAGCATTGAAGGGGTTGAAGAATGAAAAAGAATTGTAAAGATAAAGGGTGTAAAGAAAGAAGCCCTCCTTACAACCTTAGGCAGAAACCGGGTCAATTCATATGCTATTGAGATCATTTTTAATGATTCTTGATATTGAAGAAAGACATCATGGACCCAGTGATGCAATGCACAACCCTTCCCAGCTAACTCAAATATCTCTCAAAAGGTATTTGTTTTAATCACACGGAGATCAACACATTATCTATTGATTTATTCACTCCGAATAAATTGGTATTGAAAAGGTGGCACTCCTCTCCAGCCTCCGATCACTAAAATCCAAAATGCACGATCGAGTCTAGAGCCATTTGAGATCATCAAATATCTCATTAGGACACACTTTCATATTTACTTGCTTCTTCACACACTGTGAAAAGTAAGAAAGTTCTTAAGAGTCCTACGCAAAATCTTCATGATCTTGCCTGAACATCCGAGTAATACGAAAGTATTTACAATGAAGATGGAAATCCTTCTTGAGCGAATATCAAAAAGCTCATGGTAGGTGACTTGTGCGATTCTTTATGAATCAAACTTGTGATAACTGGAAAGCAACAGTGGTTTAATTCTTAAATGAATTTAAACACGTTCCAGGCCTCTACGCATTATCATATGATCTTGCCAGAACACTCAGAGTGACTCTTTATTGATCACAGTGACGAGTGGAAATCCTTCTAGTGTTAACATCAAACAGCACTTGGTAGGTAACTTGCAAGATTCTTTATGAATCAAGCTAGTGACAACTGGAAAGCAACGATGGTGCGGTTCTTAATTGAACTTCACTTGTTCCAGGAACATGAATTGACGGCTTCAAATCATGCGGATAATATCATCCAAATGATTCACTCTTTACGTTCGCAGTCAGCTTTGGACGGTCGAGTAAAGAGAACGGGTTTACCCGCGAAATCTTGTCAAGGAGGTTCTTAATTGAAACTACCTGCCACAAGTACGATATTTAATATCGTCCAACGGTCTTCACCGACCGGAGGTAAAATGCTACCGAATTAGAATGAAATGTTCAAGGCCATTTCATCCGTGTATATTGTTTGTTGCTAACTGTCTTATGCAGCGTAACAAGAAGGTGGCATTGCGGTGTATAATCCAGAAGAAGTCGTCACCACATGCTTATACTACATACACTTAGTACTTCAACAAATTCAAGAAAGTCTGAAGGTCAAGTCTTCCGCTGTATCAAACTCTGAAGCTTTCAAGAATTTAAAGGTATAAGTATGTGGAACATGAAGTCACAAAGAGGCAAATTTCACAAGTGATGAATGCACAAGGTCAAGGCAAGGAAACATGCTCAAGACTAAAGTCAAAGATCACATCAAGCATATTCACAAGAACAAGATCGAAGACTCAAGCATAGTATGCTAGGTTTAAGATTTTGTAAAATGGTGTGACCTCCCTTAGGGGGAGATTGTTGGAAATGTGTTTTCCCAAAGAAAGTCTCGGTCACATCATTATTAGCATAGATCACGAGCCATAAAATATTTAGAACTTTGTAACTTGGAGCGACCTCCCTTAGGGGGAGATTGTTGGAAATACGTTTTACGTATTTATGAAGGATCGGTCGCTCCAACGACAATTAGGTAATAGGCTCGTGATCCACTTTGTAATTGTATGGTCCATATAGCCCACATGTAGGGTGGGCTATATATATACCCCTCCTAGCATGTTAGGAGCGGGTTGGTCATTCATTCATTAACACTTAATCATTAATCTAATCTTACTTTCTCTCTCTACTTTTCCATTATCTCCTTTCTCTCTCTACACCTAATCTCCTTCTTCCCCATCTCTTCCACCAAATCCATAGATCTAATCCATCCATTTAACAAATCCTTAGAATTTGTAGGCCTTCATTAATAAATATTGACTTAGCGGTTTAGTTAGGATTGTTGGGTTTCTAGTCTTTTCTAGTAACTTCCGTGTAATTAAATTGGGAAGCCATTAAGGTATCGCCAGCGTCACGGTTTTGAAGTATTGGCACCCTAATAATCGAAAGCTTCACCCAATAATAAGATTTCAAGTGCTCACCTAAATCTAGCAAACAATTTGAAGCCCCACAAGGCCGAAAAATCTATGCAAAATTGAAAGTGAATCCAGCCTTAATCTTCGAAGCTTTAAAGATCCAAAATTCGCCTTAGCGTGAGGATATACGTCTTTGGCTAATAAAACCACTGATGAGGCGGATAATAAAAGGCAAGGCAAGACCGAAGTCATAATAAAAGCTTCATGGCGAAGTTGAATAAAAGATGGAGGTAAACCAAAGATAATAAGGCCCTTCCGTTAGGGGGCGTATAAAAGTCTTGGTAATAAGTCTCATGTTCAAAACCGTTATAAAACCGTGTTTATCGATTCTTCTTGTCAACTTAATTTTTTGACATCGTTGTCTATTGGGAGGGGTTATTGATTTGATGGTATTAGTTACACCGTTAGGACTCCATTTTAGACCTAAATCTCTATTATCGCATAAGTCAAACAATGGATCCTCGTGAAACATTCAAGACATAATAAAATATAAGAGATACAACTTAGGAATAATGGGAGGATAAGTACGTGATTAGGGCATATGAGTAGTGTTAGCATTACTAACTTATAATGACAATGATCTCGTTGCACGCTTGGCATGGAATTAGGGTGAAAATTGAGGACGATGAAATTATTTCTAACGAAGCATTCACGTGTTCTTATTCTATGAACCTAAACGTCCCATTTTGCGATGAAAATCATACATTATGTCTAAAACACAAGTAGTAGTAATAGTAGTAGTGTATCTAGTTTATCATTCCAATAAAGTGAATAAAAATGAATTTTGGAGATGCTACGATACTTTATTCTAGCATTGCGTGAGGGCACGACAATGGTTTAGTATGGGGGAGTGATGAGACTGCTTTTATACATAGTCTCATCGTCCGAATAGGGCTTAAAATGCATTAAATATCATCAAAATACCCAAATATATGCTTGTGTTTGTTGCTTGTGTATTTTAGGTACGGATATTGAGAAAATTACAAAAGATCACAAGAATCAGTAAAAAACGAACACGGGAAACGAAGCCGCACGATGAACCAAGCCCTAATGAAGAATTTTCCAAAGAAAGTCCTTGAAGATTTGAAGAATTATGAAGATTGGTCCTCCAAGTTTGAAGAATTGACACTTTATACCCTTGTATCTTCATAATTACAAGTTTGGTCCCTAAAGTTTGTCAAAATAACAAAAAGGACCCTTAACTTTGAAGAATTGGCAAATTTAGTCCCTCAACAAAACTAAATTGTCAATAATGGTCCTCCAAGAAGTCAACAAACAAGTCAAAGCCTTAAAATATGAAGACATGTCAAGAACAGCCCTTGAATATTGAAGAATTTACATGTTTAGTCCTTGTTTCAAGCTTATAAAGTTTTTGTGCCAAAAATGACAACTGCCCAAAAGTTGTCATGTGTAATTTAGGCGTTGAGGGCTATTTATTACAAAGTGAAAGGAACTTAAACCTTTGGGGGCCATTCCTTCCAGACAAACAAACTCTCACCCTCCACTCACAAGTTGCCACATCACCCACTTCCACCCCACACCCAATCAAAAGTACCCTTTTCTCCACCTCACCTCTCCACTCACCCATTAACTGATTTAATTAATCAGTTTAAAACTCCCTCCAAACAATTTTTTAAACTTAATCACCCCTAAAAACGGATCTAATCCACCCCATCATCAACATAAACCCTAGCTAATTCCAGGATGAATTAATCACATTTCAAAGGGGTTTTTGTTTATTTGCTCCAGATCCTTGATTAACCACCACTTAAACCCAAACCCACCCTTAAACCCCCATCACCATCACCTCACATGTCTCTACCACCCTCCCCTGCCCCACTATTCACTCCCAAACAAAAAGATGACAGCAAATCAACAACTCACAACATTTTCGTGCTCCCAAAGGTAAAATGGACGTCCAAGATCATCTCTTCATCACTGGCATCTTCACCAACTGCCAAGATCATCACATGGACCTTCAAAATTCAAATTATTCAAAGGGCATTTCAGGGAAATCAGCAACTAGGGTTTTGCACAATGTATTATTAAAATCAGTATTCTAGAATAGTCCTAGTAGTAGTATAAAAGGAGACGCATGTGTCCCTTTTACATTGTTCTTGCTTTCCTTGTTCACACTCTTGTAAATCCCCTTTTTATGAATGAAAAGTTGGTAAAGTGTTATGTGAAGAAAGCCAGTTCCATTTTTACTTTCAGTTTGATTTAAGTGATTATTGTTCAAGTTTGGTTTAATTTTCAGCAAGTTATTAAGTTTTTCAAAGTTTCTGTTTTCTTTTCAAAGTTTTTCTCAACTCTAAATTTTCATACAAATCTGTTAGAAAGGTGATGGAATATGTCAGTTTGATGGTGTTTGAGTTTGTGTATGTCCAAGACACCATGGCTTGTTCTGGTGTAGTGGGTACCCAAGCTTAAATAAGCCATTTTTTTGGCCATTTTGTTTAAGCTTATCATAGTCTAACCCAAGCTTTAAGCTCTCTTCTAGCTTAATCTATAAGCTAGGGGCAAGCCCTTAAGCTTTTACACAGCTTTGTCCCTTTTCTCTCTTAGCAGGTTCAAAGAGGAACCATTTTTACCCATTTTTGTTAAGCAGTCCCTCATAAGCCCATCAGCAAGTTCTGCTCAGGCCCCAGCCTGATTGGAGGTGACTATTCAGTCACTGTTGGGCCTGGATGTAGGCCCAACAAGGTAGCATCCTTGTTCTCTTTTTCATTTTTCAAATATTCAGTGTTATGTGATTTTGCATGATATTTGTGATAATTGCTTAAGTGTTAGTTTAAGTGTTTGGTGGTGCTCAAATTAGGGTTGTATGCATGCTAGAAGTAATTTGATTCAATTTGGATTGGATTTGAATAGGGTTGGTTTGTTAATTTTTTCTTTTCAGTTTTAAAGGAGTGTTTGGATCTAGTGTTTAATCAGGATTGGTGTTAAGTTTTTGGGGTAAAATTGGTTTAAACATACTCAATAGGGTAGTGTTAAGTTATATGTTAGGTTTGTTTGCATTATTGGTAGGATTTAAGTCACTTGCATGCTTGAAATTTGGAAAAACAGCCAAAAATCAGTAAAGTCATTTTTTGACTGATTTTGTGGGGATTTGTGTTTTAAATCTTGCAAGTTTGTTAGATAATAGGGTGTTATAGGGTTGTGCATTGCTTATTTGCTATTTGCTTGGATTATGAACAAGTTATTGGCTCTTGATTTTCACTTTTGTGCATGAAAAATCAGTAAATACTCATCAGAAACATAAGCTATATCAGTAACTTGATTTTGCCATATTGTGCTTAATTTGTGTGGAGTCTTGTGTTTTCTTGTGTTTACTTGACTCCCTACACTCCAATTGAGTGTAGGGGTGCCCCATTGTCCATCAAACACTATAAAAATCCAAGTTCAAGTCCTTTTGAACCTTCTCTTCACTTGTGAAGATTTCTTTGTGTTCATCAGAAACATATGCATACTTGAGCACGTTTTTGGTTCCATAAGGCTTTAATCTTGTTAATTTGGATAGTAAGTGTGTTTTTAGAGTGAAGTTAAGTTACTGTTTGTGTTTTTAAAGTTAAAAAAAAAAAAGTTTTTCAAAAAGGACTGGCCAGGACTCGAACCTGCGCCATCCTCCTCACAACACACACGTCTTACCATTGCGCCCTAGGGACTTTGACTGATAGAGTTCATTTCATATAATACTTAAGGTGTGTTTGTTTTATAGCTTATTTAACCATCAGCTTATTCATAAGCTTATTTCTGCTTATTTCTTGGAGGTTTTCACTGTTTAGCATTTTTCTTAGGTTCTTATTAGGATTTAGGACTTTTCTGTTTAAAAAGTTTATTTTTCCCATTATTAATTAATTTTCTAGGATTATCTTAAGTTTTAATTTTAAAAAGTCATTAAAAAATAGAAAAAGGTTATTTAAAAATCTGAAAAAATAGTTTTTAGGTTTTTAATCATATCTTTGAGGTTTTCAGCTATTTAAGTTTTCAATTTAGCTTATTTATGATTTTATAGGATTTTAGGGTTTTTAGCTAAATTTAAAATTTAATATAAAATTATTAAATAGGTTTCAGAAAATTTTAATTGCATTTTTATCTTAGTGACATTATTCTAGATTTTTGGTAATTTTTTAGAAATTTTTTATGAACTTTGAATTTTTTTTGAATATTTTAATATTATTTTATTATTAAAAATTGAATTTTGATTTTTTTTTAGTTTTTTCATTTTTCCTAGGTTAAGGACACTTAATTAGGAGTTTTGTCACTTTCCAAATATTTTTAGGACTTTTCAATTAATTTCTAGAATTAATTTAAGATTTAAGTGATTTTAATAGTTTTTAAGTGTTTAAAAATAGTTTAATTTGGTTTTAAAATTAAAAAAAATAGTTTTTAGCTTAATTAGGATATTTTTGAGGTTTACAAACTATTAGATCTTGTTTAGGGCTTTTTAATAATTAATTGTGATTTTTAGGGCTTTAATTAGCATTAAAAAGTCATTATCTAATTAATTAAAAGGTTTTAACAAGTTTGGATTTTTTGTAAACTCTTAGAATATTATTAGGGATTTTTGGTAATTTTTAGAAATTTTTAGGTTAAAATTTTAATTTTGGCACTATTTACGGTTTTGCGTGATCGCCTTTTTTGTCTTAGTTTAATTCGTCTTCGTAAACGTCTTTTTCTTCTAATCCCATTTCTTTTTTTCTTTTTCAATCATATAATCACAAATCAATATCAATTCAATACACAACGCACTAGCCTCCTCGAGAACGAACTCACTTTTAGGGTCTTACACACACGGTTTTCCTAAATCGTCGTGCTCACTTGCCCTATTTATTGCTCTTTTCCTAAAGAGTGGTAAAAACTCCAACATCAGAGCTCGTCACCTTGGGGAGCTCCAGTCTTGTTCGTTAAGAAGAAGGATGGATCTTTCCGTATGTGCATCGATTACCGTGAGCTGAACAAGTTGATGATTAAAAATCGATATCCTTTACCAAGGATTGATGATTTATTTGATCAACTACAAGGCTCTAGTGTATATTCTAAGATAGACACGCGGTCTGGATATCATCAACTTCGCGTCCGTGACAAAGATATTCCCATCACTGCATTTAGAACTCGTTATGGACACTATGAATTTCAAGTGATGCCATTTGGGTTAACTAACGCACCGGCGGTATTCATGAATCTAATGAACCGAGTGTGCAAACCCTATTTGGATAAATTTGTGATCGTGTTCATTGACGACATGCTAATCTATTCTAAGAATATAGAAGAACATGGAGACTTAAGGACTATCTTAAATTTGTTAAAGGATGAAAAGTTGTATGCAAAGTTTTCAAAATGTGATTTTTGGTTGGACTCTATTCAATTATTTAATCATGTGATTAACAAAGATGGAATTCATGTTGATCCGGAAAAGGTTGAAGCCATTAAGAGTTGGTCTGCACCGACAACGCCAACGGAGGTGCGACAGTTCTTAGGATTGGCTGGCTATTATAGACGATTCATTAAAGAATTTTCTTTGATAGCTAAACCCCTGACCAAGCTTACTCAGAAAAATAAACCTTTTGTATGGGGAAGTGAAGAAAATGAAGCTTTTTAGTTATTGAAGCAAAAATTATGTAGTGCACTGATAGGTGTGAAAACACCCATCCTTTTACCACTTATTTCTTGCTAAAACAAGACCAAAACGCGTATTTAATGTCATTTGTTGGGAATTATGCATGGTTTATGTGTTTGTTGTGTTTTCAGAGCCAACCGGATAAATATTGAAGAATACATGGGATTGCACGGGATTTATCGAAGAAAAAGACTCAAGACGAAGTCTATTGTCCAAGAGATGCAAAAGATTTGAAGTCAGTGGGCCTATTTGAAGATTTATCGAAGAAAAGGACCAAAGATGGAAGATTTACATATGTCGAAGGAACTCAAGTCTATTAAACGAAGAAATTAAAAGACGAGTTGAATTTAATCGTCGACAAATCCCGAATCAGAATCGAAAACGTCAACTTTACTGAAAAGACGAGAAGACGAAAAGAAAGAAGAAAGCCCACTCACTAACCAACTACTGGGCCTATAAATAGAAGAACCCTTCACACTTTTTGGGCTAGTTTTCATTTTCCAGTTTTCTTTTCTTTTGTTTCGTAGGGAAGAAGCCAACACCACTAAGGTGTTGGTGATTTTTATTCTTGTTTTCACAAATCTTGTTTTTTAATCTTTTCCTTTGATTGTTTAAACCTTAATCATTTAATATAATCCTTCCATTAATCTTGTTCATCTTCATCGTTTTGATTTAAAGTTTAAAGTTCTTATTTGGTTGATTTGATCTTCATAAGTTATTGGGTTTTGTGTTTTTTTGTTGGGATTTGATGTTTATGGTTGATAAGTGATTAGTGTTTAGTTTGGTTTAAATCTTTTGGTTAATTTTGGCTTGTTTGGATTAAAATCGTCTTCCCCTGTTTTTCTGAGTTCTTCATCATTCCCAGATTCCGCATCAAGTATTTTTCCCAAACATTCCGGAACAGCATTTTTATTCCGTATCAATTTCGTTCATCCGGAATATTTTATATTCCGGATCAGTGTCTTCCATCCGGAATAACTATTATTCCGAATCAAAACCTTCCATCCGGAATATTTTATATTCCGGATCAACTCCTTTCATCCGGAATAATTAATTATTCTGGATCAACCCTCTTATTCTGAATCAACCTATATTCCGGATCAACGTTTTTATTCCGCATCAACAGTTTATTCCGGATGAACCAATTATTCCGCATCAACAGTTTATTCCGCATGAGCCTATTATTCCGCATGAGCTTATATTCCGCATGAACAAATATTTCCCTTTTTATTCCGCATGAGTAAGATATTCCGCATGAAGGATTTTTGTCTGATATATTCCGAATAAAGGGTACATTCCGAATCAAGCATTTTTAAGGTTATTTACAGTTACTGTTTTATTTTAATCTTAATTCAAGTTTTATTTTTATTAATTGATTGCTGCTAGTTTACTTTTATTTACTTCACGCATTTACCTTTTTAGTAGAATAGAAAACCAAACCCCCTATTTGTCACCAAGAACAACTATTCCACTTTCAGCTGTGATCAACTCGAGAAGATTCCGAGACTAATCTGAACCCAAATGAAATACCAAGTATCAAATGGCGCCGCTGCCGGCTCTTCTCGTAAAGATTAACAGTTTTTTGTGAGAACTTGGATTTTGGGATCCGTTCACCGTGAACGTTACTTTTTCATAAAAAAATTTAAAAACCATAAAAAAAATATATAAAATTTTCAAAAATCCTAAAAATTAAAAAACCAAAAATATTTCTTGTTTTCTTTGTTAGTTCTTTTGCAGGTGTATGCGCACTCGATCAACGTCCTATCAAGAGCCCGAGACTCTCGATAACTTAGACATGGCCGGTGTACACAACAACAATAACAATCCACCTCAAAACAACAATAATAACAACAACAATGAACCTCTACCGGACAATCGCCCTATGATTGAACTTTTGCAAGCACATGTAGAGGGAAACAATGATCCAATTGTCATACCCGCGATTGCAGCCAACAACTTTGAGCTCAAATCCAGCTTTATTCAGATGGTCTCTGCTCAACCATTCTTGGGACGTACCATTGATGATTCTCATGACCACATCAAAAGGTTCCTGCAACTAACGAATACGGTCAAATTCAATGGTGTTCCACAAGAGGTAATCCGTTTACAATTCTTTCCTTTCTCCTTAGAGGGACAAGCCCGGCATTGGCTTGCAAAGGAACCGCCACAAAGTATTCTGACGTGGACGGATTTGGAGACCAAATTCATAAACTACTTTTCCCACCCTCTCGTACTACCGCTTTGCGGAATGAAATTGTTAATTTTGAACAAAAGTACGATGAGTCTTTTAGTGAATCTTGGGACCGTTTTAAAGATCTTTTAAGAAAATGCCCCCAACATGGTTTTACCAAAGTGCACCAAGTTAATACTTTTTACAATGGTTTAAGCATGAATGACCAACATTCACTAAACAGTGCCTCGGGGGGTAATATTTTGGTTAAGAGTTCTAATGCCGCTTTGGATATTATTGAAAATAAGTCTCGTGTGCAAACCAAGAGTGTCCGGACCAATGCCGCTAGTGCTAGTCCTAGTGGCAACGACAAGAGACTTGACAAAGTTACGTCGCTTCTTGAATCGCTTGCTACCCAAACCGCTAGCAACACCAACAGCATCAACGCTAAAAACGCTCAAGTCAATGTTGTAAGCCAACCATGTGAAATATGCGGGGTTCCTCACTCTTACACCACTTGTACCTCCACCCAAGACTATCCTTCTGAGAATGTTAACGCAACATACGGTACCTATACTCCGGCCGCTTATCAAGCTCGTCCTCAAGGAGACCGCAACTTGCTTAGCTACCGCTCAAACAACTTTCTTTCCCCGCCCGGTTTTCCTCCTAACAACCCAAACCAACAACAAAACCTCAATCGCCCTCCTCAACAACAACCTCGTGCCCCATACCAACCAGCTCAAAGACAACCATATCCACCTCAAAGAAACAACCAAGTTTACCAACAACCTGCTTATCAACCACCCGCCTACAATGCTCCTCCCAACCAACCCACCGCATTACACCAAGATATTGGAACCTACATGAGGACTAATGATGTGATCGTGGACAATCTCCAGCGGGAAGTGCTCAACTTGAAAGCAGACATGGTGAAACAAGGGAACGATCTTCGAGCTGATATGCGAAACACTTTGGCAAGTCAAACGAATGACTTAAGGAACATGATGGATGGATTCTTCCAAGGTAATCAATCCTCTTCTTCGGGTACTCTTCCGAGTAACACCGTTGCGAATCCAAGAGGGGAGATGAAAGCAATCACCACTCGCAGTGGCAAAGGTACCAAGGAACCCGAGTTTCCGATACCTCCACCGGTGATTGTGACTAAGGAAAATGAGTCCCCTATTCCTATTCCTCAATCTTCTACTTCCCCCATTCCTCCACCTCTTACTTCTACCCCTCCTCCACCCAAAGATGTGAGTGATCCTACTATTCCAAAGCCTTCCTCTTCTTCCGATATACCTTATCCCTCAAGGTTGAGGAAAGAGAAGCTCAAAAGTAAGGACGATATTCAAGTTTCGAACTTTCTCAAAATGTTTAAACAATTGAATTTCAACATCTCCTTCGCTGAGGCTCTCGCTCACATGCCCAAATATGCGAAAATGTTTAAAGATCTTCTTAGTGACAAGGAGAAGCTTCTTGATATCGCTAACACCCAACTTAATGAGAATTGCTCTGCAGTGCTCTTAAGGAAATTGCCAACCAAACTTGGTGATCCGGGTCGCTTCTTAATCCCTTGCAACTTCCCGGGAGTAGAGAATTGCATGGCCCTAGCTGATCTAGGTGCCAGTATTAACTTAATGCCTTTAAGTGTTTGGAAGCAATTATCTCTCCCTGAGCTAGTCCCCACCAAAATGACTTTGGAATTAGCTAACCGTACGGTTGCTTATCCATTGGGGATAGCCAAAGACGTTTTTGTAGGAGTCGACAAATTCACTTTTCCCGCCGATTTCGTCGTCGTCGACTACGATATGGACCCTCGTGTGCCATTAATCGTTGGACGTCCATTTTTGAGGACCGGTCGCACTCTCATCGATGTAGAAGCAGGTGAGCTTATCATGAGAGTGGGTGACGATAAAATTGTCTTCAACATGGGAAAGCTTTCTAAACAGCCTTATTCATACGAGAGTGTTAATTGTATCGACGTTCTTGATGAGGCTTGTGAAGAACACTTCAAAGATGCTTGTAAAAGTATTCCTACCTCTCCTCCCAATGTTGAGACCGTTTCCTCTATTGATTCATCACTATCTCTATTTGGAGAAAGTGATTTCCTTTGGAAAGATTTTGAAGCCACCATGGGAGATGTCAACTTAGAATATGACGATTCTCCCACCGATTGGGATGAAGACATTCGTCTCATTGAGAAACTTCTCAAAGAGGACCATATTTCTCCACCATCTCCCAAGGCTATTGTTATTGATGAACCGAATTTAAATACGCCTTCAATCGACAATCCTCCGGAATTAGAGCTTAAGGAGTTACCATCTCACCTCGAGTACGTGTTCCTTGAAGAAAAGAATAAGTCGCCCGTCATTATCGCGAAGGACTTGAATGAAGAAGAAAAATCTCGCCTCATAGCCGTGCTTAAAGATCATAAGAAGGCAATTGCTTGGAAAATTTCCGATATCCGCGGAATTGATCCAAACTTTTGTACTCACAAGATTCTCATGGAAGATGACTTTAAACCCGTAATCCAGAGCCAAAGAAGGGTTAATCCTCGCATTCATGACGTCATTAAACAAGAGGTTATCAAACTTATTGATGCCGGCTTGATTTACCCTATGTCGGATTCGCCATGGGTAAGTCCCGTCCATTGTGTGCCCAAGAAGGGCGGAATAACCGTTGTTCCCAATGAACACAACGAGTTGATTCCTACTCGTCTCGTTATTGGGTGGAGAGTTTGTATCGACTATCACAAGCTCAATGATGCCACGAGAAAAGATCATTTTCCTCTTCCTTTCATGGATCAAATGCTCGAGCGTCTACCGGGTAATGACTATTACTGCTTCTTACACGGTTTCTCCAGGTATTTTCAAATTCCCATCGATCCCAAAGACCAAGAGAAGACTACATTCACTTGTCCCTATGGAACATTTGCTTACAAACGCATGCCTTTCGGTTTATGCAATGCTCCCGGGACGTTCCAAAGGTGTATGATGGCTATCTTCCATGACATGGTTGAAGAAACTATGGAAGTATTCATGGATGATTTCTCGGTTTATGGCGATTCTTTCTCTGCTTGCCTTGCCAATTTAGAACGTATGCTTAAGCGGTGTGAAGACACTCGCCTTGTTCTTAATTGGGAAAAATGCCATTTCATGGTAAAAGAGGGCATCGTGCTAGGACACAAAACCTCCAAAGCCGGTCTTGAAGTGGACCGTGCTAAAGTCGATGTTATTGCTAAATTGCCTCCACCTTCAACCGTGAAGGGTGTGAGAATTTTCCTGGGTCATGCGGGCTTCTACCGTCGCTTTATCAAAGATTTTTATAAAATCGCTCGCCCGATGACCCACCTCTTGGAAAAAGTACTCCTTTTATCTTTTCCAAAGAATGTATTGAAGCCTTCAACCTTCTTAAGGATAAGCTAACTAAGGCACCGGTCTTGGTTACCCCTAATTGGGAGCTTCCTTTTGAGTTGATGTGCGATGCTAGCGATTTTGCTATTGGAGCGGTTTTGGGCCAAATAGTGAATAAACACTTTCAACCGATCCACTATGCTAGCAAGACAATGACATGGGCTCAATTGCATTACACGACAACCGAAAAAGAGCTTTTAGCTGTTGTCTATGCCTTTGAAAAGTTCCGCCCCTATCTTGTCCTTTCTACCATAATCGTGTATACCGATCATTCCGCGTTGAAGTACTTGTTAACTAAACAAGATTCCAAACCAAGACTTCTTCGCTGGGTTTTTCTACTTCAAGAATTTAAAATCGAAATTCTTGATAAGAAGGGAGCTGAAAACCTAGCCGCGGATCATCTAAGCAGACTTGAGGATCCTTATCAAGGGGATCATCCGAACAAAGAGATCAATGACTCTTTTCCCCTGGAGACCTTACTGTCTATCAATTCGAATCAAGATGAGACCCCGTGGTTTGCGGACATTGCAAACTACTTGGCGGGTGGAATTCTCATTGACGGGTTAACATCCCAACAAAAGAAAAAGTTCTTCAAAGACATTAAGACTTACTTTTGGGATGACCCGTATCTCTTCAAACAATGCGCTGATTTGATTATTCGTCGATGTGTTGATGGACCGGCAGCTTTAGACATTCTCGAAGCTTGCCACAAAGGACCCACCGGTGGTCACTTTGGTCCCAACTTCACCGCCAAAAAAGTGTTTGACTCGGGATTTTATTGGCCCACCATTTATCGTGATGCTCACGAGATGGTTAAACATTGTGATGCTTGCCAAAAGCAAGGCAAGATCACACATAAAGATGAGATGCCTCAAAATTTCATACAAGAATGTGAAATCTTTGATGTGTGGGGTATCGACTTTATGGGGCCATTCCCTTCCTCTAAAGGAAACAAATACATCCTTGTAGCCGTTGACTACGTTTCTAAATGGGTTGAAGCCAAAGCTTTACCCACTAATGACGCAAGGGTGGTTTGTAACTTTTGAAGTCGCTATTCGCTAGATTCGGTGTGCCTCATGCCATTATTAGTGATCGCGGGACTCACTTTTGCAATGATCAATTCGCAAGAGTCATGGCTAAGTATGGTGTAAATCATCGTCTTTCCACCGCCTACCACCCACAAACTAATGGCCAGGCTGAAATCTTTAACCGAGGATTAAAGCGAATTATTGAACGAACCGTGGGAGAGCATCGTGCCTCATGGGCCGATAAGTTGATGATGCTCTGTGGGCTTTTCGTACCGCATACAAGACTCCGATTGGTTGTACACCATATCGTCTCGTGTACGGGAAAGCATGCCACCTCCCCATTGAGTTGGAGCATAAGGCTTACTGGGCCTTGAAGTGGGCTAATTTCGATATCAACAAAGCCAGTGACCTACGCAAGATCCAACTCAATGAGCTGAATGAACTCCGGAATGAGGCTTATGAAAATTCTTTGATTTATAAGGAAAAGACTAAGCTCATTCACGACTCTAAGATTAAAAACCGAGAGTTCCAAGTTGGAGACAAAGTTTTACTCTTTAACTCTCGGTTGAAAATCTTTTCGGGCAAGCTGAAATCTCGTTGGTCTGGCCCATTCACCATTGCCCAAATTTTTCCATATGGTACTCTCGAGCTCACTCAACCTAATGGACCTAATTTTAAGGTGAATGGCCAACGAGTGAAGTTGTACTTTGGTGAGGACATCTCTCATGAGATGATTCCATCCCTCACCACGTTTCTCATGAACTAATTTTGGGTCGAGTCAGGCTCATGACTAGGTTATCAAAAACAAGCGCTCCTCGGGAGGCAACCCGAGTATCTATCCTTTTCCGTTTTAACCTCCTAAGTGTAGGGGGACCTCTATAGGTTGTTTGTGTTTGTGTGGTGATGTGATTACAAGGATGAATGCACTCTTGGAATCTTTGAAGAACCGTGCTCCCGTGTTATCCGAAATCCGGTTCTATCTCTCAACTATCTTGATTCAATTTTCTTCATACTCACATTTGAAATTGATCACGTTAGTTGTCTCTTCCTTAGCTTGATTTAACCAACGTGCACAATGTCATAAGTGTAGGGGAGACTTTTCCCACATGCTTAAACATTGAGGACAATGTTTATCTTAAGTGTAGGGGGGACTTCTATCAAAGTTTTAAGTGGACTTTTCCATGAAAATGTCTTCATTTAACCAGAAAATCATCTTTTTCAGCATTTTTCAAATTTTTAATTAACTTTGGCCATTTAGTCGTAATTTTTAAATTTTTATCGTTGCTTTCATATGTATATATCCCGCAATAAAGTCAAAAATATTAATAAAGTGGTGTAGCTAGTTTTGAAATTTTTGACATATTAGGCCCGTTGCGATTATTTTGACTCAACCCGAATAGATTCATCCAAGTTTATTCTAGCAAGTATCCTTAACCATGTAGACCTTAATTGGTTTATTAGGCTAAGCATCCACGAGTCTCATTACTTGAGATTTTAAATTATGGAGAACGAGAAATGATAGAGTCAATTATAAGTCGGTATTCTTGCACAAGCTTACTTGGTGTGATTATTTGCCTATTCTCCCATCACTTGCTAATAATTTATCTGCAATAAGTAAGGTCGTACGATTTGAAAATTTACTTAGCTTCTAGCCCAAGATCGTTTAAAAGTTGCTCGGTAATGATAAGAGTTCATAGCTAAGGCATAACTTATGAAGCGGGGCGCGAAGATTGGCGAGTCCGAAAAGGCCCTAACAAGGCATGAGGATTCAATCTTATTGCTAAAGATCCAAGGTGATGTGAAAAGCATTATTCGCAAAATCAATATGAAGGATCAAGACTCACGACGAAAAGCAATCAACTCCCATAAAGATCATGGAGAAGTCTATCCGAAAAAACCCTAACAAGGTATGAGGATAAATAGATCCAAGTCCGAAAAGGAGGCGGATCGTTGTATCTCAAAATCCCAAATAACGATTGAGGAAATAATCATGAAGTCGTGGTCAAAAAAGTTGGAGTATCCCTCAAAAGTCTCCAAGTGAAGAAACTCTATTAACAAAGAGAAGACCATTATCTCAAGAACGTCTCTCAAGATATGAAGTATGAAGTACATGCTAAATATCGGCCCGAGAAAGGTCTCAAATCGTGAAGCGAGTTATGCCAAGATATGAACTTTTTGATATCCCGAGAAGCAGTTTTAAGAGATTTTGTCCTTTAGCTAACTATTAATCAAATCGTCCTACTTTGCTTTCAGCCTAAATAAACTATCGCAATAAGTCCAAAAATGCATCTTCATGGTCATTCTAAGACGCAAATAAAATATAAGAGATACATCTATGAATAAGGGAGTTTAAGCATATAATTAATCCATGTGTGTAAGTGTTTGTTTTGCTAACTTATAATAACAATGATCTCGTTTTTAAGCTTAGTTTGGGGAACGTGAAACTTGAGGGTGATAAATCTTCGCAGCACCGAAGCCCTAATGTAAGTCTTAGATCTCTTTGCAAGTTATTTCCATGTAGCTATTTTCAAGTGAAAATGGTTTTCTATCCTTTTGTTTCCTTTAAAGTTTTAATTTCTCTTAGTATTCTAATTTTTGTTTTAGTAGTATGTTAATAAGGCCAAGGTTGATTGATTATGAGAAAAGTGTAAACTTGCTTTATCACTAAGCATTGCATGAGGGCATGGCAATGGATAAGTGTAGGGGATTTGATAGGTGTGAAAACACCCATCCTTTTACCACTTATTTCTTGCTAAAACAAGACCAAAACGCGTATTTAATGTCATTTGTTGGGAATTATGCGTGGTTTGTGTGTTTGTTGTGTTTTCAGAGCCAACCGGATAAATATTGAAGAAAACATGGGATTGCACGGGATTTATTGAAGAAAAAGACCTAAGACGAAGTCTATTGTCCAAGAGATGCAAAAGATTTGAATTCAATGGGCCTATTTGAAGATTTATCGAAGAAAAGGACCAAAGATGGAAGATTTACATATGTCGAAGGAACTCAAGTCTATTAAACGAAGAAATTAAAAGACGAGTTGAATTTAATCGTCGACAAATCCCGAATCAGAATCGAAAACGTCAACTTTACTGAAAAGACGAGAAGACGAAAAGAAAGAAGAAAGCCCACTCACCAACCAACTACTAGGCCTATAAATAGAAGAACCCTTCACACTTTTTGGGCTAGTTTTCATTTTCCAGTTTTCTTTTCTTTTGTTTCGTAGGGAAGAAGCCAACACCACTAACGTGTTGGTGATTTTTATTCTTGTTTTCACAAATCTTGTTTTTTTAATCTTTTCCTTTGATTGTTTAAACCTTAATCATTTAATATAATCCTTCCATTAATCTTGTTCATCTTCATCTTTTTGATTTAAAGTTTAAAGTTCTTATTTGGTTGATTTGATCTTCATAAGTTATTGGGTTTTGTGTTTTTATTGTTGGGATTTGATGTTTATGGTTGATAAGTGATTAGTGTCTAGTTTGGTTTAAATCTTTTGGTTAAATTTGGCTTGTTTGGATTAAAATCGTCTTCCCCTGTTTTTCTGAGTTCTTCATCATTCCTAGATTCCGCATCAAGTATTTTTCCCAAACATTCCGGATCAGCATTTTTATTCCGTATCAATTTCGTTCATCCGGAATATTTTATATTCCGGATCAGTGTCTTCCATCCGGAATAACTATTATTCCGAATCAAAACCTTTCATCCGGAATATTTGATATTCCGGATCAACTCCTTTCATCCGGAATAATTAATTATTCCGGATCAACCCTCTTATTCCGAATCAACCTATATTCCGGATCAACGTTTTTATTCCGCATCAACAGTTTATTCCGGATGAACCTATTATTCCGCATCAACAGTTTATTCCGCATGAGCCTATTATTCCGCATGAGCTTATATTCCGCATGAACAAATATTTCCCTTTTTATTCCGCATGAGTAAGATACTCCGCATGAAGGATTTTTGTCTGATATATTCCGAATAAAGGGTACATTCCGAATCAAGCATTTTTAAGGGTATTTACAGTTAATGTTTTATTTTAATCTTAATTCAAGTTTTATTTTTATTAATTGATTGGTGCTAGTTTACTTTTATTTACTTCACGCATTTACCTTTTTAGTATAATAGAAAACCAAACCCCCTATTTGTCACCAAGAACAACTATTCCACTTTGAGCTGTGATCAATTCGAGAAGATTCCGAGACTAATCTGAACCCAAATGAAATACCAAGTATCATGCACCTATTTTATCATTACCCGAAGGTAGTGAGGATTTTGTGGTATTTTGTGATGCGTCTCTTAGAGGTTATGGAGTTGTCTTAATGCAGCGAGAAAAGGTGATAGCTTATGCTTCTAGGCAATTAAGGAAAAATGATGAAAATTATACTACTCTTGATCTTGAGTTAGGAGCTGTAGTCTTTGCTCTTAGGTTGTGGAGACATTACCTGTATGGCACCAAATGTACGGTATTCACCGATCATAAAAGCCTACAGTATATTCTCGATCAAAAAGAACTAAATATGAGGCAACGAAGATGGATAGAACTGTTAAGTGATTATGATTGTAAGATGAAATATCACCCAGGTAAAGCAAATGTTGTTGCCGATGCATTAAGTAGAAAGGATAGAGAGCCTATCAGGGTACGTTCTCTAGTCATGTCTGTGCACAATAATTTGCCTGATCAAGTTAGAAATGCACAAATAGAAGCTTGTAAGAAAGAAAATTTTGATAATGAAGGGTTTCGAGGTGAAGGAGATCCTTTAGAGGTTAGAGAAAATGGAGTGAAATGCTTACGAGGTCGTATGTGGATACCTAAGTATGGAGGCTTAAGAGATTTAATCATGTTAGAATCCCATAAATCTAAATATTCCATTCATCCTGGTTCTGACAAAATGTATCATGACCTGAAGAAGTTATACTGGTGGCCGAATATGAAAGCTAATATGGCTATGTATGTTCTTCAATGTTTGACTTGTGCAAAAGTCAAAGCTGAACATCAAAAGCCATTAGGAATACTTCAACAACTAGAAATTCCTGAATGGAAGTGGGAGCGAATCACGATGGATTTCATCACTAAGCTTCCAAGAACCTCTTCTGGAAATAACTCGATTTGGATCATTGTCGACAGACTGACCAAATCATCCCATTTCATTCCTGTTAAAGAGCAGTTCTCACTGGAGAAGCTGACTCGTCTTTATCTTAATGATATTGTAAACGGAGTGCCTGTATCGATTATTTCTAATCGAGATCCTCGATTCGCATCGAATTTTTGGAGATCCCTCCAAAGATCTTTGGGAACGAATCTTGATATGAGCACTGCTTATCACCCCTAAACTGATGGGCAGGGTGAAAGGAAGATACAGACACTGGATGATATGTTAAGAGCGTGTGTAATAGATTTTGGTAAGAATTGGGATAAACATTTGCCATGGCAGAATTTTCATATAATAACAGTTATCATGCTAGTATTAAGGTTGCACCGTTCGAAGCTTTATATGGTAGAAAGTGTAGGTCTCCTGTATGTTGGAGTGAAGTTGGGGATACCCAGCTCACAGGACCGTAATTGATTCAGGAGACTACGGAGATGATAGTTCAGATTAAGAAACGGTTGTTGACAGCCCGAAGTAGACAGAAAAGTTGCGCGGATGTGCGGCAGAAACCGATGGAGTTCGAAGTGGGGGACCGTGTGATGTTGAAAGTGTCGCCATGGAAAGGCGTCGTAAGATTTAGAAAGCGTGAGAAATTGAATCCCCGCTATATCGGACCATTCAAGATTTTATCTAGAGTTGGTCCTGTTGGGTCAAAAAAGTTGATGTGGCAGAAACTCAAAAACGAAGAAAACATGAAGATTTTGTCTAAGCGTTGTCAAGATAAATCTAAGCGTTGACAAGAGCAATTCCAAGGTTGACAAAGCAAGCATTGTCATGTACAATCCAAGCATTGTCATGTACAATGTAAGCATTGTTAGGAACGTAGACAAAGAAGCTTATGGAAGCTTCTATTTAGATAAACATGCAAGATATTCTGCATAAGTTTATTTAAATAGAAGATTTACTTGTTTATTTGATTTTATCTCTTGTAAACCCTAATCCTTACACTATAAAAGGAACCAAGGGTCTTAGGTTTTATTAATACTTTCATTCACAATGTAAACCTAAAGCGTGTGTCGGCTAGACGTAGGATTCAATGTATACACGTCTAGTGATTGTTTGTTATTAATATAATGAACAATCCAATTGTTTTAATTCATGTTATTGTGCCTAAAACACCTTGTTAATGTGTTGTGTTCTACTTCCGCTTTGATTATTTAATCATATGAACATGATGCATTCCTAGTAGCTTCAAAGATCCGGAAACCAAGGTTTCCACAGGTCTAGTGGCTTATAAATTAGAGTTACCCCAAGAACTTCATGGTGTCCACAATACATTCCATGTATCTAATCTGAAGAAATGTTTAGCTACGTGTGATGAGAAAATTTCATTGGATAAGATCAGGATTGATGAGAAGTTGCATTTTATTGAAGAACCCGTAGAGGTTATGGATCGTGAAGTAAAGCAACTTAAGCAAAGTCGTATACCTATTGTTAAGGTTCGGTGGAATTCAAAGCATGGGCCAGAATTTACTTGGGAGCGAGATGATGAAATGTGGAAGAAATACCCACACCACTTCGACTTAAATAAGAAACGGGCATCGAAATGAAATGGATCTACGAGGGCGTAGATCCCTTTTTAGGAGGAAATGCCGTGACAACCTGACATTTTCAGGTAGTAAATTTATTCTCGTATATTATTTTTATATTTTATTTTAATGTTGGTTCATGAACTCACATATTTACGGGATGAAATTAAGGCTTACGTGCATAATTTAACGTCTTTTACGATTAAACCGGGAACCCTAGGTTTACGTATTTACGCTTTTGTGCTCCGTTTTTTATGAGACAATTTTTATTAGAATCGTTTTGTGCCGTAGATTCATAATTTATAAAAACGTTTTTCGTAAATCGACCCGAGGGCACGTAAATCGAGGAAACTAGAATCGAATAGTACCCATAAATTAATAGGGGATGAAACAAGTTTACAGTTGTCCCATCCCCCACTATGGGCAGACACAACAAGGGCTAACACCCACAACAAGGGCTAACACCCACAACAAGGGCTAACACCCCTTTGTTGTCAAAAATTTAACAAGTGTGGATGTCTCACCACTTGACCAAACCACAAAACCATCAACTTTCTCACACACACACACGCACTCATACAAGTTAACTAGAAAGTTTTCTAACTCTCTCCCTCTCTCCCTCTCTTGCAGTCTAACACCATCACCATACACCCCTTTTCATCAAAAATTTAACCTACAACTTTATCAATAATCAACATATGTTGATGGCTACTTAAAATGAGGTTATTTTGAGGTGATTACTACTTGTAAAAAGGAGTTTTCATGGAGTCCTAGGGCTGATTTTCAAGAAGGAGTTTGTATATTTGAAGATCACAATAAGTTGTTTCAAAAAGCTAAAGATTTGGTTATAAGTAGAAGTCTTATTCATCTAAAATCTCAACCTTTTCATCATATTGGTTGGTATAAAGATCATTTTCTTTCAATCATCCTATTGTTTTTGTAAAAGTACTTGTATATTTACTTTAAAATGTATATGTATGATGATGATAAATGATGATCAATATATTGCATGGGGATTTTGTGTCACTAGATTAGGTTAAAAAGGCTAAAACTACATGTAAAAGTTGATAAAATCATATCTAGTTATGTAGGTTGTAATAAACAGTAACTTTCAATGTTTTTACTTGGTTAAATGGATTAGATTATTTGATATTATTATAGATAAATTATTTTTACATAAGTGGTGAATTGGCCACACAATGGAATGTTAAAAATGAGCAAGATATGACCGAAACACTTTTGTGGTACTAATCTGTCTGGTCTGTTTTGGACGAATTAAAACTAATATTTAGATGCTGTTTGAGAAGGAGCCATAGAAGAGTTATTTGTAGCACATATCATCTAGTTTATACAGTAAAGATTTGGGGTTCCAACTCCTTGTATAACTCAAGATATGATCAAAATGGTGAACATGATATTTCACATCATATTTGACTTTAAAGTATATAATACTAAAATGCCACTTGAAGTAAAATACTATATAAAATAAGTATATAAAAGTTAATAAATGATAATAACTATTATAAAATAAGTTTATATACGATAATAAATAAATATTACATTTTATAAAAATAAAACTCCAATGTTTTCTAAACTACAAACTATATATAGAACTTTACGTCTTTTCGGCTAAAATCGAAAGGATGGCGTTTTCGCGAAATAAAACTTAGATGGTCGGACCCGTATAATGTAACATTTTTATAGAACATATACTGATATGTAAGCATATTTTACAAGTAAAAATCTACAAAACCGAGCTTTGTAACTTATGGACCATAATGGGCCAAATTAGCCTTGTTGGACCACTAGGCCCAACTAGTTTGGCTTAACACTATTGGACTTACTCATGGGCTTAACCCACTTGGGCCCAACATATGAGTATAGACCTGGTTTTAAATGAATAAATGGACTAATAAAAAGATATTGGACTCTTAATGGGCCTATTGGGCCTTAACATATAAATGGGCTAAAACTAGTATGATTAGACTAAGTAATTAAGTACTTAACAACTAATAATGTTATATAAAGTAATAAAACCCCACTTGATCATCATGTTATGACATCATTACATATACATAACAACTTTTTATAAATATTATTCGACATAGTCTAAGATCGAGTATTATTTGTTTAGGTTTCCGTGATCGAGGCACACACCGTACATCCTAATTGCCGATAACCCGCCTTTCCCAACCAACGTGAGTTCATAGCCTCGCGCTCTTTTAAATGTTTTATGAAATGTTTTGTAAACCCGCGAGGGAGATAACATGCGAGTTTTGATAAAAATAGAATACAAGTAGTCCCGATTGTATGTTTATTGATATAGACCCGATTAATTGTATGACCCAAAATGGATGATTGAAATGGATTATTAAAAGTTAGGTTATGTCACTATAAGTCCCATTAGCATGAATTGTGAACTACCGGGAGTTGGTAGACGCTTATGCATATAATAGTACTATTTGGGGAAGATCACCCCAGTTCGCGCCTTGACGGTTGATCCCCGTCGTGCCCCATTGATTGGTAAGCGAATTTATGTATGATAGGATTTATATAGCGTGATATTAGTGACGACACGCTGATTTAGATGGGCACATATTTGTCGGGCTCGCGACCCGTTGTATATTATAGAAAGGCAACAATGTCATGCGTCTTATAATAATCCGATAATAAATGCCGATAATGGTAAATACTGAGGCTGCGGTCTCATAGATAATGTATGCTATATGAATGAAATTATAATATATTGCCTGATTAGCAATATGGGGTCTCGTTACTGATATTATGCTTGTGTTTCTGATTTACATAACTGTTTTACATAACTGTTTTTACTAAACTCTATGAATTCACTCGGCATTCGCTGATTAATTTTTCGCATATTTTATCTCAGGTGCTTGAAGGTAACTTGGATGGATATCGACTCTGATGGCCCACATAATAATAATATTCATTTGAACTATGTTTTGTAAACTTTATGACTGTAAAACTGGGGGACCTTGTGTAAAATTTCATACTTTTATTCGGATGAATGTATGCTAACTTTGTACAACCCTTTTTATGCGCTGTCTATGATTTGAGTTATTGTGTTATCCCGTAACACTCTATTGACCCTTCCGCTGTACCGATATGAAAATTTGAGAGTGTTACACTTTCTTTTGCATTTCAATCAAGAACGACGTAAAGACATTCGTCAACTTATCGACTTTCGCATCAACCCTCTCAATATCGCGATAGAATTACTAATATTTGCGACATTGGCAACACTCGGTGTGTACGGAGTTGGTAAACCTTGGATCTATTCTCGATAATCACCAACACTTCCCTAGGAGTTTTACATAAAAAGTTACCACCCGCGGCGGAATTTAACGAATCTTGCTCTTGAAAATTAAGACCGTTATAAAAGTGTCGATTTGGTGCAACTCGGAAAATCCATGATGAGGACATTGCCTAAGCAAATCCTTAAAACGATCCCACGCGTCTCTGAACGATTCATTTGGATTTTGTTCAGACTTCGTGATCTCATTTTTAAAAAACGTGGTTTTTGACGGTGGAAAGAAATTATTAACGAATTTTGAAACGAGATCGTCCCATGTAACGATGGAGTTAGGTGGTTCTTTCTCGTACCAATCCTTGGCCGAGCCATCGAGCGAGTAAGGAAAATGCATAAGCTTGATGACATCGGTGTCAACGTTCTTAAACTTGCTCGTAGCTAAAAGACGATTAAAATTCTGAATTTGGTCATGAGGATTATCTGCCTCACGACCCTTAAACTTTGTCGCTTGAATCAATGTCAACATTTCGCTTTTATCTCAAAATTCTCCGCATCGATTGCGGGAATGACGATCGCGTCTGCATAACCCTCGGTGGGTGCTTGAAGCAACTCCATCATCGTACGATTCTCGGACATCTCGTCTCTAGTTTCAACAACGATATTAGGAACGTTTGTTTCTAATTCACGTCTTCGTTGTCGATTCCTTCGATTTCGATTACGTCGATTCGACACGTTGCTAGAATTTGGATAATCACACGAACGAGTGCGCATGCACTAAACGTAGAATGGGGGTAGCAAAGAAGATTCTTCTTGGGGTTTTTAACTTTTTCAAAAAAAATGGTTTTTTATGTTTTTTTAATTTTTTTGGATTTTTGGTGTATTACGTAGATAATTAAATCCACTTAATATATTCACTAATCAAAAGTCTCGATTAATGAATCCAAAGAGAATGAAAGTAATCACGTGAAGTGAAAACCTTCGTCGACTTTGAAACATTGGTGGAACACCAAAACGTATCGAGGTTCAATAATTAAAGATCACAAAAATAGATTAATAATACTTGATGTGGCAAATCCTTAATTAATCGTCACTAAATCGATACGCACAAGCGAGCGGAGAAAATGAGGCGGCGCGAAGCACTTAAGAGTATCAATTGAGATTAAATCAACTAAGAGTATTTATCTATTTTGCTTTGACTTTCGTTTGAATTCGATACACTTAATAATGACCGAACCGCCCACAATTAAGGTGCGATTTCTCGCATATTTGGATAATATTGTGTATTAATTGTGCCACGTATTACAATATAGTATTCACAAAAACGAAAAACGAAAATGTGTTAATTGATTTCAATTTAACACTTTTTATTTATTTTTATGGATAATAATATATACTAAAAATAAAAACGAGTATGTACGATGTTTACGCTTTCCCAAAATGGAAAGTAAAAAAGGCACTACTCAAACAAATACGATATATATAATGGCAACACACTAGAAACACCTCCCCGACAGCGGCTCCAAAATGATTGTAGGATTTTTATACTTCTTTTAGGAAAAAGATATATATATAGCAAGTATTAAGTCAACGCGTTTAGGAAAACACGAAAATGGGAAAATGAGTTCGTTCCTCTCGTAGGAAGTGTGTTATGTGCCAAATATTAATATATGTAGTTTGGATTAGTTCGTTTTTAGAGAGAAAGGTTGAAAAGTAAATGACGGTTACAGTAAATTTAACTACGACGAAAAGTAAACGTAAAACGAAAAAACGTGACGAATATAAAAAATTTAACTAAAAAATTATTAAAAATTTCAATTAAATCCTAAATAATATAAATAAGGATAAAAATTCAATAAAAAATTTTGAAAATGTATTATTAAATTATTATTTAATTTTAAATGCTAATTAAAGCCTTAAAATTAAAAATAATTAACAAAAAGTTCAAATTCAGATTTTATTAAATGTATCACCCCACTTTGATAAGTAGACCGTTACATGATAATTATGGCGTGCAATCAAGGCATTCAAGGTAAATGTCTTAAAAAGATAAATGACCATAAAGGAAAATCGGAATCAAACATCGGTCCCCAAACATAAGCTCAAACATGCATAAAGTAAAGAATGTAGAAAAAAAGACTAAACAATGTCCAAGCAAGCATAAGTATATGAAATGCAAAAGGAAAAGAAGTCTAGGGTAGCTTCCATCCTATGCACGTACTCTCAGTTGCTCAAGTTCGTCCCTGTGTACCTGTCGTATGGGACATGGAAAGAAAATATGGTTGAGCAATACTGTGACAACCGTGGTTTTGAGGTTCGTCACTTGGTCTTACTTTTAGGTTATTTTATGTGTGACTACTTGATTTCTGTGCTTACGTGTTTATTTTGTGTGAACGAGGTTGGTGTGATTATCGTTTATGAGTATAGAGTACTCATAAGTAAATCGAGGAACGGTTAATTCATGTTCATGAGATCACAAGTGGTGACTATGAGATGAAAATGGTGATATTGTGGTGTTTACGTATACGTATAAGTATTATAGTAATAGTATTTTTTTAGGATTTACGGTTTAGCATTTAGAGGTCTCGGGTGAGGTAATTATCCATATGAATATTTTTCGGGATGGTTTTAAGTCATTTAGGACTTAAATATAAAGTTTATTTCAAAATTTGAGATTTATTATAAAAGTGTATATTTTACGTCTTTTACGGTAAAACGCGTAAATTTGACTAGTTTTACGGTTTTGAGGTTTTGGAAGTTTTAGGAGCTGAAATAAATTAAGGTAAATTAAGGTAATATTAATAAGATATTAATTAACAATAAAAAGAAAAAAAATAAAGAAAAAAACGAAATTAGGGGTGTTTGGGTCGGTTTAGAAGAGAAAAAAAAGGAAGAAAAGGAAAAAAAAAAGAAAGTGGGCTTTGGGTTGGACTAGGATTCTCCCATACCCTATATAATGTATATACTAAACCAAATTCATTATTTTTCTCCTGGAGATGAAGGAAATTCGTGAGTCTTATAAAAAATTAGGGTTCTTCATAAAATTTGGGGGTTTTCATAAATCCAAGGTAAATCTTCAAATCCCTTTTTAATTAAATTGTTTTTATGTTTTCTTTAATAATCTTATGATGGATTTAGGTTAGGGTTTAATATAAAAACAGTAAATTAATATTGTATTAATCTTAATATGATGATTACATAAATTAGGGCTTGTAATTAGAGGGATTAGGGTCAATTAATGAGGTTGATTTTGTTAAACCCGTTTTTAAAAACTGGGCAGATTTTTGAGTCAATTGTTTTGATCATATCGGGAGTTCTATAAACTCTTATTTTGCGATCCAAGTACCCCTGGAAAGCTATTTGAAGTGGCTTTCCAATGCAAGAAACGAGAACTAAATTGGAGGTCGAGAAGTGGGTCAAAAACAGGTTACAACAGTCGGAGGTCAAAACAGTTTTGAATTCAGCCTGTTTTCTTTTTAAGTTTTGGGTTGTTTGGGGCACTTAGGGTTGCATTGGGATCTTCTCACGAACGTGAGAGATGATTTATATATTTTAGTTAATATCTGCACTTGGGCTAAGGTGGTGGTTTAGGGTAAGACCCCTTAATGGTAACAAACTTTTAGTACGTTTAAAATCAGGAAATCTGGAATGACGAAAGTAGATATATATATATCGGGGCCTTAACTGTAGCTTTAAGGTTAGGGCAAGTGGGAGGTGTTAGCCAACATATGTAAGGGTGTGAATATTCATTATACAGAAACCATGGGTAGGTTTAAGTGGGCGTTTGACCTAAAGTTTTGAGACCTAAAAACTGGGACTGTTTTGGGTAAAATACGAACGGGTTAGTTATTAAACTTAGCCAAGTTAAGGACTTGTTAAGGAAGGATAATGGGGTAAATTAGAGCTTATTAATGAGGTAAATATGTGAGAATGGGTTAGATGTCCATCATAGGTTAATGAGCCATCTTAGTGATTGGTTCGTTTATTAATTTCGTGTTTTTGGTTTGTTAGCTTGTTGCTAGTGCAAGGACGTGTGAAGGAGCTATCAGGTGAGTGTTCATAGTCCCATGTTTATTTTTGTTTTTGACTTCTAGATGGGATGGAAGAGACACTGTGTTGAGTTGTTTCTAAATTGTTGTTGTGAATGTTTTATGGTTGTGATGGACTTGTGTGTACACTTATGTGATTAACTCCTATGCGATTTTTGATATGTTATTGTGGTTTGACAAGGTAGTGGCCTTATGGTTTGACAAGGTAGTGGCCTTGTGGTTTGCCAAGGTAGTGGCCTTGGGATAGGTACATAGGGTGATCATCTAAGGTACCATGGTGTTGTTTGGCAAGGTAGGAGCCTTGGATTGGTTTGGTATGATTGGTCTTGATTGATAGTTGTTAATACATAATTGTAACACATTGTCCATATGTTCTTTTGTTGATGTTTGTTATTCACAGCTTGTAACTGATTTAGCGTTGGAGTCTAAACCTATGACTCTCACCAACTTTATGTTGACGTGTTTTAGTGTCTCTTTCAGGTGAGAATGTGGTTAAGCTTGAGGATAGAAGTGGCTAGACTTGGATGCCTTAGGATTGCATATAGAAGGAGATCCCCGTTCCTTCTTAGTTTACCTTTATGTTTTTTTTGATAAGTGATACATGTTGGCACCTATATGTTTGTTTGGTTTATGTTTATTGTTTGTCTTGGGTAAGTGGTAGGACTGTTACCTACTTACATAGACTCCTGCATTGTTGAGATATTGTCATGACATTTGTGTCGCCATTTATGACATTATATTTGCATTTTAGTCTTCTCTATAGAGACACCATTTGTTGTGATGATATCCATACGTCGCGCCCCATATTCCGCCATTGGTGGGGTGTGACAGAATGGTATCAGAGACAATGGTTATAGAGAATTAGGTTGCCTAGTCGCGTAGCCTAGTCTATAGCTTAAGGGTCCCTGCATATAGACGTCATAGGAGTATGTGTGCATTTTATATAAATTGATGTGTTTGGATGTTATTTATTATGATGTTTTGACTAGTATGAATTGAACCATAGTAAGTTCATACTTAGCCACATGTTATTTTCTTTTCGGGTTGTGAGTAGTGCGGGTTGAACCATAATCATCCACGCTAGTCATTGTCGTATTTTGCGTATATTGTACATTATAGTACATAATTTGGTATATAGTAGTTTCTATCTTTTGTTGGGTTATTTTATGTACTTGAGGTATGTTTTTTTTTTGTCTTTTGATGTTTAAGTCATGTTCCATAAGAATCATGTGGTGGTTCGAGTTAGTAGTAGTAGGTGGATATGAAGGTTTCTAAGCCATTTCCACTCTTATGGGCGACATGACTTATAATTGATTATGTTTTCGTTTTGGATTTAGTCTAGGCTGTTTTAGCTAGACTATGCATTTCTGTATTCCAAGAGTTTTATCATGTTATTTTTATAGATGGAGTTTTGGACCTTATTGGTTATGTGGTTATGAGCTTATGTGAGTAGATAGATTTATGTGTTATATGTTGTATTGATTCTTATAAGTGTCATCATAGGAGGGAGTGCATTGGGGAAAGGGTAATTGTATAAGTATGGTGGCCAACATAGTTATACAAGTACCACAACTTCAATGGGTTCTCAAGTATGATCGCATGAAAGAGAGTCAGTACATGCTTGTATATGATGAGATGTGGATTTTGGGTATATTTATAATATATGGGTTTATGTAACGGCTGCCTACGATATGGCTATTTTTATTAGTGTGTTATATGTTTTGGTTATAGTCGTGTTGTGTGATTATGGGGTCACACGATATGGTTTGGTTTTGGAGGTCGGCTTTATGCCTTGTTGTGGCATGGTGAGATGGTGAGAAGGTGATTACTCGTATGGAAAAACGAGCGTATAAAGCGATTGATTGACTTACGTGTGTGATAACGAGTATGTTTGGGAGATTCGATAGGTATACATATGCGGATGTATATATACTAATAGATGTTATGTTATGATTTACGGTCGTTCAATAGTTATTATAACTTGAATGTACCTAGTACACTCTTGTGTTTAAAAATTTATTAGAGCTCGAGTTTGGTGGAGTTCCAACGAAGTTTTGAATCTTTTGAAGTGTGTCTTGTAGCGTACTCTTTGAGTTTCGTATTTCACGTGTACGTTTTAAAATGGTGTTTTTGGTTTCAAGCCTATTGAAATAACTTGGGATTTCTTTTGAGATAATGAAATCTTTTGTGTTGGGTATTGCATTTCTTTTGGTCGGTATATATTGAGTTAGGTGGTTGGTTGTATTCGGTAAAATAAGGGTAAGGTGTTGGAGTCGTGTTTGAAACAAGATGTAACATAGGATTTCTTTTAATCAACACTTATTTATTTCAAATTTTAAAAGACTTTCTTTAAAATAAAGCGAAGTAAAACTTCTTTCTACTTACATAGTTTATATAATTGGGTTTAACCGATTCACGTCATTTATAATTATTAATACAAGGTTAAATTGAGTTTATGAAGATTTCACATACAATTTTATCTTTCATTAATATAAAACTGTTTTGGTCATAACTTGTTCGTTTTTAAAGCTTTTTGGATGATTCAAAAGCCTAAAATTATGTACTTGGAACGTACCTTTCAAATATTCAGAATTTATAGTCATGGGAGGTCAGTATCTTGGCCGAAATTATTGTACAAGTGTCGGGTTAAAGGTTTAGTTTGAATAGTAGTTTATTTTTATGATTTGGGATGCACGGGATACCTAGTTTTTGAGTTGAGTTTTGAGTTCGTCAAGAGGGTTGTTTGTAGATTGTTTGAGTCACATAGATGTGGGAGGTAATAATAAATAAATAAAAAGGAGATATATATTCTTTTGGAAAAGTCGATCTTTTGCACGGTTTAAATAATATGTCGCGGGGCGTAATATGTTTTGGTTGCCATTGGGTGTTTATTGGATTATTTTTCGTTGTCATGGGTCATTTTGAATTGATACATGTTCTGGGTTTGAGTTTTCTTTTGAGTCTCGTGGTTTTTGACTTGTTTTAATTGGTGCACGTGAAATGTCGTTAGTTATCCGTGGGTTTGATTCGTTGATCGTATCTGATGGATTCAGGATGTAGTTTTGGTTTCGTATTGTTCGGGAGCGTTGTGGTAGTCATATGAAAGACTTGGTCGCGCCTACACGATTAAGTAGGTGACCATGAGAGAACGGTCGGAATACCCTTAGTGGGGAGGAAAGAAGTTCGTAGACGAACTAATGTGGTCTGATGAGAGGAAGTGTTGGTCTGTTAAAATGCGTGTAGAATTTCGCAAGTAGAACGAGGTAGGAATTTATTCGTATTGCCGCTAATAGAAAATGCAAGGAGGACATAGTTGAAACTGCTAAGGATGTTGTATGAACGCTTCGGGTTTACGGTTATGCATTTGGCTTCGCCAAAGCACTAGCGGATTACATGGAGTCAATGAAGCGAGTGTGCCTGAACGTATATAAATGAGTGGTCATCAGGAGTATTGACGACATCTTGATCTACTCAAAGTCTAAGAAGGAGAGTGAGGCGAAGTATGTGTTGGTTTTGAAGTGGAATTATACGGGAGATTTTCAAGTGTGAGTTTTAGTATTAAGTCTACCATGATGAGTAGTTAGAGATGATGGCATATCATGGAACCAGCAAGGGGCGAAGTGAAGAAGGATGAGGAAGCATTTTGGAGGCTGAAGAGGTGGATTGGATAATGAGCCGATCTTGGCATTATCGGAAGGACTGGATGAATTCGCAAAGCATGACGATACGTGGAGCAAGGATTTGGACGCGTACGAGGACAACAAAGAAAGGTGATCGCTTATACGTTGCAGGAACTAAAGATTTGGAAGAACTGGATGGACTTAGTTAGTGGAGCTGGATTGTATATCTGCCTAGAATGCTAGAGGTATTTGGTGTACGAGACGTGGAGAATGATCTAAACGGATCATGAACGTCTCCAACACATATTCAATCATCTTGATTGAACATTTATCAAAAGTGATGGGTGGAGTTAATTGACGAAAGAAAAATTGCAAGGCCAAGTACCGTCTGGGAAAGGCAGGCATAGTTGATGAGACATAGAATAAGAAGAATGAAGTGAAGCTGAGAAGAACTTGAACTATATGGATGACGTACTAGGATGGTTTGGATGAAAGATGTAGGTGGCACGTGTTGAGTTGTCTAAAGCAGAGAACACGTCAACATGTATGTTGCGTGGCATGGACAATCATGTGGAGAAAAGGGACGTAGACTATACTTCCTACATAGATAGGAGTAGCTTAGAAAGGGGGATGTAAGGACGAAATTGGGGAAGGTGAAGAGAGTTGGGTGATAGTCGATAGACTGACTAATTCATCTCATATTTCAAGAGGAATGAGAAGTCACGTAGTTGAAAAGTTGGAAGGATTGCGTACGAATGTGATGAAATAGAGGGTGCTGCGTAAAAGTTAGCCTAATATGTATGGAATGCCTTATGAAGGGTTATGGCAAGGGAAGAAACTATGGGAAGCATCACATCGTGATGTATGGTATGAGCTGAGGAAAAGAAGGAAGTGTGTATAGGAGCGAAGCAAGAATAAAATAGGTCGAGATTGGAAAAAGAAATGGCACTGATCTATACTGATTGTTTGGGAGGATTAGTATCGATAATCGAATGGATGAGGAGTTATAGGTGTGATATGCCATAGGGACGAAGGGATTGGTCTAACTGAGATAACCACCCTTTTGAGGATGTGTATAGATTGTAGGTTGATTTGGACTAGAAGAACTAATGGGTATGTGAAGGACCGTCATAGGTCCCTTTGCAAGGAAATTGGAAATTTTAAGTAGTTTGGGGTACGGACTAAAGGGAGTTTCACCCATAGTAACGGGTGGTATGTTTTGGTAAAATGGAAGAGTTGATGTAGAGTTTTGTAGGTCCATTTATGATCTTTGGAAAGATCGGACCAGTAGCTTATGAGCGTAGAATTACCTGGGGGAAACGAGTGGTATACATGTTATATTTCGGGTATTAAGATTGGTAAAGGTTGTTTGAGAATGCATTTTGCATGTACGGTTATCCAGGACTTGTGTTAATAAGAGTCTTTGTTTTATCAAAGATCATTTGTGAGATTTATTGACTGTGAGGTCAAGAGTTTGGCAATGGGTTTAATTATTTTTGGTTTGTACATGTGGTATCTTGAAACTTGAACTGAAGTTCACGTGGAAATGAGAGGAGTTCATTTAGAACAAGTATCCTCGTGTGATTTGTTGTCTGTGTGTTGATACTAAGGAGTAAATCTCGGGACGAGATTTCTATTAGGAGGGAGTGATGTGACAACCGTGGTTTTGAGGTTCGTCACTTGGTCTTACTTTTAGGTTATTTTATGTGTGACTACTTGATTTTTGTGCTTACGTGTTTATTTTGTGTGAACGAGGTTGGTGTGATTATCGTTTATGAGTATAGAGTACTCATAAGTAAATCGAGGAACGGTTAATTCATGTTCATGAGATCACAAGTGGTGACTATAAGATGAAAATGGTGATATTGTGGTGTTTACGTATACGTATAAGTATTATAGTAATAGTATTTTTTTAGGATTTACGGTTTAGCATTTAGAGGTCTCGGGTGAGGTAATTATCCATATGAATATTTTTCGGGATGGTTTTAAGTCATTTAGGACTTAAATATAAAGTTTATTTCAAAATTTGAGATTTATTATAAAAGTGTATATTTTACGTCTTTTACGGTAAAACGCGTAAATTTGACTAGTTTTACGGTTTTGGAAGTTTTAGGAGCTGAAATAAATTAAGGTAAATTAAGGTAATATTAATAAGATATTAATTAACAATAAAAAGAAAAAAAATAAAGAAAAAACGAAATTAGGGGTGTTTGGGTCGGTTTAGAAGAGAAAAAAAAGGAAGAAAAGGAAAAAAAAAAAAGAAAGTGGGCTTTGGGTTGGACTAGGATTCTCCCATACCCTATATAATGTATATACTAAACCAAATTCATTATTTTTCTCCTGGAGATGAAGGAAATTCGTGAGTCTTATAAAAAATTAGGGTTCTTCATAAAATTTGGGGGTTTTCATAAATCCAAGGTAAATCTTCAAATCCCTTTTTAATTAAATTGTTTTTATGTTTTCTTTAATAATCTTATGATGGATTTAGGTTAGGGTTTAATATAAAAACAGTAAATTAATATTGTATTAATCTTAATATGATGATTACATAAATTAGGGCTTGTAATTAGAGGGATTAGGGTCAATTAATGAGGTTGATTTTGTTAAACCCGTTTTTAAAAACTGGGCAGATTTTTGAGTCAATTGTTTTGATCATATCGGGAGTTCTATAAAATCTTATTTTGTGATCCAAGTACCCCTGGAAAGCTATTTGAAGTGGCTTTCCAATGCAAGAAACGAGAACTAAATTGGAGGTCGGGAAGAGGGTCAAAAACAGGTTACAACAGTCGGAGGTCAAAACAGTTTTGAATTCAGCCTGTTTTCTTTTTAAGTTTTGGGTTGTTTGGGGCACTTAGGGTTGCATTGGGATCTTCTCACGAAAGTGAGAGATGGTTTATATATTTTAGTTAATATCTGCACTTGGGCTAAGGTGGTGGTTTAGGGTAAGACCCCTTAATGGTAACAAACTTTTAGTACGTTTAAAATCAGGAAATCTGGAATGACGAAAGTAGATATATATATATCGGGGCCTTAACTGTAGCTTTAAGGTTAGGGCAAGTGGGAGGTGTTAGCCAACATATGTAAGGGTGTGAATATTCATTATACAGAAACCATGGGTAGGTTTAAGTGGGCGTTTGACCTAATGTTTTGAGACCTAAAAACTGGGACTGTTTTGGGTAAAATACGAACGGGTTAGTTATTAAACTTAACCAAGTTAAGGACTTGTTAAGGAAGGATAATGGGGTAATTAGAGCTTATTAATGAGGTAAATATGTGAGAATGGGTTAGATGTCCATCATAGGTTAATGAGCCATCTTAGTGATTGGTTTGTTTATTAATTTCGTGTTTTTGGTTTGTTAGCTTGTTGCTAGTGCAAGGACGTGTGAAGGAGCTATCAGGTGAGTGTTCATAGTCCCATGTTTATTTTTGTTTTTGACTTCTAGATGGGATGGAATGTGTTGAGTTGTTTCTAAATTGTTGCTGTGAATGTTTTATGGTTGTGATGGACTTGTGTGTACACTTATGTGATTAACTCCTATGCGATTTTTGATATGTTATTGTGGTTTGACAAGGTAGTGGCCTTGTGGTTTGCCAAGGTAGTGGCCTTGGGATAGGTACATAGGGTGATCATCTAAGGTACCATGGTGTTGTTTGGCAAGGTAGGAGCCTTGGATTGGTTTGGTATTATTGGTCTTGATTGATAGTTGTTAATACATAATTGTAACACATTGTCCATATGTTCTTTTGTTGATGTTTGTTATTCACAGCTTGTAACTGATTTAGCGTTGGAGTCTAAACCTATGACTCTCACCAACTTTATGTTGACGTGTTTTAGTGTCTCTTTCAGGTGAGAATGTGGTTAAGCTTGAGGATAGAAGTGGCTAGACTTGGATGCCTTAGGATTGCATATAGAAGGAGATCCCCGTTCCTTCTTAGTTTACCTTTATGTTTTTTTTATAAGTGATACATGTTGGCACCTATATGTTTGTTTGGTTTATGTTTATTGTTTGTCTTGGGTAAGTGGTAGGACTGTTACCTACTTACCTAGACTCCTGCATTGTTGAGATATTGTCATGACATTTGTGTCGCCATTTATGACATTATATTTGCATTTTAGTCTTCTCTATAGAGACACCATTTGTTGTGATGATATCCATACGTCGCGCCCCATATTCCGCCATTGGTGGGGTGTGACAAATACGCTCAGTGAACGGATATAATGACATGATAAGAATGACCGAAACATAAGTAAAGTATGAAATGCATCGGAGTATGTGTAAGTCCTGGAAAACCTGGAACATGTTTTATAAACTGGTTTATAACTGAAAAGTCTTATGTTTAATCATGAAAATGTAATTTAATTGCCAAAGAGATCATATAGGTCATGAAATGTATCAACATGCATGAATACATAGAGGGGTGACCTCATCATGCAATTAGAGGGGTGACCTCTAGTTATATAAGTCTGGGTGGAGGGATCAGCTCCAATGTGACGGATGTAGAGCACACACCACAGTTACCTTGTAAACCTACAAAACATGTACTAGGATGCACCCATACGCCCCACACGACAATAATAATAATAATGGCCAAAACATGAAGGGACGCCATGAGAAATCGCTCTTTTCACGGAAGAGTCATGACACCGGTGCCTCAAGTGTCATGGTTATGGTACCTCTATAACTAGGTGGACATGGTCATAAATGTATATAGCTCATGCAATTTAAAATGATAGCATGGCAATTACTAAAAGTTTTATGACATATAAACTACTGGGGAAAATAAATGGCAGCAAACGGGGAATCTTAATCATGTATAGAAAGAGAATGTCCTTACTGAAGGACGGAATATCCGTACCTTATGTCCAGTAATGATGAAAGATGAAAGACATAAAGTAACAACTCTGACTTCACGAGTGCTACATAATAAAGGACGTGAATGAGTTGTATGTTCATGTATATCTTACTGATTCTTAGTTTACTTAACTTGTTCTTGACTTGTTTTACTTGTTCTTGACTTGTTTTACTTGTTCAAGTCTTGTTTTACTTGTTCATGTCTTGTTTTATTGTTTCATGTTTTATCATGTAATTTCTTAGTGTATCATGTGTTCTGATTAATGTATTTCATGTTTCATGTGTTATTATACTTGATGTTTCCATAATAAGTAACTTTCTAAAAATAGCAAGTTTTTATATATAGTAACTTTCCAAAAATAGCAGGTTTCCATATATAGCAACTTTCCAAAAATAGTCAGTTTTCATAAATAGTAAGTTTCCAAAAATAGAAAGTTTCTATAATTAGTAAGTTTCCAAAAATAGAAAGTTTCCATAATTAGTATGTTTCCATAAATAGTAGGTTTCCACAAAATGGCATGTTTTCAAAAATAGTAATAAACATGTTTAATAAGCATGTATCATAAGCTAAGGCTTAATAAGCATATTTTATAAGTCACGATTATTTAAATATCATAATAGTAAAGTTTATTAATAAATAAATACTTTAATTTAACATAATAACTATTAATTAATAATATGACATGATGCATAAGTGATTATTAATTAATAACATAACATGAGTTTATACTAATAACTTTACCATAAGCTTGATAATGTATAATTAAATTAGAGGTAATAATTAATTTAATTAACCATGATTAAAATGAAATAATTCAAATAGGCTAAGTCTTTAATTAAATTATTACATGTGCCATGTTTAATTCCATGAATACTTATATAACATAATTATAATAAGTCTATGATTAATTTAATTAATTATAACATGGTTTATTTTAGTATAACTAATTAAATTAACATTAACTAGCCCAAAATTAAATTAACAAAGTTTATAACCAAACACACCCTTGTGTGTGTTTCGGTGTACCCGAGCCCCGAACCTAGCCCACCGAGACCCGTGTCTCGGTTGCACGAAACAACCAACACCAAACCATCACCACCACAGCCCAGCCGCCGCTGGCGTGGTTCTTCCCCCTGGCCGCAGCCGGTTCCCACCGGCCGTAGTGTCTTACCGCTGCCATGTGCAGCCTTCCCACCGAGAGCTATAAGCTCTCGGTTGCCACTGATAAGCCAAACACCCCACTGTGGGGTTGTTTGGTGTTGCGATTGCCCATAGAAAACAGCCACCGAGACCCATTTAAGGATCGGCTGGCCGAACAAAACCCCCACCGAGAGCCTATGGCTCTCGGTTTCTGTGACCAAACGACCCAAAACCCCGAACCAACATGTTTTATTCATGTTTTATTCATTCAACTCATGTGTTCATAACTTAATTCACTACAAGAATCTTGCTTAATACCCACAAAAACTGCCCATAAACATTTAATCATGTGTACTTACCCAAAGATTACCCACGAGCCACCCACGACTACGTACTTGAAAATCTAATCAAAGCCACTCACGAATTTCACACAAACATCCCACAAAATTACCCACTCAGTTAAATTACATGAGTAACTTTTGGGTAAATTATTCCTTATAAAAAACTTCCAACGAAATACCCACAAATTGGGTTATCATGGGTAAGTAATGTGGGAATGTAGTTTGTAAAAAAATCTTACCACATAATAGCCAAGTAACTTTAGTGGGTATTTTTTTGTTTTACTTGTATTTTGAACATAACATATATGTTCATCGCCTTGCTAATATTCCGTTTTTAGTATAGTTGTCTTCTCAGCTCGATTCGAATTGATATAACGTTTTCTAGTAAAGACTTAATTGTTTTTGGTTAAAGAGACTTGTTTGGTATTCTATTTCTACTTGGCAAATAGCACGTAAAAATGTAAAAATACTATCTAGTTACGTATATGTACTAATCTAAAAACACATTGCACTTACCACAAATAATTGCACGAAATTTAAAATGAAAAAAAAAATACAAATTTATACTACAAATGAAAAAAAAAACAATTCAAATTACAATTTTAAGCTAAACGTAATTTTTATAAAACTATACACAAATTTATTAAAAATCTAAATCTTTATAAAACTAAAGAAAATCTATGCTAAATTTGTTATAACAAATCTGTCCAAAATCTAATTTGGACTCTCCTAGTTCTAAACTGATTTTACAATAAAATGTATAAAAGTCCAAATAGGAAGACTAGCCCAATAGCCAATTTGGCCCAACTACACTAACAGACAATACTAACCATTCTAGGCTCGTTAACTGTACTGGACTAGTGATGAAATGACATGAAACAAATGCAGGGACCAAATTTGAACATTGACAAAACTTGAAAGAAATGAAACAAAACAAAATAGCTTTCACGTTTAAATCAATTTGAACTGCCTATCATATTATAACTCTCATCTGACTATGCCAAACACATCTAATCAGACTTAAAGCAACTGATATAAGCATACAACAAATTTTAAAAACAACAGATAAACAAAACAGAACCTAAACAGAGCAGTTTAACTATGCAAATTCCAATTTTACTCTACAATTTTTAACTAGCAGATTTCTATTTAATATGCAGAAAATGAAAACTGAATCAACCTGCATCCGAAGCCTAGTCCGTTGTGACGAGAAACGCGGCGCTGAGCCGGTTTAAAACATAACACGCCTAATCTCTAACAACACCACCACATGCTGAACTAGAACTCGAAATCAATAAGCTATGACCTGCTACCTGCTGCACTAATCTACACAAATCACCTGCACACATGACATAACAAGAAAACCAACTTCTGATTCATTGATGGTGAGCGGTTATTTAGATACTGATTACTTCTAACGAAATGAACTCCATGGAAGACCAAATCAGAATCAAGAGCTCAGTAAAGCTGGTATCCAAAGGCTGTTAACAGCTTGCTCCAAACAAGAACAAAGCAAAAAGCACGAAATTTATTACTAGACTGATATCTAAAGCTGATAGTCAAATCAGAAATCTGAATTCGCTGAATAGAATAACAAGCCTAAAAGATCTACATTCACAAACTTACTGAATCGATTGAAACATTTAGGAAATCGAAAAAAATTGAGAAAACTGGAAATCAGATTGATTACTGGAGAAAACTTCTTTTAACTAACTCAATAGAAACGTCGCTAACTTCTACCTCGATCAAAATGTTTTAACAATTTTCCTAACTCGATAACTCGATTAAACTTGATTCTCTATTATCCTAACAAACTTAACTGGTAGTAATATGGAACAATTTTAACAAGATTAAAACTGACTTATAGCTAATAAGAAATGAAGAATGATGAAGACTTACGGTGAACAGTAATCTAAAGCAGTAATAATAGAAAAATATGAAATCAAACTCCAAGAAATCAAAGAGAGATTAGTAGAAAATAACTCGAAGCTTTCATTAATGGAGATTAGAAGAAATCGTTACAACTGTATTAACTAATTAACAGAAAGCTTAACAAGAGAAGATTAGAGAAAATCTAACTAACTATCTCTACTCCTAACTAACTAGGTGAAACTACTCCTATGCTAACCGATTTCTAATGAGGGTCTTCATGTCTTTTTATAGCCGCGAGAGGGTGATGCGATGACGTGTATCCTCCAATCATATATGGACACGTGTAAATACGAGGTTTACACTCTTCGTTCTTCATCTTCAACTGAATTGGGGGTTTCTTTATCTTCGCGTTTTGATCTAATTGATTTGTACCCTTATGTAGAGGAGAATGACAGGATAATTTTTGTAGTTGTAATCTTCTTCTGAATCTTCATGGTTCGTCCTCAATAATTGATTGCAGGTTTGGGAGGTTAAAAGTTGAAACCGTCTCTCTCTCTCTTGAATGGAGAAGAAGACGCGTAGGGTTGTGTTTGACCGGTTTGGTCTTTGACCAAAGATATTAAACTTTCCAAATTTTCCTTTTTAGTCCTTTCTCTTTCATTTTGTTTCAAAAGTGGTTAAAACTTTTAAGTTCTTTCTTTTCATCCTTCATTTTGTCAAAAGTTACAACTTGAGCCCTCGATCTTTGATAATATTGGCAAATAAAGTCCTCAAAAGCATCTTTCGTCTTTTTCTTCGTCTTTTCTTCAAATAAATCCTTGAAAGCTCGTGTTTTGTCTCAAATGTACCTATATAACCTGAAAATACACAAACACAAAATACACACGTAATTCTGATAATTTACAGTTAAAATAAGGTATTTGACTGTGTTTTGAATGGTTTTAGGATCATTATTGATGAGTGTTTTCACACTTATCAACTCCCCTCCACTTGACCATTGCCATGTCCTCATGCAATGCAACATTTTAAAGCACCAAGTTACACTTTTCTCATAATTAACCGACCTTGGCCATTTTATGATTTAATAACTTTACTATGCTATATGATGAATGATTTTGAATATTTATACAATGCAATGCAAAGAAAACAATTCTATTTATATATTTTTGATTTTTCATAAATGGTTTTGATGGAAATAACTCATAAAGAATTCAATGACTTGGATTAGGGCTTGGATACCATGAACATTTATCACCCTCAAGTTTTACTTTCCCCATACCAAGCTAATAAATGGGATCATTGCATTCACAAGTAAAAAGTGCATCAACTTATTCATGACAATTAAATGTGGAACCGGTTATTATTTGAGCAAATTGCTTGTGGGCAAATTTGTCATTATTCAAGTGTGAAATATAAGAAGTGTAAAATCCAAAAATAAGGAAACACGGTTTTAATCCTAAGTAATCTTCTCATCCATTACTTGAAAAACCGCTCACAATTAATACAAGTCCGTTTCAAGAGTAATAAGTCATTCGCCTTATGTGTAAAATCCTCATGTCATGCTTTCATAAGTAGCTACACACTCGCTAAGGAAAGAAAAATAAAACTCACGCAATAATTTACATCCGCATCTTTTTGAGATTTTGGATCTTCAACCCCGCAACCCGTCAAGGTAATATTGGATTGGAGCAATCTATTGAATCCCCGCAACCCGTCAAGGTAATATTGGAACTCAATAGTCACTATAATTAACACCACACTGCCCCTCTTGGGAGTCTTGCATTATTTTTTTTTCTTTTCTTTTTTTTTTCTAGCCACTCATTTTTTTTCATAAGCCGCTCTTATTTTTCTTTATTCCTCACCAAGAAATTTGCAAAGAAGAAAAGGAAAAACACCCGCTAAATATGGAGCATGACACAAGTCTAGTACACATAAAACGTGCTAACTTAGAATCTTAAGACGTACTCATATCAACCATAAATGATTAGCCAAAAATGCATAAGAGATTACGAACCAATTAAAACCGTACTTGATTATTTATTAACAATTATATACATGCGAAGAAAATAGAGATAAAGAAGAGAAGGGTTTAGCCACAAGTAATTGCCATGAAGTCTATCTAGCCCTTTTACACTTGCTTCAACTCTATCATTTCCCATTCTCCACAAATTTAAAATTTCAAATAATGAAATTGGTGGAAGCTTAGCCTAATAGACCAATGAAGGACTACATGGTTAAGGATACTAGCTAGAGAGTGCTAAAATAAGCAAACTCGGGTTGAGTCAAAATATCCATGGCGGGCCTAATATGTCAAAGAAGTCTAAACTTGTTAAAACCATGTTTTATTATATTTTTCCTTTTTATATATTTTTGATGAAAAATAAAAGAAGAAATATATATATACAATGCAAATGTGATATGCAAATGAAAAATGATAGATGCAAAAATTATGAATGCATATTTTTGGTGGCCAAAGTAGATCAAAAATTCGAAAAATGTTCGAAAAATTAATTTTCTCAATTATCATGAAGTTAAGGCAATGGTCTAGGTAAGGTCACTTCGATAGAAGTCTCCCCTACACTTAAGATAAACATTGTCCTCAATGTTTAAGAGTATTGGAGTGAACTCCCCTACACTTATGACATTGATAACCTTGCTTAACCCAAGTTAAGGAAGAGACAACTAAAGGGTATTCATTTTAAGCACAAGTGTTTTGAATATCGCAATAGCAAAAACTAATCGAAGTGAACCAGATACACGGGCCTCCTCCATAAGCTCCAAGCATGAAATGAGAGAGAGCAACCCTTGAAACAAACACCAAAAGACGAAGAAAGGCACCCCTCCACTTCAACTCTACTATAACATCCTTTTAATTAAACCTAACCTATTGAAAATCTACTCTACGTTTTCTAACCTAGTTATTCAATACTAAGGGTGAAAAGTCATGCCCATAAAGGGAAACCTCGAAGAAAGTCCACCAGGATCAAATACATGATTTTCATCCCAATAATAGCTCAATCCCAAGGTGGGAATCACAAACCAGGGTAAAATAGTCGAGGTTCCCTTAAGCAAACAATAGTCACAATGAAAGGTATGATAAGCAGGTAAGGATCCCATTTTTCTAAAGAATTCTCTTTTTATAGCAGATAGCTCAAAAATGTTTATACCAGGATCAAAAACCTTTTCCTTTTGGGGAAAATGACAAGTCAAAGAAGTGTTTCCTTTAGAAGACTCCCCCTTATAAAAATTCACATCATTAGACACCGAAGGTTGAAAAAGAGGTGTTAAAACACAAGTAGTATGAACCTTCGGGTCTTCCTTTTCTTTTCCTTTTGAAAAATTTTCATTAAGGTCCAAATAGGGATAAAAGTCATCATCTAAGTCCAAAGTAGGAAAGTCGTCCTCATCCAAACTCAATGAAGAGACAAATGAATCATTGGAATCATGGGAAAACTCATCCTCAAGAGGAAAGTAGGTATCTAGAAACTTGTCTAACTCCTCATCAAAAGTAATATCCTCTACAGTAATATCACTCTCTAAAGGTTGAGGATCCTCCTCAAGAATAACCAAATCCACCGGCGGATAAGTAGGACAATAAGAGTCAATATGAGGCTCAAGTATAGGAGGATCACTCGTAGAGATGATATGAGTCATAGACCTTAAGGGTATAGAAAGCTCATCACTATAATCATCATTAACTTCCTCATTGTCATTGAAAAGTGGGTTATCAAGTGATGTTTGAAAAATAGGGTTTGAATAAATCACAAAATCATCAATGTTAAACTCTTGATTTTTAAAAACATTCAATGAGGAAGTAATGGAGGCTATGGTCTCAACATGGGGAATCTCATAATTCCCACTTTGACAAGCTTCATGAAAGTATTCATGACAAACTTCATCAAGAATATCATTGTTATTCATCCCTACATCATCACTAGGATTTACCGCCTCGTCAAGAACATCAATATGATTAACGGTTTCATAACCTTGAGGTTTCTTAATGACTTTTCCCATCTTAAACGCAACTTTCTCATCCTCAACTCTCATAATTAATTCTCCTTCCGCCACATCAATAAGAGTACGACCCGTCCTCAAGAAAGGTCTACCAACAATAAGAGGAACTCTCGGGTCCATATCATAATCAACCACTACAAAGTCGGCTGGAAAGGTAAACTTATCCACACCTACAAACACATCATCCGCAATACCTACAGGGTAAGCTATGGTACGATTGGCTAACTCAAGGGTCATCCTAGTTGGAGTGAGCTCAGGAAGAGAGAGTTTTTGCCAAACCGATAAAGGCATGAGATTTATGCTTGCCCCTAGATCCGCCAATGCCATGCAATTTTCCACCCCAGGAAAATTACAAGGGATCAAAAAGCGCCCTGGATCTCCAAGTTTTGTAGGTAAGGTTTTTAACAACACGGCGGAACAATTTTCATTAAGAGATGTATTAGGCAAGTCCACCAATTTTTCCTTGTTGGAAAGTAAATCCTTGAACATCTTAGCAAACTTTGGCATATATGCAAGAGCTTCTGCAAAGGAGATGTTTATGTTAAGTTGCTTGAACATCCTCAAAAAATTGGAGACTTGTATATCATCCTTGTTTTTCAATTTGTCCTTTCTCAATCTTGAAGGGTAAGGAAGGTTGGTTTTTGGTGTAGGTGGGATAGGTGTTGTAGTAGAAGATTTTTCTTTGTTAGCTTCTTCATTGGGAGTTGTGGAAGGTAAAGGAGAAGTGGGAATAGGTTGAGAAGGTATGTTGGATTGGATAGGAGCATTTGGAGATGGTGAAGTAGATGTAAAAGGCTTGTCACAAGTAGGAACACAAGTGGGTTGAACAATAGGAGGTTTAGGAGGTGAAGGATCCTTTGTTGTCTTTCCACTTCTTGTTGTAATAGCATTGACATTTGCCCTTGGGTTTGCTTGTGTGTTAGATGGTGAAGCTCCTTGTTGACTTTGATTTAATGCCATCAAAAGTTTATTGAATTGGTCATTCATTTTCTTGTCTATAGCTTGGAATTTCCTTTCATTCTCTTGATTCATCTTTTGCAAAAGATCCATTGTGTTTAACTCTTGTGGCACATGACTTTGAAAACCTTGAGGTTGGAAAGGTGGAGGTTGAGCATTAAATCCTTGATTTGGTGGATAAAAGGTATTTCCTTGATGTTGAAAGGTGTTGGGTGCTTTGTAATTGTTTCCTTGATAAGCATAACACTCCCTTTGATAGCCTTGAACTTTATCACATTGTTGGTAGGAATGGGGACCTCCACAAGTCTCACATGAAAGAGCAATAGCATTCACATCATTGGTGGAATTCTTGTTCAAAAAGAGTTCACAAAATTTCATGAGTGTGTTGGTCATAGTATCAAGCTTTTGAGAGATCATGTTTTCTATTTGAGGAATAACACTCTCTTGCACCACATGGACTCTCTCATCAATTTGTGTGTTAGCTTGCACCATCGATTTGTTCTCAATAATGTCCCAAGCTTCTTGAAAGGATTTAGAGAAAAGATTTCCACCCGCGGAAGAGTTGAGTAAATCTTGGTGGTGTGGTCTTAATCCATTATAGAAAGTGTTGAGTTGGTAAACCTCATCGAATCCATGATTTGGACATTTCCTCAACAACTCCTTGAAATCCTCCCAAGCCTCACTAAATGTTTGATCATTCCTTTGTTGAAAACCAATAATTAATTTTCTCAAAGCCGTAGTTCTTGATGGAGGAAAGAACTGGTTCAAAAACTTCTTCCTTAAATCCTCCCAAGTGAAGATGCTCTTAGATGGTTGCCTATCATACCAATTTCTAGCAAGACCCTCTAAGGAAAATGGGAATAGGATCATCTTAATAGCATCAGGAGGGACCCCATCATACTTAAGTGTATTGCAAAGTAACAAGAACCTCTTAATATGGTCGTGGGGGTCATCTATGGATCTCCCTAAGAAGGGGCTAGAAGAAACCAAAGTGATCATGTGGACATTAAGCTCAAAAGTCTGTGCGGTTATTTCAGGTATAACGATGGCGTCGGCATTTCCCTCTACTCTCGATTGGAGAATCTCCATAAGAGTACGTTGATCCATGGCTACAAAATGGTCGAATGTATATACAAGTGAAATGACGTCTAAAAGCTTCCTCGGGGAAGGAAGTGATACACCAAAGGTGGTATGTTTACACGCGTGCGAGTACACGTGTAAGTAAACACGAGGAATGAGGGAGTAGCCCTCGGTCGACTTTTGAAGGAGAAGAGATTATCTCCCTCGAGGTTCGATATCAAATATCCACAAGAAAGTATATATATAATTACTACTTGGGTGCAAGACCTCCAATTAAGCCTTCCTTCTTAGAATACGCACTAGTGAACGGGGGGTTAGGTGGCGCGAAGCACTTAAGTACCTATTGACCCTTAGACGGCATTTTATAGCACGTCGCCTATCTATTCACTTTAGTAGTTTGTATTCTTCGAATTATTGCCAATTAGAAGTATTTATCTATTCTTGCTTAATTAAATTGGATCGATACGCGTGTCAAGGACCGGAACGCCCCTCAACACGGTGTATTGCCTCGGCAATACTTATGGAGAATATGTATGTTGGTTGTTCTTATACGTATACTTATTTACATATAATAATATATCAAAAATATTTTTGTATTTATTTGATTTTTTTAAGAAAAATACTATATCTACGTAAAAAGCGATGAAAGCGATATAATATATATTTTTGAGTGTAATCTTTTAGGAAAAAGATTACGTTTTGGATTTTTTATTTTTTTTGGTTCAATTCTTTAGGAAAAGAATTGACTTTGTGATTTTTTTATTTTTTTGTATTTTATCTTTTTGATTTTTTTTTTCTTTTTGATTTATAATACGTAAAAAATAACGTTCACAAAGTGAACGGATCCCAAAATCCAATCGTCTCACTCGAAATCGTTAATCTCCACGAAAAGAACCGGCAGCGGCGCCATTTAATATTCCGTTTTTAGTATAGTTGTCTTCTCAGCTCGATTCGAATTGATATAACGTTTTCTAGTAAAGACTTAATTGTTTTTGGTTAAAGAGACTTGTTTGGTATTCTATTTCTACTTGGCAAATAGCACGTAAAAATGTAAAAATACTATCTAGTTACGTATATGTACTAATCTAAAAACACATTGCACTTACCACAAATAATTGCACGAAATTTAAAATGAAAAAAAAAAAATACAAATTTATACTACAAATGAAAAAAAAACAATTCAAATTACAATTTTAAGCTAAACGTAATTTTTATAAAACTATACACAAATTTATTAAAAATCTAAATCTTTATAAAACTAAAGAAAATCTATGCTAAATTTGTTATAACAAATCTGTCCAAAATCTAATTTGGACTCTCCTAGTTCTAAACTGATTTTACAATAAAATGTATAAAAGTCCAAATAGGAAGACTAGCCCAATAGCCAATTTGGCCCAACTACACTAACAGACAATACTAACCATTCTAGGCTCGTTAACTGTACTGGACTAGTGATGAAATGACATGAAACAAATGCAGGGACCAAATTTGAACATTGACAAAACTTGAAAGAAATGAAACAAAACAAAATAGCTTTCACGTTTAAATCAATTTGAACTGCCTATCATATTATAACTCTCATCTGACTATGCCAAACACATCTAATCAGACTTAAAGCAACTGATATAAGCATACAACAAATTTTAAAAACAACAGATAAACAAAACAGAACCTAAACAGAGCAGTTTAACTATGCAAATTCCAATTTTACTCTACAATTTTTAACTAGCAGATTTCTATTTAATATGCAGAAAATGAAAACTGAATCAACCTGCATCCGAAGCCTAGTCCGTTGTGACGAGAAACGCGGCGCTGAGCCGGTTTAAAACATAACACGCCTAATCTCTAACAACACCACCACATGCTGAACTAGAACTCGAAATCAATAAGCTATGACCTGCTACCTGCTGCACTAATCTACACAAATCACCTGCACACATGACATAACAAGAAAACCAACTTCTGATTCATTGATGGTGAGCGGTTATTTAGATACTGATTACTTCTAACGAAATGAACTCCATGGAAGACCAAATCAGAATCAAGAGCTCAGTAAAGCTGGTATCCAAAGGCTGTTAACAGCTTGCTCCAAACAAGAACAAAGCAAAAAGCACGAAATTTATTACTAGACTGATATCTAAAGCTGATAGTCAAATCAGAAATCTGAATTCGCTGAATAGAATAACAAGCCTAAAAGATCTACATTCACAAACTTACTGAATCGATTGAAACATTTAGGAAATCGAAAAAAATTGAGAAAACTGGAAATCAGATTGATTACTGGAGAAAACTTCTTTTAACTAACTCAATAGAAACGTCGCTAACTTCTACCTCGATCAAAATGTTTTAACAATTTTCCTAACTCGATAACTCGATTAAACTTGATTCTCTATTATCCTAACAAACTTAACTGGTAGTAATATGGAACAATTTTAACAAGATTAAAACTGACTTATAGCTAATAAGAAATGAAGAATGATGAAGACTTACGGTGAACAGTAATCTAAAGCAGTAATAATAGAAAAATATGAAATCAAACTCCAAGAAATCAAAGAGAGATTAGTAGAAAATAACTCGAAGCTTTCATTAATGGAGATTAGAAGAAATCGTTACAACTGTATTAACTAATTAACAGAAAGCTTAACAAGAGAAGATTAGAGAAAATCTAACTAACTATCTCTACTCCTAACTAACTAGGTGAAACTACTCCTATGCTAACCGATTTCTAATGAGGGTCTTCATGTCTTTTTATAGCCGCGAGAGGGTGATGCGATGACGTGTATCCTCCAATCATATATGGACACGTGTAAATACGAGGTTTACACTCTTCGTTCTTCATCTTCAACTGAATTGGGGGTTTCTTTATCTTCGCGTTTTGATCTAATTGATTTGTACCCTTATGTAGAGGAGAATGAGAGGATAATTTTTGTAGTTGTAATCTTCTTCTGAATCTTCATGGTTCGTCCTCAATAATTGATTGCAGGTTTGGGAGGTTAAAAGTTGAAACCGTCTCTCTCTCTCTTGAATGGAGAAGAAGACGCGTAGGGTTGTGTTTGACCGGTTTGGTCTTTGACCAAAGATATTAAACTTTCCAAATTTTCCTTTTTAGTCCTTTCTCTTTCATTTTGTTTCAAAAGTGGTTAAAACTTTTAAGTTCTTTCTTTTCATCCTTCATTTTGTCAAAAGTTACAACTTGAGCCCTCGATCTTTGATAATATTGGCAAATAAAGTCCTCAAAAGCATCTTTCGTCTTTTTCTTCGTCTTTTCTTCAAATAAATCCTTGAAAGCTCGTGTTTTGTCTCAAATGTACCTATATAACCTGAAAATACACAAACACAAAATACACACGTAATTCTGATAATTTACAGTTAAAATAAGGTATTTGACTGTGTTTTGAATGGTTTTAGGATCATTATTGATGAGTGTTTTCACACTTATCACTTGCCCACATCGAAAAATAAAAAGAATACTCAATTGGTTGCTCCAGTGTTCGATTGTTTTCCCAGTTGGGTATTATTTTAAACCAGCGTTGTCATGTTACACGTGGAATTAGAAATAACATTCATTTAAGTTGTTATGTCAAGTATTAAAAATGTGATGAACATCATGGTAATGAAGCTCAAGTGGTCATGTTGTAATATTGGGGGTAGCGGTGACGCGAGTAAGGGACGAAACTACATGAAAGTCAGTTTTGGTATGAGTCATATTTGATTTAAGTCATGAAGTTTAATTTTTTTCAAATATTGTTTTTTTGTATATGTAACCCATAATCATATATTTGTGATACTTTTTTTAATATATTACAATTTTTTAGTCTAAAAAATACTAATGGAATTATGAGACTGACTAATTACTTGTGTAAAAATTGTCAAATAGTTAGTTGAGTTTTAAAAAAATACATTGGGACTGAAATATAAAATTATAATGAAATATTTAAACAAAATTTAACAAAAACAATTTAGTAGAGGGAAACTTCCCGCTTCTATGAGCCTAAAATGTAATTTAAGTGATATTTTAGTTTTTATTTCTCTCACACATGTAATTCTTAAAAACTTAACTCCTCCAACTACCTCACCACAAGATCGGGAACAGTTCTACACTAACCATTCTTTCACTTTCCTCTCAATTTTGACAAATAACTTGCAAAATTATGTGTCTTCATCTAATTCTTTTGTTGAAGGTATGAAAGCGTTTAGTATATTTTTCTCTTCTTATGATCATGTTCTAAAATAAGTGTATTGCTTGCAGGCGATATCATGTTATGACTTATGACAACGAACGAATTGGTTAAAATTATAAGTCAATGTATGATTTTGGAACAGGTATATGGTGTATACGTATTTATTTTTTCCTACACAATATGAACATAAAATCTTATACATCATGACTAATTTAAACACGTTTCTTTCTTTGGGTCAAGTTACGGAATATACTTAACTTATGTTGAAATTACACTTTATATTAATTTAGTATATTAATAGTATGATGTTATAAGTCTTAATTTCTATAGTCAGTAATGTCTAATATCATGGCAGCTGGGTGCTTAGACTTGTATAAACATTTGACACCGTTATGAATTAACTACATTTTTTCTTTATAGGATGATGTACATTCATTTCATCATAGAAGGTATTAGACAAAAGAAAGGTACACACATACTTTGTCTAATAATTTTTTATTATTGATGGTTATTATATCAAAACTGAAATGATAGGCGATGATAATTGAATATTTGATTTGGTATAAGGTTTGATTAAATTTCTTTAAAATCAGGATATGTATGGAACATAACATGGTTTAAGATTCGCGCGAAACACAAAAGATATGAACAACAATGACTTATTCTTCGAAGAGACCTCTATGGGTGAAGTTTTATATTTCCTAAATACAAATTATTATGTCATATCCATATGTTTTTCATGTATTTATAAATTTTAAATGTACTTTTTGTGGTGTACTTTATCAATAAAATGATGGATAGATGGTGTATAATTGTATACAATCGAATTGTGGTATTTGTGTTGTACAAATTATTTCTACGGGTTCTTGTGATGTTTATATTGTTGAAATATCATATTTTTAATCCAAAAAAGTGAATCTTGGTTTCCAACGAATTAGACAGAATCCTGGTTTCCCATGAACTAGTATTTTATAATGGACATATATACTCATAGATTACACACGACTTGATTTGTGGGTAAATTCGTGGTCACTAGTTAAGTCTCACAGTACCCACGAACATGGAAAATCAGCCACCAACTATGTTCGTGGGCAAACATACCCATGGATTGAAAATTTTGTGGGTATAAAATTAGTCTCGAAGGTTATACCCATGCATAGAGGTTTGTGGGTGATCTGTGGGTATTAGCAAGTTACCCACGAATTTTGGTCTTTTGGTCACAATATTTGTCCGTGGGTAATCAACAAACTTTTTGTAGTGATTATATTAATTCATGATCAAGGAAAATAATAAAAGAAAAGATTAAGGATTTAGGGATATCGAATGTGATACGATTAAAGAAGCAAACACAAACACTAATCCCGAACACAATCAAAGATCAAACTTGGTTTTTCCCTTCCCCTTTTATCTTGCAAAACCGGCGGCGCCCCTAAGGAAGACTAGGGTTTTTATTTTCTTTTGTAAATATTGTATAATGAATTCCCTGGGATGGTTTTGGTTCTAGATAAATGGTTAATGGGCCGGGTTTGGCACTTTCTTGTTCTTTTCTTATTAGGCCGACCAAACACCCCTTTATATATTATTTCGTTTTTGTGTTTTAAATAAATTCTCGTGTGTTGATATTCATGACATGTGTTCGTGTTTTAAACTCGTGTTAATTCTTGTCATACATTATTTATTATACGTAAATACTTGTGCGTAATAAATAAATAATATGCGTAATACTTGTATTTATTCGTTTAATGTTCATGATACTTGTTGTATATTAAATAATTATAAAGTTTTAATTAATTCGTGTTTTCGTGTATTTAATGCTTCATGTATTTTATGCGGGTTTTACAAATACAGCAGTACAGATATCATCCTTAACAAGTCCTAACATAGATACTCAAGTCTACCCATGTTGAGAAACCAAAGCAAAAGATGAGAAAACCTTTAGATCCTGATCCAACATCACAAGCTGTGATTTGGCAATGAAGAAATTAATGCTGCTAGTGAGAAAGTTAACGCTAATAGTAAGAAAATTGGTGTTGGTGAGGTTCACACAGAGGAGAAGGATAATCAAAGTTCTTATATACGCAAGACAACATTTACCAGTATATGTTGACTCCAAGGGTTGTTGCTTCCTTGGTTTAAAAATATGCGCATCATTGCGCAAATTGCACGTATTAATGCATTGCATTTAAAAATTTCGCAACGAGGTGCCTAATGCATTGCCATCCCAGATTGCGTTCACATTAAACCGCAATTTACCGCATTTGTGTATTACTAGCAATGGTAGCAATTGTCGCAATCTAGTACGTATGTCATTTTTGTCAAATTTAAGCATATAAAGATACCTACGTATTTTAATGGATCGTTAAAGATAAAACTTGTTAAAAAACATCTAAAACAAACACAATAACGAAAATATAGTACCTTGCGTTTACTAAGTGTTTTTTTTCAAGCTTTACTTTCGACTTATTTTTGTTACAAAGGGATTATAGGACGAATCTCAATATGTTAGTAACTTATTTTGTAACTTTATTTCACATACTTCGTACTTGATAGACTATACTATTTCTAAATAATTTTTTTACTTTATTTTATACTAAACGCGTCGCATCCAAATTACGCTCGCAATCGCATCACGCATTATGCAATAGCTTTTGGGACCTTTAGCGCAATGGATCGCAAAATGCATTTTTAAAACAAGGTTGCTTCACAACCTCAAAGAGTTGTATTACCAGTATTTAGAAAGCAATTTGTTTGAATCTCCATAGATGCCAAATCAAGATGCATTAGAAGTTGCATAAATAGTTTGGGTCAGTCTGTGGTTTTTGATGCTATTGATGAAAGGCATACAAGGATTGATTGTAGTACCAAGTTAGAGTTTTCCAGTGGTTGTTTTTATCCAAATAAAAGAGAAGAAAAGGTACAAGTCCAGGATTGTGCCTAAAGCTATTAGTGGTCCCAGGATCAAAAGGATTTTAATAGGAGTTGTTAGGTTCAAGGACAGGTTCAAGGTGTGATTCGGCTATATGTCAAAGAAAGGCATGAAGCTAAGATGGAAATAAAAAATTTCTTTAAGTGTTAGTTTCATCACCACACAACAAATGGTCATCAATTCACCATGTCTAATCGATACTAAGAACTAGCTAGTCCAAAGCAAACTACTCTCGGTAAAGACTTCTTAAATCCGTTGTTGGTTGATAGTTTACCGAAAACTATATGGTTATCAATTCACCATGTTATTACAATAAAGAATTGGCTAGTCCAGGGCAAACGGCAATTGGTAAATACATATCAAATCCGTTTATGGCTGGTAGTTTGCCAAAAACTATAAAGCCAACTTAGTTGGTGTTGTTGTGATGCTAACAAAGACTATACAAGCCAATAGTTAAGGTTAAAAAAAAGGAATGCATCCAAACAGGGTAGGATTTATGATGCATATGCAACAGTTACAAAGAAGCAAAAGGTGGAAGATGACAAGCCTATAACTCAAGGTGGAAGATGACAGACTTACAACTCAAGAAGTAAAAAAAAGGTGTTTGAATGTCATTGAAGAAACTTGAAGTTAAACAAGTAAACATCAAGTTTAGGGGGGATTAATCATAGTTTCACAGGGAGTCATCTAGTGTTGATTGTACTATCATACTAGAAAGACTACACCTATTGTTGCTGATGTAGAACAGGGGAGGCGTATCATTTGTTAGTCCTTATCTAGGTCTAATGATCTCATTTTTAGGGGTTACTTCTCCTAAAAATAGTGAGGATAGGTTTTAATTATTGAATTGATGGCTACAAGTCTTGTTATGTGATTACAGAAGACCTCCTAATCAATTTAGAGGAAGATTTGCTTGAAGACCTTCTCAACAACTAAGGGGAGGATTTTGTTTGGTGCTCAGGAATTGATAAGCAGATTTTATTCCTAAGAAACTTGTGAAATCGGCACAGGAAGCACAAGATTAAGGGAGGATTGTTGGGAATAAAATTAGTGCTAGTTGGTTTTACATTATCAGTGTTGATAGAATTAATACCAGTAGTTATATATTAATGCTAGTAATATTCATACATAATTGGTCAAATTAATTATGGTCAAGTTTAGTGTTGTTTGAGTTGATTAATGATGATAAAGAGACTGTTGGGTCTACTAGATGTAGATCTTGCAGCCTGTCAGGAACGGTGAACGACTTCTGTAATCACAAGTCAATTCACAGAGAGACTCTATACACAATATGAATGCAGAATACAAATATAATAAAGAAGAACAGAATAACTATAAAGACTTGATCCTTTCTAAGTATTTCTAATATTGATAATGACTAGAACTACGTTTGATGAAGGTGTGTCTAACCCTTCTGCCTAAGGTTCCTTTTATACTACAAGGAAACCCTAATACAACATTAAACAAAACGTGTAAAACTGATATGCATATCCTTTCCTAACATATCTCATGCATATCCTAACAGAATAATAAATAAATAATAAAGTTTGACTTTGACCAGGACCAGGAGCACGACTTGCTCCTACTACTACTAGGACCAGGAGGAACTACATACCTCCTAGTCTACCTATTACATTAAACTATTCCAATGGTCCTAACAATCCTCCCCTAAACTTGAATTTGACCTGTTGAGTTCAAGTTTCCTGGTAAAACGTGTAATAAAGCTTGAGGATTGAATCGAAAAGAAACAGCAGCATCAGCAAGATAAGTAACAGAAGAACCGCCGCAACATGGAACACTAGAAGCTTCTCCAAAGCTTGAAACAAATCAGCATCGTGTTGAATCTTTACAGCAACATGAGCAGATTTGATGAGCCTTTACCAAGTAGCTGCTCGCTCTTGGGCTAGCCAGTCTTTCTGGTGGAATAAGCATCACCCTGGGAGACCAGAACCCAGCCCAACTCTTAGAACGTGAATCAATGGTGAGTGGGAGTACCCTGATGATTTTAGGCAAACCATCACAGCCGTCAACGGATTTGATATGTCTTTACCAGAAGCCGTACCCCTCTGGACTCGCCAACTCTTAGCAATGAAGCATCGGTGAGTTGAAAACCCTATAGCTTTAAGCAAGCTATTACAGCTATCAACGAATTTGAGAAAATCTTTACCAAGAGCCGTACCCCCTTGGATTAGCCACTTTTCAGTCTAGGACCATGGCAAGTGAAAACCATCCAGTTTTCGGTAACCTGGCAACCATCAACGGATTTGAGAATCGCACCAGGAGCCGTACCCTCAAGGTGAATCAACTCTTTCTTGTCGATTAGACATGGTGAGTTGAGGACCATTTGTTGTGAGGACCAAGTCCAACACCAGATGAAACCAGTAACCAGCACAAGTATGACACAACAACCAAAACCCAAAGTGTGAAGCAGCAGATGGTATTATATTCACAAGTATAAAATCTATGATGTGTTTAAAGTATAAGCAGATATTATATAAAAAGTATATTTTTTTTTAATTTTTTTTTCTTTCTTTTTTTTTAACTATAAAGAATGAAAGTCACCAATCACTTTACATATTGGTGAAAAGAATGTCAGTATTAATAAATAAACAAAAACACAAAACACTTACAAACCAACCATATCAGAGACCAGAAGCAGCCATCTTATCCTTTTTCAAACGAGCTTGGATCCCGTCCACCAATGAGTTGCCATAGAAGACTCATTCCCGGAGGGGGCATTAGAAATCTGCAAATGACAAGCCAACATAGCCTCCATCGAAGCAATCGTCAACGGATAATCCAAATCTGTGAGCATGAAGACCATATGACCAGATTCCAACTCCAACATATGCACACCACAGCCCGCATATAACTTCCATCGCTGAATAACCCATTGCAGTTGATCCTTCCAGATACCAGAAATAGGAGCATGGGGAGGGGCATCAAGCATCATCTTTAAATCAGCCCATACTCGCAGTCCAGGCCAGGAAGACACAACATTAGGATCATCAGGCATGCCGGTATCCACAAACCCATATAAAGCCATAAGATCCTTACGATCCTCCCAAGACAAAATACCCTGCAGACCCGAAGCAAACCTAACAGACCCATCACTAAGAGTAATCCTATGAGATACCGTACCAGGAAGAGTCGTGGAATGCGCAACCGTCCAACCAGTAATATATCCATTACCCAAAGGCAAATCAGAGTCACTATCAGAAGCTGCATCAATAAGATTTTCGGGAGCACGCTTCTCATAGGGAACAGTCTTGCCACGGCGAACACGTCGAGCCGACTTCTTGCGAAGCGAACGGCGAGGTGTGGGATCACTAGGCGAGGGTTCAACCTTTACCTTTACCAGAGCAGTAGCAGTGGGAGCAGGAGAAGTAGACTTAATAGTTTGCCCACCCAAGGGATCAACAGGAGCTGCACTAGAAGAAGGAATAGGTTGAGAACCAGGAACCGGTGGTGATGGTGATGCCATATCAGGTGTAGGATTAGTGGTGGTTGTGGTAGCAAAGGTGGTGGTGGTAGCATGTGTGGTGGTGGTAGCAGGACCTGAAGAAGAAACCAGAGGAGCAACCAAAGGAGTAGTGGTGGTACCAACTGTAGAAGCAACAAAAACCGATGGAATAGCAGCAGAACCAGGAGTAGTATCAGATGTAGGACCAGTAGTAACAGCAGGTGAAGAAGTGGTCACCACACGTGGAGAAGGACGATAAACAAATCGCTCCAGAATGGGAGTGCTTTGATGCTTGACCATACGTTCATAGAGTGCCTTAAGCTCATCAAAAGACAAAGCCTTAACCCTGTCCCACTTCCAACCAGTAGTGAAATAGGCAGCCGACTGATACTTCACAACGCTGCATTTGCTTTCGTTCCTCAGCTCTTGACAAAGGTCTGTTTTTACGCTTCTCACGAAGCTGTGTAGCAAGCGCCAATTGATGCTTGCGCATTAACACCATGGCTCTTGGAATACAATTATGCTCATCCATATCCGCACCCAAAAGATCAGTGAACTGGGAATAATCCTTGGTAAGAATAGTCAACACCTGCATCCAATCACTATCATTCCAATGCATTGCATCATGCTGGACTTGTTCACGTCTCTGCTGTTGAAGCGCTTCCTCCTCAGCCCGAGCAGCTTGATCAATTTCGGCTTGCATCCGTTGAGCAGCCTCCTCACCCAACCTATCCTCCTCAAGCTGTCTGCGTGTACGCATACGAGGTGGTGAGGGAGCATCAGTCAGTGGGGCCTTCCCCTTTGGATCATGGGATGGACCAGCATTGGAACCAGCAGTAGGACCAGAAGCACCTTCCATGGGTGTGGGAACAGCAGCAGGAGAAGGAACACTGGAGGAAGTCGGAGGAACCGGCAAATCATCATACAATTTATCAGCAAAGGCAGCCTTTGCCAACAAAGTTAAACCATCCTCAACACGATCCTTAACCTCCTCATCAGAATCAGAGTGAACCACATGCTTCTTTCGTCGTCTTTGCTGAGTCTCCAAGGCTTTGATGCGATCAGCCATGGGAAGAACAAATTCCCTAGTAAGCTTCCGGTGTTGATTCAAATCTGCTTCCAAGGAAAGAATCCTTGCATGATACCTGTGCATAAGATCAAGTAAAGAAGTAAGTGTAATAGGCTCCTCCGCTTGCCCACCAAGAGGACTTGGGTCAGGGAAGGCATCATTGGAGCCAGAAGCAACAGATGGGTCAACAGTAGGAGTACTAGCACCAAAAGGCTTATCAGAAGAGTGTGGAGCAGGACTAGGAGGGGGAGTCTCCACAAATGGAGACGTATGTGGTAAGGAAGAAGGAGCAGCCTTGGAAGTGGAAGGTCTTTCAACCACCACCTCCTCAACCGGCTCTTCCTCAACCACATGAGGTGCACCACCAGCATGATCCTCCTCCTCCATTGGGTCATCATCAAGTTGAGGTTCCTCCTCGGCTTGTTTAACCGGAGGAACAACAACATCAGGAGGACCCTGAGCCAGCCCCAACATGGCCTCAGTAAGGGGCCTCCACTCCCCGCTAAACCCATGGACCATATTATAATACACTTTGGCAGTAAGCTTAGAAGGCACATGTTCAGTCCTATCACGATGTATACTAACAAGTATCTGTTGTAAAAACCTAGGATACATCAGAAACTTCTTCCTAGAACCAGCACTAGACAAATTGCTAACCATCCCCTCAAACAAATAACGAGAGAAATTAAAAACTCTACCCTGAGCTAAGCATATGAGACCAGTAGCCAAGGGAGTAGGAAAAGCATCCCAACTCCCAGACTTGGGACTTAAACAATGAATCAGAAAATGCACTAGAAGCTTCCATTGGGGGGAAAACCTATTAATCTGGAAGTTAAACTTCCCCGCATGATTATACCCAATAGCAGCCATCCCCTCCAACACCTCCGCATTGGGGATGGAAACAACACCACCTTCATCTTGAAGATGAAGGGAACTACGAATAGAAGCCTCAGAAACCACGTATGAACGAACATCTATGGTAGCATGGAGTTCACGTGGACGACCAACCACAACCACAAGACGAGCAGATGCCCAAAACTGACGAATGACACTATCATAAATAGTGGGACATACAGTAAAAGCATACCTTAGGTTTGAAGCCTCAATGAAGTCCAGAATGTCAGTGAAATCATCACGGTGTGGACCATCTCCTAGATAGGCGACCTAGTTGTGAGCAGGTTGGTATACCAGGGCAGCCATGGATCTTGATTAATTGAATGGAAGATGATTTTAGTTAGGGTTGAGAGAGTAGGATCGGATGTGTGTGTGTTATGAGTGAGATGAATGAGTCAAGGGGGGGTTAATTGACCATAAATAATGGTGGTAGTAACTGTTCATTGACCCCTAATAATGGGGGTTGCCCTTTCAAATTAGGCAATTATTGCAAAGTAACCACTTGCCTCTTTTAACATTATTTCCAAATTTCAAGTTACCAAAGTTAAAGAGGAGTATAAATACCAGAATTTGAATGCGTTGACTAAAAGTCAAAACGCACAATGGTCAATACTAGAAGCAAAATGTGGTCAACAGAAATCAATAAGATGAACAGTGTCCCAGACCAGTACCAGAAACCAACCATCACTTGACAAAGAAGGATTTTTATCCACCAGAAGCCAACCAATAATGACTAGAAGCTAACCAATGAGGACTAGAAGCCAGTCATGAAAGAATATAACCACCAGAAGTGAGCAAAATCCTCCACCAGGAGTAACACACACCACCAGAACCATTGCAATATGTTGTTAAAATCTACCAATATGTTAGTCTGTGCAAAGTAATATGTACACGAAGCCTCCCCTTAGGCTTAGCCTCCCCTCAATCCTAGACCTCAAGGATTGACCATCCCAATGTGAACCACCAAGTGGTTGAACCGAGGACCATCAAAGGCTTTTGTCAACAAATCAGCAACATTATCATCCGTATGAACTTTAAGAACCTGTATCAACTTCTTCTCATTAGCATCCCGTATAAAATGGTGCCGAATTTCAATATGCTTTGTACGTTGATGAAAAACAGGATTCTTCACAATGCAGATAGTACTTTGATTGTCAATGAAAATTTTGGTGTTCATAAAATTGAACCCATAATCCAACATCTGGTTTTGGATCCACAATACTTGTCCACAACAGCTAGCAGCAGCAACGTATTCAGCTTCTGTTGAAGAAGTAGCTACTATCGTCTGTTTCTTGCATTGCCATGAAATAAGTCGTCGACCCAAAAATTGACAACCACCAGTAGTAGATTTTCTGTCATTATTAGCACCTGCATAGTCACTATCACTATATGCTTCAAGAACAAAAGGTAATTCTTTAGGATACCACAATCAGTTTAGGTTGAGCCTTGAAAATCTTCTTAACTGCATTCAAGTTAGAAACCGTTGGAGCCACCTGATGTCTAGAACAATCACTTACTGCAAACATGATATCCGGACGCCATGCAGTCAAATACATGAGTGAGCCAATCATAGACATGTACATGTGAACAATGACCGGGGGATCTGGCTCATTCTTAAGTTTGACTTTAGTAACTTCATAAGGAGTTGCTGCTGGTCTAAGAGGATCCATGTCAAACTTCTAAAGGATCTCATGAACATATTTATCTTGACTGATGAAGATCCCATCCGACTGTTGCTTTACTTGAAGACCAAGAAAGAAGGAAAGCTCTCCCATAGCACTCATCTGAAATTCGCCTTTCATCAAGTGTTCAAACTCATCACACCATTCCTTCTTAGTAGAACCAAAGATAATGTCGTCCACATAAACCAAGCTCTAGGAGCCTGATGTAATCCATAAAGAGCCTTGACCACCTTGTAAACTTTCTTGGGATGAAGTGGATCTACAAAGCCCTTAGGTTGAGTGACATACACTTCCTCATCAATCTTGCCATAGAGAAATGCACTCTTCACATCCATCTGAAACACCGTAAAGCCCACATAAGAAGCAAAAGCCAAAAACAGACGAATGGCCTCAATCCGTGCAACCGGAGCAAAAACTTCAGTGTAGTCAATGCCCTCAATTTGAGTGTGGCCCTGTGCGACAAGCCTAGCTTTATTCCTCACGACAATTCCCCGTGCATCCTTCTTGTTCTTGAGAATCCATTTGGTATTGATTGATGTCTTTCCATCTGGTAAGTCAACCAGAACCCAAACATTCTGAAACAAGAATTGCTGCATTTCCTCCTGCATAGCCTCCACCCAACTTTGATCCTCAAGAGCATGAGTGACCGATCTAGGTTCCACCTGTGAAAGAAAACAAGCAAACAAACAGTGTTGAAAGTCCGTATGATTATTACGCTTTGGATCTTCAATATAGCTCACAAGAGCATGATGATCAGACGAGGCCTTCTTATGCATCATGTGTGTCTTGACAGTAGAACCAGGATCTCCAATGATTTGAGTGGTAGGGTGATCTTTGTGTGATTGCAAGACTGGATTGGAAGCTACCTCCACTTCTGATGCCAAGTTATTGAGATCCCCAACAAAGTCAACATCATATGAAGCAGCGTTGAAAATGCCATCTACTGGTTGTTTATGAATATCATCCAGCTTGGTAGAAGACTTCTTTTGATGGTTCCCCAAATCAGAAGGACTGGAGAAACGAGTATTTGAAGCAGACTCACTAGCTGGAGGACCAATAGGTGATAAGCTAGCACTAGGAGCAGAAGCTGGGATACCAGGAGCAGCTTTGTCAGTAGGCGTATTCAAAGGAAACTCAAAGCCACCTTGAGCAGCTGCGGTAGTAGCTTCTTGTTGTTGTTTGAGTAGGGTGTCAAGAGCTACTTGGGAATCCAGTACATCCAATGGAGTTGCATCACTAGGAGGAGTAGGAGAGACTGTGGTGGAGTAGGATGGAACCACAAAAATATCATCCTCGTCATCTGAGTCAGAAAGACTAGAAGGAACACCTGTACTAGAAGTTGCAAACACTTGTGGACCTGCATCATGGTTAGTTTTGAAACGAAAATATCCTAATGAATCACTAAGATAATCAAGTGTAGAACAATGATAATCTTGTGAAACAAGGGGGTTGATGTTTTTCTAGAGAGAGAAAGTTAGAGAGAGAAATGAAAGAAAACTCATATATTGAAATGAAAGAATAAAACAACCAACACCTCTTTCCATGGTGGAAAGAGGTTTAAATACCCCAAGTCCTTAAAGGACTTGGGCTTCCGGCCCATGAACATGCTCATGGGTCGGGCTATGTAATAAATGACACTTAACTTAACTACGAGCCTATAACTACATTGTTGGAGTGACCGAGACTTTCTAAATGCGTAAAACGTATTTCCAACAATCTCCCCCAAAGGGAGGTCACTCCAAATTTACAAAGTCCTAATCTAGCATGTTAGATCTTGTTCTTGAGCTCGTAGTCTTCTTTTCTTTCTTTTTCTTTTCTTTTGTGAATATGTGTTGAATGATATCAGCCTTTTTTGCTTGGAACATGTTCTTTGGGCCTTTCACGTGCAGCCTTTACTTTTCTTGTGAGGTTCGCCTCTTTGTGACTTCATGTCCCACACACTTATCCTTTTTTGAATTTGAAAGTTTCACAGTTGATACAGCGGAAGACTTTTAGGTCATACTTTCTTGAATTTTCAGGAGTATTTGATGCTAAAGGAATAAGCATGTGAGGACGTCTTCAACAGGTACACCGCAACGCCACCGTCTTCAACTGGTACACAACAACGCCACCGTCTTCAACAGGTACACAGCAACGCCACCGTCTTTAACAGGTACACAGCAACGACACGAATAAAATGGCTTTGACATTTTATTCTGATTCGGTAGCATTTTACCTCCGGTCGATGAAGACCGTTGGACGATATTAGATACCTGACAGGATTTCGCGGGTAAACCCGTTCTCTTTATTCGACCGTCCAAAGCTGACTGCGAACATAAAGAGTGAATCATTTGGATTAAAATCCTTATGATTGAAGCCGTTAATTCATGAAACCTGGAACAAGTGAATTTCTATTAAGATATTCACCATCGTTGCTTTCCAGTTGTCACAAACTTGATTCAAATTGAATCTTGCTTGTTACCTACCAAGTGCTGTTTGATGTTAACACTATAAGGATTTCCACTCGTCACTGTGAACACTAAAAAGTGTCACTCTGAGTGTTCTGGCAAGATCATACGATAATGCGTAGAGGCCTGGAACGAGTTTAAGTTCAATTAAGAATTAAACTATTGTTTCTTTCCAGTTTTTCACAAGATTGGTTCTAAAAGAACCGCACGTGTAACCTACCATGAGCTTGTTTGATGTTGGCTCAAGCAGGATTTCCATCTTCATTGTAATACTTACATATTACTCGGATGTTCTGGCAATATTACAAGAATACTGCGTAGGACTCATGAAAATCTCTTACTTTTCACAGTGTGTGAGAAAGCAAGGAATAATTGGAAAGTGTCCTAATGAGACTTTTGATGATCTCGTGGCTCTAGACTCGATAGTGCGTTTTGATTTAGTGAGCGATGGCTGGAGAGGAGTGCCACCTTTTCAATATCAGTCTATTCGGAGTGAATAAACCAATAGACAACGTGTTGATCTCCGTGTGATTAAAACAAATACCTTTTGAGAGATATTTGAGTTAGCTGGGAAGGGTTGTGCATTGCATCACTGGGTCCATGATGTCTTTCTTCAATATCGAGAATCATTAACAAAAATGATCTCAATAGCCGATGTATTGACCCGGTTTCTGCCTTAAGTTGTAAGGAGGGCTTCTTTCTTTACACCCTTTATCTTTACAATTCTTTTTCATTCTTCAACCCCTTAAATGCTTACCAATACGTCATCACTAGCACCTTGTTGTGATTGTTCCAGTGCTAGCTTAAGTACTTGGTCGGCATTCAGCTACGTTCACATTCATTCTCCATCTTTCCTAGGACTTCTAGTTCTATCTAGGGAGTTGTCCTTGGGAAGATTGCATCGGTTCTGATGAATCATTGGACTAATACCTATACCTACCACCCTTTTGTCACCACATCGTCGTGAGATAAGTATGTTTTAGGTTGATATAGTCACCATGAAAAATCCTTGAAAAATCACTTAAAGCACTTGTGATATTAAAATCAAAGATTTTGTGCCTTAAGTGTTTTGATCATCAAAAACGCTCCCCCTTAACTTGTGCATGACACATGTTAAGTTGGTTTATCTTTTAAGTCTTTTTCATTTTTTTAGCCAAATATCATAAAGTCTCCTTAATCCCATTTTCTCCCTTTTCCAAAATGTTAACCATCAATATTTTGGATATTAATGGATTAACCGGTCTTTGGGTAATAAAATGAAATTATATGTTGGCCAAAGAACATATTAATGCTCCCCCTCAAATTAATGAGGGTTAGTTGTAGTGCTTGAGTATGATTTGTTTGAAAGATTTAGAATCTCGAGAGAAATTCTTGAAAAATATCATACTTTTACACTACAACAAGCCACAAAAAGCTGATAAAGTAAAAAGATAACATATTCACAATAATGTACATATGGAGTTGACCTGTAATGAGACGAACCAAAATTAATTGGTTCGTTCCGTGAGCCGATGGTGAGCTCCATATGGTCGTCCACCGATGAATCGTTCTATGCTTCGTAGCAACCGGCGCTTCCTTAGCACTTCCTCAATCTTCCTGATTGCATACGAAGATCCCTTTCTGCACTGGGTTGTCCAGGTGTATGTGACTGCCGGAAGAGGTAAGTTGGCATTGAGAACCGACAAATCATCTCGAACATTCTTTAGCGTTCCATCACTGAATTTGTGCAGTTCTGAGAATCGCATATATTGCATGACGCCAGTCGCGTTCGGATAGAAAATTCCTGCTTCCGGCTTGGTAGTCCCCATGTAAACCTTCTTGCTCTTATGGAAATTACTGAGTGGAGTCGTATGGGGACGTTCCAGGTTTAGCTTCTTCTGATAGCTTTCTACTCCAAGTTGAAAGTCTTCCGCCCAGTTTTGAATGACTATTTTCCTGGCATATTGACAAAAGTTTGAACTCAAGGCTATGATAATGTCGGGTGATAGATGGTCAACTTTTTCTTGAGCCAAGAGCAACAAAAGATCTTCTATGTCTTCAAGTTGAAGGTACTGGAGATCACTTTCGTCAATGCGGTATTCTTTCTCATCGGTACGTTTGAGCAGGATTACATTTAAGTAATCATAACCAAAAACAGTTTGAGTGGTTGCTCCTAGGATGCTTTTGATTCTGTGAGATGAGACAATTGAAGCACCTCTCTTGGGACGATGGAAGTGATTATAGCCTAACTTCTTCTTTTTGTCCCAGTGAGATATGCCAAGTGAAGCGTATGTATCATAAAACTTGAGCGGCTTCTTTCTCCATATTGACTCAGGCACTTTGTCCTCTATCCATGGAACATTCTCCAAGTTAACGGCCTTGAGCATTGTGAGAGACGTGGCATACTTGTTTGCTCAATTTTCAAGGTATTCAAGATCGTGAGAGACAAAATGCTCTATTGGGATAGTGGCAGAACCGGTGATGACCGTTGGTGTAAGAGGTCGCAATACGGGAGTCTGAATTCCTGTAGTTGTCGCTCTCATTGCTTTTGTAAGCTCATTCAGGTGATATTCTGCTTCATTATGGCTGATCTTTAACGTGTCAAAGAAGTCCACATCTGCAGCTGCCATTTTAATCAGATCCGGGGTCATCGTCGGTTTCCCATGAGAATACCTTAGAAAGGCCGAGAAGTCGATAGGGTTGTTGAGGAATTGAGTCATCTCCATTTCTGTTGCAGTGTCAAATGGATGATGTGGTGCTGCGTTTGTTAGCCAAAGTTGCTCTTGTACAGTATCATCAATGATAAGGGATTCAGCAAATGTCGATTCTGGAACATTTAAATCTTCAACTTCCATGTCATCGTCATGCTGAACTGTAGATGATGTTGAAGGTTGAGTTTGCGTCACCGGTATATCATCGTGAGGTTCTTCTTCAAGCATTGTTTCTATCGGTTCTTCTGCTTGCATGTATTCTACAGATTCAATATGAGAATCAGTAGTGAATTCTGGTGCAGTAGATATACCTGAAGCAACCTGCTGAGTTTCTGATACTGTTGCCTCTATTGGCTTTTCTGTGGTGTCAGCAACCTTTTCTGCAGTGTCCTCTAGACCTTTCTCGGTGGTCGTCTCATTGTCATCCTTGTTTGTCTCTTCGGCATTTGTACCGGTGTCGTCATTCATATCACCCTTGTTGACTTCATTACCCTTGTCATTATCGTCATCGTCATCCTGATCATCATCTGTATCCTCGTCCTCGTCCTCATCGTCATCTACATTCTTATCCTTTCCTTGTTCATCCTCTTCATCCTCCTCATCTCCTTCCTTATCCTTATCCTCATTACCATCATCCTTTTCACCATGTTCCTCGTCATCTTCCTCTTCTAACTCATTCTCATCATCAGACTCAGAGTCGGTAGTGTCTGCATGATTCTCTTCATCAATTGCTTTGTTGAGATATTGCAGAACTTTGCGTTTGTATTTTGATTTATGAGCTCCCAAATCTAGCAGACGTGTCTGAAGCAATGTCATTATTTGAAGAGTAGATAGACCATTACCGACAAGATGTGGTAGTTGTTGATCAACATAAGACTTGACTTCGCGTCGAATGATCGCGGTCATCTGCTCGTCAATTGACCCGAGAAAAGCAGCATTTTCTTTATCCTGAGTTTTCTTCTCTTTACGAAATGCTTTATGTTGTTCTTTGAGCTTTGACACTTTGTCTGTTAGTTTTTGAAGAATGGGCTCATCAGGATGCGGTTCCTTTGGAGGAGTAGCAAACCTTTCAGTCACCGTAGCTATTTGTGTAGCTTGAGCCTCTAGCTGTTGTTGAAGAGACTGGATCAACGGATCATTAACTGTGAGAAAAGGATTTGATGTAGATGATAATTGTGGTTCTGTTGGTGGAGGTGTAACCAAAACCGTTAAGGTGGTCGTGGATGATACTGGTTCTACCGGGATAGGTGTTGATGTAGATACAGTGGTTAGGACGGTGGTTGATACAGGTTGTTCAACTGTAGATGACGGTGTAGATTCCGTGGTAATGGTGGTGGTTGATATTGGTTGTTCAACAGTTGCGGGTGTGATGGTGGTGGTTGGGACCTCACTGATGATTGGGGTTGATAGTAGGGAAGTGGTGGTCGATGTAATAGTGGTTATAGGGACATCCACCATTTGTTCATTTGTTGACGGATCAGTGTTGGTGACCTCAACACCCTCCCCTTCTAAATTGAGATATTTCAAAACATCATCAGAGTTTGAAGTAGACTTACTTTGAAGTTGTGTGTCTGGTATGAAAGTTGCATGAGCATCTTCATTTAGTACCATGTGAGTCGGTTCAGGCAAAGATGTGGTGATATTTGCATCTCGATACATCATACTTGTATCTGTGTCAGCACTGCTCTCACGTTCTTCACTTGGTTCCCGACTTTCAAGTTGAAAGGTAGCAGCATCTTCATACTCATCTTCATAAGTATCATCTTCGTCGAAGAATTCCGTATCACCATCAGGATTACCAAAATCTGCTAAGTCTTCAAATACCCTTGAGCCTGATCCACCAAAGGCTTCCTGTCGACTTTGTTGAAGAATAATACGAAGTCTTTTGTCTTCAGAAAGTTGTTGTTGAGCAGGATCATTTGGAGCAACACTTGCCTCTTTGCCTTTAGCTTTCCTTGCTTTCTTAGGTCTGCGGAGTGGTGCTTCTTCTTGTTCTTCTTCAGTGTGGATCAGCTCATCTTCATCATCTTCATCAACAATTTGCATTTTTCCTGAGCGTTTATCTTTAGGAGCAGCTGGTTGACGCTGTGAAACTCGTTTCTTGCGTTTACCTTTTTGCTTCTCTGAGGGTGGTAAATTTGCCCGCTTGAATTGTGCGTCAATGTCTTTAAGCATTTCTTGGTATTTATCACTCTCCTTGATTCCATCATTAATCATCGTGTCGGGTACTAGTGCAGGAAGTAATGCATACTTTGTGGAATTTGTGTCTGCATTCATTGAGAGAATCACATAATCATCATCTTTGGTGTGATAGAAGAACTTCCCGCGAGTGTCAATGGTTGGGTCATTCTTCATAAAATGGTGGATAATGAGCTTGGTGAATCTCGGGAATGGAAGATGCACGGATTTCTTCTTCGTTCCAGTAATCTGATAACAAAATTCTTGCCAGAGAAGAAGTGCTTAGTCGACTTTTGATGCAGTATACAATCCCCAAAATAAGTGAGCCTGTGGTGGTCTCATTGCATCGGTGCCCCTAGTTTTACCAGTGAGACACTCGACGATGATGGTGATAATTGCTTTCCAGGGTTGCCCTATGTGTGAGGTGTTAAATTGTGATGGGTTGTTAATTTCACCCTCATAATTCATGGCACGAATGACTCGAAGCACTTCATCATTCTTTGGGTTAGCCACAAATTGTTCTCCGTGTGCCAACCTAGGGAGCTTAAACAATTTCCGAAAAATGCTCAAGTTGAGTACCCTTGGTGTTTTGTTCAGTTCGAAAGATATAGTCTTGTTAGAGAAAGATGTAGTGTTCCAGATTTCATGCATGTAGACTTCGGGAACAGATGCAGTACGTCTGAGTGTGTCTCTGATGGGTGATATTTCTAGGATATCCGTGGCTATTTTGAAAGCAGGTAAAACCGGATCAAAATCATCTTGTAATCTAGAGTTGTTCTCAGCATATGGAAGCCTATTACTGAGCGAGACAAGTTCAAGATCACGGAGTCGTTGTTCTTCCTCGGTGATTGACATTTTCCTGCTTTGATGACATATTCACAAATGATATACACAACATATGTAGATATATTAAATCTATGCCAATTTTAAACACAGGAAAAATATCATTACACAACATTCACACATACATCAGATGAACAAGGTCCTTACATATAGCAATACACTTAGGAAAATGACATGACTGCCAGTGATAATTTTATTCTAAAGAGATACCGTCCTAGCCTTAGTTCTTACAATATTTGGATTTCTTGGAGGTCATGACCAAAACCTCAGTAGGTTTAGGTTTGATTTCTACTAACACCTCAATAGGTCTTGGTTTGATTTCAACCAAAACTTCAGTGGGTTTTGATTTAGTTTCAACCACTACGTCAGGAATTGTAGGATTACCCTCAACCCAAAAGATAGTGGGCTTGAACAAAGATGAAGCTTTGTCTGCCATGGCCTGGAAACACAAGACATTGATTAAGTAATTTGTATCTCTTTTGTTTACATAGGAATCAACTTATTAAATAAGATGAACTTCTGTAATAAGAAACCGTTCAAGTATTCTTATGAGATAAAAATTAACTTGTTTCAATAACACTTGGTTTCGTTTAAATGGCCCTAAAGAACTTAAACCTAAAGAAGAATTAGTGCAAGCTAGGCCAAACTCATGGTATATCCTAATGCAATAGCATAAACGTAAGAGACCTAATTCCATCAAAGTGTAGCAATCCATCGGAATCCTAACCATACCATCGCAATGAAACAATCATCGGAATCCTAATGAAATAACATTCTATCACAATATCTAAGGCCATCGCAATCAGTGCATTTCCATCGGAATAGCTGAGAAGTCATCGCAATATTACCCATCGCAATACATGGTGCGAAGCCATCGCAATGACACATCGGAATGTGCCATCGCAACACGCCATCGCAATGAGCCATCGTAATTGCCATCGCAATGAGCCATCGCAACGAGCAATCGGAATGACCCATCGCAACGATCCATCGCAATGAACCATCGTAATGACACATCGCAATGAGCCATCGCAACGAGCCATCGTAATGACTCATCGCAATGAGCCATCGCAACGAGCCATCGTAATGACTCATCGCAATAGCCCATCGCAATGAGTCATCGGAATGACTCATCGCAATGACTGGCATCGCAATGATGTATCGCAATGTACATCAAAATCCGTGACAGGGATTCGATCTCAACTTTGACTTCACGATCTGGAATTTTAGGCAATGTTTTAATCGATTCTGAGCAAAACCATTGTGTAATTATGTATCCTTAACAAATCCCAGCACTTAAAAGACATATTCATAGCCAAAAACAAGAAACCCTAAATTGAAATCATTGATCTATCGTTCCTGTGTTGATATATGAAGATGAAACAGTTTTGACGAGATTAACTAAGCGACAGATATATTACCTAGATAATGAAGCAACAAGAAATGAGTTACAAATCTCGGATCAAAATGGAGCTTGAGGTCTTCAAAAATGGCGGAAAAAGAGTGTGTTTGTGTGTTTTTTCAGTAAAGACGGGAGGGAGGGGGGCATAAGGTTTTGACTTGGTCAAAGTTTATTCAAGCACCCACCACTTTGGCAAAAGTGCAAAATTGGTCCCCCTATTTGTTAGTTAAAGTTAAAGTTCAAGTTAACTTAACATATAATAAACTCATTCCCAAACACAAACACAAATACTTGACGCCAAAATGTTAATGACCTAAGCAAGAGATACTTAAATCACACATGGCACACATAGCGTAACTGAAGATGACGGGTAGCTAATATTTTCTGATAATCCTTTTGAACGACCAAATTTGTTAACATAAAGAATTAATATTTGCTCCCCCTTAATCCCTGACCCGTTTTCTATTTAAAGAGCAGTAATCAAAGATATTAGGGACACAACTATTAATGAGGACATTTGCCGGTTAAGTGATTGTATAGAACGATTCTGGTGGAAATAAGATTTCTCTTATTTAAACAAGATAAGTGCACTGAAACGTACACAAATTTGTGTTAGACCAAGTTATAAAGTAAGCTTGGCCCCTTACAAGGTTTTAAAGTAAACCTTGCCCGAGAAACTTAATTCCCGTTGTGAGCCAACATTTTCAAAAGAAATACGTAACTTTAATATGAAAAGCGGGTTGCAGTCAGAAATAACTACAAGCCATAATGGGCATGTTTTAAAAACTTGTACAACTTTTATACAGACTCTATTTATGGCGCCGTGTCACTATTAATCGACATTTCTAAAGCCGTAAATATTACCGTACTAAAAGACATGCCCGATTTGAAAAGAAAAAATATTTTTGGGTTTTCTTGGTTTTATATTTTTTATGGTTTTTTCTTGGTTTTATATTTTGTATGGTTTTTTCTTGGTTTTATATTTTTGTATTTTGCTTTTGATGGTTTAAGTATGTACGATAATATACAAGATCACGATCAAAGGATACTCGAGAATAGTTTACCAGTACTATTCTTCAGACTCTTCTGCCAACTCCTTAAGTGTCGCTGGTGAAAATGATTTCATGCCTAGCTTTTCGATCAAAAACTCGATGCGTCCTCGATCTAAGGCCTTTGTGAATATATCTGCCAGCTGATACTCAGTGTTGACGAAGTATAGTTCGATCACTCCATTTTCCACTTGCTCCTTGATGAAGTGGTAGCGGATGTCAATGTGCTTTGCTCGAGAGTGTTGAACATAGTTGCAGCATAGAGCGATTGCACTTTTGTTATCACAGTACATCGGGATTTTGTTGAATCCAAGACCGTAGTCAGTCAATTGTGATCTCATCCAAAGAACTTGAGCACAACAACCGGACATAGCAATGTATTCAGCCTCAGTACTTGATATCGCAGCGCTTTTCTGCCTTTTTGATGCCCAACTGATAAGTCTATCTCCAAGGAGTTGCACACTGCCAGAAGTGCTGCGTCTGGTATCTTGACACCCGGCATAATCTGCATCTTCATATGAAATTAATGCAATAGAGGAATCCTTCGGATACCACAGACCACGATTAAGTGTTCCTTTAAGATACCGAAAGATCCTTTTCACAACATGTAAGTGCTTTTCGGTAGGCCGAGCCTGATACCGGGCACACATGCCTATAGCAAATTGCAAATCAGGCCTGCTAGCAGTCAGATAGAGAAGGGTGCCGATCATTCCACGGTAAAGTTTAAGATCGACAGCTATCCCTTCCTTATCTTCATCTAACTTGGATCTCTCCACCATTGGAGTAACCACGGGGTCACAGTTTTCAAAGTGATATTTCTTTAAGGATTCAAGAGCAAATTTGGATTGATTAATAAAGATGCCTCTGGGATTCTGAGAAATTTGCAACCCTAAGAAAAATGAAATTTTTCCCATCATCGACATCTTAAAGCGTGTGGACATAATTTTCTCAAAACGGTCAGACAAACGTTGATTAGTAGCAGCAAATATTATATCATCAACATAAATTTGTACCAGTATCATGACGTTGTCCTCCTTGAGAATGAATAATGTGGGGTCCACTTTGCCTTTGGAGAAGCCTTTGGAGATGAGATACGTCGATAAGAGATCATACCACGCGCGTGGAGCCTGTTTCAACCCGTAAAGAGCCTTCTTGAGCTTGTACACATGATTAGGATACTCTGAATTGACGAATCTATTCGGCTGGCTTACATAGACATCTTCCCTTAATTCACCATTAAGAAATGCCGTCTTAACATCCATTTGGTAGACGATCATATTCATGTGAGCAGCATAAGCAAGGAATAGTCTAATTGCCTCCAATCGTGCAACAGGAGCAAAGGATTCTTCAAAATCGATACCCAAAGCTTGTTTGTAACCTCTAGCGACCAATCTAGCTTTGTTTTTCAGCACACTACCTAACTCATCGAGCTTAACCTTGTATACCCACAACAGTGTCAAGATTTCAACGTTGCTGGGTAACGGAACTAATTCCCACACTTTAAGACGTTGGAATTCATTAAGTTCCTCTTGCATGGCTTCAATCCATGATGATTTGGTCATGGCTTGTTGCCAGTTTTTAGGTTCAGTGTCTGAAAGAAATGCATCAAAATAGCAATATAATGCATGTTCTTGGAGTTGATAGCGTGTTAAGACTGGTCGATCGATGTCACCAATAATATTGCGGATTGGGTGATCCTTTGTCCATTTAGTGTTGTGAGTTTCAATCCGTGGTGGTCGGGAGTGAACGATTGCAGGAGCTTCCTCTGAGGTAGACGCACCCGTAGGGTCATCAGGTATATGTGAACCAAGGAAGGGAAGCTCTTGTAAGTGAGCATATTCCAGATCGTGATCATATAGTTCCTCTTCAACATCATTAGGAACGAGTGGGGGTGATGATTCAGGTGTTGTTTGAGAATTGGTGGGGGATGGGACATCATGTTCAAGAGTAACAGTAGATGCCTCGGATAGATTTCCATTATCTTGAGCAACAGCTACGGGAATCGGAGCTACTGCTGCAGTTGCTGGAGAATCATTACTCTGTGGATCGAAGAATTCATCAAACATAGGTTGAAATAATTTATCCCACTCGGACCTTGTTGGTGGTAAAAATGATGGAGAAGTAGGATTGTTGGGAATTAATCCGGAACTGATTGTACCGGTTCCCATCTCGTGTAATGCGGGTTCAGAGCTGTGTTGCTCAGAAGCCATCGCTGTCAGCTCATCAAAATCGACATCCAAAGTTTCTACAATCTTGCCAAGACGACGGTTATAAATCCGGTAAGCTTTCTTTGCGGGTGAATATCCAATGAAAATTCCAATATCAGCCTTCGGTTGAAGTTTTCCCAGGTTTTCACTATTTGTATTTGGATAGCAAAGTGCACCAAACACATGAAGATATGAAATATCGGGTTTGTGTCCATGAAGTAGCTCATATGGAGTTTTGCCATGACGTTTGCGAATGATGGAGCGGTTTTGGGTATAACATGCGGTTGCCACTGCTTCTGCCCATAAGAATAAAGGAGCATTCGCATAAATCAACATAGTTCGAGCAGCTTCCATAAGTGTACGGTTCCATCTTTCAACGACACCATTTTGTTGTGGAGTGCGAGCCACAGATGTTTCATGAGAAATACCAACCTTTTCATAATAAGTTCGAAGAGTCTGATTAACGAACTCAGTGCCTTTATCAGTCCGAATGCGGCGAACAGTAGCATTACGACGTACTTGGATCATCTTTAAGAAAGTAATGATATACTCTGGTGCTTGATCCTTAGATGCTAAAAACTTTACCCATGTAAACCTTGAGAAATCATCCACTATGACGAGGATGTATTTTCTACCACTCACACTAGCTGTACGCATTGGCCCGCAAAGATCCATGTGCAAAAGATACAGTGGTTCTTGGTTGGTGTCTTCTGCTTTAGGTTTGTAAGATTTCTTGGTGCTTTTCCCCAATGAACACGCGGAACATAAATGATCCTTGTCGAACTTAAGTTTCGGAAGACCACGAACAAGTTCGTTTCTAGCCAAATGGTTAATAGCATCAAAGTTAAGATGAGATAACCGTCGATGCCACAACCATGACTTGGTCTTAGATGCTTTGGAGAGTAGGCAAACAGGAGAGGCGGCCATCATGTTTTGAATAGACAAAGTATAGAGATTATCCCCTCGAGAACCCTTTAACAAATCATTTCCCGCAAGATCGCGAATGAAGCAAGTATGTTGTCGAAAGGCCACTTCAAGGTTAGAATCGCAGAATTGTCCTACTGAGAATAGATTGTGACCAAGTCCCTCCACATAGTAAACCCTTGAAATCGTGACATTCCCAATTTGGTATTCACCATAACCCATAATCTTTGCAATATGGTCGTTGCCGAATTTTACCGTTCCTAGAAACTTGCTGACAAAATTTTTGAGCATCGAGCGGTCTCCAGTCATATGTTTGGAGCACCCCGAGTCCAAATACCAAAGAATAATTTGGACGACCTGAAAATTTTACCAAACACAGACGATGTATCGGATTCTAATTGTTCTTCTGAGTTAGCAGGTACAGATACAGTTATCTTAGATTTGCTATCAGATGAAACTTTAGGTTTCCAGATTTTCTTAATAGTGGTTGGCTTAGATTCTAGTTGTCTAGTATTCTTAGGTACTTTTTGACTGGGGACATTACCACTGGTAGGCACATTAGTGGGGGCAGACCTAGTTAAAGGGCGCTTTTTCCATTTCTTAGTGCTAGTGTTCCTATTTAAAGGACGCTTAGACCTAACTTCCGTGGATGTGATCCTAGTTAAAGGGCACGTAGTTCCATTTGCAGTAAAGGTCCTACCAGTGGGTTTCCATTGCCACCCAACTTGGGTAAATTTCTTCCCTGTTGGAGTCCATTCAAGATTGTTCTTAATAGCATGCATTTCATTCACGTGATCAACAAGGCATAAATCATGATGCTGAGAAAACATGCATTCATTACAATTCCAACATTTTGCATTAGAATTCACATTTTGCTTAGGTTTCCACTCATAAAGAGGACCTTTTGTCTTAGCTACATGATTCTTTTTATTTAAAACTGAAATAACATTACTAGGGTGCACTTCTACTTTCTTCTTCGCAGTCCTATTAGTGGAAGGCTTGATCCTATCTTTCTTTCCTCGAGATCCTTTAGCCTTAGTGGACACAGTTACTCCTGTAGAAGCCAAGGGAACATTAGTTACAGATTTTAAAGGTGCCGTACTTGTTGGTGCCAGTGATGGTTTTGCTCCTGGGGTCTTATTGAATGGAGTTACAGCAATGGGTCGATTAGTGAGTAGTGCAGAACCCTATTTTCCTATGTATTGCAAATATGCTAAGCAATATTGAACACGCTTAATATATTCATGAGCTGAATAGTAGTAACTGCTTGAGGGATCTAACGCATACAAATCATCTAAAATATCCCTAACCAGATCTACGTGCTTAGTTGCATTCCTCATATAATCATCGTAGGTAACCGGGTTTTTCTTATGGAGCGGATTCTTATAAAGCACTACTGACTTGGTTGTTGGAGCACTAGAGGACGGTGCAGAGTTGCTAGCTAAGTTATTAACAACTTCTTGTCGGGTGAGAAGAAGTGTCTCCTTTAACTCGGCCAAAACCATGTTTTTGTCTATGAGCTGAATTTTTAGGTCAGAGGTTTCCTCACATTTCTTGTTCAGTTTATCAATTAAAGACTTTCGCTCTGTCGCATTAAACGCGAGGTGTTCTTCTACTGAACCAGAAATTTGTGAGTCTCCCTGCCTTACTTGTTCACGCTCTCCTAGTATAGAATTAATTCTATTTTCTAGGACATGATTCTTAGCCTCTGCAGCCTCTAGTTCCGTTTTTGTTTCTACTAATTCTCTCTTAAGTCTCATCATCTCTTCTTCTAAATTTTGAACCATCTGAATCATCTTGTCACTTGTCTCAACGGAGTTTCCACCATCATTTAGTTTTGAAGGAGTTTCATTTTTAGATTGATTCTCAATTTCAAGAGATATAGAATGTTGTTGAAGCTCGTTAAAACTTTTTGAAAGTGTATTATATGAATCTTGAAGCTTTAAAAATTTAGCGTTGGATTCATGACAAGAATGATTTTCTACAGTATGCACATTTTCAACAGTATTCACAGATTCATGCACATCATCACAAATATTCACAGTAGATGAGATTTCATGAGTATATTGAATAGTAACAACTTGCATCACTTCGAGAGACACCATATGTTCTAAAAAGCGGTCATATTCTGATAAGATCTTTTCCTTTTCAATTAAGTGTTGTTCATAAGCATCATCCATTTTATTGAAAACTTTTTGAACTTCACCAATTTCAAAACTTAAATTACACGCTAGATCATAGACTCCTTGTTTAATATGGTCCACAAACGGAATGATCGCTTCTTCAAACACCGTTTTCATGTGTTCGAATGCCCATTCTCCAGCGGTTTGAGCCGTTGAAGTCGTACATTCCAAGATGACCTTGTCAAAATCGGTAAGGGATTGCCCAATCTCTTCAATGCTGAGCTTTACCGTACTAACCGGGGGAAGATTCTTAGGAATTTCCTTTGGTTTGTCAGAGTTGACAAGTGTAGGAATTATACTAAGGCATTCTCTAGTCGGCATGAAAGTGGATGTTTGGAGAGTTATCTTTTTCATATTAAAACGAATTCTAAGATCTATTGTGGCATTTTTTGCATTCATTGAAGCATAATCATATTCAGGATATGTCGAAAGTAATTTTAACTGCTTTTCATCATATGGTGTCATGGAATCACTTGAGAACACTATCGGATCTAATACCAAACCTAACTTTGTTGCATCATACAGTCGTGGGTTGTGGTTAAGTGCCTGCTTTGCAAACCTGGGTTAGGTGGTAAGTCTATGAGACGCGATAGGTTGAACTCTTTAAATGATGCATGAAACAAGTGTACTAGATGTGAAGCAGCATATTGTTTTAAAAGTTTAAGTTCCGTTTCTTTTATTCTGTTAGACGTCTTAATTTCCATTTCAAGCTGTTTGGACTCAAGAATTTCAAAATCCGTTTGAAGTTGTTGAAAATTAGTAACGACTGACTCTTTTTCTTTAAGCTCATTCGAAAGATTTGCTCTTAAACTTTCAATTTCAAGCAGATTGTCCATTTGAACTTTCCTAAACCTATCAAATTCAGGATTGGTTAAGGTAGTGGACACAGGAGTCATTTCCAAGGTTTTAACCTTGTCCTTATGCAAAGCAAGCTCAGCAGATAAAGTCTGATTAGTATTAAGGGTTTCAAGGACCGCATTATTCATTTGGCTAAGCAAATATGTAGGGACCATAACCAAATCAGGTTGAGCAGACGAATTAATAGTCGTAGGAGCTCCCGGTTGTGGTTCACTCAAAATCTGAGGACTTGCAATGTTATTGCTATCATTGTTTGTCTCATCGATTGAATTACTAACCACCGGAGGCTGTTCCGAATACTCAGACATTTGCTCAACTTGATAAGGTACAATGCTAGTATTTGTAGCAGTATTTGGTACCTCGGCAATGGTATCAGTTCCATAGAGTGAAAGATTTGCCATAAGAGCTGCTTTGGCGGTGTTAAAGTCATCACAATCCGAGTCATATGCATCCAAATCATCACATTGATATGCAGCGTTGTTGGTGATGACTGTTGTGAGACCATCAGTTTCCGCTACTCCCGGACCTGCAAGGAATGCCAATTCTTCGTCATCAAGCTCACGACCTTGGGCTTGAGCATTCACTAGGTAAATCTTCTCCTTAAACCATGTGTCGTCCCTTCTCCTCTTAGGCTGCTTGCATTCTCGGGCCATGTGCCCTTCCTCTTTGCAGTTGTAGCAAATAACCACCTTCATTTTACCAGTGCTGTTAGCCCTTGTAGCAGTAGGATTGGATGAACGTACACCAGCAGTAGACGAATTTGATCTCCCTTGAAGTGGTTGCACCATGACCCTTCCGTCCTTAATTGTTGCCTGTTGTCGAGAGTTAGACGAGTTCCTTAACTGATTTTTAGTTGGTGCTGAACCTCGGTAACCTTTTTTGTTCAAAGTTTGACTTAAAAATGCAGACATCAGAGCTAGGATTTCAGTAGGGCTATCTCCTTGTCTAAATTCAGGGACAGGGATGTCATCTTCACAGTATAATGCTGATGCTGGTTGAGCAACAAACTGATTGGTTGGAACACTTACTTGATGTGAGTAATGATGTTGAGGAGCCTCGAGTTGTGGATAGGTACTAGCAGGGTTGGTTGGAGGTTGATATGGTGAATACTAGTGTGAAGCATAAGGTGATGGGTGTGAATCTCCTTGTGATGATGATGTTGCTGGTTGGTGATAAGATGTTGGCGGTGGTGGCAGAATCGAGTACTGTGGAAAGCTTGGTGTTTGATACACATGTTGATATGAAGATTTGTGTCCTAAAGCAAGCTGAGAGTTGTGATATGATAGTGTAGGATGATTTGCCAATAATGTCATTGGTTCATGATAAGGTCCTTGAGAGATTCGGTTTTGGATCACATGCTTCTCATGTTGTTGTAAGAAAGCATAGAGTTGATCTAAATTGGACTTGTGTAGATCACGAATCATTTTGACATCAGTCACATATTGACTCCATTCAGGGGGTAGTGTGTTCAAAAACTTGGTGTTTAACTGAAATTGTTCAATCCTTAGATTATAGACATTCATGTCATTCATCAGAGTGGTAAAACGCCAGTAAAAATCATGAAGAGTCTCCCCTGGAATGTATTGGAATCTATCAAACAAATCATATAATTGACATTCTCGTTCTTGCTTAGTGAGAGATGTCCCTTGTAGCAAAACCGCAAGTCGATCCCAAAGATCCTTGGCCACTTTATGTTCACTCACCATTCTGAAGATATCGGGTGGAAGGGCTTGAAGAATTGTCTGAACAGCCCTTTCATCGGCATCTGCAATGAGTTTGTTGGCATCGGTTAACTCATGATACTGCCTTGGCCTTGTCACATTGTTGACGGTAACCTCTCCCCAATCTAATGGACCTTTGTCAATTGATTCTAGCATAAGTCGACCACTTTGTTTGCCCATGATGTACGTTCTCATTCGACTTTGCCATGATTCAAATAAATCTTTGATGAGCAAAGGCGGGCGAGTATCGGTACCCGAAATGATCGATATATCAGTGAGTGAAGTCATAGTTGGCATAAATGAATGTGAATTCATTTTGTGATCCCTTGAAAAAAGATTATCAAAGATGATCGAACAATGAAATAAGGTTATGAGTTTTTTGTGTTGTTAACTAAAAAATATTGTTATCTTGTTGTAGTGTTTGCTTTGAATGTTTCCAAATTACCAAATTAAATGCCAAATAGAAGAAAATCCACTAAGTATCTAAAACAAGTTCTGTCGCAATGTTCGTTCTGTCGGAATACCTAGATCGGAAAGTCTTACTATCGGAATGCCTAGATCGTAATGCAAAGCTTATCGAAATGATTCAGATCGCAAAGTGCTATCGGAATGACTCAGATCGTAATGCTTCAGATCGCAATGTAACCTTGTAGCAATGATGATGGTATCGAAATGCCTAGATCGCAATGCAAAGTCTATCGGAATGCTCAGATCGCAAAGCCTATCGGAATGCTCAGATCGCAAAAGCTATCGGAATGATTCAGATCGCAAAGTAGCTGACAAAATTTAAGCAGAGTAACGACTTAAAAACCTTCCTTATACCCGTCGGAATCTCAGATCGCAAAGTACGATCGGAATGCCAGATCGGAATAAGTAATAAAATCCAACGATCGCAATGTAGAACCAAACCCTTTCCGATGGTAAGGTTATTGCGATGGAAGCCCAAGTACGATTTGTACTTTCCGATGGATGTTTCTGCTAGAATTTCGGAATGAAGAACACAACCTTTTTTGCACTTTTGATCCAAGAAAATTGATGTTTTAATGAAAACCAAGATACCAAGAACACGTTTAAGAACAAATCCCTATGTTACACTACTTAATACTACGATCAAACCAAAAAAATTTGAAGATTTTGGCAAAAACCAACTTGTACTCTACGAATTGTTAAGAAGACAATACTCAACACAAAAACAAACCTTTATCTCATCCCATGCTCTTGATACCAATTGTAGAACAATGATAATCTTGTGAAACAAGGGGGTTGATGTTTTTCTAGAGAGAGAAAGTTAGAGAGAGAAATGAAAGAAAACTCATATATTGAAATGAAAGAATAAAACAACCAACACCTCTTTCCATGGTGGAAAGAGGTTTAAATACCCCAAGTCCTTAAAGGACTTGGGCTTCCGGCCCATGAACATGCTCATGGGTCGGGCTATGTAATAAATGACACTTAACTTAACTACGAGCCTATAACTACATTGTTGGAGTGACCGAGACTTTCTAAATGCGTAAAACGTATTTCCAACATCAAGATCAAAATACCATTCAGGACCCTTGCCTTGGATGTTTGACTTCTCTTCAAAATACCTGAGATTTATAGTTTCAATGACCCGCTTGGCTTGGAGATTGTAGACACGATAAGCCCGAGAGTGAGCTGAATATCCCACAATGTATCCTTCATCTGCCTTGCCATCAAACTTCCCCAAATAGTCACTAGTATTCAGAATGGTGACAGGACACCTAAACGGCTTCAAATGAGCAATATTTGGAACTTTGGCCGTTAGGAGCTCATAAGGAGTCTTCTTGTGAGGATTGGTAATAGAAACCTTATTCAAAACATAACTTGCAGTATTAACAGCTTCTGTCCAGAACATGGTTGGAAGCTTGGAATCGGCAAGCATTGTTCTTGCTGCTTCTATTAGTGTCCTGTTCTTTCTTTCTGCCACGCCATTCTGTTGAGGAGTTCTTGCTGCACTATAATCTCTTTTGATGACCTTATCATTACAAAGTGCTATGAGGTCTTTATTTTTGAACTCGGTTCCATTATCACGACGAATACCTTTAACTTTCTTGGACAACTGGTTCTCTATAAGGGTAAGAAAATCTCTAAGAATTGAGTAGGTCTCACTCTTGGCAGCCAGGAAGAACACCCACGTAAACCTGCTATATCCATCAGTTACCACCAGACAGAATTGTTTGTGGTCAATGCTCCTAATGGAGGTAGGACCAAATAAATCCATGTGTAGTAGCTGCAATGGTTCAGTTATTAGACTAAGAGCAGTAATGGCTTTGAAGGATGCTTTATGTTGTTTGCCTTTGCTGCAAGCAATACAATTTATATCATTTCTGAATGACTTGGGAGGTAAACCAGAAACCAGATTCAGATTTGCAAGTTTGTGAATGGTCTTGAAGTTCACATGCCCCATCCTTCTGTGCCATTGAGTGGCTTCATCTTCTGAGGCTTTAGCAACCAAACATGCTAGTTGACCAGTAGGATTGACTTCATTCAGCTTGATGCTATAGAGATTGTGTCTTCTAGGGATTCTGAGCAGAACCTGTGAGTCATCCGGTATTTTAAAGTCTTTGGAGAGCACAAGTGCATCAGTATCCGTAAAGAGAACAAACTGCTTCTTGTCACAAATCTGAGAGACAGATATCAAGTTGAAGTGCTGAAGTTCTTCTACATAGTAGACCTGCTCAAAATTTAGATTAGGCGTCTGAATTGGTCCTTTGCCAGTGATCCTGCCTTCACCTCCACCAAAATAAACCTTGCCGCCTTGAAATGGTACAAAGTTAGAGAGAAGACTTTTATTTCCTGTCATGCTCCTAGAGCAACCACTATCAACAATTCCTAGACTAGGATCTTGGTATGGAGTAACCTACAACAACAAGATAAAAATGCAAACGTTAGTGTCTTAAGGGGACCCAAACCTTTTCAGGTTTGAGCCTGCCTTGTGGATCTTTAGTAGAGAGCCAAGAAGATTGGTGAGATCCACCGTTGTTCCTTGGTTGCCTATGCATCATATGGGTATTATTATTTGACCAAGAACAACCTGCTGAGGGCTTAACAGATGTCATCTTCACAGTATAATGCTGATGCTGGTTGAGCAACAAACTGATTGGTTGGAACACTTACTTGATGTGAGTAATGATGTTGAGGAGCCTCGAGTTGTGGATAGGTACTAGCAGGGTTGGTTGGAGGTTGATATGGTGAATACTAGTGTGAAGCATAAGGTGATGGGTGTGAATCTCCTTGTGATGATGATGTTGCTGGTTGGTGATAAGATGTTGGCGGTGGTGGCAGAATCGAGTACTGTGGAAAGCTTGGTGTTTGATACACATGTTGATATGAAGATTTGTGTCCTAAAGCAAGCTGAGAGTTGTGATATGATAGTGTAGGATGATTTGCCAATAATGTCATTGGTTCATGATAAGGTCCTTGAGAGATTCGGTTTTGGATCACATGCTTCTCATGTTGTTGTAAGAAAGCATAGAGTTGATCTAAATTGGACTTGTGTAGATCACGAATCATTTTGACATCAGTCACATATTGACTCCATTCAGGGGGTAGTGTGTTCAAAAACTTGGTGTTTAACTGAAATTGTTCAATCCTTAGATTATAGACATTCATGTCATTCATCAGAGTGGTAAAACGCCAGTAAAAATCATGAAGAGTCTCCCCTGGAATGTATTGGAATCTATCAAACAAATCATATAATTGACATTCTCGTTCTTGCTTAGTGAGAGATGTCCCTTGTAGCAAAACCGCAAGTCGATCCCAAAGATCCTTGGCCACTTTATGTTCACTCACCATTCTGAAGATATCGGGTGGAAGGGCTTGAAGAATTGTCTGAACAGCCCTTTCATCGGCATCTGCAATGAGTTTGTTGGCATCGGTTAACTCATGATACTGCCTTGGCCTTGTCACATTGTTGACGGTAACCTCTCCCCAATCTAATGGACCTTTGTCAATTGATTCTAGCATAAGTCGACCACTTTGTTTGCCCATGATGTACGTTCTCATTCGACTTTGCCATGATTCAAATAAATCTTTGATGAGCAAAGGCGGGCGAGTATCGGTACCCGAAATGATCGATATATCAGTGAGTGAAGTCATAGTTGGCATAAATGAATGTGAATTCATTTTGTGATCCCTTGAAAAAAGATTATCAAAGATGATCGAACAATGAAATAAGGTTATGAGTTTTTTGTGTTGTTAACTAAAAAATATTGTTATCTTGTTGTAGTGTTTGCTTTGAATGTTTCCAAATTACCAAATTAAATGCCAAATAGAAGAAAATCCACTAAGTATCTAAAACAAGTTCTGTCGCAATGTTCGTTCTGTCGGAATACCTAGATCGGAAAGTCTTACTATCGGAATGCCTAGATCGTAATGCAAAGCTTATCGAAATGATTCAGATCGCAAAGTGCTATCGGAATGACTCAGATCGTAATGCTTCAGATCGCAATGTAACCTTGTAGCAATGATGATGGTATCGAAATGCCTAGATCGCAATGCAAAGTCTATCGGAATGCTCAGATCGCAAAGCCTATCGGAATGCTCAGATCGCAAAAGCTATCGGAATGATTCAGATCGCAAAGTAGCTGACAAAATTTAAGCAGAGTAACGACTTAAAAACCTTCCTTATACCCGTCGGAATCTCAGATCGCAAAGTACGATCGGAATGCCAGATCGGAATAAGTAATAAAATCCAACGATCGCAATGTAGAACCAAACCCTTTCCGATGGTAAGGTTATTGCGATGGAAGCCCAAGTACGATTTGTACTTTCCGATGGATGTTTCTGCTAGAATTTCGGAATGAAGAACACAACCTTTTTTGCACTTTTGATCCAAGAAAATTGATGTTTTAATGAAAACCAAGATACCAAGAACACGTTTAAGAACAAATCCCTATGTTACACTACTTAATACTACGATCAAACCAAAAAAATTTGAAGATTTTGGCAAAAACCAACTTGTACTCTACGAATTGTTAAGAAGACAATACTCAACACAAAAACAAACCTTTATCTCATCCCATGCTCTTGATACCAATTGTAGAACAATGATAATCTTGTGAAACAAGGGGGTTGATGTTTTTCTAGAGAGAGAAAGTTAGAGAGAGAAATGAAAGAAAACTCATATATTGAAATGAAAGAATAAAACAACCAACACCTCTTTCCATGGTGGAAAGAGGTTTAAATACCCCAAGTCCTTAAAGGACTTGGGCTTCCGGCCCATGAACATGCTCATGGGTCGGGCTATGTAATAAATGACACTTAACTTAACTACGAGCCTATAACTACATTGTTGGAGTGACCGAGACTTTCTAAATGCGTAAAACGTATTTCCAACATCAAGATCAAAATACCATTCAGGACCCTTGCCTTGGATGTTTGACTTCTCTTCAAAATACCTGAGATTTATAGTTTCAATGACCCGCTTGGCTTGGAGATTGTAGACACGATAAGCCCGAGAGTGAGCTGAATATCCCACAATGTATCCTTCATCTGCCTTGCCATCAAACTTCCCCAAATAGTCACTAGTATTCAGAATGGTGACAGGACACCTAAACGGCTTCAAATGAGCAATATTTGGAACTTTGGCCGTTAGGAGCTCATAAGGAGTCTTCTTGTGAGGATTGGTAATAGAAACCTTATTCAAAACATAACTTGCAGTATTAACAGCTTCTGTCCAGAACATGGTTGGAAGCTTGGAATCGGCAAGCATTGTTCTTGCTGCTTCTATTAGTGTCCTGTTCTTTCTTTCTGCCACGCCATTCTGTTGAGGAGTTCTTGCTGCACTATAATCTCTTTTGATGACCTTATCATTACAAAGTGCTATGAGGTCTTTATTTTTGAACTCGGTTCCATTATCACGACGAATACCTTTAACTTTCTTGGACAACTGGTTCTCTATAAGGGTAAGAAAATCTCTAAGAATTGAGTAGGTCTCACTCTTGGCAGCCAGGAAGAACACCCACGTAAACCTGCTATATCCATCAGTTACCACCAGACAGAATTGTTTGTGGTCAATGCTCCTAATGGAGGTAGGACCAAATAAATCCATGTGTAGTAGCTGCAATGGTTCAGTTATTAGACTAAGAGCAGTAATGGCTTTGAAGGATGCTTTATGTTGTTTGCCTTTGCTGCAAGCAATACAATTTATATCATTTCTGAATGACTTGGGAGGTAAACCAGAAACCAGATTCAGATTTGCAAGTTTGTGAATGGTCTTGAAGTTCACATGCCCCATCCTTCTGTGCCATTGAGTGGCTTCATCTTCTGAGGCTTTAGCAACCAAACATGCTAGTTGACCAGTAGGATTGACTTCATTCAGCTTGATGCTATAGAGATTGTGTCTTCTAGGGATTCTGAGCAGAACCTGTGAGTCATCCGGTATTTTAAAGTCTTTGGAGAGCACAAGTGCATCAGTATCCGTAAAGAGAACAAACTGCTTCTTGTCACAAATCTGAGAGACAGATATCAAGTTGAAGTGCTGAAGTTCTTCTACATAGTAGACCTGCTCAAAATTTAGATTAGGCGTCTGAATTGGTCCTTTGCCAGTGATCCTGCCTTCACCTCCACCAAAATAAACCTTGCCGCCTTGAAATGGTACAAAGTTAGAGAGAAGACTTTTATTTCCTGTCATGCTCCTAGAGCAACCACTATCAACAATTCCTAGACTAGGATCTTGGTATGGAGTAACCTACAACAACAAGATAAAAATGCAAACGTTAGTGTCTTAAGGGGACCCAAACCTTTTCAGGTTTGAGCCTGCCTTGTGGATCTTTAGTAGAGAGCCAAGAAGATTGGTGAGATCCACCGTTGTTCCTTGGTTGCCTATGCATCATATGGGTATTATTATTTGACCAAGAACAACCTGCTGAGGGCTTAACAGCAGTTCCCAAACTTCCCAAACCAAAATACATGTGGTCAAAATTATGTGGATAAATTGGATTAAAATTTTGAAAATAGTTACTGGTGGTTCTATTTGTTGTTAATCCAATGTTTCTCCAATGATCAGAAGCTAATGGAGAGGACCTTCTAGAAGAAGAAAACGATTGAGCACTAGGATTGAGTCTTCTAGAAGTATATGGAGTAACTCCTGGTGGACCAGGAGCTGGAAATGCTTGATGAGCAGAAGCATGTGTGTCATAAAATTCACAATCTTTAATAAAATGAAATGCACTTCCACAAACAAAACATGTTTTAATCGACCTTTTATTAGAATGACATTGTTTCATACTGCTAACATTATTACACACAATTCTAGGAGAATCAATCTTCCTAGGACTCAATAAACCAGGACTAGACACAGTTGACTTAAAAGTAACTTTCTCTTCACACTTCCTAGCACTAGTAGCAGCATGATCATTCTTCTTGGAACTTGTAGGTCTTGACTCTTCACTTGAACCACTCGATGCAGAGTCACTGGCTTTGTCACTGAAAGTACACGAGACAAAGTCATTAGAATTAGTAGAACTTTTTGAGGACTCATGCATCTGGAATCCATCCAAGTCATTATGCCTAAAGGTGGGCATGAAAGTTCCAGTAAGAGGGGGAGGGACAGCATGCATTTCTGCTGCTGGTTTAAACCTATTGTAACTAGGTTCTCCCTCTTCCTCTTTGTCGGCATCAAACACACTTGAAAAAGACAAATCAAACACATCTTCTGAATCAATATATTTATCAAACCCTAACCCTCTTTTAGTCCTACCAGACATGCTACTATCGATTAATTTTGAAAGATTTTTAGGTGCCTTTTGCCATTTTTCAAATCTCAACATTGTAGCATCTAATCTTTCTTGCATCTCCTGTTTTTCTTTGATACTAGAATCTTTTACCTTTTCTGTATATTTAAGCATATTAGTTGTGTTTTCTAAATCGATGCTCAGTATCCTAATTTTATCCTCATACTCACGTTGAGTATCTTGTAGCCACCTCTTTTGTTGTTCCAATGTGTTTAAAGAAGCCTTATAGGCTTGTACCTCTAAAAAATACTTATCATTCTGATCGTTTACTTCATTAAATTGGGACAACAATTCTGAGTATTTATCATGACAACCAAGAGGACAATGTTGTACCTGAGGTGAGATGCCCATAAGAGCAAACTCGTCTGCTTCTTCTGCATCAGAGAGATTCCCAGCAATCATTGCAAACACGTCAGTCGAGGATTCTGCTGATTCCAAAGTGGTAGTCTGATGATCATTCCAGTTGACCATAGAGTCAACAGATACCAATGCCTTCTTGTCATCTTTTACCTCCTGAACCTTAAAAGCTGAGTACCTTCTCTTCTCTTGGTCATTCTTGCTAGGGCATTCCCTTGCAAAGTGACCTTGCTGCTGGCAGTTATAGCATCGAACCTTGCTTCTGTCGAATCTTGCTGGCTCCCGTGGGTTGTAATTGAATTTTCGACCTGCTTTCTTCTCAAACTTGTGAACCCTAAGAGTGAGCATGGCCATCTGCCATTTAAGATCCATTTCATCCAGGTCAAGTTTATCGACCTGTTTGAAGTCATCAAAAGCAAGTTGTTGTTGAGCATCAACATCGGCCACAAAAGAATGAAGAACGGCTTCTACCATACTACCAGACTTGGCAGTAGGATCAGGAGCAGAAGTATGCTGAAAGGTATGTTGAGAAGACACAGTATTGCTTGGGCTACTAGCATACGACATGGGACTTGATGCCATAGAACTCACAAAGGCAGAATTAGCAGGAGTGGGAAAAGAATCACTTGAATATCCTCTCACATGAGGTTCAAAAGTTTTGAGCTTATGAAATAGATCATCAAAATTGAGATAGTCAAGCCCACCTTTTGCTTTGAGAGAGATTACCACCTGATTCCATGAGTAAGGTAAGGCTCTAAGAAACCTTGCATTAATATCACCATCGTCCGGCTTTGAACGAAGTTGATTCAATTGGCTCAATATCTTTTGGAACCTGTCATACCCTTGATGTAAACCTTCAGTTTCTAAGATTTTGAATTCTGTGAATTCATCTCTCAGCATGGATCTTCGCATTTTGTTTGACTCCTCATTCCCACCAAACCTTGCTTTTATTCCATTCCAGATCTCTCTAGCATCATCCAAATGGTAGAAGTCACCCATGTGATCATCAGGAAGAGATTGAAGCAAAATAGTTTTTGCTTTGACTTCTTTCTGAATGGCTATGATTTCTTCATGAGTTTTAGGGTCAAGAAGAGTAATATTACCATTCTTGTCTCTTCCAGTTAGCTTCCTGCTGTTCCCATTCAGAATAACCTTCGAAAGGTCTTAATCAGTATTGGTGATCCACCATTCCATCTTCATTGCCCAACTATCATATTCGTCCTTTTTCAGAAGAGGGAATTTACCATTCGTGTTGGAGACCGTAGCAACGATCTGCTGAGGTTGCACAGTTTTAGGAGTGCTGTCTTCTCCTGTTTGAGTAGAAGTTGAGGCAGACATGATAAAACAAAAATGTCAGTAATAAGAAAACTTGATTCTTCTTGTATAGAGATCCTCCCAGTCTCTGATACTACTTGTTGGGTCTACTAGATGTAGATCTTGCAGCCTGTCAGGAACGGTGAACGACTTCTGTAATGGGGTGATTCAGGATATGTTTGATGTTTAACGGGTCAAAGGGTAAAACAAAAATAATGCGTATGTATAACAGGACCTGGCCCATAGTATATACATATTTTTAATCAACTAGATATGTGTTTTCATTGTTTTTCATAGGTGTTGTTTTGATTTGCTTTAGTGCCTGTTGAAGAAGAAATGCACCTCTCTAGGTAACAACTCAAACCGTATGATGTTTATGGCTCAACTATTTATTGATCTCTGCCCAATTAGATCGATCCCTCCGGTGACAAATTAATTTGTAATCTAAAAACTATAGTATGATAGTAAAAAAGTCAAGTTGAATCCTAAAACTCGTTCTCTACGGTGACAAACAGTAACTTGTTTTAGCACATTTTGTTTTTGACTCTTCTAATCGGTTTGATGATCAAAAACTCTGATCTTTAAGCTATTATTGGTCGTATATCAACATATGGAGAATCTTGCATACCATCAACAAAAATCTCCCATTGCCTCGATTTTTCTACTTCTTTTGTTTATCGAACAATATTATTGTGTTGGGCTTATTTAATGTTTGCGCCCGTTGTGATCAATTTCTTCATCAGAGCTTTCGGACAATACTTTATAAAGTACCCATTCACAGTTATACCACTGAAATTGTCATCTAAATATTTTTCCTTAAATTTGAGGTTTACAAAAAAGCCGGTTTTTTAATGGGTCCGGTCAAACTACCGAGTCACGATTCAACCTGTTTAACCAATGGTTCGATCAGGTTTTTCGCTCAAATCCGGGTCCAGTCACCCAACCATTGTGTTTGAAAAATGTAATAAGAAACACAGTGATTTGCAAATTGAGAGATTTCAAACAACATATATCAAACTACATACCAAAATAAAATCAATATATATGCATTAAACAAATTAATGAATCCATGTTATAATCATTCCTAACCACCAGAAGGGAAGACTGATCGAATTCAAACATTTTTTCATGAAATATGGTCTTAACTCTTAAGTAAGCAATGTGTGCGTGTGAAACTTAAAAAAACATGTATAACTGATGTAGACTAAAAAACAAAGTAACAAAGATAAGTAATTGGATCTGTTGATTCAATAAGAATGCCAGAAACAATCCTGCTAATAATCGTTGACTCTGAAAAATGCCCGAAAATTAGGGTAAAACACGGCAACACAACGGCCAGTGGTTTAACTTTTATTAAACTGATAACTGTCTTGCTAGGGTTACAGCAGATTCATTAAATAATGACTGCAAACAAAGAAAAACCATAAAAATCTAACGGGTTGGACCGTAGCCCAATGACAAAGTCCAACTGAAAGTGAAAAAAACATAAAAATGCAAAAAACTGATAGTAAAAAGGCTTTTCGGGCCTTGGAAAATCCGCAACCAGCTAAAAGGTGGTTATAGCGTCGTCGGTCTCCTTTTTACGCACGTTTTGACATGTCACGGACTGACAACGGACTTAGGATGCAAAAGTTATGCCCATTTTACTAAAACCCTCTTCGTCACGCTATCTCGGGCCTCCAGAAACAAGTCAGCCCGTTCTTCAATACTTGGGCCTCCATCATTCCCCCCTTGATAAGAAAAATTCGCCCTCGAATTCCCAACGGTATCATCATCTGAAGAATCACCATGGTAAGGCAACAAGTGCTTCACATTAAAAACATCAGAACAACGAATATGACTTGGCAACTTCAAACGATAAGCATTTGAGTTCATCTTATCCACAATTTCCACTGGGCCAATCTTCTTAGCAGACAATTTATTATATTCACCAACTGGAAAACGATCCTTAGTCAAAACAGCCCACACAAAGTCTCCTACTTCAAAGTCAACATGTCTCCTCTTTTGATCTGCATCCTGCTTGTACTTCGAAGTAGCGCGAACCAATTTGTCACGAACAGATTTATGAACATCATGCAACCCCTCAACAAAATCCTGCACTTTCTTCGGAACAAACCATGAAATCTGAGGAGTCATAAGATCAAGAGGACCACGTGGCTGAGCAGAATAAACCACATGGAAAGGACTAAACCCAGTGCTCCGATTAACAACATGATTATGAGCAAACTCAGCCTGATACAACTTCTGATCCAATGCCTTCACATGATCACCCACCAAACACCTTAACAGGTTACCAAGGGACCTGTTAACAACTTCGGTTTGCCCATCAATTTGAGGATGATAAGCACTACTAAAATTGAGTTGAGTATTCACCATCTTCCACAAACTACGCCAAAAAAGACTCAAAAACCTGGTGTCCCGATCAGAAAAAATGGAGGAAGGTAAACCATGTAAACGGTACACATCCCTAAAGAAAAGTTGGGCTACATTAACTGCATCTGTTGTCTTCTTGCAAGGAATAAAATGAACCATCTTAGAAAAACGATCAACAACAACAAATATTGAATCATTACCCCTTTGAGTACGAGTTAGCCCCAACACAAAATCCATGCTAATATCAACCCAGGGCTGCAAAGGAACTGGCAAAGGCATATAAAGACCTGCATTAGTAGCCGTCCCCTTTTAAACTTAACAAATACGACACCTCTTGACGTAACGATCCACTTCCTTCCTCATAGTAGGCCAAAAATAAGAAGCTTAAACCAACTGTAAAGTGCGATCACGACCAACATGTCCTTCACCATGCAACTCCTTAATAATTTACAAGCGAAGACTTGAATCAGGAATACAAAGTTGATTCCCTTTGAATAGGAACCCATCATGCATAACAAAATCTGTTTTCTCTCCGGATTGCAAATCCTGCAGAACAGTTGAAAAGTATGGATCCACAGTCACCATGTCACGAATGACATCCAGTCCAAGAACATCAACCTGCATGGTTACAAGTAAACTACTTCTCCTGCTTAAGGCATCAGAAGAACGATTGGAAGCACCCGTTTTGTGTTTCACCACAAAAGTAAATTTCTCAAGAAAAGCCAACCAACGCCCATGTTTATGTGAAACCTTATCTTGAGTATGAATATGCCTTAAGGAATCATGGTCAGTGAACAAAACAAACTCCTTATGAAACAAATAATGGCGCCAATGCTTCACAGCTTGGACCACTGCATAAAACTCCAAGTCATAAGTGGAGTACCTCGACTTCGGCCCTGTCAACTTCTCGCTAAAATAGGCAACAGGCCGCCCACCCTGACTAAGAACTCCACCAATTGCAACCTTAGAAGCATCAGTATGAAGCTCAAAAACTTTAGAAAAGTCAGGTAATACCAAGATTGGCGCTGTAGTAAGCTTTTTCTTGACAACCTGAAAAGCCATCTCTGCTTCCTCTGTCCATACAAATGACTTACCCTTCATACAGTCTGTCAAAGGGGCCATAATGGAACTGAAATTAGGGATAAACCGCCTATAGAAAGAAGCAAGACCATGGAAACTCCGAACTTCAGTAATGGTAGTTGGAGTTGGCCACTCCTGAACAGCTGCTACCTTAGATTCATCCACCTGTATGCCATCACCAGAAACAACATACCCCAAAAACAAAACTTTAGGGGTCATGAACACACACTTCTTCCTGGCTGCATAAAAATTATCCTTCCGAAGCAAGGTCAAGACCTGCCTCACATGATTGACATGCTCATTATAAGAAGCACTATAAATAAGAATGTCATCAAAATAAACAACCACAAACTTTCCAATAAAAGGCCTGAGCAGTTGATTCATCACACGCATAAATGTGCTTGGTGCGTTTGATAAACCAAAAGGCATGACCAACCACTCATACAACCCTTCACGGGTCTTGATAGCGGTCTTCCACTCGTCACCAGGTCTAAGACGAATCTGGTAATACCCACTCTTCCAATCCAGCTTCGTGAAAATGGTAGCACCACTAATCTGGTCAAGCAAATCATCAAGGCGAGGAATAGGAAACTTGTACCTCACAGTAATCTTATTGATGGCTCGACTATCAACACACATACGCTATGTATCATCCTTCTTTGGAGTCAATAGGGCAGGAACAGCACACGGGCTCATACTCTCACGAACATGACCCTTGGAAACCAGTTCCTCAACCTGCCTGCGCAACTCCTCATATTCTCCCGGGCTCATCCTATAATGTGGCATGTTAGGCAACTGTGACCGAGGCTCTAGATCAATATGATGTTGTATGTCACGCAATGGTGGCAAACCATCAGGTAATTCATCAGGGAAAACATCAGAGAATTCCTCAAGTAAAGGGATCATGGCTTCAGGAACTTCGCCGTCTTCAGAAACCTCCTTCCCTATTAATACAAAAACATCACCTCCCACCTCCAGCTCGTCTTCGAACTACGAAAGAGTTAGTAAAGTACCAGTGGGTTTATTAACTACTTCCTTAGGTTTATTTGGCATCAAAGTAATCTTCACACCCCCAAACAGGAAACTATAAGTATTAGTTCTCCCATGGTGAGTTACGTCACGGTCATACTCCCAAGGTCTACCCAACAATAAGTGACAAGCATCCATAGGTATCACATCACACCAAAGATTATCCTTATAAGTTGTTCCTACAGAAAACGAAACTTGGACACGCTTGGAAACTGTTATCTCCCCACCCTTTTTAACCCACTATAACTTATAAGGTTTGGGACGATCTTCAGTTTTCAGCCCTAATTTCTAGACTACTCCTTCAGCTATCAAATTATCACAACTACCTGAATCGCATACAAAGGTGAAAACCTTACCCATAATGGTACAAGTTGACTGAAAGATGTTGTGTTTGAGCCAATCATCACCATCAGCTTTAGGTGTTAAGCAGGAGCGCCTTACCACCAAATTCACCCCCACATCTCCAGACACATACTCCTCCTTATACTCAGGTTCTGCATCATAAACTGTGTCTCCCACGTAGTCATCATAATCCACATCATCATCTTCCTTAGGTTCAATAAATAACTGCCTCTTCCCAGCCTTCTTACACTCTGATTATCGGTGACCAGGTTCACCACAGTTAAAGCACTTGAACCCACCACTGCCGGCCGCTTTAGGAACTGGTCCAGTATTCTCACCAACTGCTTTAGCCTGAGTTGGGGCAAAACGCGATGCCACGTTACCCGAACCAGAAGCACCTGTTATTTCAGGAGAAGAAGAACTCCCCACTCGTCGGTTCTGCTTCTCACAAGTCAGTGCTCGTTGATACGCTTCAGAAAGTGTCATCGGATCAAACATGTTAACAGAATCCATGATTTGGACTCTTAAACCACCAATGTATCGAGAGACAAGCTGATCTTCTGTCTCTTGAACGTCATTCCTTGCAATTAGTTGGTAAAATTCGGTCGGGTAATCTTCAACAGACTTGGCCCCCTGTTTCAGATTCTGTAACCGCTGGTACATCATTCGTTGGTAGTTATGAGGAATAAAATTATCCCTCATGACTTTCTTCATCTTCTGCCAACTCGTGATCTTTGACTTCCCAACTCTGTTCCTCGTCAGTTTCAATTGTTGCCACCACGCGGATGCCCGACCACGTAACTTGGTAGCGATCAACGAAACCCTTTTGTTTTCTGGAACTTCTTTGAATTCAAATACTTCATCAACAGCAACAAGCCAATCAATAAACTCATCAGGCTTTAAAGTGTCCCCATTAAACTCGGGAATATTAACCCTCATTCCGGTCTCCCAACGCCTATCATTATTCCCACTGCGATCTCTCATCCGTCGCCCTACTGATTGTTCATCATCAGACAAGCCATCACCAAACGAATTTTCTTCCAGATCTGCATCTTCTTCCTCATGACGGTGATTACAAGGCCTCCTATTGCTCATCAAAGTGTTCATCTGGTCGGTCAATTGATCAAACATTTGATCGAATCGCTCCTCCATTCTTTCCATCATACGCTGCTCAAATTCCTGTTCATTCACATCGTGAATAGGCCTAGTTCTCCTTGGAGGCATCTTGATCAGGAACTTTGGCTCTTGATACCAATTGATGTAGACTAAAAAACAAAGTAACAAAGATAAGTAACTGGATATGTTGATTCAATAAGAATGCCAGAAACAATCCTGCTAATAATCGTTGATTCTGAAGAATGCCCAAAAATTAGGGTAAAACACGGCAACACAACGGCCAGTGGTTTAACTTTTATTAAACTGATAACTGTCTTGCTAGGGTTACAGCACATTCATTAAATAATGACTGCAATCAAAGGAAAACCCTAAAAATCCAACGGGTTGGACCGTACCCAATGACAAACTCCAACTGAAAGTGAAAAAAACATAAAAATGCAAAAAACTGATAGTAAAAAGGCTTTTCGAGCCTTGGAAAATCCGCAACCAGCTAAAGGTGGTTACAGAGTCGTCGGTCTCCTTTTTACGCACGTTTTGACAGGTCACAGGCTGAAAACGGACTTAGGATGCAAAAGTTATGCCCATTTTACTAAACCCCTCTTCGTCACGCGATCTCGGGCCTCCAGAAACAAGTCAGCCCGTTCTTCAATACTTGGGCCTCCATCAATAACCAATAAGCTCGTATGATCCAACTAAGCTCACTGGTTCATTGCTCTTTTTAGTTCACTAAAGAAATCAATCTGATGACCAGAACTTTCAACCTCAGCTGCACCACTTCCGGAATACATAACGGGTTTTTCTGGAAAACAAAAAAGGATATCATGAACTACAGTAGTAAGCAATATCCTCCGGGCCTACTGATATAATTTTCGCAGCCAAGATATGCTGCATAAAATTATCACTCGTTTATTATTGTAGCTAAAAATAAGAAATTCAGACCCATTTTAGTTATGAATGGGTGAGTTAAGTTATTTATCGAGTCAAACAAGTCAAGTGGGTCGAGAGTCTACCAAATCTCTTAAACGTTCTACTGTCGTAATCAGATTTTGGCATGCTATATATTTATAAAAAGGGACATATATTGAAAACATTGTTTCGGGTAAACCAGCATAAAAAATTACCCGTTTTGACCAGAATGCCTTTTCATGCATTACACCATCCCACCAAGCCTACCCAGAATTCAATTTGTACAAAAATGGATATATAAACTTATTTGTGTATTTCACTCACCAGATAAATCAGTTGAGGGGTTTTCGTATGCGCTCATGGCAGCTGCCCAACCTGCAACAAGAACAACCATAGAGTTATATCAACACGTTTAAAGTTAGTATTGTTATTTTAATAGTTCTAATAAAAATCAAACTACTTCTTAAAAGTATTTAAGCAAATGTTGGCATGTAATTAAGAGTTCTAACAAGTTCAAAGTCGAAAAATATTCAAGTTAAGCTTTTCTAGAGAACTAAGAAAGACACTTTCACGAGGATAAACAACCAAAATACCCTCCTACTTTAAGTTAAGCTTTTCATATGTTCTTGCCACTGAAACCATATCATAAATAAGTTTGATGATCTATGTTAGTATCCAAGACTAATAGATTACACAATATAGATAATACTATCACATACGGTTGTTCTGAAGTTGATAAGCTTCGCTACTACAGCATCCTTTCACCCCAATCAAGCTAGGATGATCTGAGCGATCCTTTTGAACTTCCTCCCCATCGCTCACACTATTTTTCTGATCCCTATATACAAAGAAATTAACAAAGATCTAAGTGGTTAACAACCAGTATATTTATAGTACTAGACTACTAGTCAATGATACAGTCATCTAGTACTCGTCAATCTGAGTTTACCTTTGATTAGGAGGAGTGTAACGTTTGACAGTGTCTACCGATGATGATGAATCCATGGAAGTTTTCAGTATCTTTTCCATTATGATTATTGTTTGAATCTTGTCCTTACTGTCATATCACTTCTTCTGGGTTACAAAAACAATTAACACGAGTTTACGTCAGCGAGAAGCTTAGTAAAAATCATAGTTCTAATGCAAAAAAATCAGCTTATGTATCTCAAAGATTAATTTGCAAGCAAAGCTCGAATTTATATTTTCATGCATCTTATAAATTATAATGCGTAATAAATGCTAGCATGCATAAAATAAGGACATCTACTTTGTGAATATCTATAATTGTTTTATAACATGAATTTATAAACTTTTTTGTTTTATACACTTATATCCATTACGATAAACCTCTTCAAATTTTATGCACATCTCACATAATTCAATTGCATTAAATTATAAAACGTATAAATAGGAGACGTGAAGGTCTAAATATTTAAAACATCCTAAGAAAATTCTTGTAAAGTTCAAGATTAAAGATTAAAAAACCTGGAATAAATTTATATAAACATTCTAAATAGTTGATGACAAGCTTTATTAATGTTGCATAAAACTACTACAGTAAATAAGAAGGTGAATAATGTTTACCTTAACCGCTAATCGTCGACTCAATGTATAGTATGTTTTTATAAGGGTTATATAGATTTTCTTAATCCGGGTTTTATGACGGGCCAACTCGATGTTTACGCGTGTCGTGCAAAATTTGTGATTTCATATACATACTCATCCCTCTAAATTTAAATTTTCATTATGTATTTTTAGTTTTAGTAAAACTGTTTTAGTCTACTTACCATCGTGAGTCGTGAGTCACGACGATACTTAATTTCTTTGTTTTTCAACAAGTAATCATATTTTTAGTTTGACATAAGTTATACTTAAATCTTGACAACTTTTGACGATTATAACTAGGATAAAACAGGGCAAGAGTAAGAAAATACGTTAACAGAAGAATATTTCATTTTTAACGTGCCATCATATACACCTAAACAGGACGTAGCCAGAAATTTGTTTTTGAAAAGCTAAAAAAATTTTAAATCACGCTAGCAAGTGCTAAAAAACAAAATAATATATAGACAAGTAAAAATAAGCTAAAAAACAAAATAATATATAGACAAGTAAAAATAAGTGAGTATTTCGACCCGAATCTTAAAACCAAATTCAAACCGCAACCTCGGTACCGTGCTCGGTACGGTACCAGAACGACAAAATAAGGTGAAAAAAATTGGGACCATTAATTCGGTACGGGACCAGTATCAAACCGGAAAATTCTCCAAAAAACAGAGAAAACCCGATTTTCCGGTACTAATACCCGTATCGATATCCGAATCATGTTTGATACGATACAGGTACCACTTATTTATGCTCGTGAAATAATCGGTACCACCAATATGGTACGGGTTACGGGACCGATATCGTGTTCATCCCTTGCTGTAAAAATGTTGTATTAAATTTGCTTATTTAACATTCTAGTTTTTTTTTTGGCAAAATAATAATTATATAAATAAATTGAATCAATCTTCAACAAATATTGAGGATTGACAAAGTTACATTTGTGATAGTTGATACTTGTGAGACCATGTGTTACTTGACAAAGATATTACAAAGAAGACTATTGCTAAATATCTAGAAGACTTGACCTCTTGAAGTGATATAGGAACCCAATTGATACTTGAAGCTTGTGGCGTTCATCGTGAAAATTACCTAGAAGACTTGACTCCTTGAAATGATATATGAAACTCAATTGATACTTGAAACTAAGAAAATTTTGTGGACGATTCATTCTAGATCTTGGATAAATTCTTCAAAAGTTATTCCCATCTTTGGCTTGTTCAAGTTGTCACCAATATAAATGCCCAAAGACTTACCTAAATTTTTACCATTGTTCAAATTCGGACCTTCTTCATCAGTGGAGTAAACATCGTACAAGCTACCACCATCCATGACCGAATCAAGGTTGACATTTTCCTTGGATTTTTTACCTTTCGATTTTTTCTTCACCACTGGTTTAAATTTACCAGGAGCATCTTTAATATTTTCTTTTGCTTTCATTTTTCTTTCTTTTGCTTTTTGAATATTTATCCGAGCTTGAGTACATATTTCGTGCCCAATATCGTTGCAACATAGGTTGTGAGTGGAAGAAGATTGTTCAACAAAAGTAGGAATGCTTACTTGAGGTTTACGGTGGTTGATTCACATTGTTGGATAATAGAAGAAAAAGGAATGATAGGCTCACACTCAATGACACGTCCTTCAATAGCATCATGTGAATGTGCATCTCTTTCCATCTCACAAGACAAAGCATTGTTTGGTTGACAAGTTGTTGATGGACTAAGGGTCTGTTTGGTTTGAAGTCGGGTTTTACTTTGGAGGTAGGTTTATAAAGTAGTGGGTTTAGGATTGGGTAAAGTATGGATTTAATGTAAGCTTTAGAGAGAGAAAATATATTTATTTAATTGATTTTATAATAAAATTTAAAAGTAAAATTAATATTTAAAAATAAATATATTATTTTTAAATTTAGTAAAAAATTATGTTTGTGGCTGAGAAAGTCATGTTATTATTAAAAATTGATAAAAATAGTACTTGCATGCATATAGTCAAACATATACAGCTTACATGTCAGAAAACCAATGGGTACCCATCCCTTTTGTCAAAACCCACTAACAAACGAATTGGTCACTGTTTAGTAACCCGAGTATACAAACCAAACGAGTGTTTATTGTCTTTTCATTAGAAAACCCAGTCCATAGGAGGCAACCAAACGGGCCCTAATATTATCTTGAACAGTTTGCTTTATACCTTGAAAAGAGTGAGCCTCTTTAACTCTCAAACATATTATTATAAACATTATTTTGAAAAGTAGTTTGAAGAGCATCCATGGACAAGTCACCATCATTCCCATCAGTATTCGATGCATCTAAAATGTTTTGCATGGGAACATGTTGAGTGAGATTACCCATGCATTGGAAATTTGAATTGGGTTTGTGGGTTTAGACCCCTCCCATTTAAGAGCCCAACTCCCTTCAATCATTATAGATGTTTTATTCTTTTAGTTAACTCCAGCTATTAAATTATTTTGTTCAGACTTAAAAATAACATATCATCTGAACATGTACCTCTCTTGCCATAACTAATTTTTTTCTTTGTTTATAACATTATGATATGTAGTATTAAACAATAAAAAGTAAATATGTTTTGAAAAACACAACTTTTCTTCCGGCGCCGGAAAAACCACAAGGACTCACCACCAAAATCTCCTGTCGAGGTTTTTTAAAAACCACTACAACCAGATCCGGTGATGTTTCTACTTCAGATCTGGTGTAACAACTCGAGTTTTCGCGTCTATTATATTATGAATGAAACGTGTGCGTTATTAAACGTTTTATGTATTAACCGTTGAGCCGGTTAGGATTGTTTGCTGAATCCCTCGAGAAGACGCGTATCCATCTTTGTTTAAGTTGTGTGTCGAGATTTGATCATGTTGTTCTTGTTATGCTTTCGCGTTTAAAACTATGACATTTGACAAACCCTGCTGGGTCGAATGATACAATTTATACAAAAATCGAATTGGTGAACTTTTATTTAGATCTTTCAAAACTTGGTCAACACTAGTCAAACATTCAGACCTGGAAACTATATTCTTTGTTTATACAACCCACTACCCACAAAAGTCCAGCACACATGCCTAGTTTACCCAAAATGGGTACATCACAAGACCTCCATTTCCAGATATAGACTAACCCTAAGCAAGTATTACAAAGTTAAATACTATCCCAAATTGTTCACAGTCCAAACACAACACAAAACACATTCACAGTCCAAATATTACAAGTTGTTCCTGCTGAGCAGTTTTAACTACAAATTCTGGGTAAAAAGTATAGAGAGTAGTGTCAAGCATTGAACCAGCCGATCCATCCTCTTCTCGTCCGAACCCACAAGCCGAAACAAAACCCTCGTTGTGAGTCTTTTAACCACCTCCTTTTATTTCCTGCATACGTCTTAGTTGTGCTCGTCAATCGTAAACTAACCTGCGAAAATAAAACCAATTGATTAGTCTTTTTAAACTGTTCGGTTTAAGCTAAATATAATGATATAGGAGGGTATTATCAACTTGGACTTTGACCCATAAACCGCCAGCCCTCATTGTTTCTGCCGTGACCAAACCGAAACCCCCAGACCTATTCTTGTTACCCTTTATATTTGACCACATTTAAATTATTTATTTATTCATTTATTTATTGTTGGTTAATACTGTTACTTTCAGAATCAAATAAAGACCCATTTGAAACCCTCACCAATCGGCAAAAACCGTGACTTAACCAAAAATCAGTACCAACATAAAAGTAACTCAATTTACATCATAAAATGCTAATTAACTTTAATTAAACCGCGGGTATAAAAACCCCTAATTATTTCGAAACCCTAATTTTGTAAATCGTTTTTATTTATGAAATTAACACAATTTATTACCCAAAAACATTATTTAATTATAAATAAACAACCGTATATAAAAAACCCCAAATATATATATTACCCAAAAACATTATTTAATTATAAATAAACATTGAAGGATTACCTTTGAACTGCTTTTACTGCTTTTTGGGGTGAGACATTGCTTGATTTAACGTATGAACACAAGTGCATTTACTGATTTATATACTTGTCTAAGTCCCACTAAAAACCCAGTTGCTTTGGCCCGTGAATCGTGAACCGTTAATTACTTTGTGTAAGCGCGAATGTTATGGATAGATCTATCGGGGTTGACGCCCCTGTCTGCCTTGGTCCAACAAGGGACAAGCGGGCACAGTTTCATTTGAGTCTGAGATAGGATGTCGTGGGTTTAGGCATCCAGTTGGGCTACATTTAAATGATTATACTACCGGTGTTGTTAACGCTTCGGTGTCACGAGCTTAGACTGTAATAAATGCTTTTATGATGACTTTGTATTTGTTATATTGTCATCACTTTTGGAAAAATCTTGTGGTTCATTAAACATTTCAAATTAACTAAACCTATGAACTCACCAACTTTATGTTGACGCTTTAGCAATGTTCTTCTCAGGTATTAAGAAGGAAGATGCTAAGTGAGGTCTCATGCATTGCCGTCATTTCTATTGAAACAAAGATCATTTCTACTATTTGGAAACTATGTTTTGTAACTGTGATCAGTTTTATGCTTCCGCACTATGTTAAAACTATTTATTTTATCAAATACAAGTGATCTATTTTCCGAACGTCTCATTTAGAGGTCGTTCTTTGTAACTGTGTGTGTATGATAATCATGACGTCACCACTCCCTTGTTGCCATTATACTCTGATATTTTGGGAGTGTGACAGATTGGTATCAGAGCCATGGTTATAGAGAACTAGGTTGCATTTAGTAACTCTAGACTATAACTGTTATGTGTTTAATCGATTATCATACGGATTGTAAGTATTAAGTATATATATATACCTGGATATATATATAAGTAATGAATGGGATACATGTGATTTAACAATTACGAGGTATATTTACATGGGGTACATGTGTAACAACAAAATCTGAATTATGTTATATGGGATACATGTGGTTTGAACAATGATTGCTATATGTTATGTCGATGTCCTTTTTACGGACTAATTATACGAGATATTTACACACATCTATTCTGTTTGTGTTACAGCGATGTCTTCTTCTGATGATTCCACGTCTACAGGAGCATACTACAACCGCAGTTCACAGTCGACTATCAGTTCATCGGTAGGATTACCTAGAGGATCACCATCAGGATATCCGTGGTACCGGATGAATTCAGATGATGAGACTGAGAGAGAGACTGAGGAGGTTTACCGTTCACAGATCCATATCCCTGATGCATCAGCAGATGACGTACTTAGCCTAGAAGGCGGAGGAGAGGACGACCTAGCCGCTGATGTGGTGCAGTCACCAGGACAGGCATCAGTCACTAGGGGTGAGTCGATGGAGGATACAGAGGATGATGATATGGAGTTCACCGATGGAGAAGGCGAACCCATGGAGGTCACAGACATTGAGGACCCCCCTGCTACATATGCTGCTACTCTTGAGGTTTCCATCGCACACATCTCCTCGTCAGTTGTGATGCTTGGAGCAGCAGATGGATGTGTGACGACCCGTTTAAACAGGTTGGAGGATGCTGTGGAGACTTTCGGTGAGGAGTATAATGAGATGCAGGATAAGCTGGAGGCACTGACGAAGAAGAGTCCAGTTGGGGATGAGACGGCATTAACGGTTTGTGTGACCCGTCTACGAGGACAGCTCCATGCTGTTCTCGACCAGATGGATACCATGTCGAATGCTCGCCTTGAGGAGATCGAGAGCCTGATGACCCGTTGGGGAGTAGAGCCATTGGTTGAGACAGGTGGACTAGAGGCACCTGTGGAGGACCCTATTGCTGACTTGGATAAGAGGTTTAGGGCCGCTTGTTATGATTCCGATTTCAGACTTAGGGATTCCCAGGCTCGTGAGATCGTGGTTGAGAGGAGGTTGGCAGAGTTAGAGAGAGAGCTTCACCAGCGCCGTGAGGGCACTAGTTAGACTTACCATGTACTGTTGACTTATTGTTGTACGACCACTAAGCTTTGAGGTTTATCTCAGCTAGTTGGCGTTTTCCTTTTTTCTTTATTAAGTGTGACGAATTATGATGTATTGCAAAACATTCCTATGATTGACATTATGTTAGTTGGGTTACAAAAATTGTGAGATCATTATATATTGTTTATTATACCGTGGAGCATTTCATAATTGTATTGTGCGTGCCATGCATGTTATGACTGGCAAAACTCATTGTCTTGTTACCTTTTTAGATTATGGCGCCAGTTAGAAGATCTGAGACACAGAATCCACCAGCTGCTACTGGTGGTATTAACCCCGTCATGCTCAGTCAAATGATCGCAGAACGGGTGGCTGAGGCACTCGCAGCAGCTGAAGCGAATCGTACAGCGAGCACGCAAGAAGAGACAAACCAAGGAGCCACTGTTGCCATTGCACGGACCTGCACCTACAAGGAATTCCATGCGGTTACGCAAGTGAGTTTCCGCGGTACTGAAGGAGCAGTAGGTTTGACTAGATGGTTTGAGAAGTTGGAATCCCAATTTGGGATTAGCAATGTTGCTGAAGCTGATAAGGTAAAGTTTGCGTCAAGCACATTGGTGGATGGTGCTTTGACTTGGTGGAACGTCTATGCTCGTCCAGTGACCATTGATGTTGCCCAAGCAACGCCTTGGAGTGAGTTCAAAGCTATGTTTGTTAGGAAATATTGCCCACGAAATGAAGTCAAGCAGATGGAGGTTGAGCTATAGAACTTGAAGGTCAAGGGTACCGCTCTTACTGCTTACAATCAGCGCTTTCAGGAGCTGATCTTGTTATGTCCCGAAATGGTGCCCAACGACGACCGATTGTTGGAGCGATACATTGAAGGATTACCTTTGAGCATCAAGGGGAATGTGACAGTCAGAACAAGCGACAAGAAGTGGCAAGAGTGTTTACTGCTGGGCAAAGTAATGCTGGAAACTATGCTGGAAGACTTCCTTTCTGTGGAAAGTGTGGCCGACACCACGAGGGAGCATGTCCCCCTACATGCTACAACTGTGGAAAGGCTGGACATAAGGCAAAGGAATGTCGAGCACCACCCCGTCCTGCTAACCAAAGAGGACCGGGAACTCAGGGTGGCCAAGGAGCAAATGTCACTTGCTTTGGATGTGGAGAGAAAGGTCACTACAAGAATAAGTGTCCAAACGGTGGGAACCAAGGTCGTGGTAATCAAATTCGAGGCAACCAGAATCACAACCAAGGGAACTAGAAGTAGAACCAAGGGAACCGGGGAGGAAATAACCGAGCCACAACTATTACTCCTGGAGGATTCACGACACCTAGCAAAGTGTATCATTTGTGTGCTGAGGCTGCGGTGCAGGACAACAATGTTGTGACTAGTACGTTTCTAGTCAATAACAACTATGCTTCAGTACTGTTTGATTCTGGTGCGGATAGGAGTTTTGTGTCATCTGTATTTAGTGAACGCCTAAATATTACCCCTACTGTGTTAGATATTAAGTATAATGTAGAACTAGCCGATGGGAAGTCAGTAACCACCAATGCTATTCTAAAAGGATGTAGTATAAGGTTACAAGATCGTTCGTTCAGTATCGACTTACTCCCCATAGAATTGGGAAGTTTTGATGTCATCATTGGAATGGATTGGATGTCGAAGCATCACGCGGAAATTGTATGTCATGAGAAGTGCGTCCGTGTTCCTTATGGAAACGATGTACTAATCATACAAGGCGAAAGAAGTGGAGTGAACAATGGATCAAGACTGGAAGTCATCTCATGTATTAGAACCCAAAGATACATTGAGAAGGGATGTCCAGTGTTTTTGGTTCAAGTAACGCGAAAGGAGGAAGAAGAATATCATGAGAAGAAAGTTGAAGATGTACCGATCGTTAGGGATTTTCCAGACGTATTCCCAGAAGACTTACCGGGATTACCACCAGCACGGTAAGTGGAGTTTCACATAGAGCTTACACCAGGAGCCGCACCTGTTGCTAGAGCCCCATACCGCTTAGCACCAGCCGAGATGACAGAGTTAGCTGAACAACTAAAGGAACTTTCTGGCAAAGGTTTCATTAGGCCAAGTTCCTCACCTTGGAGAGCACCGGTCCTATTTGTCAAAAAGAAAGATGGATCCTTTAGGATGTATATTGATTACCGAGAGTTGAATAAGCTGACGATAAAGAACCGCTACCCATTGCCAAGAATTGACGATCTTTTCGACCAACTGCAAGGATCTAGCATATACTCGAAGATTGATTTAAGGTCAGGATATCATCAGCTAAGGGTTAGAGAAGAAGACGTCCACAAGACGGCTTTTAGAACCCGGTACGGACACTACGAGTTCCAAGTTATGCCTTTTGGTTTGACAAACGCACCCGCGGTATTAATGGATCTCATGAACCGAGTTTGCAAACCATACCTGGACAAGTTTGTGATTGTATTTATCGATGATATTCTCATCTACTCACGTAATGAAGAAGAACACAAAGAGCATTTGAAGACCATACTAGAGCTGCTGAGGAAGGAGAAGTTATATGCAAAGTTTTCCAAATGTGAGTTTTGGATAAACACGGTGCAATTCCTTGGACATGTGATCGATAGCAGTGGTATTCACGTTGATCCTGCTAAGATCGAGGCTGTGAAAGATTGGGCGACTCCAACAACACCCACGGAGATCCGCCAATTTTTAGGTCTTGCTAGTTACTATAGGAGATTCATTGAAGGTTTCTCCAAGATAGCTAAACCAATGACGGAGTTAACTCAAAAGGACAAGAAGTTCGAGTGGAAAGAGGATCAAGATTTGGCATTCCAGACATTGAAGCAGATGTTGTGTGAAGCACCTATACTAGCCCTACCCGAGGGTAATGAAGACTTTGTGGTGTATTGTGATGCATCCATAAAAGGGTTAGGTGCGGTATTGATGCAAAGGACTAAGGTCATTGCTTATGCATCAAGGCAACTAAAAGTGCACGAGAAGAACTACACAACTCATGATCTGGAGTTAGGAGCAGTGGTGTTTGCCCTGAAGATTTGGAGACACTACCTTTATGGCACAAAGTGTGTTGTATTCACTGATCATAAGAGTCTACAACACATTTTGAATCAAAAAGAACTCAACATGAGACAACGACGTTGGCTAGAGTTGCTCAGTGATTACGATTGCGAGATCCGTTATCACCCGGGCAAGGCAAATGTCGTGGTTGACGCTTTGAGTCGAAATGAGAGAGTTCTTAGGGTGAAAGCCTTAGTGATGACCATTGACTTAGACCTTCCATCCTTAATTCTCAAGGCTCAGAAGGAGTCAGTCGAGGAAGAAATTCTCAAGACTGAAGATGTTGAAGGCATGATAAAGAAGTTAGAAGCTCGCTCGGATGGGACATTATGCCTTGATAATAGGAGTTGGTTACCGTGCCATGGTGACCTACGACCTTTGATTATGCATGAGTCGCATAAGTCAAAATACTCCATACATCCGGGATCTGACAAGATGTATCATGATCTTAAGATGTTGTATTGGTGGCCGAACATGAAGGCGGACATTGCTACATATGTTAGCAAGTGCTTGACTTGTGCCAAGGTCAAGGCCGAACATATGAAACCATCAGGATTATTGGTCCAACCCGAACTGCCAGAATGGAAGTGGGAAAGGATCACTATGGATTTCATTACAAAGCTACCTAAAACCTCAGCTGGATTTGACACTATTTGGGTAATCGTTGACCGACTCACCAAATCGGCTCATTTTATACCAATCAAGGAGACTGACGGAATGGATAAGTTAGCAAGAACTTACTTGGAGGAGGTAGTCACGAGGCATGGTGTGCCTGTGTCTATAATCTCTGACCGGGATAGCCGATTTACTTCACAGTTTTGGAAGTCGCTGCAGAAGGCATTGGGAACGCAGTTGGATATGAGCACTGCGTATCATCCTCAAACTGACGGTCAAAGTGAAAGGACCATTCAAACCTTAGAAGATATGTTGAGGGCTTGTGTGATCGACTTTGGAAATAGATGGGATAGGCACCTACCTCTGGTGGAGTTCTCATACAACAATAGTTATCACACTAGCATTAAGGCAGCACCGTTCGAAGCATTGTATGGTAGGAAGTGTCGTTCACCCGTGTGTTGGGCAGAGGTGGGTGAGGCCCAACTCACTGGACCCGAGATCATACATGAGACTACTGAGAAGATCTTTAAGATCAAGAGCCGTATGCAAGCCGCAAGGGATCGACAAAAGAGTTATGCTGACATGAGACGCAAACCCCTTGAGTTTGAGGTTGGTGATAGATTCATGTTGAAGGTCTCACCTTGGAAGGGTGTGATTCGCTTTGGAAAGCGTGGAAAGTTGAATCCTCGCTATATTGGACAATTCAAGATCATAGAGAGAATTGGCCCCGTAGCCTATCGTTTGGAGTTACCTCAAGAACTTAGCCGAGTGCATAACGTGTTCCACATTTGCAATCTGAAGAAATGCTTAGCCGACGAGACACTCGTTATTCCTTTAGAAGAGATCCAACTCGACGACAAACTCAACTTCGTAGAAGAACCGGTGGAGGTCATGGACCGTCAGGTCAAACAGCTCAAGCAAAGTCGTATACCTATCGTAAAAATCCGTTGGAATGCACGTAGAGGCCCAGAATACACGTGGGAACGTGAAGACCAATTCAAGAGCAAGTATCCTCATCTTTTCGCTAATCACCCTACTACAACAACGTCTTGATTTCGTGACGAAATCTCTAAAACATGGGAATACTGTGACATCCGTCAAATTTTTCATCCTTATTTCTTCATATATTGATTTAACGTGAGCTTTGAACCTGGTGGATTTAACGAATTGGGAAGTTATATCATATTTATGAAGTACCCTAATTGTTTACCAATGTGGTGTCGATGTAAGTGTATTGTTTGTTTTGCTTTGCGGACAAAGCCCTCTTTAGGGAGAGGGAATGTAACAACTCGAGTTTTCGCGTCTATTATATTATGAATGAAACGTGTGCGTTATTAAACGTTTTATGTATTAACCGTTGCGCCGGTTAGGATTGTTTGCTGAATCCCTCGAGAAGACGCGTATCCATCTTTGTTTAAGTTGTGTGTCGAGATTTAATCATGTTGTTCTTGTTATGCTTTCGCGTTTAAAACTATGACATTTGACAAACCCTGCTGGGCCGAATGATACAATTTATACAAAAATCAAATTGGTGAACTTTTATTTAGATCTTTCAAAACTTGGTCAACACTAGTCAAACATTCAAACCTGGAAACTATATTCTTTGTTTATAGAACCCACTACCCACAAAAGTCCAGCACACATGCCTAGTTTACCCAAAATGGGTACATCACAAGACCTCCATTTCCAGATATGGACTAACCCTAAGCAAGTATTACAAAGTTAAATACTATCCCAAATTGTTCACAGTCCAAACACAACACAAAACACATTCACAGTCCAAATATTACAAGTTGTTCCTGCTGAGCAGTTTTAACTACAAATTCTGGGTAATAAGTATAGAGAGTAGTGTCAAGCATTGAACCAGCCGATCCATCCTCTTCTCGTCCAAACCCGCAAGCCGAAACAAAACCCTCGTTGTGAGTCTTTTAACCACCTCCTTTTATTTCCTGCATACGTCTTAGTTGTGCTCGTCAATCGTAAACTAACCTGCGAAAATAAAACCAATTGATTAGTCTTTTTAAACTGTTCGGTTTAAGCTAAATATAATGATATAGGAGGGTATTATCAACTTGGACTTTGACCCATAAACCGCCACCCCTCACTGTTTCTGCCGTGACCAAACCGAAACCCCCAGACCTATTCTTGTTACCCTTTATATTTGACCACATTTAAATTATTTATTTATTCATTTATTTATTGTTGGTTAATACTGTTACTTTCAGAATCAAATAAAGACCCATTTGAAACCCTCACCAATCGGCCAAAACCGTGACTTAACCAATAATCAGTACCAACATAAAAGTAACTCAATTTACATCATAAAATGCTAATTAACTTTAATTAAACCGCGGGTATAAAAACCCCTAATTATTTCGAAACCCTAATTTTGTAAATCGTTTTTATTTATGAAATTAACACAATTTATTACCCAAAAACATTATTTAATTATAAATAAACAACCGTATATAAAAACCCCCAAATTTATATAAACCCTAATTTTCAAAACTTATATTTATCTGATAATTAATAACAAGAGGAGCATGACAACACTAGTTAATTATAATGAATCGCAATATTAAAGAAACGCCCAATATTTTCGAAACCCTAATTTTTATAAAACGATTTTATTTAGTAATTAATATCAATTAATCTTCAAAAACACTAATTAATTTCAATTGAACGCAAGATCTATCAAAACCCCCAATTTATAAGAAACCCTAATTTTTAAGTTATTTAAAATCGAATCTGGAGCATTTAATTTAGATGAAACCGAAGGTTTTAATCAAGATAGAACCCTTATTTTCGATAGACTAGCCAAGTAGATGTGAGAAAACGGTTTCAATTAAAAAGAGGAAAACAAAACTTATCTTTGTCATGAAGGACCATCGAATCACCAGGAAAACCATCGATTTCGAGATGATTTAGAAGTCTGAACAAATCCCCACACCCCACGAATGCTAAACACACTAGGTTTCATGATTATTTATGTTATACCTTCGGATTGTATTATTTTTTGGCCATAAGATGATGATTAGATCCGAATTTCTAGAGAGAGAAAGAAATGGGACGGTTGGGAGTGTTTTTCGAGAGAGAGAGATGGTGTCTGTGTGTTTTGGGGAAAGTAAAAGGGTTATAACCCCCTCTTTTCTTGTTTATGTCGCCTGTTGGGCCGGGCTGGGTCAAAAGGTCAATGGGCCGAGCCATGTGTATTTAGGAGGGATGGGTTATTCAGTTTTGATAAGGCCCAAACCGAATTATTAACTTAAAGTGTAATATTTAGCCCAAAAACCTCATTCGTTAAATACCCGAGTTTTAAGTGTCGTGTTTTCCGTAAACGAAAAATGCCGTCAAACACAACTAGGATGTTATGTTTTTACTAGTATAAATTTAGATGTTGTAACACGATTCTTATATTCAAATAGGTCGCGGGTAGCGTAACCGTATTCTCGAGCTACATTCATATTTCCATTACTTTGCTGATTTCACGAGGTGAGTTTATAGCCCCACTTTTAACTGCTTTTACTGCTTTTTGGGGTGAGACATTGCTTGATTTAACGTATGAACACAAGTGCATTTACTGATTTATATACTTGTCTAAGTCCCACTAAAAACCCAGTTGCTTTGGCCCGTGAATCGTGAACCGTTAATTACTTTGTGTAAGCGCGAATGTTATGGATAGATCTATAGGGGTTGACGCCCCTGTCTGCCTTGGTCCAACAAGGGACAAGCGGGCACAGTTTCATTTGAGTCTGAGATAGGATGTCGTGGGTTTAGGCATCCAGTTGGGCTACATTTAAATGATTATACTACCGGTGTTGTTAACGCTTCGGTGTCACGAGCTTAGACTGTAATAAATGCTTTTATGATGACTTTGTATTTGTTATATTGTCATCACTTTTGGAAAAATCTTGTGGTTCATTAAACATTTCAAATTAACTAAACCTATGAACTCACCAACTTTATGTTGACGCTTTAGCAATGTTTTTCTCAGGTATTAAGAAGGAATATGCTAAGTGAGGTCTCGTGCATTGCCGTCATTTCTATTGAAACAAAGATCATTTGTACTATTTGGAAAGGGTTAATATACAAAGAAGTTACTAAACTTTCCAAGAAATTTGTCCTAAGGTAACGAACGTTCATTTTGTGTTTCTAAGTTACTAATGTTCATATGACCGGTTGATTAAGTTACCCACTTATCAAAAATGTGATATTTATGTTACTTAACTTGAAAAAACAAGACATTTATGTTACTTAACTTATCAAAAAACATGCATTCAGGTGACTCAAATTAACACTAAATTATAGTGATGTATAGTTTAGTAAAGTTTAGTAACTTAGAAACACAAAATGAACGTTCGTTACCTTAGGACAAATTTCTTGGAAAGTTTAGTAACTTCTTTGTATATTAACCCATTTGGAAACTATGTTTTGTAACTATGATCAGTTTTATGCTTCCGCACTATGTTAAAACTATTTATTTTATCAAATACAAGTGATCTATTTTCCGAACGTCTCATTTAGAGGTCGTTCTTTGTAACTGTGTGTGTATGATAATCATGACGTCACCACTCCCTTGTTGCCATTATACTCTGATATTTTGGGAGTGTGACATCTGGTTTGTAAGTCGAAAAAGGTAATCATCATTCATCATCTATTTTTCTCTAACAAAAAAATAACACCAGAAAAAACCAAAAGAACCACCAGATCTGATGGGTTACCAAATCAATAATGATAATTTGGATAGTGGCGATGTTTTGTAGAGTATATAGTTTCCGGTAATTAGTGGCTGGAGAAGATGAAGGTACCAGACGTTTGTGGCAGTGGTTGGCCGGAGTAGATGTGGCCGGAGAAGTGAGGTGGTGGGTTTGAAGTAAATATGATTCAAGATTTACTTTTTGGCAGTTTCAAGATTACTTTAGTTTTAAATATGCAGATCCAGTGGGTTGTATGTTGTGATGATGGTAGTGGATGGTATTGAGAATGTTTGTTTTTTATATTTAGATTATAGAGATGATAGAGAAAGGGTTTTTATATTTTTTAGATGTTAAAGTTTTTATTATATATCAGATTTGTGTCAAATATATGCCAGTAATATAAAATGAGAGGGGTCTTAACCATAGGACTCTTTGAATTTTGAACTTCAAGCTGAGAAAAAGAGCCGTTGTATATGACGCCAAAAGGATATCGGTTTTCCCCATTAAGATGTTGACTGTCCGACTTTATTAAGTCGTGACAATCCGGTTGGGTACATGGAGAAGACCTCTTATCTTTGTGATGAGTGTTAGGCATGCCATCAAAAAGACAATTGGATTGTTGGACCTTTATAGGGTTTCCAGTGAGTTCCGAGACACAAATTGAAAGACTAATATTATTGTTGATGTCAATATAAACAATATCTTGAATGGGTCTGGGATGGTTAACATCTAACAAACAATAACAAGTTTCGCCTTGACTCGACTCAACAAACAAAACTTCGCCCCATGATTTAACAATGCTTGAAATGTTAGCCATTGAAATGTATTCAAAAGGAATACCTTTTACTTCGATCCAAGTGACTCGAGAGTACTTACCCGCCCGCTCAGCTAAAGGTTGGATCTTAAGAAATCCATCTGAATCTGTGGATGAACTTGTAAAAAGATTATTGAAGTTGTTTGTCTCGCGGCATTGAACGATGGTTGCATGCCTTCCCCAAACACATAATTTTTTTATTGACACATTGCGTTTTTCAAGCCAAACAAGAAGTTTATCCCTTGAGATATCATCCTTGTCAATGATTAGAGCCGAAACATTAAGCAATAATTCAGCCTCGATATCATCTAAAAGTGAAGAACTATAGACTAATATGAGCTCATGGATTATTTGTATAACAATTAGAGCACAAGGTACAGGGGTGTGGTGTCATAGTCAAATATAATGTCATAGTTAAAAAGTGCTACCACGTAAGCTATGGTTGTATAAGATAACAGTAAGCTATGAAAAAGTAACGTTATAGCTTTTTTTTAGTTTCCTTATATCCATTTAAATATACAAAAATAAACTTTTATTAATAAAAAAATATATTTAATTTAATAATTTAGAAAAAAAAGTCAAACAAAACGTCTTTATTTTCTTTATATTTAACAGAAAAACACACACACACAAACACAAGCAGCATGTGAAAAACAAACAAACACTCTAAAAACGCACGCACACATCAAACAGCAAACAGACACACAAACATAAACACACCCACACATACACAATTAAAAAATACCACAACGCTACTTTTGCTCGGTTGATTACTACGACACGAGCCACAACGACGCGAAAACCGGTGTGATGCGCCGTAGGTTTTCTGACGCCGTGGGATACGGCACGAGCCACCAGCCCACCGTATCCTAGGCTCTTGGCTAAAAATCAACACTACATACACTTCACTAACATTGAGCTCAATTGCATTGAGGCTTTGAGGGTGGGCCATGGCTCACCTTACCCTCTACATAGCTATATTTGGACCAATGATCCAAACTGCTTGTAATCTTCAATTTTCCTCTAGCACTGCTAGTTATCTTCCTAAAAAGTAGTCTATTTGACATTTGATATTAACTTTAAACATCCCACAACGACCTCCAATGCTAAAATGATTACAAGTCTATGTAAAGTTACTACTTACTACAAAGTACTAATGAAAACAGAACATATATGTAGTGCTCTATAAATGAATAAATGAATAAGAATTAAGAGGACATAACTATACAATCAATATGGAAACCAATAATGAAACCCAAGAAATGTAACCCATTATAACTATTCACTTCGGCAAAACAGGAGAATCTTTAGAGAGAAGCCGAACAGAAGAACGACAGTGATGACTAATGACATCACCTTTTCTATTTGATGATATACTGTACAAAACACAGTAATAACACGAATGCTTGCTCTATTCAGACTGGGCTCCAAGTCATGAATATCTTTGTTTTTCAACGAGACGTGATACGGGAAAATATGTATTTGTATCTACTACTTGAAAACCAATTTGTATCTTCTTTTCCAGAAAAAAGTACATAGCTCTTTCCAGCCGAATAACTTCGAATGTAGATATACTTGCTGGATCAAAAGAGCTCTTCTGAATTAAACTTGTTCCAAGCCTCCTAATATCATAGAAACAAAGAATTATGACAAAGCTCAATATGTCAAAATACAATGGTTCTTGCAGGCATTACTATTTCAACACATTTACCCATTAATGCTTCCAGTAAAGTTTTATAATCCCAAATGAGTCAAATATGTTGAAAGTCAATGGGTCGATTCAAGTCCATTTGTAATCCAAACAACCTTCTTATTCAAAAGTTACGTTACATATTAAAAATTACTGGTAATATTATTTTTTTAATCAAATGCCCATTTCACCACAAGCCCGTTTACACATACTACCCAACCAGCCCATCTTCCCACCTCTATTTTGGTTAGACATAAAAGGGGTTACTACATGCCAGGGGGTGTTTGGAAGTGCTCCAAAACTGAAAACTGTAACTTGAAAGTCGCAAATAACTGTATTTGATAGACTGCTATGAAATTTCATTACTTAGGAGTTAGGACCAACATAACCAGATCTGGAGAAGCGGGAAGAAGTCATCACAAGAAAATTGCATATTATTATAAATAGATAGAGAAAATTGTCTACTTCCAAAAATAGATAGAGAATTTAGTTCGACTTTACCATATTACCCTCACTTGAGGTTATTATTACAAACAATAAAGAAGCTTTAAATTAATTAGTTGAGGGTAAAACTATCATTCTGTTAAAAGTATGAGAGATTTTCTAAAACTGTGTGTTTTTTGCCTGTGGAAAACTAGATAATTATTACAAATAACACACATCTAAACACTCTTTTCTGTAACATAACAAAATACACAAATACATGCCACTTACAATCATACTTAAATGTTATTATGTAGTATTTACCTATTAAAAATTTCAAATATGTATAAAGCAGTGTTTTCGGCCAGCCAGACAGAACCACTTGTTTCTGCCCATACTAAATAACAACCGTTCCAACCAAAAAACAGTACGAAAATCCTGACATCTCTACAGAGGATATTTCCATGCAATATCAGATTATTAATTTTCTTTTGAGATTTAAATGCCTAACGCAGTCATGTTGAGCAAACAACACTCAGTTGAGCATCTTAAGATACGATTAGAGGTAATGAAGGGTACCTTAAGGAGGTCAAAAACCTTCTCAGCTACATATTTCTGCTGAACAGTAGCTCCTTTCTGTTGCACTTTATCAGGATGGATACACAGAGTGGCCTTTCTATATGCTTTTTTAACACTTGCACCAGTGATCAAATCGGTCAATGAAATAGGCTGCCAACCACATTCAGGCCAAAGTACCTGAAAACTCATTTAGCGGAGAATGAGAAGGGAGCTAATATTATTTTTGATATGGTTATTGCCAAATGAATAAAGCTGTTAATTATCAAGTACCAGATATTGTTCACCATGTAATAGTATCGATTTTAGGGTGTGCCCAAGACAAAAGTATTGTATTTTGGAAACAAATTTGATACATTGACAATAATCTATGTTGACTCACAATACAAATATCACGACCTGCGTAGTTTCCACCTCTAGAGATGGAAAGGGAAGGTTGGGTCATGGGTCAAGAAGGGTTTTGAGTCCAAAGAGGTAAGGCTGAGGTGGGACAAATTTTGTCCAATTATATTACTCGCATTTCAATAAAACGATTATAGAGGTTCTGCATTGAAAACACTTATATGACGTTCTACAAGCTCAGCCCATAGACCCATAAGAGTGTCTTAAACACATCACCAAAATTGACCCATTCAAAAGTAAAAGAATCCAAAGTGCTACCTCAATGTACTATAATATTATGGATATGTCACTGGTCCATGTCAAAGCTTCTTAGCATCATTGCATTGTAAGAACATCAAAACTATGTATCTTCACTTTTGAGGGACTAACCATTACAAAATTGATGTTTACCCAACCCATATGTTCCAATGTAATATACCACATTACAGTGGCGTATTGCCAATAGAGTGATTTAAAATCTTTGTATCTTACATAAATGATTAGACATGGAGATACTGTGAGACATACATATTGTAACGATGACAACATTGAACGGAGATTTCCTTCCTTCCCTGCAGCCCAACGCTTGATCTCAACATCTAAAGTTACAGAAACCCTCTGCGATGAATACGCAATGATCAGTCACAGAAATAAAAACAGAACGTTAACAAACAGAATACCAACTAAAAGGTTGTAATTTTGAACATTTTGTGTAATTCGGATTAAGTTTTATTTCCTAAGGGTGCGGATAAAACAACTAGCTAATTAGAAGCATTGTAATGCATACAACCAACCTATCACTTTATTAGGAAAACTAGATAATTATTAATATTATAATAAATAAAATTTCCTTCCCAAATTTATCACAAAAAATTGCAGAAAAACAAAGTTATGAATAAGTAAAGTGTTTCAGGTCCAACTCTGTTCAAATCAACGTGATCCTGATTTAACCTGTTACCCGACCCAGTCATTTCGCCACATTACTACTAAGAAGGAACAGCCGACCGATGCTGACAATATGCTTGCTCTTAAGCAGAAAATGTGGACACATTAAAAATATATAGTGGCTTTTAGCTTTTTAGTTCACAGATAAGTTCACACGCTCAAATAAACGTCTAACACGCCAAAGACCAAAGTGAATCATAGGAAATATATATAACTGAAGACTGAACATAACACCATAAACTCTCACCTGCTTCGTTCCACTTGTCAAATAAAAAACCCACATGCCCCACCCTCTATGGAACGTTGACACAGAAAACATGCCTCCTATCGCACACAATCATGACTTGGGAAAGATATGAGTACTACAAAGCATTATCCAGTGCCGTGACACACTTGTCAACCATCAGGATTCAGGCATTTTATATTTTACAATGACATAATTACTGAACTACCAGAGAGATCAATTCCCATCCATCGCCAGTTCAAGCGGTGAGGATACATGTTCAAAATTATAGGAGGTCTACACAGCTGACCCTAAAAGAAAGATGAACTATAAACCAGGAAGAACGTGTAGAATACTCACTTGTCGTTCTTCTTGTTCCTTCTGATTCTGCAGATCCCGTTGATTCTTTTCAGCCAATGCTTTAGCCTGTGAATGAAAACCCAAATAGTTGGACTCAGAAATCATTTCCACATTATCATTTCACTTCAGATTAAGCTGTCCCTGTAAAAAAAGTGATTTTCATAAGAATATCTTGTTCAAATCACATACCGCACGCTCGCCTGTGCGTTGTTGTCTTTCAAGCCTAGCCCTTCGTCTTTCCTCACTTTCTCCTTCAACATCCTGGAACTCTGCCGCTGGCGTCGCAGCTTTTAGAATAAGATGGTGTTAGTGAGTACAAAATGTGGTGGAAGTAGAGAATTATCTCATTAAAAACTTAAATGAAGATATACCTTCAAAAATTGAGTTGAGATCGTCAACAAAATTGGTGGTGGGAGATGCTTTCCTCACATTAGGAGGAACCCCGGTATTGGAAGAAGACCTCTGGGCACCTTCAGGTCCTCGTCTGACCTGGGATAGTGGATCAAGTGCAGGGTCCTACATTAGAGATCAGACAGAGAACATCACCATTGAATATTTCAGATATGTTATTGACATACTATATAGTTGTGACAGTTACAACCCCTTTACATAAAAAAACGGGTGATTTGGTTATATATTAGCTTCAATGGGTCATAATACGAACCTACATAAAAAACGGCCAAACAGGTTGAAAGTCCCCCAAAATGTTGTTTGAATGTGTCAGCCTCTTAAAGCCAATTCATTCAAACAAATTAGATATTATCTTATTAATACTGTAATTGTAATCATTTAATTCATTAAATATTTATAAAATATGAAAATGTTAAACAACTTTTGTCATGGGTCAACGCAACCCACCCGTTTTGACATTTATTAAAAGTAGCCAGTTTGGACCCGCTTTGTGACCCACCCATTTTTACACGAATAGATGCACATTTGCTACTCACGTTAGCAGTAGCACTTGCTTTTGGCGCACTGCTTGCTGAGGAACCCATGCTAAAAAAGGAATCAAGATCATTTTCATTCTTTTGTTGGTTCATCTTGGCAGCAGCAGCAGCTCTCTCTCGAGCTTCTGCAGCTGCTCTCTCTCTAGCCTCAGCAGTAACCCTTTCTACAGCAGCACGTTCTGCTCTTCGCCGTGCCTCGGCTTGTGCTTTTGCAACAGCAGCTTTCTCCCGTGCTTCTTTCTCCCTGGACTCCGCAGCAGCTTTTTCTGCTGTAGCCCTTTTTCGGGCTTCTGCATCAGCCTTTTCTGCTCTTTCCGCCTCGGCAGCCACTCTTTCACGAGCCTCAGTTTGGGCTCTCTGTACAGCAGCCCTTTCAGCCTTTAACTGTGCTTCAGCGGCTGCTCTTTCACGAGCTTCTCTGTTAGCCCGTGCTTCTTTCTCCCTGGACTCCGCAGCAGCTTTTTCTGCTGAAGCCCTTTCTCGGGCTTCTGCAGCAGCCTTTTCTGCTCTTACCTTGGCCTCAGCAGCCGCTCTTTCACGAGCCTCAGTTTGGGCTCTCTGAACAGCAGCCCTTTCAGCCTTTAACCGTGCTTCAGCGGCTGCTCTTTCACGAGCTTTTCTGTTAGCCCTTTCCACAGCTTGTCTCGCTTTCTCCCTTTCAATTTCTCTATTCCTTTCTTTCTCAAGTTTCCTTTGCTCTCTCTCTTTCTCTTCCCTTTCTCTCTCTTCATCCATAACTTGCTCATCTCTATGTAGGTGAACAGATTCTTTATTTCTGTTACTTGAAAATGACGCATTTGCATTCTGGGAGTAGTTAGCAGAATTAAATGAGGAAGTGAAACCATCATCAAATGTTCTGGAATTTGACGCAAATGAAGCTCTGTCAGACTTTGAAGCACGTGTTGGTATTGAAGGAGGGGGTCTTGAAGGTGGAGGGGCTCTGGTAATGGGTGTGAACAGAGGGATCTCTGACACAGAGAGCCATATATCATCTGCATGCTGCACATGCTCTTCTGATTTGGGAGATGTACCTACTTGAGAACTTGTCTCGGTATGTAAAGTAGGAGAAGTAGCCTGATCAAAAGATCTACAAAAATTTCTGACCGTTTGAGGAGATTCTTGAAAATCGTCAGAAGGCATCTTCTGTGATTGACTATCAGAGTATCCAAAAAAAGATTCCTCTATTGGCTCTCTACTAACTGAACTCCATCCACTACCCATACTGGAACCTTCTTCTGAAGGGCTCTGACCCTTCACCCTGCTATTCGTCTCCATTGCAAATGTGGGTAACGGTTTACCGAGACCAATAAGAGAGTCTATGTCACCAAACACATCCCCACTTGCTGATGACACTCCTGCCTTTGTGCTCCTTGATTTACTAAGTTTGCTGATCTCTTCCAGTGGATCTTCGAAAAGACCCTCGGATGAAGCACCAGGGGTTGACATAGATTCTAGAACCACGAATGGGTCATCTACTGCATTAGAATTTTCCTTGGTCTTGCCGGTTGGTGTAGGGCTTGGGTCTGAATTCCATCTGCTAGAAAAGCATAATAGATGTTATGGACGAGTACATAAGGCTCAACAGTCAACAATTGGCTAATCAAAGATATAATAAAAGATAACATGCCAACGTAACTTCATACCTTTTCTCAGTTACGTGCCTGAACAAAATTTATATTATACATCTCTCTACTCTAATCAAATCACCTAACATAAAGCATATCAATAAAATTTATAATGATTATTATTTGCTGTGACAAACTGAACCCCTCAACTTCTTGCCCCAAATTAATCATTTATGAGCTTAATTTGGTTATGATTGTACCAAATTAGATGCAGACACAATTGTTAGAGCATATGTATTCAAGGAATAAACGGTCTGTCCAAGAGTGCACATTAAAAAACTGTAGTACTACATAGACATGTCTGTCTGTCGTGTCTATAGTATTATAAAGTATAGAAGGAAAAATCCGGTTTCAAAATGTATTGCAGTAATGGAAAGAATTTACCAGCGAACGATGTTAGTAAAGGCTGTACTCTGCCTATGAACCAAAGCAACTGATATCCAAAGCACACCTAAATTGGCTCAATAAACGAAGGTTCACAAGTGCGTGCTATCTTCTAATGAACATAGTGACATTCAACCTCAAAACGTTATGTTGTTCATAGGAACATGTGGCTCACTTTACTATATTGCAGTCGCATTATTATCGTACATTTTCACCATACCAACTTGAGTGTCTGCTGACACACGAGTGAATCTCTGAATCTGTGTTAACTCACAAGCAGTTCAAGCGATTGCATATGCAAACTACATACTGTGTATTTTTTCTTTTCTTCCATAAAGTAAGGCAACAAAAACACAATCACCCATGTGCACATCCTACATGACTTGCATCTGAATACCATTGGTCCAAGCATGTTCGTGACCCTTGTGGAGCATAACATGGCCAGAAACACCCTTTAGATACCTAAATATGGGCAACACAGTCTTTACGTGGAGACAGGAACAGCCTCACCAGTCACCACACTCATTTGAGAAAGCGACATTTTGTCTCATGATTGTAAATTAGTTCATATTTGGCACCAACCTCGTAGATCTAGGTAGGTTTTAGCGCACACACATATCCCTCCAACCATGTCAACAAAGTATTCCTTCCATTCTCCAATTACAAAACTCAGATTTGAAATATAAGTTTCGGTAACCGAAGTATTGCTCCACTTCCACTTAAAAAAATCAAAACAACGTTTTCCTGAACACCACGAACAAAAGGCATGCCGACTCTTATGGAGTTACGGAAACTATTTTTCTCCAATTCGATGGAATTCATATCACCCTAGGTATTCCTTCACTGCCCTTAAAACAGCAACAATAACAATAGCCAATCCCGCCTGAGTGAGGTATGGGTTCACTGTCCTTAAGGCCTCTAGCCATGTTTACTTACAATGCTTGTAACTATATAGTGCTAGATGATAACAAATTAAGCTTACTATCTAGAGTGTGTTCGGAAAAGGCAGCAATAAGAGTAACAGTACATGTGAGAAGTGAGCGGTAGCAGTTTTTTCTATAAAAAACGTTTGGTAATGTAGCTCTAGGAGTAATCATAATGTGTAAAAAGCTTCTAAATGCTCAACGCTCATAAATGCTACTTCATGTAGCTTTGGAAAATAAACATTCCGAAAAAGAGATTAAGCTACTTGATGGTGAGCATTAAAGATCACAACACTCAATGCTCCTAAATGCTCAAAAATGCTTTGCGACAAACACACCCCCTATAGTGTTCAGGTTGCCCGGAGAGGGCGAGTCATTGACTCATATATACGCAGCCTACACATGTTTGTTTCTACCACCAACCATACAAAATTAAAGCGTGAACGAAACATACCACAATACCAAACTACATATAAGTCACATTTTACAATCCTACAATGACAAAACTAAAGAAGTAATAACTCTATAGTCGTTAATTAATCAACTAAAATACGTAAACATTATAATTAACCACTAAACCGCTAAAACATAACACAATACCTGCTACTAGGCGTAGAAGAACTAGCACTTCCAAATCCTGGTAACAAGTCATCCAAATCTCCCCCAGGTCCACTCTCACCACTCCCCTCGCGTTGGCGCGTCACATTTCCTCCAAACAAATCATCAAACTCATCAGTCACATGCTTACTATTGACCTTGGGCAATTGATTGAAAATATCGTAGTCATCGTAAAGCGGCGTGTCGTAAAGAGGTGTGTTATTGTGACTAGTTTGAGTATTAATTTTAGTTTGATAATTATTATTAAATAAGGTATCGTAATGAAAATCATCAGATAAACTAGAAGGTGATGATGAATTATTATTGTGAAACGACGTCGTTGAAGAAGGTGGTTTCGGTTTCATTGGAGATGATTTGCCGCCTTGTGGTTTCAGTCCTAAATTGTTGGTTAGCGTAACGAATTCATCATCCATTTTTATTCTTTTGATCGTATAACTGTGTTAGGGTTTGCTGCTGAAATCAATTCCTTTTCATTCAATTTGATTTCTTGCTTTTCTAAACTTTTTGTTTTCAGTTTTGGTTTTGGCAGGAGAATTTCGCCCATTTTTGTGTTTCACTTTTATTTATTTGTATTTAAATTAAAATTAAATATGTAAACAATCCAAACAAAATAAAATAAACTCATTAAAAATAAAATAAAAAATTAAAATTTAGTAAAAATATATTAAAATATGTGTTAAAAAAATATTGTACACATGTTTATAAACTAGTTTTAATGTCTATACACATACAAGACTTGAACATAAAATTTAAATTAAGTAATTATTTTATTATTGCGATTTTATGTATATATTATATGTTTTTAAAAATATCTATTATTTATATGTTTAATTATATTTTATTTTTGCCGTGCGCCGTGTAAATTAATAAAAACTTACCTCATTTTTTATTTTTTGAATTTCATACTTTTTTTACTTTCAATATTTTTATTCTAAATAGTTATTTTTTAATTATTAAACAAGAAACCATTTACATCAACTTTACACGTACACAATTTATAAATTCATAATTTTGTAATGTTTAATATTATTGTATAAAACAATATTAAAATTTTAATACTCAAATAGTTACGATAATCATGAACCCACGAGTTTTACTTGATGTTTCATTATGTGATAATATTAATTACTCTGTAATATTTTGAATAAATATTTGTTGCATAAAGGATTTAACTTTATTTAACCGAAATGTTAGCTATTCTTTAGATATTGTGTGTTTAGTAACACATAACAACCTTGTAAAATATATGTTGTTGTAATATGTAGAATCCCGTCTATTTATTTTCATCTTACACCGATTTCTGAGGTCCTGCATTTATTTTGATAATATTAATTACTCTGTAATATTATGAATAAATATTTGTTGCACAATAATTTACGTAAATTGCATTGTTTGACTTTGTTAAGTGTCAAAATAATAATAAACAATAATTTGTGTTTTTATTTGAATATTTATAATCATGTGATTTATTGTTTTTTTTAATATAACATATATGTTGTATTTTTAAAATATAAATAGGGTATAAAGTTTAAGGGGTATTTCGTTTATTTTATAAAATTATTAAAAAATATGAAAATTATAAGTTTACACTTTAGTCCATCTAATTTATTTAAAATTCAATTATTAAAGTTTTATGATATTTACATTGATGTTAAAGGGGTAAAAATGTTAAATCAAAATAAACTCTTTAAAAATAAAAAATAAAAACTAAAAATTAATAAAAATTTACTAAAATATATATTGAATTAAACAGCACAAATTTTTAAAAAATATAGTAAATTTAGATTATAAAAATATTAAATAAATAAAAAAATATTTCAATTTAAAACAAAAATATTATTTTAATAGGTTGTTACAAAGTTTGTTATAAAAAGTTGTGACAAAGGGCCATATGGTAAAAGACACCAACAACTTGCTATATTTAGTAGATAAAATTGATTGAAAATTCAACTTTGTTGTTTTTAGAAAATCTCAAATACTTTGTTGTTTTTGGATATCTTGTATCCATTGGATACAAGGGGACCAATCTCCACCTTTCATCCAATATAAATTAATGACCAAGATTAATCCCATTTTAATTAATTAAAAATGGGAAAGGGTTTTATCTTCTTACGGGGATGGGGGCTGAATATTAGGTCGTTAATAGTTAAAAACTTAGCTTTATTGGGAAAGTGGTGGTGGAGGTTTAGGATCGGATGGGGATCTCTTTGGTGTAGAGTTATTAAAAGTATTTATGGTATCAATGGTGGGTGGGTGGGTTGGGGGGTTCTCGGGTGGGAAGCACGGGGTGTGGGCTGATATTATACGTGTTGGAAAGGTGTTAGATGATATAGAATTGGGTTTATTAACCATTTTGAAAAAGGAGGTGGGGGATGGGCAAACTACATCCTTTCAATATAAAAGGATAGGTGATTTGCCACTTTCTAATCGGTTTCCTAGATTATATCATTTGGAAAGAAACAAAAACGTGATGGCGGGTAGCAAAGGTACATGGGTAGATGGAAAGTGGGAGTGGGGTGGATTAGACCTCCGAGAGGTAGGGTTGTTTGAGAATTAGAAGAGCTTGAATAACTTGTGAAAGAAGTTCGTTTTTGTGAAAATAGGATGGATAGCTGGAAATGGAGACTTGATTCAAACAGGGTGTTCTCGGTTAGATCTTTGTCTCGTTGGATTGAAGAGAGGCAAGTTAGTACTATGTTGGGGGTAAGCCAAACGGGATGGATTAACTTCGTGCCTAGAAAAGTAAATGTCTTTGTGTAGAGAGCGATTCTTGGTAGGCTTACGGTTCGTGCGGAGCTCGACAAGAGAGGTATTAATCTTGATTCTATCTTATGCCCGTGTTGTGAAAATGTTGTGGAATATGTTGATCACAGCTTGGTTTTGTGCAAAAATGCCTTAAAGGTGTGGGATCAGATTTTTGCTTGGTGGGAGATTGGCCCGGTTGACGCCTTTAACTTAAAAGACATGTTGGGACATTGGGGTTTAGTGGCGATGACAAAAGAGGCAAGAGTCTTATGGGAAGCTGTGTTGGTGATAACAGCTTATTTTATATGGAAAGTTAGGAATGTTAAAGTTTTTAAAAGGAAAGGATGAGACAATGTCTAGGACCTTTCATGATATCCAACTAAGGTCTTTCGAATGGGTGTGCAAGAGATCAAAAAATATAATTTCTCTTAGCAAAGGTGGCTTAAAAGACCTATCGTGTTGGGTCAGTATTTACTGACCCTGAAGCAACTCTAAGATTTGAATATAAAATCCCCCTAAGTGTTTCATGTTCAGCAAGAAGGTGGCTCTGCTGAAGCATGATCAGAGGAACAAAGATTCCTACTAAATAATGTTTTGCTAAAGGATGTTCAGATTTCCTCTTCCAGTGAACTTAAAAGACAAAGGAGTATTTACTTCAAGAACTTAGGCGGTCTAGTTGCTGAAGAACAAGTCCTAAAGAATAGCTTTCAGTTTAGTTTGGCTTGACAATTCCAAACTGAATGATGACGATCTCCTCTAGGATACTGAAGACACTTCAGTATTCTGAAGGTTTACATTAAGCGGGAAAAGATTTACTTTAAGTCGAAGTAAGAAAAGGTTGCTTGTATTTGTTAGTTATAAGTACAACCTTTATCGTTTCTTAGATTAGTTTATTTGTACTATGTATTGTTTATCCAGCATGGGTATCAACCACCCACTGGATAAACACATGCATGGAAACATGTGAATGTAAACCCTAATATGCTTCTCCTATAAAAGGAGTGCATATGGGAGAGAAACGGTCAATCCTTGGATTAGAAAAATAGCAATCCTCTAACAACCATTTCTCTGAACATTAACCAAACCATATATCTAAGGGCATATGAACGTTTTGGTTAAGACTTAAACTCTTAACCTTGGTTAGAAGTTTAAGTAGAGGAGATCATCCCACATTGTCATTCAACCACTTTGTTATTCCGCAAACGAAGTGGGTTGTAGATTCTTTATTGAGTTTTAATAAAAGTATATACGTTGAAAAGTATTTGGTATTGTTGTTGTATTTGTTCTTAGTTCTTATTAATTGATAAAACACCACACTTGAATTTTATTAACAAATTACTACTTAAGGTTGATAAGTAGTAACGAGTTAAACGGGACCAACAAGTGCTATCAGAGCAGTTTGATTTATAAAACCTCTTATTTTCATTAAACTGATCATTTTAAGTTTTTAAAATCAAGATCCAACATGGTTCAAGTTATACCACAAAACCAAGAATATAGGGGTGGCGCACTCAATGTTGCTCCTGTTCTAGAGGTGGACAACTTCATAAATCGGAAGAAAAGGTTCCTTGTCCACATGGTTGGAATTGAACCCCAATTCCTTGGAATCATTTAAAATGGTCTTTTTGTTCCCATGGTTGGGGACAATATAAAACCTGAGGTACAGTGGACTGTTGATGAGAGAAAAGTTGCTAACCTAGATCAGTGACTCAAAAGTCTCATCATGTCCGTACTTCCAGATGACCAAATGAATTCTGTTGTGAATTGCAAAACATCTAAATCTACATGGGAGGACCTTATATTGTATCATGAGGGACCCTCTGATGTAAAAAAAAACAAGAATAATGGACTTAAAGCTTCAATACAGCACCTACAAAAACAAAGAAGGGAAAACCCTTACTCAAACTTTCACCAGATATAAAGCTCTGATGAATGAATTAGTAAACGATGGTGTTGAACTTTCAAAACTAGAAATCAACACAGTTTTTGTTAATGCATTGCCAAAGAAGTGGCTCAGTTTTTGCCAAAGCTTGAGAAATGCTAATCACATTTAAGTTTGTAATCTAGCTTCTCTTTTAGGGAAACTAAAATATGAAGAAAACCTAGTTGATAGGATTTATGAAGGCTCCAACAAGAGTAAGGCATTAACAATTGCTACACCCTTGTCAATGACCTTCTTTAGTGAAGTTGTCATTCAGGACTACTGATAGGTGTGTAAACACCCATCCTTTTACCACTTAATTCTGGCTAAAATAAGACCAAAACACGTATTTAATATCATTTGTTTGGAATTATGCGTGGTTTTTGTGTTTGTTAGAAATACGTTTTTACGTATTTATGAAGGATCGGTCGCTCCAACGATAATTATGTAATGGGCTCGTGATCCATGTAGTTAATGTATGGTCCATATAGCCCACATGTAGGGTGGGCTATATATATCCCCTCCTAGCATGTTAGGAGGGGTTGTTGATTGTCATTTCACTTAATCATTTTTCCATCTTAACTTTCTCTCTGTACCTTTCCCCTTTTCTCTCCTTTCTCTCTCTACTCCATCATCTCCTTCCTTCATTTCCTTATGATTATCATCTAAATCAACCAACTTAATCCATCAAATCAATCATATAGAATAGGCCAACAATTTCGTAAACCTTCAATTGGTATCAAGAGCCAAGGTTTGATTGGTTTATTCTTGCTTTTATTTCTTTTTTATTTTGGTGGGTTTTGATTTAATCATGCTTAAATATTAAAAAGTTTGTATTTTTTATAAAAAGTTTGTGTTTTTATGTGTTAAATCATATCAAATCTTCAAATTTACTCACTTTTTAGATAAAAAATCACAAATTTCTATATAAAAATCAAAAATTTCTTTATCAAATCTTAAAAAGTTTGTGTTTTTATAAAAGTTTGTGTTTTTCTTTTTTTAATTTTGTATTTTTTTTTTATTAAATCCTTTCTATTTTGATTGTTTTTGTTTGAATCTCTTAAATTGAACTTTTAATTTTGTTTTTTTTTATTTTTTTAATCAATTTTACCACTTTAATTTTTTTATTATTGATTTTTAGTCAATCAGTTATCAATTATTATTTTAATCAATTTTTCTTAATCACATTTTTTAATCAGTTATCTGTTTTTCGTTTATCAGTTTTTTTCATTTTTGGATTTTTCTTAAATTTTGGTCAACTGTCATAACTGTCCAAATTTGTCCAACAATACTGATATAAAAGTTTCGTATCAATCTCACAAGTTCCGGGTCAAATTCACAAGTTCCGGGTGAAAAAAATTTTCGGGTGCTCACAAAGTTCCGAACGAAACAAGTTCCGAACGAAACAAGTTCCGAACGAAACAAGTTCGGAACGAAACAAGTTCCGAACGAAACAAGTTCCGAACGAAACAAGTTCCGAACGAAACAAGTTCCGAACGAAACAAGTTCCGAACGAACAAGTTCCGATTCGGAACTCTTCCGAACGAAACATCCAAATTCAAACACAACGGGTCTTAAAACAAAACAAAATCCAAACCCAAACCCATCACAACTCACACCTCTCACCATCCAGACTCATCACACCCGCCTAATCAAACAGAACCCACGACTCTTAAAAACTCAAAACCTTTCGACAGACCCTCCACTCGCGAAACATTTGTTAAGACTCGACTCAAACAAAACCCACCTTCGATTACTCATCACTCACCCAAGACCCAACAACCTCACAAACCCATTCCTCTCGACCGACACACATCCTTAACCACACACAAACCAACACCCTCGACTCCCTCGTCTGCCACTTCTCCTAAGACCCCCTCACTCTCACCACGACTCTCAACTCTCAACAAACTCTCAACTCTCGCACCTAAACCCTCACCTCGCAAAGACTCGACTGTTTGACTAGACTCGACACACAGTCACTCCTCGACTACACCCTCGACTCGCAAACACAACCAACCTATCACTCAACAAGTCACCCGAAGTAGACTCGACTCACCCGACTCAACACACGACTCAAAGACAATCACACAGACTCAATCACACCTTCGTCTCTCTCTTTTTTTTGTAACCCAAAAACTTGACTCCACACCAAATTATTACCCACAAACCCCACAAACTCTCGGACTCCCTCACCCTCTTTCGACAACAAACACTCTCGGACTCAAAACCAAACACCAACACCTTAGATTTATCAACAAAGTTTTTGGCTTCCATCTCTTGACAGAATGACACTACAGATGAGAGAGACAAAGATTAGAACATAATTAAACATATAAGAAACCTACCCGAGACCCATTTTTGGATCTTGATACTTCGATTGTTGCATGGGATTTAGGTGATTGGGATTTAGTTGATTGGGATACAGTGGTGATCTGTTCATCAGATTTGTGTTGTGGGTAAGAGATTAGGCTGCGTGTTTGTGAGAGATTAGGCTGCGTGATCTGTAGAGTTGAAAAGACGGAGGTGTATTATTAGGTTTTGAGAGGATTTGAGACCTGTGAGATTTGAGTGTTATGGAGGATTTGAGATAAAGGAGTAAATAGAGTTATATTGGGTATTTTGTTGGCGGAGAAAACTAAGTATACGTGGGTTCATTTTAGACGCGTTTTTTTTGTCTACTTTCATTTTAAGACACGTTTTTTCTGCCTACAAAATAAATATCTGATATCTGATTTGAGTTTCTTAATTATCTATATCTGATTTTCTTAGATTAGGTTTTCTTATTTATTAGATTTTCTTATTTTTTTATTTTTTTATTTTCTATCTAGTTTCTTAATATCTGATTTTTATTAGTTTTTTCAAAACTTTTGATTTCATTTTACTATCTGTTTTTAAATCTTTATTTTTTTCAAATCTTCAAATTAAATAAGGTTTTGAGATAATTTACGGGTATTGTTTTTTTTAAGAACTCGGGTAAATTTTATAATTTTCGAACAAAAGTGCTTAAACGACAAAGATATTTTCGATCTAATAAAAAATTGGACTTTAGACAAATTTTGTGGATTTCAAGCACCGGTTTTATTAACAATACCAAACAAAGATCCAAGAATTCTATTATTGAAATATTCAATGGATTCGTTCGATTCGACATGTCAAATGGGAGAAGCGCATAAAATGCAAAACAAAGCTAGAGAAAGTGGTATAAATTCATTTCAATTGCTTCAATATCATCTTGTTACTCTTTCACGTCTTCAAGGAGGGAGCAAATTTATGACTATCTTTGGTCAAGATCGTCATATATTTTTCGACTCAATCTTCACCACTTTGACCCAACTCGCCGAGCAACTCAACCTTGGAAACTTTAATCACTCTGCATCGGCACTTGCATATAAGGCTCTTGTGACACAACTCACGCCTTTCCTCCAATTCAATATCATCAAGCCTGAAAGTTCAGTGATTTGCCAATCATTTCTTCGAGATACACACACCGAGCTTCGAGTTTTCCGTGATACAATATTGAAACTCATGACATCGGTCTCGTCTTCGATTTATGAAAGATCTCGACTTCAGCAAGCGTATGAGAATGGAGTGCAAGAATCAATGACGCAGATGCAAGAGGATAATGGTTATATGGTTGACAACTTGCAGCCTAACGATAGTGAGAGCACGGAATCGGAAGGTCAACATGATACCAGTGGCACGTCAGGGACTGTTCACGAGATCTCTTTTGCTGACACCTTACCCGTTTATGACGAAGCGCCTGCAAACATGGTACAATGTAATGTTGTTTATGATGTATATGCTGATGACATGCCGCATATTGAGCATTCTGAACCTAATTATGACAAACATGGGATGGAAAAGAGTGATAGAAATACCACTTCTGATTCATCCGATGTGAGTCATAATGGGGGAGGAAGTGTTCAAAATGCTATAGTACATCATGATAAATGCTTTACAACTGCCTCGTTAACTGATTCTGATTCCAAGATTAAAGATCTCGAAACGATCGTAGCTCGGCAATCAAAAGATCTTGAGGATGCCAAACTTGAATTGTCTAAGAAAACGGACAAATTTGAAACATACTTTGAAAAACTTGAAAAGTCAAACGTTGTTCTTGAAAGAAAATTGGATCAAACTGTTCTAGATTCTAAAGCTGAAAAGGATAATCTTTTGAAACAAATTCAACTGCTTGAATCTAAGTTGGCATTCCAAGATAACGTGCTCAAAGAAAATGAAACATTAAAGGCTCAAGTACAGGAAAAGGTCTTTGCTATAGCCGCGTTGAAAAACGAGTTAAGGAAAAATAGAGGATCTAGTGTGGATACTAAGCTTGAAAAACCATCAATCTTGGGGAAACCGCCTACAAATCAGTTCGTCAGACAACCGATTGTCAGACAACCTACTGCATTTAGATCCGAGCGACCACAATCCTCGAGACCGCGGTTTGCCTCCCAAGTTGATTTGGGTCATATTTCTAGAACAGTCACTCCACCAACTAGGCCTAATGTGACTAAATCAGTTTTAGCAAGACCTCATCACATGATTGCCCCTAGTTTCTCTAAAAATAGTTCAATGAACACGTCTAGAACTAGTTCAACTGATGTGCGCCATGATTCTGGTCAAAGAAGCTATTCAAAAGACACATGTAAGAGATAGCAATGTCCAACCTAGTCAGATGCCTTCTAGATTACCCAACACTGCTAACCGTAGCATGTCATCTCCTAGGAGCATCGATCAATCATCTAGGAATTACTCGGACATTAAATATGCTACTTGTAAAACATGTAGGAAATGTGTCTTTAGAGCCAATCATGATTCCTGTATCAAAAAATTGCTTAATGAGGTGAACTCCCGTGCTAGACTTAAATCCCAGTGGGTCGCTAAAATCAAACCCTTTGGTAAAATGTGGCGCCCCACTGGTAGAACTTTCACTCTTGTAGGAAACGAGTGCCCTTTAACTAGGATAGTCTCCGATTCTACTAAGTCTACTATGGAGGAAACTGATAAAGATGATACTTCACTTACGCCTAAACTTAAGGTTTTCTATAAAAGGAAACGTTTGCCAGCCAAGACTAGTGAATCATCTACTCAGGTCGCCTCTGAAACAAGTAAAGCCAACTGTGAACCCCCATGTGCTTCTATAATTGATATCGCTAACCCACGTCAAAGCATGCAAATTCCTAATGAGATTGCAGGTACCAAAGTTGATGTTCCAAAAGAACGAAGCGGTCCAATCGTTGTGTACCGTTCAACTAAGGACACTCTTAGAGTTTGGTTGCTGAAGAAGCAGATATCGGAGAAACTAGTATCTCAGGGGATTCATGGTTAAAGCTTGCACAAGGACTTACAGTCACATAACAGACTGTAACTCGATTTCAAAAGACAGGAAAGTTCATCCCGATGATGACTTATCCTAAAAACGAGAAATTCATTTTTCTCGGGCATGAGCTTATGTTAAAAACATTCCACGTTTTTAAGCTCATGCACAAGGACTTATAGTCACATCACAGACTATAACTCGCTCATCAAAGAAAGGAAAGTTTATCGCCGATGATAAACTTATCCTAACAACGAGAAATTAAGTTTTCTCGGGCATGAGCTAAAATTAAAAACATTCGAGGTTTTTAAGCTCATGCACAATGACTTACAGTTAAATGTCAGAATGTAACTCGAACTTTAAATAAAGGAAAGATTATCTTTTATGATAACTTATCCTCTTAACGAGAAATTCACCTTTCTCGGTCATGAGCTTGTACTAAAACATTCGAAGTTTTAAGCTCAGACAGGAAAGTGTATCTTTTAAATAAGAGAACTTTTCCTCGTAACGAGAAATTAACCTTTCTCGGTCATGAGCTTTCCGTTAAAACAGTCAAAGTTTTCAAGCTCATGAACACGACTTCTAAGTAAATGTCAGCTTAGGACTCGTCCTTCAGATAAAAGGAAAGTTTATCGCCGATGGCAACTTATCCTTAACAACGGGAAGTTCACAACTTCTCGGACTTGAGCTCGCTTTTAAGATATTCAACATCTTAAGCTCAAGTAATTGTTTTTCAAAACTTTGAACACAATTTTTCAAGAATTTCTCAAAAGATTTTTCTAAATCTTTCAAAATTGTGTGTTCAAAAAAACGTTTTGATAAAACGAGCATGTCTTCTGGAATCGATAATATTTACGAACCTAGAAATGTCATTCAATAATGACACGAGGTTGTAAATAAAGTTCGAGCAGAAGTTTAAAAGATTTAAAACATGCTCCATATGGTTTGCTATTATTTCAGATAGCAACCCGCTTTTCATAATCAAGTCAAGCATTTCACCGGAAAGCTTTGACTCAACAACGGGAATTAATTTTCTCGGGGACGTGACGAGGTGACCAACATTCGTGAACAAGAACCATGTGAATCTTTCATATGATGTTCTCCATCATTCAGGTCCTACCTCGTAAATTGTTAATCTTGTGAATTCATTATTATATATGATCTTTGCACGTAATGAATACCTTACACTTGTGTTTAAAAGGTATTTAACTTACGTTTCAGCACACCCTCATTAATTTGAGGGGGAGCTTGTGTAACTCATGAAGATAATTGGATTTGCATTTTTCTTCCCAAATTTTTCTTAAAATGCTATTAAATCAATTGATATTAAAAACATCGATTGGGTTAATATTTTTAATATGGGGGAGAAAATGTGATTTAATATGGGATATGATCAATCATAAATGGTTTGACTTAACGTGATAGCTCATCCCGACATGTGCAAAATGTTTTCGGATATCGTGGCATATGTTAAGGGGGAGCAAAATGGATTTGCACTTCAAAATGGATTTCATGGTGACATACACTTATCCAAAACATCTCTATTCACGATGATGAAGATTGTGGTGACATAAGGATGGTAGGATAGGTTAAAGTCCAATGATTCCTCTAGAACCGGAGGAATCTTCCCAAGGACATTCCATAGCTAGAAATAGTAGTCCTTAGGAAAGATGGAGAAAGATTGTGAACGTAGCTGAATGCCGACCAAGTACTTAAGTTAGCACTGGAACAATCACAACAAGGTGCTAGTGATGACGTATTGGTAAGCATTGAAGGGGTTGAAGAATGAAAAAGAATTGTAAAGATAAAGGGTGTAAAGAAAGAAGCCCTCCTTACAACCTTAGGCAGAAACCGGGTCAATTCATATGCTATTGAGATCATTTTTAATGATTCTTGATATTGAAGAAAGACATCATGGACCCAGTGATGCAAGGCACAACCCATTCCAGCTAACTTAAATATCTCTCAAAAGGTATTTGTTTTAATCACACGGAGATCAACACATTATCTATTGATTTATTCACTCCGAATAAATTGGTATTGAAAAGGTGGCACTCCTCTCCAGCCTCCGATAACTAAAAAATCCAAAATGCACGATCGAGTCTAGAGCCATTTGAGATCATCAAATATCTCATTAGGACACACTTTCATATTTCCTTGCTTCTTCACACACTGTGAAAAGTAAGAAAGATCTTAAGAGTCCTACGCAAAATCTTCATGATCTTGCCTGAACATCCGAGTAGTACGAAAGTATCTACAATGAAGATGGAAATCCTTCTTGAGCGAATATCAAAAAGCTCATGGTAGGTGACTTGTGCGATTCTTTATGAATCAAACTTGTGATAACTGGAAAGCAACAGTGGTTTAATTCTTAAATGAATTTAAACACGTTCGGCCTCTACGCAATATCTTAGTGATCTTGCCAGAACATTCAGAGTAATACTATTAAGTATTTACAGTGACGAATGGAAATCCTTCTAGTGTTAACATCAAACAACACTTGGTAGGTAACTTGCAAGATTCTATATGAATCAAGCTAGTGACAACTGGAAAGCAACGATGGTGCGGTTCTTAATTGAACTTCACTTGTTCCAGGAACATGAATTGACGGCTTCAAATCATGCGGATAATATTATCCAAATGATCCACTCTTTACGTTCGCAGTCAGCTTTGGACGGTCGAGTAAAGAGAACGGGTTTACCCGCGAAATCTTGTCAAGGAGGTTCTTTATTGAAACTACCTGCCACAAGTACGATATTTAATATCGTCCAACGGTCTTCACTGACCGGAGGTAAATTGCTACCGAATTAGAATGAAATGTTCAAGGCCATTTCATCCGTGTATATTGTTTGTTGCTAACTGTCTTATGCAGCGTAACAAAAAGGTGGCATTGCGGTGTACAATCCAGAAGAAGTCGTCACCACATGCTTATACTACATACAATTAGTACTTCAACAAATTCAAGAAAGCCTGAAGGTCAAGTCTTCCGCTGTATCAAACTCTGAAGCTTTCAAGAATTTAAAAGTATAAGTATGTGGAACATGAAGTCACGAAGAGGCAAATATCACAAGTGAAGAATGCACAAGGTCAAGGCAAGGAAACATGCTCAAGACTAAAGTCAAAGATCACATCAAGCATATTCACAAGAACAAGATCGAAGACTCAAGCATAGATGCTAGGTTTAAGATTTTGTAAAAAGATGTGACCTCCCTTAGGGGGAGATTGTTGGAAATACGCTTTTCCCAATAAAGTCTCGGTCACATCTTAGTTAGCATAGATCACGAGTTATAGACTATTTAGAACTTTGTTTCTTGGAGCGACCTCCCTTAGGGGGAGATTGTTAGAAATACGTTTTTACGTATTTATGAAGGATCGGTCGCTCCAACGATAATTATGTAATGGGCTCGTGATCCATGTAGTTAATGTATGGTCCATATAGCCCACATGTAGGGTGGGCTATATATATCCCCTCCTAGCATGTTAGGAGGGGTTGTTGATTGTCATTTCACTTAATCATTTTTCCATCTTAACTTTCTCTCTCTACCTTTCCCCTTTTCTCTCCTTTCTCTCTCTACCTTTCCTCTTTTCTCTCCTTTCTCTCTCTACTCCATCATCTCCTTCCTTCATTTCCTTATGATTATCATCTAAATCAACCAACTTAATCCATCAAATCAATCACATAGAATAGGCCAATAATTTCGTAGACCTTTAGTGTTTATTGTGTTTTCAGAGCCAACCGGATGAATATTAAAGAAAACATGGGATTGCACGGGTTTTACCGAAGAAAAGGACTCAAGATAAAGTCTATTGTCCAAGAGATGCAAAAGATTTGAAGTCACTGGGCCTATTCGAAGATTTATCGAATAAAAGGACCAAAGATGGAAGATTTTCATAAGTCGAAGAAACTCAAGTCTATTAAACGAAGAAATTAAAAGACGAGTTAAATTTAATCGACGACAAATCCCGAATCAGAATCGAAAACGTCAACTTTTCTGAAAAGACGAGAAGACAAGAAGAACGGGAGAAAGCCCACTCACCAACCAAAGGACAAGGCTATATAAAGCCCATCCCCTCACACTTTCCTTCCAGTTAGTTTTTAGTTTTTTTCTCTTCCCCTTTTTTCTCTTTTTCTGTTTCGTATCATCACCAACACCACTAGGGTGTTTGGTGATCTTGATCTTTGATTTTTAATCTTGTAATTTTCATCTTTGTTTTGTGATTGTTAAAACAGTAATCATTCAATACAAGTTCTTGTTTAAATCTTTCCATTTCATCTTGTTCATCATCATCTTTTATTTCAAGTTTTCAAGTTCTTATTTGATTGATTTGATCCTTAAAAGTTGTTGGGATTTATGTTTTTGTTGATGGGATTTGTAGTTATTGGTTAGTAAATCATTAGTGATTAGTTTATTTAAGTTTTTGTTGAAAAACTTGGTGGATTTTGGCTTGGAATCGTGTTCCCCTGTTTTTCTATATCCTACTGTTCTTGAGTTTTTCAAAGTTCCGAACGAAAAGTTCCGAACGAAAAGTTCCGAACAAAAAGTTCCGAATAAAAAGTTCCGAATGAAAGTTCCGAACGAAAGTTCCGAACGAAAAGTTCCGAACGAAAAGTTCCGAACGAAAGTTCCGAACGAAAGTTCCGAACGAAAGTTCCGAACGAAAGTTCCGAACGAAAGTTCCGAACGAAAGTTCCGAACGAAAGTTCCGAACGAAGTTCCGGATCAAGGTAAAGTAGAAACTTCCGAATCAATTTTCTTTTGAGCATTTTTAAGTGATATTTACTGTTTTTTTATACTTAAATTTTAATTCAAGTTTTATTAATTGCTATTAAATTAATTGCTTTTAGTTTAAGTTTACATCTTAGTGCATTTAAACCCTTAGTAGATTAGATATCCAAACCCTTTTTTTTAGTAACCAAGAACAATCATTCCACTTAAGGCCGAGATCAATTCGAGAGGACTGAGAGATTAAAATTGAACCCCATAGAAAATGCTTGTATCAAATGGCGCCGCTGCCGGCTCTTCTCGTTAAGATCAAAAGTTTTTTGTGAGAACTTTGATTTTGGGATCCGTTCCCCGTGAACGTTACTTTTTCATAAAAAATTTCAAAAACACAAAAAAAAAATATATATATATAAAATTTTCAAAAATACAAAAAAAATTAAAAAAATATAAAAACCAAAAATATTTTTGCCTTGTTTTTCTTTGTTCGTTCTTTTGCAGGTGTATGCGCACTCGATCCACGTCTTATCAAGAGCCCGAGCCTCTCGATCACTTAGACATGGCTGGTGTACCACCTCCAAACAATAATAACAACAACCCACCTTTCAACAACATGAACAATAACAACAACAATGAGCCCCTTCCGGATAATCGCCCGATGATTGAATTGCTGCAAGCTCATGTAGATGGCAACACTGATCCAATTGTCATACCTCCAATTGCCGCCAACAACTTTGAGCTAAAATCAGGCTTTATCCAGATGGTCTCCGCTCAACCATTCTTGGGGCGTACCATTGATGATCCACATGACCATATCAAGAGATTCTTGCAACTCACTAACACGGTCAAGTTCAATGGTGTTCCACAAGAGGTTATAAGGTTACAACTTTTTCCCTTTTCTTTAGAGGGACAAGCCCGGCATTGGCTTGCTAAGGAACCGCCACAGAGTATTCTCTCGTGGACGGATTTGGAAACCAAGTTTATCAATTACTTTTTTCCACCCTCTCGTACTACCGCTTTGCGGAATGAAATCATAAATTTTGAACAAAAGTACGATGAGTCGTTCAGTGAATCTTGGGATCGCTTTAAAGATCTTTTAAGAAAATGCCCACAACATGGTTTTACCAAAGTACATCAAATTAATACTTTTTACAATGGTTTAAACATGAGTGACCAAGATTCACTAAACAGTGCCTCGGGGGGTAATCTTTTGGCTAAGACTTCCAATGCTGCGTGGGATATCATTGAGAACAAGTCTCGTGTGCAAACCAAGAGTGTTAGAACCAATGTCGCTAGTGCTAGCACTAGTGACAGCGACAAGCGACTTGACAAAATCACTACGCTTCTTGAATCGCTTGTCACCCACACCGTCAGCAACAACAACAGCAACAACGCTAAAAACGCTCAAGTTAACACTGTCAGCCAACCTTGTGAGATATGCGGTGGTCCTCACTCTTACACCACTTGTACCGCCACCCAAGACTACCCTGCTGAGAATGTGAATGCGGCATATGGCACCTATCCTCAACCTGCTTATCAAGCTAGACCTCAAGGTGACCGTAATTTGCTTAGCTACCGCTCCAACAACTACCTCTCACCACCTGGTTTTCCCCCAAACAACCCAAACCAACAACAAAACCTCAACCGCCCTCCTCAACAACAACAACAACCTCGACAACCATATATACCTCCTCACAAGCAGCAACAACCACCTCAACGTAACAACCAAGTTTACCAGCAACCTGCTTATCAACCACCCGCATACAATGCTCCTTCCAACCAAACCACTGCATTACACCAAGAGGTTGCAACCTACATGAGGACCAATGATGTGATCGTAGAAAATCTCCAACAGGAAGTGCGCAACTTGAAAGCAGACCTGGTCAAGCAAGGAAACGATTTGAGAGCTGACATGAGAAACACGTTGGATAGCCAAACTAATGATTTGAGGAACATGATGGCTAGTTTCTTCCAAGGTAATCAACCCTCTTCTTCGGGTACTCTTCCGAGTAACACCGTTGTGAATCCAAGAGGGGAGATGAAAGCAATCACTACTCGAAGTGGCAAAGGTACCAAGGAACCCGAGCTTCCTATACCTCCACCGGTGATTGTGACTAAGGAGAACGAGTCACCTGCTCCTATTCCTCCTCCTTCTCCTTCCCCAATTTCTCCACCTCTTCCTTCTACCCCTCCTCCACCCAAGGATGTGAGTGATCCTATTCTTCCAAAGCATTCCTCTTCTTCCAATATACCTTATCCATCTAGGTTGAGGAAAGAGAAGCTCAAAAGCAAGGATGATATTCAGGTTTCGAATTTTCTTAAGATGTTCAAACAACTGAATTTCAATATCTCCTTCGCTGAGGCTCTCGCTCACATGCCTAAATATGCGAAAATGTTTAAAGATCTTCTGAGCGACAAGGAAAAGCTCCTCGATATTGCCAACACCCAACTTAATGAGAATTGCTCTGCAGTGCTCTTAAGGAAATTGCCAACCAAGCTTGGTGATCCGGGTCGTTTCTTAATCCCTTGCAATTTCCCGGGAGTAGAGAATTGCATGGCCCTAGCCGATCTAGGTGCCAGTATTAATCTTATGCCTCTAAGCGTTTGGAAGCAATTATCTCTCCCAGAGCTAGTCCCCACCAAAATGACTTTGGAATTAGCTAACCGTACGGTTGCTTATCCAGTGGGGATAGCCGAAGACGTCATTGTAGGAGTCGACAAATTCACCTTTCCTGCTGATTTTGTTGTCGTCGACTACGAGATGGACCCTCGTGTGCCACTAATTGTTGGTCGTCCATTCTTGAGGACCGGTCGCACTCTCATTGATGTTGAAGCCGGTGAGCTTATCATGAGAGTGGGTGACGATAAAGTAGTCTTCAACATGGGAAAGTTGTTTAAACAGCCTTATTCATATGAGAGTGTTAATTGTATTGACGTTCTTGATGAGGCTTGTGAAGAACACTTTAATGATGCTTGCAAAAGTATTCCTACCTCTCTTGCCAATGTTGAGACCGTGTCCTCTATTGATTCATCGTTGTCTCTATTTGGAGATACTGATTTGTTTTGGAACAATCTTGAAGACACCATGGGAGATGTGAATTTAGCTACTAATGATTCTCCTATCGATGGGGATGAAGACATGAATTTCTTTGACAATCTTCTCAACGAAGACAATCCTTCTCCTCCATCTCCCACGGTCATTGCTATCGATACTCCGACTTCGAATACGCCTCCCGTCGAAAATCCTCCGGATTTAGAGCTTAAGGAGTTGCCGCCCCATCTCGAGTATGTATTCCTTGAAGAAGAGAAGAAGTCACCAGTCATCATTGCTAAGGACCTGAAGGAAGACGAAAAAGCCCGACTTATCACCGTGTTGAAAGATCATAAGAAGGCTATTGCTTGGAAGATTTCTGATATTCGTGGAATTGATCCTCACTTCTGCACACACAAAATTCTCATGGAGGACGACTTTAAGCCCACAATTTAAAGCCAACGAAGGGTGAATCCAAAAATCCATGAAGTCATCAAAACTGAGGTTATCAAACTTCTTGATGCGGGTATGATTTACCCTATTTCGGATTCACCATGGGTTAGTCCAATCCATTGTGTGCCCAAGAAGGGCGGAATAACCGCTGTTCCCAATGAACACAACGAGTTGATTTCCACTCGTCTCGTTACTGGGTGGAGAGTTTGTATAGACTACCGCAAACTCAATGACGCCACGAGAAAGGATCATTTCCCTCTACCTTTTATGGACCAAATGCTTGAACGTTTAGCGGGTAATGAATATTACTGCTTTCTTGATGGTTTCTCGGGTTATTTTCAAATACCCATCGATCCCCAAGATCAAGAGAAGACAACATTCACTTGTCCCTATGGCACATTTGCTTACAAAAGAATGCCTTTTGGCTTATGTAATGCGCCCGGGACTTTCCAAAGGTGCATGTTAGCTATCTTCCATGACATGGTTGAACAAACCATGGAAGTCTTCATGGATGATTTCTCGGTCTTCGGGGATTCCTTCTCTTCTTGCCTTGCCAATTTGGAACGTATGCTCAAACGGTGCGAAGACACTCGCCTTGTTCTGAATTGGGAAAAATGCCATTTTATGGTAAAAGAAGGCATCGTGCTGGGACACAAGATTTCCAAAGCCGGTCTTGAAGTAGACCGTGCTAAAGTCAATGTTATCACCAAGTTGCCTCCACCTTCAACCGTGAAGGGTGTGAGAAGTTTCCTGGGTCATGCGGGCTTCTACCGTCGATTCATCAAAGATTTTTCTCAAATCGCTCGCCCGATGACCCACCTCTTGGAAAAAGATACTCCTTTTATCTTTTCCGAAGAGTGCCTTGAAGCCTTCAACTCGCTTAAGGATAAGCTAACTAAGGCACCCGTCTTGGTTACCCCTAATTGGGAGCTGCCCTTTGAGTTGATGTGCGATGCTAGTGATTTTGCTATTGGAGCGGTTCTGGGACAAAGAGTGAACAAACACTTCCAACCAATCCATTACGCTAGCAAGACAATGACGGGGGCACAATTGCATTATACGACAACCGAAAAAGAGCTTTTAGCTGTTGTCTATGCCTTTGAAAAATTTCGCCCCTATCTTGTCCTTTCCACCACAATCGTGTATACCGATCATTCCGCGCTGAAGTACTTGTTGACAAAGCAAGATTCCAAACCAAGACTTCTTCGCTGGGTTTTGCTGCTCCAAGAATTTAAAATCGAAATTCGCGATAAAAAAGGAGCTGAAAACCTAGCCGCGGATCATCTTAGCAGACTTGAGGATCCTTACCAAAGGGATCATCCGAACAAAGAAATCAATGATTCTTTTCCCTTGGAGACCTTAATGTCTATAAACTCGAAGTCGAATGAAACCCCGTGGTTTGCGGACTTTGCAAACTACTTGGCGGGTGGAATTCTCAAGGAAGGGTTGACGTCCCAACAAAAGAAAAAGTTCTTCACCGACATCAAGACTTACTTTTGGGACGACCCTTACCTATTCAAACAATGTGCCGAATTGATTATTCGCCGATGTGTTGACGGACCGGCAGCTTCGGAAATCCTTGATGCTTGCCACAAAGGGCCCATCGGTGGTCACTTTGGTCCCAACTACACCGCCAAAAAAGTGTTTGATTCGGGATTTTATTGGCCCTCCATATATCGTGACGCTCACGATATGGTTAAAAGATGTGATGTTTGCCAAAAACAAGGCACGATCACACATAAAGACGAGATGCCTCAGAATTTCATTCAAGAGTGTGAAATTTTTGATGTTTGGGGTATCGACTTTATGGGGCCATTCCCTTCTTCTAAAGGAAACAAATACATCCTTGTAGCCGTTGACTACGTTTCAAAGTGGGTTGAAGCCAAAGCTTTACCTACTAATGACGCAAGGGTGGTTTGTAACTTTTTGAAAGCTCTTTTCGCTAGATTCGGTGTGCCTCGCGCCATTATTAGTGACCGTGGGACTCATTTTTGCAATGACCAATTCACAAGAGTCATGGTTAAGTACGGTGTAAATCATCATCTTTCCACAGCCTACCACCCACAAACTAATGGCCAAGCTGAAATATCCAACCGAGGCCTTAAGCGAATTCTAGAACGAACCGTGGGAGAGCATCGTGCCTCATGGGCTGATAAACTTGATGATGCTTTGTGGGCTTTCCGTACTGCTTACAAGACCCCGATCGGCTGTACGCCTTATTGTCTTGTGTACGGGAAAGCGTGCCACCTCCCCATTGAGTTGGAGCACAAGGCTTACTGGGCCTTGAAGTGGGCCAATTTTGATATCAACAAAGCCGGTGACCTTCGCAAGATCCAACTCAATGAGCTCAATGAACTCCGTAATGAGGCTTATGAAAATTCTTTGATCTATAAGGAAAGGACTAAGCTCATTCACGATTCTAAGATCAAAAACCGAGAGTTCCATGTTGGAGACAAAGTCTTACTTTTTAAGTCTCGGTTGAAAATCTTTTCGGGCAAGCTCAAATCTCGTTGGTCCGGCCCATTCACCATTGCCCAAATTTTTCCATATGGTACTCTCGAGCTCGCTCAACCTAATGGACCTAATTTTAAGGTGAATGGCCAACGAGTGAAGTTGTACTTTGGTGAGGACACCTCTCAGGAGGTGATTCCATCCCTCACCACGTTCCCCATGAACTAATTTTGGGTCGAGTCAGGCTCGTGACTCGGTTATCAAAAACAAGCGCTCCTCGGGAGGCAGCCCGAGTATCTATCCTTTTATGTTTTAACCCCCTAAGTGTAGGGGGACTCTATAGATTTTTCTCTTTGTGTGGTGATGTGATTACAGGGATTAGTGCACTCTTGAAAACTTGGAAGAACCGTGCTCCCGTGTTATCCGAAATCCGGTTCTATCTCTCAACTATCGTGATTCAATTTTCTTCATACTCACTTTTGAAATTGATCACTTTAGTCGTCTCTTCCTTAACTTGAGTTAACCAACGTGCACAATGTCATAAGTGTAGGGGAGATTTTTCCCACATGCTTAAACATTGAGGACAATGTTTATCTTAAGTGTAGGGGGACTTCTATCAAAGTTTTAAGTGGACTTTTCCATGAAAATGCCTTCATTTAACCGGAAAATCATATTTCTCAACATTTTTCAAATTTTTTATTAACTTTGGCCATTTAGACGTAATTTTTAAATTTTTATCGTTGATTTCATATGTATATATCCCGTAATAAAGTCAAAAATATTAATAAAGTGGTGTAGCTAGTTTAGAAATCTTTGACATATTAGGCTCGTTGCGTTTATTTTGACTCAACCCGAATAGACTTATCCAAGTTTATTCTAGCTAGTATCCTTAACCATGTAGGCCTTAATTGGTTTATTAGGCTAAGCATCCACGAGTCTCATTACTTGAGATTTTAAATTGTGGAGGACGAGAAATGATAGAGTCAATTATAAGTCGGTATTCTTGCATAAGCTCACTTGGTGTAATTATTTGCCTATTCTCCCATCACTTGCTAATAATTTACCTGCAATAAGTAAGGTCGTACGATTTGAAAAGTTACTTAGCTTCTAGCCCAAGATCGTTTAAAAGTTGCTCGGTAATGATAAGAGTTCATAGCCAAGGCATAACTTATGAAGCGGGGCGCGAAGATTGGCGAGTCCAAAAAGGCCCTAACAAGGCATGAGGATTCCATTTTATTGCTAAAGATCCAAAGTGATGTGAAAAGCATTATTCCCAAAGTCAATATGAAGGATCAAGACTCACGACGAAAAGCAATCAACTCCCATAAAGATGATGGAGAAGTCTATCCGAAAAGACCCTAACAAGGTATGAGGATAAATAGATCCAAGTCCGAAAAGAAGGCGGATCGTTGTATCTCAAAATCCCAAATAGAGATTGAAGAAATAATCATGAAGTCGTGGTCAACAAAGTTGGAGTACCTCTCAAAAGTCTCCAAGTGAAGAAACTCTATGAACGATGAGAAGACCATTATCTCAAGCACGTCTCTCAAGATATGAAGTATGAAGTACATGCCAAATATCGGCCCGAGAAAGGTCTCAAATCGTGAACCGAGTTATGCCAAGATATGAACTTTTTGATATCCCGAGAAGCAGTTTTAAGAGATTTTTTCCTTTAGCTAACTATTGATCAAATCGTCCTACTTTGCTTTCAGCCTTAATAAACTATCGAAATAAGTCCAAAAATGCATCTTCATGATCATTCTAAGACAAAAATAAAATATAAGAGAAACACCTAGGAATAAGGGAGTTTAAGCATTTAATTAAGCCATGTGTGTAAGTGTTTGATTTACTAACTTATAATAACAATGATCTCGTTTTAAGCTTAGTTTGGGGAACGTGAAACTTGAGGGTGATAAATCTTCGCAGCACCAAAGCCCTAATGTAAGTCCTTGATCTCTTTGCAAGTTATTTCCATGTAGCTATTTTCAAGTGAAAATGGTTTTCTATCCTTTTGTTTCCTTTAAAGTCTTAATTTCTTTTAGTACTTTAAATTTTTGTTTAGTAGTGTTTGAATAAGGCCAAGGTTGATTGATTATGAGAAAAATGTAAAATTGCTTTATCACTAAGCATTGCATGAGGGCATGGCAATGGTTAAGTGTAGGGGATTTGATAGGTGTGTAAACACCCATCCTTTTACCACTTAATTCTGGCTAAAACAAGACCAAAACACGTATTTAATATCATTTGTTTGGAATTATGCGTGGTTTTTGTGTTTATTGTGTTTTCAGAGCCAACCGGATGAATATTAAAGAAAACATGGGATTGCACGGGTTTTACCGAAGAAAAGGACTCAAGATAAAGTCTATTGTCCAAGAGATGCAAAAGATTTGAAGTCACTGGGCCTATTCGAAGATTTATCGAAGAAAAGGACCAAAGATGGAAGATTTTCTCAAGTCGAAGAAACTCAAGTCTATTAAACGAAGAAATTAAAAGACGAGTTAAATTTAATCGAGTACAAATCCCGAATCAGAATCGAAAACGTCAACTTTTCTGAAAAGTTGAGAAGACAAGAAGAACGGGAGAAAGCCCACTCACCAACCAAAGGACAAGGCTATATAAAGCCCATCCCCTCACACTTTCCTTCCAGTTAGTTTTTAGTTTTTTTCTCTTCCCCTTTTTTCTCTTTTTCTGTTTCGTATCATCACCAACACCACTAGGGTGTTTGGTGATCTTGATCTTTGATTTTTAATCTTGTAATTTTCATCTTTGTTTTGTGATTGTTAAAACAGTAATCATTCAATACAAGTTCTTGTTTAAATCTTTCCATTTCATCTTGTTCATCATCATCTTTTATTTCAAGTTTTCAAGTTCTTATTTGATTGATTTGATCCTTAAAAGTTGTTGGGATTTATGTTTTTGTTGATGGGATTTGTAGTTATTGGTTAGTAAATCATTAGTGATTAGTTTATTTAAGTTTTTGTTGAAAAACTTGGTGGATTTTGGCTTGGAATCGTGTTCCCCTGTTTTTCTATATCCTACTGTTCTTGAGTTTTTCAAAGTTCCGAACGAAAAGTTCCGAACGAAAAGTTCCGAACGAAAAGTTCCGAACGAAAAGTTCCGAACGAAAAGTTCCGAACGAAAGTTCCGAACGAAAAGTTCTGAACGAAAAGTTCCGAACGAAAGTTCCGATCGAAAGTTCCGAACGAAAGTTCCGAACGAAAGTTCCGAACGAAAGTTCCGAACGAAGTTCCGGATCAAGGTAAAGTAGAAACTTCCGAATCAATTTTCTTTTGAGCATTTTTAAGTGATATTTACTGTTTTTTTTATACTTAAATTTTAATTCAAGTTTTATTAATTGCTATTAAATTAATTTCTTTTAGTTTAAGTTTACATCTTAGTGCATTTAAACCCTTAGTAGATTAGATATCCAAACCCTTTTTTTTAGTAACCAAGAACAATCATTCCACTTAAGGCCGAGATCAATTCGAGAGGATTGAGAGATTAAAATTGAACCCCATAGAAAATGCTTGTATCAACTACCAAGATAGTCCTGATGATGAAGAAGACACAAGAACTAGTGAGGAATATCTGAATGACCTCCAAGAGGAATTTCATGAAAGAGTTCTTCTGGCCAAGTCTAGAAGGTTCTTTAAGAAGGGAGGGAAGTTCTCCAGCACTACAAAAGCCACAGCTGACATTGTGTGTTTTAAACGTGGATTGCCTTGTCACTTTGCCAAGGATTGTTATTCCAAAACATCCATTCCTTTTTATCCCTAACCAGCTCAGTCCCGACCATCTTGTTCATCTCCATTTCAACAAAAACAAATTTCTTCATCTTCTTTTCAGTAACACAGGGCTTAACTTAGGCCAGCTAAAGATTTTGAGGCAAAGTATAGAGAAATCAAGGCGAGACTGGCTCTCATGAGTAATGAAATTTCATCTTCAAAGCCCACCAAGCAAGAAAAGAACAAGGGACTCATTGTTGAAGCTTATGAATGGGATGAAGTGGAAGTGTCTGTAGATGACGATGGAATGGTGAATGTGAAAGTGCTGATGGCTCTTGATGATGATGAAGGGTCAAATTCTAATGTTGTGGCCAAAGAAAGTGCTAGAAATGGTTAATGGGCCAATATCACAATAAAAAAAGGTACAAACTTAATAAGTGTGGAAACACTTATCCTTTTACCACTTATTTCCAATAATAACAAGACCAAAACGTATATTTTATGTCGTAAAAGTCGGAATTATGCGTGGTTTGTGTTTTTATTGTGTTTTAGGACCAAAAGATGAAAAAGGAAGAAAACATGGGCTATCACGGGCTTTCATCGAAGAAAACGAGAAAAGACGAAGTCAAAAGATCAAGAATGCAAAAAGAACGTAAGTCCAAGGCCTATTCTGAAGATTTATCGAAGAAAAAGTCTAAAGACGGAAGTTTAATGAAGTCGAAGAACTCAAGTCTAATAGAAGAAGAAAATTATAAGACAAGTTCAATTCGTATCGACAAATCCCGAGACGACGTCGAGAAAGACAAAGCATTTAAAATCGAGTCGAGAAGAAAGAAAGAAGGAAGCAACAAGTGCACCTTCCCACCTCTTATAAATACCTTCCTAATGACACATTAGGAGGGTGTTTGTTAATTACTTCATTTTTCAATTTTAGTAGTTTTAGTTTTTAGAGAGAGAAAATGTTTAACTTTCTCTCACTAGGAAAGTTTCATCTTTTTATTCCTTTCTTGTTGAATCAAATCTTTACTTTTGAGAGTTTAATCTTGTTTTTGATCTTAATCTTCTTCTACCTTTCTTGTTTTTAATTTTGATCTTGATTAGTGATAATCTTTGATTTTGCTTAATCTTGATGTTTGATTGATTAAAAGGTTTATCTTTTTATCAAACTTTAAGTTTTTATACAACTTAAGCTTTGAGCTTGACATGCTTATTGGCTTATTTTGTATTTAGCTTATTTGTTTCAAAGTTTTCTTAAACTATTCGTCTTTTTAAAGTTTGATTTAAAAGTTTGCTTATTTAAAGTTTTGAAAAGTTATTATTTGTGATTATTTAGTTTGTTTCAGTATAGATTTGATTAAGTTTTGGTTTGAGCTTATAAAAAATAGCTTATAACTTGGCTTATTTCGAATCACAAACTAATCGGAATAGGGTAAACCCCTTTCCGATTTGTCATTCCGATCAAGACCTTACATTGCGATTTGTGCACTATTATTCCGATCACCTTGATCGGAAAAGGGTTTTGTCATTCCGATTGGGATTCCTTTTGGATTCCGATAGCTACCTTTTTACACATTCCGATTGGGTGTATTTCGATTCCATCATTCCGATTAGCTTTGTTTTCAAAAATTCCGACTGTATTCCTTTTGCCACATTCCGATTGCTTTCCTTTTGAGTATATTCCGATCACATTCCGATTGGACTTTCCGACCAGCTTTCCGATCATATTCCGATTAGAACATTCCGATGGGATTCATTTCTTGTTTTTACAAAGTTTTCAAGTTTTAGATTCATTACGTTTTAATTTCCAAAATTTGCACGCTTCCCGAAATCTCTGTTTTTACCAAGTGTTTTTCTAGTAATTTTTAGTTTAATTTTTAAAAGCTTTTATTTTACTCAACGACACTTTCAGTTTACCATTAGTTTAAAATGGATAATCAAACCATTTATTTTTCCACCAAGAACGACTGAGTCGTACTTTCTACTAGTAATCAATTCGAAAAGATCGGACGATAAACTCTTTTATAACTAAGTGAAAACCTAGTTATTAAAATGGCGTCGCTGCCGGCTCTTTTCGTTACGATTAACGGTTTTAAGTGAGAGACGCGTTGGATTTTGGGATCCATTCACTTTTGAACGTTAATTTTCTTGCTTAAAAATTTTCAAAAAATCCATAAAAGTTAAAAATCCAAAAAAATAGAAAACCATAAAAAACCAAAAATATTTCTTGTCTTTTTTTCTTTTTGTAGGTGTGTATGCGTACTCGTGCTCGTAAGAAGAAAGTAGCTCAAGCCGAAGTCATTACTCCACCTATTGTCACCATGGACAATCAACCAATGATCGAGCTTTTGCAATCGCACGTAGAGGGCAACACCGATGCTATTGTCATACCCGAGATTGGAGCCAACAATTTTGAGCTCAAATCCGGCTTTATTCAAATGGTCTCTGCTCAACCTTTCTTGGGGCGTTCGCTTGATGATCCTCATGACCATATAAAAAGGTTTCTTCAACTCACCAATATGGTTAAATATAATGGGGTTTCACAAGAAGTGATTCGCTTGCAACTTTTTCCTTTCTCCTTAGAGTGACAAGCCCGGAATTGGCTTGATAAGGAACCGCCACAAAGTATTCTTACGTGGACGGATTTAGAGACCAAATTCATCAACTACTTTTTCCCACCCTCACGTACTACCGCTTTGCGGAATGAAATCATTACATTTGAACAAAAGTACGGTGAGACATTTAGTGAATCTTGGGACCGTTTTAAGGAACTTTTAAGAAAGTGTCCACAACATGGTTTCACAAAAGTACATCAAATAAATACTTTTTACAATGGTTTAAGCATGAATGACCAAGATTCACTAAATAGTGCCTCGGGGGTAAAATTTTGGTTAAGTCTTCTAATGCCGCTTGGGATATTACTGAGAACAAGTCTAGAGTGCAAACGAAGAGTGTTCAGACTAATGTGGCTAGTGCTAGCACTAGTGAGAGCGACAAGAGAATTGATAAGCTTACTTCGCTTGTTGAAACACTTGCTCTCCAAACCGCTAACAATACCAAAGCTATCAATGCACAAGTTAATGCTATGAATCAGTCATGTGAAATATGCGAGGGATCTCATTCATACACCGATTGTCCTTCGACTCATGACAATCCAGAAAATGTGTATGCCGCCAACGGTAACTTTTCTACGGGAGGCTATCAAGCACGTCCTCAAGGTGACCGCAATTTGCTCAGTTATCGTTCAAACAACTTCCTTTCACCACCCGGTTTTCCACCTCAAAACCTAAACAACCTCAATCGCAACAATCAAAACCAACCACGAGCTCCAAATCAATATCAAAACCAAAGAAACCCATATCCACCTCAAAGAAACAATCAAGTTCACCAACCACCAGCTTATCAACCACCTGCCTACCATGCTCTTCCTCCCACCCAACCCAACACATATAATCAAGAGGTTGACACTTACATGAGGACTAATGATGTGATAGTGCAAAATCTTCAGCGGGAAATGGCCAACATGAAAGCAGATATGGTGAAACAAGGAAATAATCTTCGAGCCGATATGCGAAACTCTTTGGCAAGTCAAACGAATGACTTAAGGAACATGATGGCTAGTTTCTTCCCAAGTAATCAAGCCTCTGGTTCGGGTTCTCTTCCGAGTAACACCGTTGCTAATCCAAGAGGGGAGATGAAAGCAATCACCACCCGAAGTGGTAAAGGTTTAAAGGAACCCGAGATTCCTACACCTACACCGGTGATTGTGACAAAGGAAAACGAGTCCCCTTCTCCAATTACTCCACCTTCTCCTTCTCCAATTCCTCCACCTTCTACTTCCACCCCTCCACCACCCAAGGATGTGAGTGAGAATTCCATACCAAAGCCTTCATCTCAACCCAATATACCTTATCCCTCAAGGTTGAGGAAAGAGAAATTGAAGAACAAGGATGATATTCAGGTTTCTAACTTTCTCAAAATGTTTAAACAACTGAATTTCAATATCTCCTTTGCTGAGGCTCTCGCTCACATGCCCAAATATGCTAAAATGTTTAAAGATCTTCTCAGTGATAAGGAGAAACTTCTTGACATCGCTCAGACCCAACTTAATGAGAATTGCTCTACAGTGCTCTTAAGGAAATTACCCACCAAACTTGGTGATCCAGGTCGTTTTCTCATTCCTTGCAACTTCCCCGGGGTAGAGAATTGTATGGCCCTAGCCGATCTAGGTGCTAGTATCAACTTAGTGCCTCTAAGCGTTTGGAAACAATTTTCTCTACCCGAGCTAGTCCCCACACGAATGACTTTGGAATTAGCCAACCGTACGGTTGCTTATCCGGTGGGGATAGCCGAAGACGTCTTCGTTGGTGTCGACAAATTCACCTTTTCGGCTGATTTTGTTGTCGTTGACTACGAGATGGACCCGCGTGTTCCATTAATCGTTGGACGTCCATTCTTGAGGACCGGTCACACTCTCATTGATGTAGTCGCGGGCGAATTAATCATGAGAGTTGGTGACGATAAAATCGTTTTCAACATGGGTAAACTTTCTAAGCAGCCTTCTAAAAACGAGAGTGTTAATTTCATTGACGTTCTCGATGAGGCTTGTGAAGAACATTTCAAAGACGCTTGTAAAAGTGGTTCTTCTTTTCTACCCATTGTTGAGACCGCTGCCTCTATTGCTCCATCACTAACTCCATTTGGAGAAAGTGATTTCATTTTGAAAGAATTTGAAGCAACTTTGGGAGATGTGGACTTGCAATATGACGATTCTCCCTCCAATTGGGATGAAGACATTCGTACCATTGAGAAACTTCTCAATGAGGATCATATTTCTCCACCATCTCCTAAGGATATCTCTATCGATGAACCGAATTTGACTACGCCTTCCATAAAAAATCTTCCGGATTTAGAGCTTAAGGATCTACCGTCTCATCTCGAGTATGTTTTCCTTGAAGACAACAAGAAGTCACTCGTCATCATCGCAAAGGATTTGAAAGAAGACGAAAAATCTAGACTTATCGCCGTGTTAAAGAATCAAAAGAAAGCGATTGCTTGGAAAATCTCCGATATTCGTGGAATTGATCCTCACTTTTGCACACATAAAATTCTCATGGAGGACGACTTTAAACCCATATTCAAATCCAAAGAAGGGTGAATCCCAAGATCCATGATGTTATCAAAAAAGCGGTTATCAAACTTCTTGATGCGGGAATGATCTACCCTATCTCGGATTCACCATGGGTTAGTCCCGTCCATTATGTGCCTAAGAAAGGCGGAATCACCGTTGTGCCCAATGAAAACAACGATTAGATTCCTACTCGTCTCGTTACAGGGTGGAGAGTTTGTATAGACTATCGCAAACTCAATAATGCTACGAGAAAGGATCATTTTCCCCTTCCTTTTATGGACCAAATGCTTGAACGTCTAGCGGGTAATGACTATTATTGCTTCTTAGACGGTTTCTCCGGGTATTTTCAAATTCCCATCGATCCCAAAGACCAATAGAAAACCACATTCACTTGTCCTTATGGAGCATTTGCTTATAAAAGAATGCCTTTCGGCTTATGCAATGCTCTTTGGACATTCCAAAGGTGTATGATGGCTATCTTCCATGACATGGTTGAAGAAACTCTGGAAGTCTTCATGGATGATTTCTCGGTTTATGGTGATTCTTTCTCTCATTGCCTTGTCAATTTGGAACGCATGCTTCAGCGATGTGAAGACACTCGCCTTGTTCTAAATTGGGAAAAATGTCATTTCATGGTAAAAGAAGGCATTGTGCTTGGACATAAAATCTCAAAAGCCAGTCTTGAAGTGGACCGTGCTAAAGTGGATGTCATAGCCAAATTACCTCCACCTTCAACCGTGAAGGGTGTGAGAAGTTTCCTTGGTCATGCGGGCTTCTATCGTCGATTCATTCAAGATTTTTCTAAAATCGCTCGCCCGATGACCCACCTCTTGGAAAAAGATACTCCTTTTATCTTTTTCTAAAGAGTGTCTTGGATCCTTCAATCTTCTTAAGGATAAGCAAACTAAGGCACCAGTCTTGGTTACCCCTAATTGGGAGCTACCTTTTGAATTGATGTGTGATGCTAGCGACTTTGCCATTGGATCGGTTTTGGGCCAAAGAGTGAACAAACACTTCCAACCAATCCATTATGCTAGCAAGACAATGACGGGGGCTCAATTGCATTATACCACTACCGAAAAAGAGCTTTTAGCTGTAGTGTATGCCTTTGAGAAGTTCCGCCCCTATCTTGTTCTATCCACCACCATTGTCTATACCGACCATTACGCGTTGAAGTACTTGTTGACTAAACAAGATTCTAAACCAAGACTTCTTCGTTGGTTTTTGCTCCTTCAAGAATTTAAAATTGAAATTCGTGACAAGAAGGGAGCCGAAAACCTAGCCGCGGATCATCTAAGTAGACTTGAGGATCCTTATCAAGGGGATCATCTGAATCAAGAGATCAATGACTCTTTTCCCCTTGAGGCCTTAATGTCTATCAATTCCAATCTTGATGACACCCCGTGGTTTGCGAACATTGCAAACTACTTAGCGGGTGGTATTCTTATCGAAGGGTTAACATCCCAACAAAAGAAGAAGTTCTTTAAAGATATTAAGACTTACTTTTGGGATGACCCTTATATCTTCAAACAATGTGATGATCTGATTATTCGTTGGTGTGTTGATGGACCCGCAACTTTAGACATTCTTGAAGCTTGCCATAAAGGACCCACCGGTGGTCACTTTGGTCCTAATTACACCGCGAAGAAAGTATTCGACTCTGGATTTTATTGGCCCACCATTTATCATGACGCTCACGAGATGGTTAAAAATTGTGATGCTTACCAACGCCAAGGCAAGATCACACATAAAGATGAGATGCCTCAAAATTTCATACAAGAATGTGAAATATTTGATGTATGGGGTATCGACTTTATGGGGCCATTTCCATCATCTAAAGGGAACAAGTACATCCTCGTAGCCGTTGACTACGTTTCTAAATGGGTTGAAGCCAAGGCTCTCCCCACGAACGATGCGAGGGTGGTTGTGAACTTTTTGAAGCAGCTTTTTGCTCGATTCGGTGTTCCTCGTGCTATAATCAGTGATCGCGGGACTCATTTTTGCAATGATCAATCTTCACGAGTCATGGCTAAGTATGGTGTCAATCACCGTCTTTCCACCACTTATCATCCTCAAACAAATGGTCAAGCCGAGATATCTAACCGTGGATTGAAGCGAATTCTTGAGCGTACTGTGGGAGAGCATCGTGCCTCGTGGGCCGATAAGTTAGATGATGCTTTGTGGGCTTTCCGTACCGCTTATAAGACCCCGATTGGTTTTACACCTTATCGTCTTGTGTACGGGAAAGCATGCCACCTCCTTATCGAGCTGGAACATAAGGCATACTGGGCCTTGAAGTGGGCTAACTTCGACATCAACAAAGCCGACGATCTTCAGAAGATTCAACTCAACGAGCTCAACGAACTAAGGAATTAAGCTTATGAGAACTCATTGATCTACAAAGAGAAGACCGAGATCATCCATGATGCAAGAATTAAGAACCGAGAGTTCCACGTTGGTGATCAAGTTTTACTCTTTAACTCTCGGTTGAAGATCTTCTCGGGAAATCTGAAGAGCCGCTGGTCTGGTCCATTTACCGTCGCCAAAGTCTTCCCATATGGCACCATTGAGCTTTCTCAGTCAAATGGGCCTAATTTTAAAGTGAATGGCCTGAAGTTGTACTTTTGTGAGGACATCTCTCATGAGATGATTCCATCCCTCACCACGTTTCCCTTGAATTAATTCTAGGTCGAGTCAGGCTCGTGACTCGGTTAACAAAAACAAGCGCTTCTCGGGAGGCAACCCGTTGATCTATCCTTTACCGTTTTCATAATAAGTGTAGGGGAGCCCCGTATGTGTTTGTTGTCTGGTTTCTTTTGATGTGCATGGATTAAATGCTTCAAAGATCTATTCTCGATGAATTTTGACGAACCGTGATCCCGTGTTCCCATCTTCCTGGTTCTATCCTAAACTGTCGTGATTCAATATTTCATATCTTATATGTTCACATTGAAATCACTATAGTTGTCCTTCCCTTAGCAAGATTTAAACAAAGTGCACAATGTCATAAGTGTAGGGGAGTTTACTCCCACATGCTTAAACATTAAGGACAATGTTTACATCAAGTGTAGGGGGACTTCTATCGAAGTAAGTGGGCTTTTCCATGAATTTGTCCTCATTTTAACCGGAAAAATTAAATTTTTTGACATTTTTCAAAAATCTTAATCTATTTTGGCCTACTTGTATAGTTGTATTTACCTTTGTTATAGTTATTTTCTTTCTTTGTTAGAATAAATTTTCAACAAAGTGGTTTTAAAATTTTTCAAAGTCGTGAATATTTTGACTCAACCCGAGTTTACTTATCTAAGTTTAGTCTAGCTAGTATCCTTAACGTGTTTAAGTCAAGTTTTGCTAGGCTTTTATATAGGGAACTTTAAAACGCGAAAGTCTTAACTCTCACGAGTTAAGAACAAGAACTTTTCGCAAGTTCCTATAATTGATCCTAGAGAGTTGTTTATCAAGGGAACTTTAAAATGCGAATTCTAAACTTGAAAAAGTCTAAGAATTTGCAAGATCCTATAGATGACTTGAAAACCCAAAACTTTGATTTAATTGGTTAAGCATCCACGAGTCTCATTCCTTGAGATTTTAAATTGTGGAGAACGAGAGATGATAGAGTCAATTATAAGTTTGGTATTCTTTCGTGAATTTATGTTAGTTAATTATGAGCTTATTCTCCCATTGCTTGCTAATAAATTTAATTGCAATAAATAAGGTTGTACGATTTGAAAAGTTACTTAGCTTCTAGCCCAAGATCGTTTAAAAGTTGCTCGGTATTAATTAGAGTTCATAGCCAAGGCATAACTTATTGAAGCGGGATGCGAAGATTGGCGAGTCCAAAAAGGTACTAACAAGGCATGAGGGCTACATTTTGTTGCTAAAGATCCAAAAGTGATGTGAAGAATCATTTATCGAAAATCAATATGAAGGATCGAGACACACGACGAAAAGCAAATACTCCCCAAAAGATCATGGAGAAGTCTATCCAAAAAGGCCCTAACAACGTATGAGGATAAATAGATCCCAAGTCCTAAAAGGAGGCGGATCGTTGTATATCAAAGTCCAAAATAAAGATTGGAGAAAAATGAAGAAGTCATGGTCCAAGTATGAAGAATCTCTCAAAACTTCAAGTGAAGAAATTCCTATTATGAAGAGAAGACCATAATTTCAAGAACGTCTCTCAAGATTTGAAGTATGAAGTTGCTGCCAAATATCAGTCTGAGAAAGGTCTCAAATCGTGAAGCGAGTTATGCCAAGATATGAACTTTAAGAGGTCCCGAGAAGCAGTTTTAAAAGATTTTTGTCCTTTAGCTAACTATTGATTAAATCGTCCCACTTTATTTTTGGCCTAAATAACTATCGAAATAAGTCAAACAATGCATCCTCGTGATCATTCAAGACAATATTAAAATATAAGAGATACACCTAGGAATAAGGGAGTCTAAGTAAATAATTGGGCCACATGAATTTGTGTTAGTCTGCTAACTTATAATATCAATGATCTCGTTTTTAAGGTTGGTATGGGGAACGTGAAACTTGAGGATGATAAAAATTCATGACTGCCAAAACCCCAATGTAAGTCTTTGATTTCTTTACTTGTTTTGTACATATTTCTATCTTTTTAATTTCCTTAAAGTTTAGTATTTAATAAAGGCCAAGGTGGGTTATTTATAATGAGAAATGTAATATGTGCTTTGAAATTAATGCATTGCATGAGGGCATTGCAATGGTCAAGTGTAGGGGATTTAATAAGTGTCAAAACACTTATCCTTTTACCACTTATTTCCAATAATAACAAGACCAAAACGTATATTTTATGTCGTAAAAGTCGGAATTATGTGTGGTTTGTGTTTTTATTGTGTTTTAGGACCAAAAGATGAAAAAGGAAGAAAAGATGGGCTATCACGGGCTTTCATCGAAGAAAACGAGAAAAGACGAAGTCAAAAGATCAAGAATGCAAAAAGAACGGAAATCCAAGGCCTATTCTGAAGATTTATCGAAGAAAAAGTCTAAAGATGGAAGTTTAATGAAGTCGAAGAACTCAAGTCTAATAGAAGAAGAAAATTATAAGACAAGTTCAATTCGTATCGACAAATCCCGAGACGACATCGAGAAAGACAAAGCATTTAAAATCGAGTCGAGAAGAAAGAAAGAAGGAAGCAACACATGCACCTTCCCACCTCATATAAATACCCTCCTAATGACACATTAGGAGGGTGTTAGTTAATTAGTTCATTTTTCAATTTTAGTAGTTTTAGTTTTTAGAGAGAGAAAGTGTTTAACTTTCTCTCACTAGGAAAGTTTCATCTTTTTATTCCTTTCTTGTTGAATCAAATCTTTACTTTTGAGAGTTTAATCTTATTTTTGATCTTAATCTTCTTCTACCTTTCTTGTTTTTAATTTTGATCTTGATTAGTGATAATCTTTGATTTTGCTTAATCTTGATGTTTGATTGATTAAAAGGTTTATCTTTTTATCAATCTTTAAGTTTTTATACAACTTAAGCTTTGAGCTTGACATGCTTATTGGCTTATTTTGTATTTAGCTTATTTGTTTCAAAGTTTTCTTAAACTATTCGTCTTTTTAAAGTTTGATTTAAAAGTTTGCTTATTTAAAGTTTTGAAAAGTTATTATTCGTGCTTATTTAGTTTGTTTCAGTATAGATTTGATTAAGTTTTGGTTTGAGCTTATAAAAAATAACTTATAACTTGGCTTATTTCGAATCACAAAGTAATCGGAATAGGGTAAACCCCTTTCCGATTTGTCATTCCGATCAAGATCTTACATTGCGATTTGTGCACTATTATTCCGATCACCTTGATCAGAAAAGGGTTTTGTCATTCCGATTGGGATTCCTTTTGGATTCTGATAGCTAACTTTTTACACATTCCGATTGGGTGTATTCCGATTCAATCATTCCGATTAGGTTTGTTTTCTAACATTCTGACTGTATTCCTTTTGCCACATTCCGATTGCTTTCCTTTTGAGTATATTCCGATCACATTCCGATTGGACTTTTCGACCAGCTTTCCGATCATATTCCGATTAGAACATTCCGATGGGATTAATTTCTTGTTTTTACAAAGTTTTCAAGTTTTAGATACATTACGTTTTAATTTCCAAAATTTGCACGCTTCCCGAAATCTCTGTTTCTACCAAGTGTTTTTCTAGTAATTTTTAGTTTAATTTTTAAAAGCTTTTATTTTACTCAACGACACTTTCATTTTACCATTAGTTTAAAATAGATAATCAAACCATTTATTTTTCCACCAAGAACGACTGAGTCTCACTTTCTACTAGTAATCAATTCGAAAAGATCGGACGATAAACTCTTTTATAACTAAGTGAAAACCTAGTTATTAAAACTCTTCTTGAATTAGAAGATAAGGATGACATTAAAATTGTCTTTGCTTACATGTGTATTGATCTAAAGTTTGTTGAAGAACAAAGAAACGATCTTCTTGAAAAATATCATAAAATTGTTCTTAAACTTGAAGATTATGAAAGTAAGTTAATGGAGCTAAAAGAGGCTAAACTTGATTTACTTACTTTTCAACCGTTAAACACTGAAATCATTGATGAAAACAAATCTTTAAGAGTTGAACTAAAAGAAGCAAAAGATATTGTTAAATCATGGCTTAGAAACTCTGATAGGGTTAATCAATGCATCAATGAACAAATTCCTGCTCAAAAAAGAAAAATGATTGGTGTTGAAGGATCGTCCAGCACTAACTCTCATGATACTGTCTTTGTCAAAGCCTATAATGAGGAAGGTAGCTCGATCCCTGACATTGTAAGGTCAAGTGAAGAGAATTTACAAAACCATGACACTAGACATATCCTTCTCCCTGAGTTTCATGCAAATGTTGATTCATTAGCACCTGTTGAGTCTTCAGTTACTGAAGATGACTCAAATGATGATTTAGAGACTTTAGTAAGCATCCCACTTCCTCCTTTGGAGAAACTAGTTGGTGTTGAACCCTCTACTGGTCCAAGATCAATCTAGTCAATCATCAAGTCTCACACAACATACAAAAGTAGTGCTCCCAACCATGTCAAAATTGACACATCAAAGAATTATTCAGCTCCTGCTGAGAGTTCACATATGGGAGCTACTTCTTCGGTTTCATCAAATAAACTGAACAATGCTAGATTTGAGGAAAATGAGAGAATGTCTCTTGTCATGCAAGAGATCAATGATCTTAAATTACAACTCATGCAACAACAAACACCAACTCGATTTAGAGATGGTCCCTCAAACTCCTCACAATATATATACAAGACACAATTCAAGAGGGCTTGTGAGTTATGTGGTCAAGGGAATAAAAACATACTCATTGATCTAAACTTATTAGGGACTTTTTCTTAGAATCCATCATGTCAAACCAAGCCTGGTGGTGAAGAAGTTAAAATTGATACTTACACTGAAGGTGATGATGCTGGAACAAAGAAGACATCTAAGGAAGTGTCTCCTACCACTGGCCCAAGGTGGGACACTTGTCTTCATTCATGTTTAATATGTATTCAGTAGACTTGGAGAAGGAGTTTGGTTTTGATGAAAGAGCTCTAGTAAATCTTGATGAGAGTGATCCACAGGATGATATTGCTGACCAACTCCAAAGCCACCCTCTCTCAGGGCTCAACAGGTAAAAGAACTGACCAATCAAGTGTTGGTTCTCCAATCATAGGTGGATAAGCTCAAAGCAGATAAGGTTCTTGTTGATGCTGAAATTGCCACACTTGCAAGACCAACTCTGTAAAACCCGTATTCAAATGATAATATTAAATACGCAACTTTGGATTTTAGTAAACTATATATGTATTATTTTAGCATACGGAAATAAAACGCGGGAATTACATGAGAATGTACAAAAAAAATGAAAACTTTATAAAGAAACAAATAGGGGTCAGTTTTGTTAAAAAAAAGATTTTGGGCTTAAGCCCATTTGCACTAAAGTTATACAAGGGGGTTACCCCTTTTTGCATAATCAGTTTCAAAAAAAACCTAGGGTTTGGGAAAACCTACCGCCGGCTAGAGAAGAAACCAAGGGGTTTTGAGATTTGATCTATAGCTTTGATTGTGTGTACTTGTCATTAATTTATCAACCTTCCAACAGGTAATCATATTCTCTCTTTCAATCTCAGTTTATAACCCGAGTTTACATTTGGTTATACAAACAAGTTCATATAATAATCATGTTTTTTTTATAAACAAAAGTCTTGGTGGTGTTCTTGTTTTGTTTGCCGAGAACAGCCAAGCCCCAGCGAGGGGTCTTCGAATAAAAAAAAGAAACCGAGAGTTTCTAACTCTCGGTGGATTATGGTTGTGCAGCCGAGAGTCATAGACTCTCGGTGATTCTTTCTTCGCCAGCCACGAACAGCAACAAAAAAAAGTCGGCTTGTCGAGGGTCTAATACCCAGCCGAGACCTTAAGGTCTCGGTGGTGGTTCTTGTAGCCGGTCGAGGGTCACAACCCATTAAGGGTGCGTTTTAGGTTAGTCAAAACAGTGTAATCATTAGCAAATCAATAGGAGTATTGTAGCTCGTCAATGGGAAATTTTGGACTGAAAAATAACAGCTTTTAAACATTCTGATAACATTCTGATCTGCTAAGTTCTAAAGGAAGTACAAGAGAATCATCTTCTCATAGTTATACAGAATCTACGATAGGAAAAATTATATAAGCAGCTTCCCAGATGTGAATTCCAGTTGAACAAGGTGGCACTTCTGAACCATCCTATTTCAACAGGAAGAAATTTCAGAAATCCTGCGAAGGTGAAGGTCATCACCAGATGGTCAAGACCAACGCCTGTGACTGAAGTATGAAATTATCTAAGATTCAGTAACTGCTACCGCAGAAATTGCTGACAATTATCACGATTAGTTTTCCATAGCTAAGCTTATGCATAAAGGAGATGACCTACACTAAAATTTTGTATTCCATATTATCCTACACTAGGAGAGATCTATTTTACCCAGACTCAAAATTCTTTCATGACTATTCACCCAGATTCCACCAAAACGTACTATAATCCCAGGCAGAATTTTGATGGGAGAAGTGTAACACAATTGATGCAGCTATGTTCATATCTGGATGCCCGACATACCTCAGGTTCAAGATAGGACACCGACATGCTAATGAGTTATTACAACCATTAGAAATTTCTGAACAGAAATGAGATAAGATTCCATGGAGGTTATTGTCAGCTATCACATACTCAGACGAAGCATGATGCTATCTAAGTCGTTGTTAACCAATTAACCCAGCCTACACATCTTTTTTTATCTGAAATGATTACACAGTAACAAATCTGCAGAAAATATAGAAATAGATCGTATGATTCCAAGGTATTCCATCCATAATCTTGTCAGATGGAAATTTGCGTTCACGAATCGCGCTCACATTCATGTTTACAATCACGTGTACGTTCACATTCACGTTCACGTTTATTTTTACTTTCACGTTTACGTCTCATTCGCAGTATGCTGCTGCTTCAGTTCATGTTTTATACTACATCAAGATTTAAGCTCACGTTAGCGTTCATGACACTGTTCACATTCAAGTTCGTGTGCCATTTCGCAATACACGTTTCACAGTTTACTACCGAATACGGTTACAGAAATCCTGAGAAACCAGACTCAAGTTTAGGACAGCTATTCCATAACCAGGTAGACGTTTTACATCTCAGACCGTATCGTTTGTCATTCCTTCCTCAGTAAGCATACATCAATGATATGTTCTGGTAGCACATCCACTGTATGCTTCACGCATCACATTCATGATATATTTCATGCAAAGTATTCCTTTTATGATCACGAACCACGTTCACAATTGCTCACATAGCACGTTCATAATTGTTCACGTAGTTCGCCCCTATATGTTTTCAACACCTTGCTCAGAGATTTAAATGTTATCCTCTCGGGATATTGTACGTACCGTTTCACGTATACTACATGCTATAGCATATTCATTCTATCAGATTCATAAAATCCATCTTAAGTGTGGAGCAAGAAACTATTTCAGCTGTTATCAGGACAGGGTCATCAGGACCAAGATTTTCATTGTGTTTAGACCTTTGAAGGAGTCGTTTCAAGCGGGAAGCCACTCGGAACGGAGGATTCCATCCGTACCTCTCATCCTTTTCCTTCAATAAATCGGTTAAGTTCTTTCAGACATGCCACGTTCCATGTTCACTTCATTCATGTCATGTTTATACCCTTTCAGCAGGATCATGTTCTAAATCAAGGACGAACGATCCTTCAGCTAATATGTCTTTTCAGCCTTTATGCTCTTTCAGCATATGTGTCCTTTCAGCTTTTATAGCTTTATCAACTTATTACCTTTAATTCGAGGACGAATTTCTCCTTTTTAGAGGGGAAGAATTGTAAAACCACGGCATAATCTCATCCTTAATTCGGGGACGAATTATTTTTTTTAGAGGGGAAGAATTGTAAAACCCGTATTTAAAATGATAATATTAAATACGCAGCTTTGGATTTTAGTAAACTATATATGTATTACTTTAGCATACGGAAATAAAACGCGAGAATTAAATGAGAGTGTTCAAAAAAATGAAAACTTTACAAAGAAAGAAATAGGGGCCGGTTTTGTTAAAAAAAAGATTTTGGGCTAAAGCCCATTTGCACTAAAATTATACACGGGGGTTACCCCTTTTGCCATAATCAGTTTCAAAAAAAAACCTAGGGTTTGGGAGAAAACCTACCCCGAATAAAGAAGAAACCAAGGGGTTTCGGGATTTGATATGTAGCTTTGATTGTGTATACTGGTCATTAATTTATCAACCTTCCAACAGGTAATCATCTCCTCTCTTTCAATCTCAGTTTATAACCCGAGTTTACATTTGGGTATACAAACGAGTTCATATAATAATCATGTTTTTTTATAACCAAAAGTCTTGGTGGTATTGTTGTTTTGTCTGCCGAGAACAGCCAAGCCCCAGTGAGGGGTCTTCGAATAAAAAAAAGAAACCGAGAGTTTCTAACTCTCGGTGGGTTATGGTTTGTGAAGCCGACAGTCATAGACTATCGGTGGTTCTTTATTCACCAGCCACGAACAGCAACAACAAAAAAAAAGTCGGCGTGTTGAGGGTCCAATACCCAGACGAGACCTTAAGGTCTCGGTGGTTGTTCTTGTAGCCGGTCGAGGGTCACAGGCCACTAAGGGTGCGCTTAGGTTAGTCAAAATAGTAATCATTAGAAAATCAATAGGAATATTGTAGCTCGTAAATGGGAAATTTTGGACAAAAAAATAGCAGCTTTAAAACGAAATTAGCGACGTAAATTTTTGTCGCAGTTTATTTCGCGACACTTTTATTGACAGATTTAAAACTCAACTTTTGGTCACACTTTTAGTGACATATTTTTCTGTCGCTAAATCTAATAGGCAGATTTAATATATATCTGTTGATTGTTTTAGTGCGACCGAGAAAGGGGCATCTCGGTAGGCTCGGGATATAGTTAAAATAATAAAAATGAAGATTTATAAATTATACCTTTTATTACTTAATTTTATAAATGTCTTAATAGTATATTTAAATGGATTAGGTTAAAATACTTTTATAAGATTTAAAAGGGTATAATTTTATTAAAGAAATTATAAATGATTTTGGAAACTTTCTAACTTAGAAAACTTTCTATTTTTAGCAGGTTACTTTATATAGTGTTAATATAGCGTCAGAATACGTTGTACCGTAATTAATAGTAGAACGATAATACGTTAAAAAGAATTATAAGAAAGATCAGATTTATCAGTTAATATGCGTACAGAATTTTAGGGAAATAAAATAAATAAATGAGAAACCGATAAGATCAGTAAATTAAATAAATATCAAATAACTTATTCACGCCTATTATTATTTTAGTTTCCGTGAAGTCCGAGTAGAGTCATTCAGTTTCCTTCAGTCAGTTACTGGACAAGAGGTACGAATTTCCCGTCCTTCAGTATGGACTTTTCTTCTATGCATGATTAGGATTCTCCGTCTGTAACCAAATGTTTTCCACAGTATATGTTAAAATCATCAGTAATTATTTTAATAATTAAGATATTGCCTGAGATTTATATACAAGCATGACCAGTTATATGTACTAGTTATGGAGGTATCGTAACCATGACACTTGAGGCACCGGTGTCATGACTCACCTATGGGAGAGTGATATCCCGAAGCGTCCCATTGAGTTCAGCTTGGCCATTTTATCAGTATTATTAGTGGGGCGTATGGATGTATCCTAGGCTTATCAGTTTACAGTTTATCAGGTGAATGTGGTGTGTGATCTACATCCTTCACATTGGAGCTGATCCCTCCACCCAACACATTATTTAGAGGTCACCCATCTACAACATGATGAGGTCACCCCTCTATTTATTCATGCAGTAGTTGTTACAGCACATGACTTATATAAGCTCTTGGTAATTAAATACAGTAAATGCATGTTTTTAGATTTAACAGATCACAGTCAGCTTTATTATTTATAAATCAGACTTTTTAGATTATACACAGATTTCCGCTGCAACTTTACTTATCAGTCTTACAGCTTCAGTATTTTATCATCTGCTTCATTTCAGTATTCCTTATCATGCTTTATATTTGTTCAATGGGCGTTATGCTCAGCCGTAGTTCTTTCATGTTCTAACGGCAGGTACACCAGGACGCTCTTAGGATTCTGAGAGCATGTGCATTGGATGGAAGCTATCCAGACTTCTTACTTTATGCACTTCTTCATTATCCTGCTTATTTGGACACAGTCCTTTCCTTTAGTATTTACTTTTCATGTTTTGAGCTTATGTTTGGATTACCAATGTTTGATTCCGGTATTTCCGTCAGTTAATGTTCTAGGACATTTACCTTATGCTTGATGACACGCCATAAATACACGTAACGGTCCACTTATCCAAGTGGGTGTTACAATTATGGTATCAGAGCTATAGGTTCGACCTGTAGGCTCTAAAACTTTACATGTGACTAGTGGGTAGTCACCAAGAACTTCCCAGATTTTGGCGTTGTTATCTTTCATATTTCTCATGCATTTATTCGTTAGTTTTCTTCAATTATTAGTCAATTTTCTTAAAGTTTTTGACTAAGTAAAATGTTGGTGCAGGACTGGCCATATTTAGTCGCATGTGCTTTTCTGCGAATTTTGTTTTGGTGAACCGACCCATAGGCGTTCACCCTTTCCCGTTTAGATTTTTGTATTGGTGAACCGACCCATAGGCGTTCATCCTTACTCATGACAGATTCATGTTTCCAATCGAATGTTATTAGATGAACTGACCCATATGCGTTCACCATTTCTCAGGTCAAATTTCATGCTTTTCAGTCGAATGTTGTTTTGTAAACCGATCCATAGTTGTTGACATTTGTCATATCATGACATTTCATAAAATATTGACAAATATGAATTGGATTACAGCCAACCATATTTAGTCCCAGATTGTACATTTCTATACATGACAGTTCTCATAAAATTTTGACAAGTGTGGATCGAAACAGAATCGCCGATACTTAGGCACATGCTTCCTACTATGAATACTGTTGATTAAACCATAACTATCCACATTAGTTGATGTTAAACCTCAGTTGATTATTCTTCTATGTTCTTTGTATCAGTCAAGTTTATACTCTCACGTGAATGTCGTTTTCATGCTGACTAAGTTCATGTCTCCTTATGAGGATTATGTTTTCAGCAAGGTGATGATGTTTTCATACTAGGATACAGGAGGGGTTACAGTAAAATCCTGTTTTCATAATAATCATGTTTGATCTTCATCAGTCATGTCTTCATGCTGACATTGTTGAAATTCCATTTAATCATATTCTTGAAACTCTATACCACCAGCATTAAGTCTACGTTATACAACCAGCATTAAGTATACACAGGAATCGTCAGCCTATCATGTTACTTGTTTTAGTTCAGTTTGCTAATCAGTTAAATCAAATTTTATTCTGATTGACCATGTCAGACGATTGACACCAGTATCGATCATCCCATAAAATTTCCACCAGTACCATGTACAGTATTCCATACGTACTCTATGTACAATGTCTCAGTTATACTCCATGTATAGTATTTCATGAGTACTCCACGTACAATGTCTCAGATATGCTACATGTGCAGTATTCACTTTGTACTTCATGTACAGTAGTCCAGGTGTACTCCAGGTACCCTACTCTATGGATATTGCTAATCGATCCTCAATTATCTCAAGCGTTTCCACTTGTCAATATTCTACCAGATGCTGATGTTGCTCGTGAGTTGAAGATTTTACCAGATACTGATGCTGCTAACACTTTGAAGACCTCACAAATGCTGATGATGCTGATGCTTTGGAGATTTCTCAAGATGCTGATGCTGTTTATACTATGAAGACTCTATAGAACAAGGGCGAAAACTATAAATTGAAATTTCTGACAAGAATAAACTTCAACCATCAGACACCACCATTCTATTCCATGCTTTTACTTTCCCAGCTAGATGTCACACTTTACTCAGCTAACTTTCATTCAAAAGAGTGGGAACCGGTACCCAGTCGGCCACTCAGCAGAATAGTTACAGGAATCACGATCGTAATAACGATCTTCGTGAAACTAACAGACAAAGCGGTAATGTCAACCACCGTGCTTAAAATTAATCAGTCAACAACCATCGGAATTCCAGAACGGACCTGACCAGAAATACAGAGGTCAAAAGTCTAACCGGTCCGCCAATCCTAAAGGTTACTAAAATTTTCAACCTTATTTGTCTACCAAAACACATGTCAAGACGTCAGTCAAGACACAGGTCTCTAGTATCGTTTCAGAAGACACATGTCAGGATACCAGTCATGATACATGACATACGAATATCTTCTCAGGGCACGAGTCAAGACTCATAATTTCAGTATTGTCTTCTAAACCAGACCCTCAGAAATTTGGTGTACCCTCCAAAGGGGTATACCCGTTCTATTATGCCACGCATAAATTAGACCATTACAATTCAGTTACCACCACCGGAGTATTATTCAGGTTAGACACGCAGTGCTCATTCTGTGAGGCTACAGATGAACACAATCAATGAAAGTTGCCACGTTTACTTCACGTATTCCTATGTCAGCTTTATCTTAAATCATGTATTACCTACCTCCCATCCAAAAAAGACTCCACAGTATCACCATATTTATAAAGGCTTTTTCTTCCAGGTGAAGACGATATTCGTCTTACTAACTCCTAATTTGTTCATTATATTTTGCCAGAAAAATCAATATAAAATGTTTTAGCTTTACAAGCACGTGAATTATTATCTTATAGCTGCGAAGATTTCTAATCACTATACATGATGCGACTTCTGAAATTCCTTAAATTCATGATCAGCAGAATATCCTAAAGTTTCCAGATGTCATTCCAGAAGATTTTCTAGAAATTCCTTCCTAACCACGAGACATAATTTAACATCGAGCTTATCTCAAGAACAGAACCTATTTTCAAAACTCTTTATTGCAGGGTTTCAGCTGAGTTAAAAGAGTTACAGCATTTGCTGTAAGAGTTATCAAAACGATGCTTTATTCGCCCTAGCACACCACCAGAAGGTGTATCGTTCCTATCTATCAGACAGAAGGCTGGTAACATGAGATCATGTATCGACCACCAGAAAACTTACCGGATCACCATTTTGTCGACATTCAATCCACGTATAGAAATTTTATTGATCTGCTACAATGTCTTAAACATTTTTCTAGAACAATTCACGATCAGGCAACCATCAGTGGTGAGAGCAAGAACATGATATTTGCAAGACTGCTTTTGCACACGCTGTGATCACTCAAAATTCTGATTTATAATTCTGAGCTCCCTAATACTCCAGCTATAGTATGAAATCTATGAATAAAATTTTCCCATGATTTTTTAGACAAAATCGTCAGTATATTCATTGATAACATTCTGATCTGCTAAATTCTAAAGGAATTACAATAAAATCATCCTCACATAGTTATACAGAATCTCTGATAGGAGAAAATTATATAAGCAGCTTCCCAGATGTGAATTCCAGTTGAACAAGGTGGCATTTCTAAACCACCCTATTTCAACAGGAAGAAATTTTAGAAATCCTGCGAAGGTGAAGGCCATCACCAGATGGTCAAGACCGACGCCTGTGACTGAAGTACGAAATTTTCTAAGATTAAGTAACTGCTACCGCAGAAATTCTGACAGTTATCACAATTAGTTTTCCATGGCTAAGCTTACGCATAAAGGAGATGACCTACACTAAAATTTTATATTCCATATGATCCTACGCTAGGAGAGATCTATTTTACCCAGACTCAAAATTCTTTCATGACTATTCACCCAGATTCCACCAGAACGTACTATAATCCCAAGCAGAATTTTGATGGGAGCAGTGTAACACAATTGATGCAGCTATGTTCATATCTGGATGCCCGACATACCTTAGGTTCAAGATAGGACACCTACATGCTAATGAGTTATTACAACCATTAGAAATTTCTGAACAGAAATGAGATAAGATTCCATGGAGGTTATTGTTAGCTATCACAAACTCAGACGAAGCATGATGCTATCTAAGTCGTTGTTAACCAGTTAACCCAGCTTACACTTCTTCCTTTATCCGAAATGATTACGTAGTAACAAATCTGCAGGAAATTTAGAAATAGATCATATGATTCCAAGGTATTCCATCCAAAATCTTGTCAGATGGAAATTTGCGTTCGCGAATCACGCTCACGTTCATGTTCACGATCACGTGTACGTTCACATTCACGTTCACGTTTATTTTTACTTTCACGTTTACGTCTTATTCGCAGTATGATGCTGCTTCAGTTCATGTTTTGTAATACCTCATGATTAAACTCACGTTAGCGTTCATAACATTGTTCACATTCAAGTTCGTGTGCCATTTCGCGATACACGTTTCACAGTTTACTACCGAATACGGTTACAGAAATCCTGAGAAACCAGACTCAAGTTTAGGACATCTATTCCATAACCAGGTAGACGTTTTACATCTCAGACCATATCATTTAGCATTCCTTCCTTAGTCAGCATACGTCCATGATATGTTCTGGTAGCACATCCACAGTATGCTTCACGTATCACATTCATGATATATTTCATGCACAATATTCCTTTTATGATCACGAACCACGTTCACAATTGCTCACGTAGCACGTTCACAATTGTTCACGTAGTTCGCCCCTATATGTTTTCAACAGCTTGCTCAGAGATATAAATGTTATCCTCTCAGGATATTGTACGTACCGTTTCACGTATACTACATGCTATAGCATATTCATTCTATCAGATTCAAAAAATCCATCTTTAGTGTGGAGCCAGAAACTCTTTCAGCAGTTATTAGGACAGGGTCATCAGGACCAAGATTTCATTGTGTTTAGACCTTTGAAGGAGTCGTTTCGAGCGGGAAGCCACTCGGAACGGAGGAGTCTATCCGGACTTCTCATCCTTTTCCTTCAATAACTCGGTTAAGTTCTTTCAGACATGTCACGTTCCATGTTCACTTTAGTCATGTCATGTTTATACCCTTTCAACAGCATCATATTCTAAATCAAGGACGAACGGTCCTTAAGCTAATATGTCTTTTCAGCCTTTATGCTCTTTCAGCATATGTGTCCTTTCAGCTTTTATAGCTTTATCAGCTTATTACCTTTAATTCGAGGACGAATTTCTCCTTTTTAGAGGGGAAGAATTGTAAAACCACGGCATAATCGCATCCTTAATTCGGGGACGAATTATTCTTTTTAGAGGGGAAGAATTGTAAAACCTGTATTTAAAATGATAATATTAAATACGCAGCTTTGGATTTTAGTAAACTATATATGTATTACTTTAGCATACAGAAATAAAACGTGGGAATTAAATGAGAGTGTACAAAAAAAATGAAAACTTTATAAAGAAAGAAATAGGGGTCGGTTTTGTTAAAAAAAAGATTTTGGGCTTAAGCCCATTTGCACTAAAATTATACACGGGGGTTACCCTTTTTCCATAATCAGTTTCAAAAAAAAAGAACCTAGGGTTTGGGAGAAAACCTTACGGCCGGACGCCGGCTAAAGAAGAAACCAAGGGGTTTCGGGATTTTATGTGTAGCTTTGATTGTGTGTACTTGTCATTAGTTTATCAACCTTCCAACAGGTAATCATCTCCTCTCTTTCAATCTCAGTTTATAACCCGAGTTTACATTTGGGTATACAAACGAGTTCATATAATAATCATGTTTTTTTATAACCAAAAGTCTTGGTGGTGGTGTTGTTTTGTCTGCCGAGAACAGCCAAGCCCCAGCGAGGGGTCTTCGAATAAAAAAATCGAGAGTTTCTAACTCTCAGTGGGTTATGGTTTGTGCAGCCGAGAGTCAAAGACTCTCGGTGGTTCTTTCTTCACCAGCCACGAATAGCAACAACAAAAAAAGTCAGCTTGTTGAGGGTCTAATACCCAGTCGAGACCTTAAGGTCTCGGTGGTGGTTCTTGTAGCCGGTCGAGGGTCACAGCCCACTAAGGGTGCGTTTAGGTTAGTCAAAACAGTGAAATCATTAGCAAATCAACAGGAGTATTGTAGCTCGTCAATGGGAAATTTTGGACAAAAAAATAGCAGTTTTAAAACGAAATTATCGAGGTAAATTTCTGTCGCAGTTTATTTCGCGACACTTTTATTGACAGTTTTAAAACTCAGCTTTTGGTCACACTTTTAGTGACAGATTTTTCTGTCGCTAAATCTAATAGGCAGATTTAATATATATTTGTTTATTGTTTTAGTGCGACCAGTTATATGTAATAGTTATGGAGGTATCGTAACCATGACACTTGAGGCACTAGTGTCATGACTCACCTGTGGGAGAGTGATATCCCGAAGCGTCCCATTGAGTTCAGCTTGGCCATTTTATCAGTATTATTAGTGGGGCGTATGGATGTATCCTAGGCTTATCAGTTTACAGTTTATCAGGTGAATGTGGTGTGTGCTCTACATCCTTCACATTGGAGTTGATCCCTCCACCCAACACATTATTTAGAGGTTACCCCTCTACAACATGACGAGGTCACCCCTCCATTTATTCATGCAGAAGTTGTTACAGCATATGACCTATATAAGCTCTTGGTAATTAAAATACAGTAAATGCATGTTTTCAGATTTAACAGATCACAGTCAGATTTATTATTTATATATCAGACTTTTCAGATTATACCTAGATTTCCGCTGCAACTTTACTTATCAGTCTTACAGCTTCAATATTTTATCATCTGCTTCATTTCAGTATTCCTTATCATGCTTTATATCCGTTCACTGGGCGTTATGCTCAGTCGTAGTTCTTTCATGTTCTAACGGCAGGTACACCAGGACGCTCTTAGGATTCTGAGAGCATGTGCATTGGATGGAAGCTATCCAGACTTCTTACGTTATGTACTTCTCCATTATCCTGCTTATTTGGACACTGTTTAGTCCTTTCCTTCAGTATTTACTTTTCATGTTTTGAGCTTATGTTTGGATTACCGATGTTTGATTCCGGTATTTCCTTTTTGGTCAGTTAATGTTCTAGGACATTTACCTTATGCTTTGATGACACGCCATAAATACACGTAGCGGTCCACTTAACCAAGTGGGATGTTACAAACTCCTCCTACTATCAACAAATCAAGGATGTCTTACTGGCATCTCTACAACCTATGGTGAAGGATGTGGTCACCACCACTTTTCTGAAGCAAGAAATGTCATCCCTTTTGGACTCCTTCAATAATGATTCTATGGAGTTTCCTCCAGAGTTTGTGCCAATGCCTGGTCAAGTTAATGACTTATGTGATTCAGTATCAAAGATCAAGGACCGAGTGGCCTTGTTGGAGCAACAAAAGTTGACCTTATCTGAAGAGATTCAACAAAAACTTGCTGCTATGGATAATGTTCCAGCGATGTTGGTCAAGGTACAATCGTCACTTGCTTCTATTGCTGCCTTTCTTCCTCCTGGTGGGTCAGTAGAAGTTGTTACACATTCTTCTGCTGAGGGGGAGAAAACCACTACCATTCAGCATCTATTTCAAAGGCATGTACAGAAGAAGGCTCAGAAGCAACTAGAAACATCCTATGAGTCACCTTTTGCTGATAAAAGCCTAGCTAAGACTAAGGGGGAGTCTTCATCTAAAAACAGTCACATTGATGGTCTTACCACCAGTGATGACATGACTAATGATGCTTCACCTCCCATTCATCCCAAAAACAAAGGCGACTTCACCCTTAATGAAAGACTGATCAAGGCTGGGGTGGCCACCCAAGAAGAGATTGATAATGTGAATAAATGAAGTGAAGAAGATCAGAAATCTGAAGCTCAATCTGTATCAAGAAATTGGGAAGTCTGAGGTCGAAAATATCTTTAAAAGGAAAATGTTGTATGACAAGGCTGAACAGAACAAATCCCTCAGAAATCACTAATTTTGATATGCTAACAACCAGAGGTGATATTCATCTGAAGTTATACAGGGCTGATGGCAATAATGAGATTCTGTAGGATTTTCAAGCCAAGGAACTCTCTCTTACTGAATGGGTAGAAATGGAAGAAAAGTTTGCCAAGAAGAAATCTAAGAGATGGGATGAAGTCTTAATTAGAATTTCTCATTCGAAGAGAAATCATGATAGAGTGGGCGAGATCCTCAATATTAATGTTGATGTTTCGCTGGAGGATCAAGATCCCATACAGGAATTGAACAAACGAGCCAATCTTATCAAACCTGGTGTGGGTGACATTTTTGTCACCACAAAGAAATACAAAGGTTTTGATCAGTTTCAGAATCATCCCACTGGGCATGTACTCGAAAAACCAGAACTGAATCATCCTGAACGACAAGACTTCATTGGTATAAGTGACCTGGATGATATGAAAAATAAACTTCTTTGGAATGTTCAGAGGACTTTCTATATTCACCATAAAGGTCCAGGATTTACTAAAGCTGTAAGAACCTTTAGTATGTGCTTACTATGAGTGGTGGACATCAGTTATATGGATCCATTAGTTCAAACTCCTATCATAGAAGAACTTAGGCCTGAGAAGAAATAAATAATCCTTTGTAATGTTATTTTGTACTTTGTAATGTTTATTAATGAATGATTATCTGATGTTTATAAGTATTTTTTTGTTAAGTGCAAGTAAGAAGAAGTTGTTATGCTTACTTACTATTGACTTTAACTTAGGCTATTTGTATATCCAAATAGAGGGAGATTGTTGGGTCAGTATTTACTGACCTTGAAGCAACTCTAGGATTTGAATATAAACCCCCCCCCCCTAAGTGTTTCATGTTTAGCAGAAAGGTGGCTCTGCTGAAGCATGACCAGAGGAATAAAGATTCCTACTGAAGAATGTTTTGCTGAAGGATGTTCAACTTTCCTCTTCTAGTGAACATAAAAGACAAAGGAGTCTTTGCTTCAAGAACTAGGTGGTCTAGTTACTGAAGAACAAGTCATGAAGAAGAGCTTTCAGTTTAGTTTGGCTTGACAATTCCAAACTAAATGGATCTCCTCTAGGATACTGAAGACACTTCAGTATTCTGAAGGATTACATTAGGCGGAAAAAGATTTGCTTTAAGTCAGAGTAGGAAAATGTTGTTTGTATTGTTAGCTATAAGTACAACCTTTATCTTTTCTTAGATTAGTTTATTTGTACTATGTACTGTTTATCCAGCATGGGCATCAACAACCCACTGGATACACACATGCATGGAAACATGTGAATATAAACCCTAATATGCTTCTCCTATAAAAGGAGTGCATATAGGAGAGAAACGACCAACCCTTGGATTAGAAAGATAGCAATCTTCTAACAGTCATTTCTCTCAACATTAACCAAATCATATAGCTAAAGTCATATGAACGTTTTGGTTAAGACTTAAACTCTTAATCTTGGTTAGAAGTTTAAGTAGAAGAGATCACCGCACATTGTCATTCAATCACTTTGTTATTTCGCAAACAAAGTGGGTTATAGATTCTTTATTGAGTTTTAGTAAAAGTCTATACGTTGAAAAGTATTTGGTATTGTTGTTTTATTTGTTCTTAGTTTTTATTAATTGATAAAACAACACACTTGAATCTTCTTAACATGTTACTACTTAAGGTTGATAAGTAATAACGAGTTAAACGGGACCAACATGTTGATTGTGGTGTCACACCATATGTAAATCTGTGATGGCTTTGGTGGTTTTATGGTCTTTGTTTCGGAGATTTTTGTGCGGTTTGTAAAAGTGTGTGGGCTCCTAAAGGTTTATACATGGTGGCATGGGATTTTGCTTATCTTTTCACACATATCTCATGTGTATGTGGGAGGAGTCTTTTAGTGCAAGGCTTTATGTCTTGTTTTTAATTTTTTGTCTCGTTTTGAGGATCTGTGTATAATCACTATTTTGCAGCCTCTATGTTTTCTTGTTTTTAGAGGTTTGCTTTTGTATCATTGTTCTTTTGGTGGTTAATAAAATTTGCCTTTCAAAAAAATTAATTAAAAAATGGAAGGGCAATTTGGTCATTTCGCATCGCACCCCACCCACCCACCTCCTAAATACATCTCACCCCGTTTTTCTTCCTCTTCTAAATCGTAACATACAAAACATACACAAAAATATACGATCTATCATCCCGATCAAAATCACGAATTGTATCATATATGATAAATCTATTATATATCACATATCATATAACTATCATATACGATAAATGAGGTATCATATATGATACATCAAACTTACAGCTTATATCAGCAGTTTAATTAAAAAGCCTAATAATTCACATTAACATAAGCTTATTCATACCTCTTATTATTATAAAACCTGATAATTAACCAAAATAAGATAATTAACCAAAATAAGCTTATTCATACCTCTCATATTCACATGAATGAGCTTATTCACAATAATCTAATTATTTACATGAATCAACTAATAAGCTAGTTTATACTTAAAAACAATAAATTCAGAAAGTTCATTCAAAATAAGCTAGCTAAAAGCTTATAAATTTGAATGATGATAAATTAATAAGCTTATTCAAATGAAATAAGCTAAAATAAGAATAGATGTAATTAATCTAACCTGGTGATGGATCAATCAATTTGTGGTGATCAATTCGTGATGGATTCGTGATGATCGCTTCGTAATGCATTCGTGATGGTGGATTCGTGATATATTTATGGATTTGCGATGATCGATTTGTAGACTGAGAAAATACATCAGGGTAGAGAGAAAGGATGAGACAGTGTGTGTGTGTGTGTGTGTGTGTGTGTGTGTGTGTGTGTGTGTGTGTGTGTGTGTGTGTGTGTGTGTGTGTGTGTGTGTGTGTGTGTGTGTGTGTGTGTGTGTGTGGAGAGGAGTAAAAAAAGCTTATATAGTAAGCAGTGAAATGACCGAAATACTCATGCAGTGTAATATGAGGATTCTATCCTGACTGCTGGATGGAAGTAAGATGGAAGGTGAAGATGAGTCTCCTCATATCTTAGATAGATATGATATACAAATGAACTTAAATCTTAATTTAAAGTAGCAAAGGTTACCAAACAGCCATATCAATAAAATCTATTATGATTTGTTCGAATTTCAGTATCTCCTAACCCTTTTTTTAACACTTATTAAACTGTACCAGTATTATGTTTCTGGCCCACCCTAAAATTGGATCCCAACTCCGTCACTGAATTACAATAATTTTTAAAGACGTAACTGAAAGCATAATCGACAGAAACAAGATTTTTCTTATTTTGATAAAATAAAAATAAAAAATGAGTGACTAGTATTTATCAATTTTTACTAAATTCTAGATATTCACCAAGAACCATGTTTGGCACGGGCTTATTGGGCTTGTTTGTCACACATGTTTATGAAATATTTATAAGCGATAAGTCCAAGCATGTATAAAAGAGTTTATATGTGTGTGTAAGGGTGAAAATCGGGTCGGTTTGGTTGAGTTTGAGTTATTTGGGTTAGGTTGAAGTCAAGTTAAGGCTAAAAATAATTTATACGAATCTGATCAGATTTCAACTTGGGTTAATCGGGTTCGGGTCTATTCATGTCGGGTCTATTCAAGTTCGGGTCAACCCGAATTCGAGCAAAATACAAAAAAAATAAAAAAAATCTTATCCGGGTCGATTGGGTTGACCCGTACCCGAATTAAATAAAATTTATATACCCGATGTCTGACCTAATTTTGAATTCGGGTTAGTCATGTTGACTCAATTAACACGAATTGAAATTTGAACCCGACTAACCTGACCCGAATATGCTCGGATTGGGTTCGGATCAAGTCGAGTCAGGTCGTAAATATTGCCACCCTTATTTGTAACTAGTCAAATTACTTGAATGTTTTTCAAGATATTGAGTATTACGCTAAATCTAAAAAAAACATTTGAATCTAATTTGATTTATTTCTATACTCAACTTCAACAAATTCATCATATAAAGTAACTTATGAAAATATAAATTTCAGCTTCCGGCTTATAATATAAGCTAAACCCCGGCCTCGGCCCAACCTACATACCCCTCCTCTAGTGGTAAAGCCTTTAACAAAAAGTTTATTGTTCAAACTTCACTAAAAACACGTATCAGAGTGAACAATATGGTAACAGTGAACTGATGCTCTTATGACATTTTTGACGAAACACAGTGCATAAGTACAGAGTATACGTAACAGGCGTAATAGGTTGTTTCTAACATTGTTACCTGGAAACATGTGAATGGGGCAAATGCCAAATGCCATGGAAAACATATGAATGGTTCAAAGTGACTAAACACGAGAAAGCATGTGTTGAAAATCAACACGTGTTTATTCCTTTCGCGTTTGATACATTTGGTTTTCTTGCACCTGAGGCGGTGGAGCTACTTACCAGAATACAACGTGTTATGAATAGTAATGTTTTGACTCCTAAATCTACAAACGTTGTATTTAATAGACTTGGTTTTGCTATACAAAAGAGGCTAGCGGCGCAGCTTGTTGCCCGTTTGCCTTCTCCTAATATGTAAATTATAATTATTAATGATATTACAGTTTTAATAGAAGGTGAACCCAAGTTGCCAAGTCGTAGGAGTACCACTTCCCTAAACATACAAATGCACACACACCCAACCACAAGCTTCAGCCTCGCAGGAGCACTACATCTGACTGTGTTTTCCTACATGATCAGCCATCCTACTCACCGACCCATTCCCTAACAAATAGATTGGTCTTACAAGGAGTCACTAAATAACTGCAACTATTTTGATTAATACACAAAAGAAAATCGACAAGTCATATGAGTTAAGATATTTTTTGCACCTATTTCAGTCACTACTGCTGACATACAAAGTATCTCTAATAGAAACCAAAATCAACCAAATGGAACAACACCATAAAGGTCAACTGGTTATGCATACATAGTTTCGGCTAAAAATAGTTCAGGCGCAAATCAAACTCTGGGCCTAATACTCAATTAGGTCTATTCAACTTTAGAAGTACAAACCCAAAACATCAAATCAAGCTCAAAAATTAATAAAACCAGATTTTGGATAAGAACCAACCAAACAACCTGTTTCCAGAAGAACAAAAAAAACATGAACTAAACATAGCTAGTTCAGGTTCCAATTTGGATCTGCGGTTGCATTTGTGTACAAGACTCAATCAACATGAACATCATCATTTATTGCATCATATAAGAAATGTTGAATCATATCAACACTATCATATTCACAAAGACCGAAAATCCTTCCAACAAAACTAAAAAACATATTTACAATCTCAATCTAACCCGAAAAAGAAAACAACAGACGCTCTACATATGTCTCCACTATGATGATACCAACACTCTTGATTTTTCATCAGGAAGCAGATCATGACTTAAAACAACCTAAACCTGGGTCTTAAAGGGGAAATAAAGTTTGTTGTATTTGCTAGGAAAAGGATTCATCTAGTCCCATTTGTTCAGATACGGAAATTTTCAAATTTCATTGGCATGGACGATTGGAGAAGTATAGAATCGGCAAGCTCGTCATTCAGCTTCACGGGTAGAGGTGGCATCTGCTTCATTACTTCTGGTGCATTATTCAAGCTGACAGTCATAAAATATTCTCAAATTAGTTGACATTAAAATAACAAATAGTTGAGCCAGAGGTGCTGGATGCTATATACTTTTAGGGAAGTAAATAAACAAAGCAAGGATAACTAGAAAGTAAAGGCAACAAATAAAAAAACTCATGTCTTACTCATTCAAGATTGATTGAATGTTAATCCTTGTTTGAGAAATGAGACTGATGTTCTCGTGCACCTGCCACCGAGAAAAAACTTAACCACATTAGGTCTAAAATGACACTTTAGTCCATCTATGACGCCCACCGTAGTAATAGAGGTCTTAAAATGTGTGGGTTGAGTGGTAACAAGTCAAACAGGCTCGGGATAAAAAAATATAATTTTAATTTGGGTTGAAACATGCCCAACATTTTGTAAATAATTAGTGAACCATCGTTTTATTTTAATTATCATCTAAATTCTTAAAAATAACATGATTCATGAGGTTTTCTGCATTGATTTACACTTCCTATGAATTTCAATCTGTTTGACCAGTTCACCCGTTTGAAACGTTTCCTTTTAAGCTTTTCTGCTCCCTTGGTTGACCGATTGAAGATACGACGTAACCCAAATTGGCCCATTCATAAGTAAATGGACTGAAACTACTGCCTGTAATAAACGTGTATGTATAAATTAAATATACCTTGAAAGAAGAAAAGTTTGCAGAAATTTGCTCCAAGGCATGGGCATTCTCTTCAAGAAGCTGTCCTGACAGACCACCAATATCTGCACCATTATGGATATAGTTAACTTCTTGAGAATAACAGAAAACACATTGACAAAAACCGGAATAGATAAAATACACATTGGGTGGGTCTAACCAAATATCCACATTTATTAGGAACACAATCTCGTTTCTTTGCAACATCATATAGCGGTTTACCACAATGATTTATCTGACTAACAAATTATGAACCAACCTTTGTAAGAGATGCCATCATCACTATCTATGGAGATCGTTGGTTGAGCATAAGGAAGACCATTGCCTTGGTTTGTAGTATTAGCAGATGGCTTGATAAGTAGATCCATAGCTCTGTCCTGTAAAAAGTGAATAATTAGAGTTCCAATGTCTCAAACAAGCCATTGTGGGTAGGGTTGCAAACGAGCCGAGCTTTATCAAGCAATTCGAGCTTGAGTTCAAGCTCGACTCGATCGAGCCGAGCTTTTATCGAGCTCAAGCCCAATAACATGGCTCGAAACATATAATGAGCCGAGCTCGAGCTTTTGATAGCTCGACTCGAGCTCTTATCGAGCTTTCCGAGCTTTAGTATAAAAATATTTTTATCTAAGTAAACAAACGTTGATTTGAATATAACCGTATTATAAATGATAACTCTATAAAAGATTGAATAATTTATTGATAATAGTTATCATAGTTTACTAAAAACATAGAATTTGTGATGGTGTGTAAACCTTAGTGATCTATTGCTTCATATATAAAGTTTTGAGCTTTTCAAGCTAAGTTCGAGCTTTTCTCGAATCCTAATCGAGCCAAGCTCAAGCCTTAACGGTTAAAGCTCAACAAGCTATCGAGTCGAGCTCAAGCCCTCCTTTTATGTTTCGAGCCGAGCCCGAGCCTTGTTGAGCTCAGGATCAGCTCGGCTCGGTTACACCCCTAATTGTGGGTCAACCAAACATAAGCCACGTGTTATGACCCATTCTAATAATGATCCATTTTGACCCAACCCTATTTTGATACTTTACTCAACGAGCTATCAAGTCGAGCTCAAGCCCTCCTTTTATGTTTCGAGCCGAGCCCGAGCCTTGTTGAGCTCGGGCTCAGCTCGGCTCGATTACACCCCTAATTGTGGGTCACCAAACATAAGCCATGCGTTATAACCCATTCTAATAATGATCCATTTTGACCCAACCCTATTTTGATACTTTACTTGACCTGCCAAACAACCCTCCTTGACACCTTTACCAAAATGTAATTTGAAGAATTTAATGTAACCAAACCAGGGGAGAAATTTATTTTAATCCACAAAAAGTTAATGCCAATAATAAGTAAGGTAGATGAAATTTCGCTGAGAAGTAAAGCATACCCTTTTGTCTCTGTGCCTCCTACTATCGTCTTTCCTACGCTTGCCAACTTCCTTCTTCTGGAAAAGCAATCCAAGATATGACAAATATGAACCGTGTATAATATTAATGCACTACTGTGTTGCCACCGATTTACACCTTTGGAGAATATTAATGAACCAATTTGCCAACAAACTTGTTTTATACTATAAGAACATTACACACTTCCAAGTTTGGGACAACATTTGTGTAACAAAATTGGTTAAATAATTAGATTAAACAATCCAAAATACTTGCTATCAATAGTGGATCTCGAAACATATAGAAATATATTTTTGTTAAACATGTACGAAGAAAACCATGTTTAAACAATAGATATATATTCAAAAGTGAAAGAAAATGCAGGTACTTATGCAACTTAGCTTTAAACAAGTAGGCTATGTTAGTGTTCAAATATTAACTTGACTATCTATAAGATCCGAGTTGGGCCTACTCTTAAATAACAGAACTCATAAGATGAAACTAGAAGGCAAAGAATAACTACCGAGACATAAAGGGGAGTTTGGGTGTGCATTCAGAGTTGTGTGGTATTGAATATTTAAACTTCGATAATCGTTGTATCATTGGCCAGTAGTAAAGGGTTAGATGTGCTCTACCATTTAAACATGTAATAACAAAATTATGGGATGTCGAGTGTTCAGAAAATTCTTAGATTTAAAAAAAAATATTTGATAGAATGACCAAAAAGGACATTTGATGAGAAAGGTAGAGATGATTTGTGAAACGTGAATAAAAAAACTGTTAAATTAGGTTGAAAGAAGGGGTAAATAACTAATTTTATTTTACCCTCAGGTAATCAACTTTGTTGCAAACTTGCCACTAATATATAACAAATCAATTTGATCAAAAGTATAAGATTTTATTAATAAATTAGAACTGATAATCAGTTCCAAAACACATATGCAAACACCCCGTTAAGTATTATTACCAAAATAAACTTATTCTTATTTTGATTATTTAATGTACCAAAAGGTCCAAAATAATCAAATACGTAAGCGTGCAACCAAGAGGGGCAGAGATCCTACACTCATCCATCTACAACGCAGTGCGACATCCCTGACTGTTTTGTCTTGCAATCTTCGTGCAATCTTTGCGTAACGCTGTACAGGTTTATCTGAGGCATATCTGCATAGAAATACATCCCCTTAGTTTAATATACACAATTCGCATGTGATGTATAACAATAAAGCAATAAAAATGACCAACTGGTAGAGTCACCAAAAGTATGAATGTGCAGGACCCGAAAAGAATTGAGATAGCAATTCTGAGCCATGTACCTAAGTTAACTAATCACTAATACTAGAAGAAGAGGGTGTTTCAGGTTGCATATTTTCATAAGCAGTCTTATTATTTACGTTATCCAAACTTATAATGGGACATAATAAGCAGTTTTTAGTATGTAAGGGGACATCACATGCTTAAATAAGATGGACCTATATAAAAATTTTATCGTCATATCTAACCTAAAGTACATAAAATATGAATAAGGTTAAAAACTTCTAATAACTTTTTTTGTGCTATACTGCTATGGCATTTGTTACGGTGTTGTAAAGCAAGGATTACAAGGCCAAGTAATCGATGATTACTCGCTACAAGATTAGCGACCGAGTACTCGCCGCGCTACAAGGTCAAAACTCATCAAAACTTGGTCAACTCAGTCAAAACTTGTGGCTAACTCGGTCAAACTTGGTTTAAAGTATTTAAGCAATTGCTTTAATGTTCCTAAATATATTTCTATGGTCATAAGAACAATATTATCGGTCATAGCCTCTCAACATGAAACCAGCTGAGCTAGCTCAGTTGGCCACCAAAGATAACTTTGGGGAGGTATTCTTGGAGAGGTCTCGAGTTCGAGTCTCACCAAGAACCTTCAGGGGCCCGAATTAAGAAGCAGGAGTGGGGTTTATCCCCTAAGGAGACGGTTCGATGCTTGCATACTGCCCAATTGGATGTCACTGTAAGCTCGAATCACTAACTACTAACTCGCCGTTCAAAAAAAAAAAAAAAAAAAAAATAGCCTCTCAACATGTGACACATATAATTTTGAAATTCATATATAAAAATTGCGGCCTAGGCCGATTATTAGCAACAAGGTAGTCGACCACCCAAATAGCGCCTAGCGACTTTTACCATCATGATTTTTCTACAATAAAGGAAAAGTCAAACACTATTCTTTGACGTGGTTATCTTTTAAGCAGCTTTTGGGGAGATGGTTGTGTTAACTTATCTAACGGGCTTATGAGCTTATGTGACATAAACAACCTCATATGCCCCATTTTTTCAGAATATGAACTCATCAAGCAACCTATTTAAAACAATAAGCTCAATCTCATACGCCTCAGTAAATACACATATGGGGTGGGTAGGAAACAGTCACGGGAATACCTCGGTCAGGCCACGTACATATGAGCCAAAAAGTAAAAAAAAAACAAGAATTCTGAAATTGTTTATCACCCTCCACAGGTAACCTGAGCAAAACCTCATCCATTTACACGTTTCATAAGCTCATAAGCCGAAGAAAGTAGGTTTGTGTGTTTTACTATATTTACATAAACTCATAAACACCCTTTCAAAACACTAATACTAGTATAAGAAAACAGAAATTCCCACTTAACAACAACAACATACCCATATACTCCATATAATTAACCTTAATCAAAGGACGTAAACGTAAACCAGCACCAAAGTGGCCTAGTGGTTAGGCACCTCATACCCTCACAAGGTACACAATGGAGGTGGGCATGGAATGGGTCAAAACGGTCACTGGGATACCCAGTTAGACCACGTACATCTGAGTTAAAAATTCTCCATCCTAGGCAACCTAATCAGCGAAAACCTCATCTAAAGCGAAAGCGAAAACCTTGTATGTTTACCGTTTAAACTTTAAAGAACATAAACATTAACAAATAACATAAACATTAACAAAGAAACAAACATACTGAACAATCAAATTTCCCAACAGAGACTTTTCCTCACGAGACCATTTAACCGGAACCCCAATGTAATGTTTCAAAGCATGCTTCGACAACCCACAAGCAGAAATCTTCGGGTTAAGTTTGTAACCGTTAGTGACACTAACTTTTCCATTTCGGTTGCTAAACGCCATGATTCTTCTAACAATTAAGGAAAGGAAATTTTAAAAAAAATTGTTAAATAAAATCTGGGTGTGGTGAAAGAATGAAACTATAAAATATATTGTGGGCGGAGGAGGATCAGAATCTTCATATTGAAACCGTTTATTTAAAGTGCTCACCGCTAAAAATAAATTAAAAATAAGTTAACAGAACAACTGAATATAATGCAAAATCACAGTTAGTGAGGAACCATATATGCTATATTAGCATAATATATGTATGTTATTTGTCAAAAGTTGAATGCGTTACTCATTATAGAAGTCTTTAATAATAGTCTCGGTTTCTCATCCACGTGTCTGCATTGCACTATTTAGTCGGTTTTCTCTTTCACGCATTTGCATGGCTTAGTCGGTTTTCTATTCCACGTATCTGTACTACGCTATCTAGCCTCTTATCTCATCCACGCGCCTGTCTAGTCGGTGCTTTTATCATGTACATAAAAGATTATATATATTATGCGTGAAAAACATAAAGATATTTATATACACGTGTAAACTTACGCGTTACACACTAAAGTTCAGTTTATCCATATATAGAGTGCAATTTAATAAAAAAAAAGTGGTGTGTTATGTGGTATCACACTCAAATCTTGAAACTCTAAAATTACTATTGTACCATCACATGTAACCTAAAATATGAATAAGCTTAAAAATATTCTAATAACCTTATTTTTTGTTGTGGTATATTGCTTTGGCATTTTTTCGGTGTTATAAAACAAGGTTTACAAGACCGAGCAATCCACAATTACTCGCTACAAGGTTAGTGACGGAGTAATCGCCGCGCTACAAGGTTAAAAACTCGGTCAAAACTTGCGCAACTTGGTCAAAACTTGTGGTTAACTCTGTCAACCTTGGTTTAGAGTATTTCAACCTTGTGGTTGACATATTACAATGGTTATGATCAATTTTACACTACCTATCAACATGTCATGCATAGAAATTCAAAATTCGCATATAGCAACAAGGTAGTCGACTATTAGCGCCCAACGACTTTTACAAGCATGATTTTTCTACAAGATAGGGATCAAATACTATTCTTTCCCTTCCTTATTTTTGATCAGCTTTTGGGGGATGGTTATGTTAGCCTATTTAACGGTCTTAACAGCTTATGTAAATTTTAGAAAACCACATAATCCCACTTTTTTCAACTTATGAGCTTATCAAGTAACCTTATGGCTTATGTGAAAAAAATAAGTTCAATCTCATAAACTCATAAGCCTCGGTAACTACACATCTTACATGGGCGACCAGAGAGAGCACAATTCTTTTCATGAGTATAAAGGATATAATAATAAAATAAAATGTGTGATTTCATTTTACTAGTAACTAGTAAATAAATAAATAAACTACTAGGTTAAGTAACTTTTATGTGCACAAAGTTTTGAGTCTGGGCTCATTATGAAAAAATCGATAATTTTTACAAAAATTTACACTACGTGACAAACATTCATTGGTTCCCGTGAACCCCCTAGGTCCACCCTGTTGATGCTGGAAAGGGAGAGTCTGGAAATCGTCACATGGAAAAGTCGGTCAGGCCGCATACATCATAGTCAAAGACTCACGGGTAAGCTAGATAGAGAAAACCTCATTAGGAGGTGTTTGTTTCAGATTATATGTGGGCTTATGAGCTTATTTGATTTCGGCTTATATTTCATAAACCCCAATTTTCCAGCTTATTTTGAGACCGGTGGGCTTATATAAGTTTATTACGTTATGATAAACTTATATAAGCCCACAAGTCTAAAAAATAAGCGAGAAAAATGGGGCTTATAAAATATAAGCCGAAATCAAATAAGCTCATAAGCCCACATATAATCCGAAACAAACACCCCCTTGTGACCCATTTCATAACCTCATAAACCCAAAGAAAATGAGTTTGTTATTCTTCTAAATTTACATAAGCTCATAAACCTAATAAGGGGGTGGTTGGTTTGGCGTATATAAGGTAAGCCCCAATTTTGTGGCTTATTTGGAGGCTTGTGGCCTTATATAAGTTTATTATATCATGATAAACTTATATAAGCCCCTAAATCTCAAAATAAGTCACAAAATTGTGGCTTATGTTACATAAGCCGAAAATAAGGCGTATTCGGCTTATATTTCATAAACCCCATTTTTTAAGCTTATTTGGAGACTTATGGACTTATATACATAAGTCTCCAATAAGCCACAAAATTGAGGCTTACGTTATATAAGCCAATTACGTTATATAAGCTAAATAACCTAACACAATTACCCCCAGAAAAGAAAAAAAGGCACCAAAAAACACAATAATAAAACAATCAGCCTGAAAATTGTATAAAATTAACCAACAAAGATGAAGAAAAAACATACTCAACAAGATACTCTTCCAACAAAGACTGCTCCTCACGAGACCAATCAACAGCCAATCCAACGTTATGTTTCAAAGCAAGGCACACAGCGATATTCTCTTTGTTATCTTCACTCACAGTCACAGTCACACCATTTCCGTTGCTAAACGCCATGACTGGAAGAAAATTGAGGAAAAGGGTTGGTTTGACTTGAATATATTTTGGGGCCGAAACAAAATACTATAATTTAATGGATGGGTGGGTGTTGGTAGGGAATGTTTGTTTTGACACCCTTCCTATTTATACCAAAATTAAGTAATGGGTTAGTAAATTAATCGAAAATCAAATTAAATCGGTTAATCGAGCTGAAGAATGGGTTGAATTATTCAGCTCGGTTGGTTTTATGTCATTATGATATTCGATTCAAGTTTTAATAGTGTTTTGTTTCGTGAATTTTCTTTTATTATCAACTAGTTTTAATATCCGTGCATGTACGGGATTTAAAATAAATGATTCATTAAGTAATACTTTCGTTATTCCAATTTTATGTATATTATATATGCTTTTTAAGAACATCTAATGTTTATATGTTTTATTATCTTATTTGTTTTACTGTGTACCGTGTAAATTAATATAAACTTACTTTAATTTTTACTTTTTAAATTTCATATTCTTTTGACTTTAGATATTTTACTCTAAATAGTTATATCTTAATTATTAATCGATAAATCATTTACATCAACATTACACGTACATGATTTATAAATTCATGATTTTATTATGTTTAATATTATTCTATATAACAATATTAAACTTTAATATTTAAATAGTATAATGCTCATTGATTCACAAGTTTTTACATGATTTTTCATTATGTGATAATATTAATTGATATTTTGTATAAATCTTTGTTTCATAAATAATATGATTTTATTTAACTGAAATTTTAGTTATCATTTCTCGACATTGTGTGTTTAGTAACAGATAACAACCTTAAAAAATATATGTTGTTCTAATATGTAGAATATCGTCTATTTATTTCAATCTCACATCGATGTTTAAGGTCATGCATTCATTTTAATATTTATATTTATGTTAATAATAATTTACGTAGATTTCATTGTTTGACTTTGTTAAGTGCTAAAATAAAAATAGACAATAATTTGTGTTTCTATTTGAATATATATAATTATGAGATCTGTTATTTTTATAATATTACATATATGTTGTATTTTTAAATTTATAAAAATATATAGTTTATAAAGTATATAGTTTATAAAGTTTAAGGGGGTATTATGTTTATTATCTAAAGTTACCGAAAAATATGGGAAAATATAAGTTTAAACCTAAGTCCATCGAATTTATTTAGAATTCAGTCATTAAAGTTTTATTAATTTCCTCCTCTTTTTTTAAGTTTTTATTTTCACAAATTTGACACATATATTTTTACGTATTTTCATCAAATTCCTCCATCAAGATTTTTAATTTTGACTAAACTAACTTAATTTTGACCTTTTTGGACCAATCACATTGCTTGATTTTGCTTATGTGTCAAAATCAAGCCATTTGATTGGTCCAATTATTTTTTCTACAACCTTTACTTTTCAATAAAACTCTCAAAAAAATCTAATTCTTTTATTATATAAAAGATGATTTAATTATTAATTATTTAATTTATATACTTATTTCTATTTCATCTGTTATGTTAGTTTATGTTTTCATAGTAAAAATCAATCAAATTTCATTTTGTTACTAGGTTATATTAATTCGTGAAAAGAACATAATTTTGAGGAACCTTACTTATATAAAGTCTTTACTAGTATTTGTTTCTCATCTACGTGTCTGCAATATGATGTTTAGTCGGTTTCTTTTTTTACGTGGCTACACTATTGTGGTATAGGTCATTTTTTCATCCCCACATCACACATCTGCATTGCACTATTTAGTCGGTGTTTTTGTCATGTGTACTGAAGATTATACATTATGCGTGAAAAAACATAAAGACCTCTACAGGCACGTGTAATCGTATGCATTACAGATCACACACTAAAACATACTAATAAAACCTATTACAAACATATTATTTTTAAAACATGTATATATGATGAGAAATTAATAAAATGCAAAACCACAATTACTGAGAAATCTTATATGTTATATTGTCGAATATATGTAAGTTATTGTTTGAAAGTGTTATTATTATAAAAGTATTTGCTAGTATATATTTCTCATCCACGTGTCGGCAGTATGTTATTTAGTCGGTTTTCTATTCCACGTGCATGCACTACATTGTTTAGGTTGGTTTCATATGTATTCGGTGTGCTATTTAGTCGGTGCTTTTAGCATGTATATAGAAGATCGTATATTATGCGTGAAAAAAGATAAAGATATACACATGTGAACTCATGCATTACACACTAAAACTAGATATTTCTATAGCGTGCAAGTTAGTGAAAAAAGATAAAGATAAACACATGTGAACTCATGCGTTACACACTAAAACTAGATATTTCTATAGCGTGCAAGTTAGTGAAAAAAAATTGTATGCCATTTGGTCGTTACTACATTCAAATCTTGAAACTCTCCTTATATAACACGCATGTTAAAGTTTGAATTTTGCAAGTTTATATGGTTTATGTTATGTATGAGCATACTACCAGATCGGTACCAAACCGGTACCTAATTTGTGGTATCGATTTTTTCCGAGCATGGAAAGGATGTGCATGTATCGTATGGGGCGATATTCCTGTACCGATACCCTTTACTTTGAAATCGTTACCTAAATGGTTCTTCTCATTTTTATTTGTTAAACTAAACTAAATTCCAGATTTTATGCTAATAACTTTATATAGCAACAAAAACAAAAACAAGACAAAAGGTGCATTTTCAAGTTATTTCAAACAACGTGTTATGAAACACAAAAAATTTTTATTGACAAGCGTAACTGGGTAAGTAAACAAAACAATTAAACATACCTCCATTTATTATATGATGATGACGGATATAATATAAAGATGTAAACTCGATGATTCAATAATGAGTAATAGGTTATGATTTAATATTTGGGAGAGTTTGTGAAGTATGGTTGTCAGTTTATCTCACTAAGTTTTTGGGATCACTCTTTTTCTCACCTGAAAAATTGGATGTTTTAGTTTAGATGACTATTTTTTTTGAAACGGACCTAGTGGGTGTTTGGATAACTCAAAATACGACTTCTAAAACACGTGTTTTTCATACTATCTCGCTTTGGTATTGGTATTGTATTAGTGGTCTCAGATTTTGTTTTGCTCGATTTATGGTACCAACCCATGTATTGTGGATTGGAAGTTGTTACTAGTTTGGTACAGTTCTAGCCCGATGCTATGATTTAGATCAAAATGTTCATCCCTTGTACATGTAGACATCGATGTAGGATTGTGAGAATGTCTGTTAAGGTTTGTTATCCTTTCTCATTAGTACAAACACATGAGTAATAGTGTTACATATTTAATTGTTACACTATGCATTAATGGTACTAAAGTAATAAACATTTGACTAAAGACAAACTATGTTATCCAACATAACAATAAAACTTGTTACAAATATAATATATTTTGAAAAATTAGCGATTTATCTAATTTGTATGAACAAATATATTATCTTATGGTGCGTTTGAATCTCAATGTTATAAACACTATTCCATAGTGGATCGTTTGAGGACATCTAAAGTTGGTGGAGAAGTGAAAGTTCTCTAAGCCTATGATATGATATTCACCACGGCTGAACAATTAAGTCATCGTCAAACTTTAAAACACTTAGTCTAATGAGAGAAAGAGCGTGATTCATTCCATTTCGAGAGGTGCTTTGTTTTGAACCTCTATAATAGGAAAGTTTTAATTTTATTTGGAGATATCTTTTTGAGAATTTATAATAAGTTCTTGAGAGAAAGTAGAAGTCGTGGGTGAATATTTCATAACGTAAAATAATATACATATTTCTTATTGATGTTCCTCATTTATTGTTCATTATTTGTTGCTTTTATGTATCACTTTGTACTTAATTGCTTTATATTTGCATAATAGGACATTCGTGAGCATTAGAGCAGAAATAATGTTGAAATTGGCCCAATAAGGAGAAAAGCATAAAGGATCTAAATCCATAAGTAATTAAGGCGCAACTAATGAAGTTGAAAGCCATTGCAATATCAAGAAACTTACACCATAATAAGGACGATGGATTTACGCCGTAAGTAATGATGAACGTGTTGACCAAGCTTTATGACCGCCTCAATCTTGTGACGTAACACCCTCACTTTGCCTAGGTCGTATTATGAAGAAACAAAGGAAAAGCTTACCATATGTGTAATGCGACATAAAGCATCACTTATGAGTACAACATAATTAAGTCGAGCCCAACAAGTCTATAAAGACCTCACGACAGTTGATCAAAAAAACATCTCTTCATTCCCATGAAACGACTAGTATTTTGAGGAACTCGGTTCTTACCCAGACAATGCTACAAATCACAAAAAATGAAGATCAAGAATATTACACTCCATAGTTTACTCGGGTTTAATTAATGATATCATGAACTCATTGTTTATGCTTGTTTTATTTAATATTCAGATTTTAAACATTAATTTAGGTACCACAACTATTATGATCTCTTTTCTTTAACTCTTTGGTTTATTTATTAACTCTTTTAGATAATTGAGTTATCTACTTATAGAACTTCGTATTTTGATATTATTTGTTAAAACAAGGTTGATTACATAATCATTAATACGTGCACATCCGAAACCCTGGTGTGCATGATTGAATATAGGATGGTCATTACTTAGTAGTTGTATGACATATGCTGATATGCCCATTGAGAGACCCTCAGTATGAGCAGTTAGATAAGAAGTGTGAGCCTTGCTAGTAAAATGACAATTTTTTAACATTGGGTGTTTTTCCAAAGACCCTTACGCCTTCGTATGGTGTAAGCCGATACTTATAACCAATCAAGTTATTGTATTGCGTGTTAGTGGGAAACACATAACGTTAATGGAGAACACAAAAGTATATCTCATTGATTAGTTGGAAGCCTTAATGACTGTAAATTAAAAAAAAGTTAATCCCCTTTAGGGTTCATTCCATCTAGGAATTGGATATTAGCATTTGAACCTAACGACTTTAAATTCCTCTGAGAGAAATAATAAGTGAACATTGCACCTAAGAGTTTTAGAAGCGAATTCATCAAAATATGACGAGATTAACACCCTTCCTTCCCAAGTAGTCGTTGATGCACGTCTTGTAAGGCATTTAATTAACTCATGTTTTAAATTTATATTTTGCCAATTTTAACCTTATTAACCTAACAGAACGTTTCTAACAGGCAGTGTACCCGATCGACCGTGAACTAGTTTGGTAAGTAGGGTGTCGGTTACTAAGAGAGAGGTTAAATTCTAATTTTAATAGTGTTCAATCTATTTAATTGTTAGTATAGTTATACCTACTTTAAACCCTAACTAAGTTATTCTATAATGTTTACTTTATTGCAATATTTAACATGTGTCACATTATAGATAAACAACATACAACACCCTTTAACACCTCAAAGGGTAGGGGGGGGGGGGATTTTGTGGCTTATATGTAGTGGGTGAGGTTGTTATATGATCTTGCCACACAATTTGTAAATACGGGTATTATCGAAGTCTGATTTAAAATCGCGCAATTTGAAAGTTTTATGTAAACCACGAAAAATAAACGATCAATATAAAAATAAAACGTCGACATTCGGAGAATATTAATATTTTGATTATAAAAGCGCTCGTAACTTGTATAGTCCTAAAGTGTTACGCGGATAAAGGATACGTTGAACAAATACGGTTTATTATTGTCGGTTAGTCGTAAAAGTAACACACTCCTAAAACACATATTATTATCAACTGTAAAATGAAGTAAATTTCATTAATATTTTTTGTGGCTTATATATGTCTTGAAAATTTGTGGTTTGTTACACACATAAGGACTTAGAAACTATGTCCATGCAGATCTTGGGGGTAATTCTCGGGTGGAATCGATGAGTGGTTGCTAGTACTTTTTATTGACTGTTGATGATTATTCTAGGAGAGTTTGGGTTCATTTTCTTAGACACAAGAATGAGGCGTTCTTTAACTTCAAATAGTGGAAGTAGTTGGTGGAAAACCAGACAGGTAGAAAACTAAAGAAACTACGAACGAATAATGGTTTGGACTTTTGTAATCAGGAATTTAACAACTTGTGCAAGGAGAGCGGGATAGCAAGGCATTTGACTATTGTAGGAACTCCACAACATAATGATGTAGCTGAACAAATGAACACGACACTCTTGAACAAGGTTAGGTGTTAATATTTGATCTTTTCAAGTTCGTATTTTCCAACTCAAAACAAATTGATTGTCCAAGTAATCTCAAGTTTTTAATTGTTTTTTGTTTTAATAGAAGTTTTGGTATCTAGGTCTAATTCAATAAATCACGTAAAAATGGTAAAAATAGTATCACTACGTAACCGTACTACACTAAAAACAAATTGCAATTACTACACTTGAAGCAAGAAGTACAAATTTTGAATGCACAAATAGTAAAAATGCTCAAAATGTAAAGTATGTAAAAGTGCAAGTACCAAAAATGTAAATTCTGAAAGTAAAGGGACTAGAAGTGTAAAATATAACAAATTATAACTACCAATTAACAAGTTTGTAAAACTGCCAAACAAACTTGTAACAAACTCAAAATATAAGGACCTAAACTTGCAAACCCTAAAAAGTTCGAATTTCAAAAGCTGATTAACAAATTCCTAAACTTTAGGGACTATAGTGCAATTAAACCTAACTTTTATCAAAAAAGGGCAAGGATAGTTCAATAAGCTCGTATGAGCTTATTTTATAACCAAATTAGCTCTAGTTTTTTGCAAACTTCTTAAAATCGAGATTTAGCTAGGTGTTTTAAAGGAGACATGCTGAAAACAAGTAAAACTCAAGTTAGCTTATTTCAATAAGCCCAAAATAAGCTATGAGCTGAAAGAGACATCCACTATTTGATTTTTCAACTGAAAATGATTAAGCTAATGATTACAAGACTGGAATGTCAAAATTATGGAAAATGGTTCAGTGAATAAGCTGGAATCTCAAAATAAGCACAAAGAGCTTATCATTGACTTTCTTTGACCAGAAATTTCCAAAAAACTAAATTTCTCCAAAATGTCTTAAAACATGTTTGTACACAGGAATGTGAAAGAAAAATGCAAGATTTATGAAGTGGAATTATGGGAAATGATTTAACAGCTAGTACTTATCATAGAAACTTGAAAATACTCATCATCTTATTCATAAGCCAATTCCTAGCTCAATTCTTGATATTGTATTGTCTCACTTAGTGAAACTGAAAGCTTATATGTTTAACTCTATCTAGAAGCAAAAATCAGCTTCTAAAACTTACTAATAAAGATTTGAGAGAGGATTGAAATCTGCTTGTTTTTGCTTATGAAAATGACCCAATCTTTTTTTTTATGGCAGATTGCATGTTTGACTTTAATTTTGACTACAAAAACTCACAAAGTGACTAGTACTGGTCTATTAAGTGTGTATTAGCTCAAAACAACTACTTACAATATCTAAAACACTAAAGCAAAACTCTAATCCAAACACTGGTTTTAGGTTGTTATGAAAATTTTGCTAAGACTTATCAGTCAAAAGATCATGAAATCATTAGACATTTATCTGAACTTGTTAAACAACTCAAATGAACCATAAACCAGCAAACAAGTTAACACTAAAGAACAAAATGTGCCTACTGATGACAGTTTAGAAATGAAAGACCAATTAATATCAAGCTATAACTGAATCAAAAGCTATGAGACTACTATCTATCTTTCAAATCATATCAAATACACCAAATGAACACCAAAACAATCGCAATTCAGCAGTTTAGCTAAGTAACTAGGAATTGAGCATGGCAAGACATTTAAGTGGAACAAAAATGAGAATTTTGATGCCTTTTAGCTATGAAGCCTCCTTTAGTGGAGTAGTTAGGCGCTAAGCCTACTAGGATCAATATAAACACCAACTTTCAACAACCAGTACCCATCAAATCATCATCATCATCTAGAACTAATCACCTCTGCATCATTCTGAACTTTTGGCAAGAAATTGAACTAGAACTGTCTAAAATTAACTAACAAGCTTCCAAAGTACTCAAACAAGTCTTACTGATCAGATATGATCAATAGAACTAAGCAGTAATAGTAGAAGTAGGCTAATGAAGTTATGAGAAGAGAATTGTAGTAAAAAGTGAAAGTTGAAGTTTTATTTATGACAGAAAGTTGTTACAAAGCTGTTACAAGTCTAACTAACTAACTCAAGTGGTTGTCAATCACTTGAGATTAGTTACTAACTAATTCTTCTAACTGGAAATGAGAGTAAAAGATTAGTGTGTGTGTGTTTTTCACACACGTGCTACAATACGGAAATGAAAGTACAATGGGTCTATTTATAGAAGAAGATTGAAGTAAGTTGGGGTGCAGTGACGTGTAGGAGCCAATACCTATCTTCCACGTGTACAATCGCTTGATTGCATATTCCAGATGAAGAACAAATTAGGGCTTTTTCTCTTGAGTGGATTTTAGCTTAATTCACCACTTGGAATGGATTCGTCTTGTGATTTTAAGCGAGATTGATGTTGAACACTTGCTCTGAAAATCATTCCTTATTGATCTTGAATCTGGGCGCGTTTGATGATTGAGAAGCCACGTGTAATGTTCTTATTGGAGGAAGTGTTGTCACACGGATTGCTATCCGTTTGAACACTGGCAATTATTGAGTGTCTTCTTCTGATTGGTGGAAATAGGTAGTGCGTCTCACTATTTTGATACACTTCTCTCCTTATTTATGAGTTTTGAGCTGGCAATCCGTGTATACAATTCTTTGTCTTCTCATTGGTTCTCTTTGTTATCACATGGATCAAGCTTAAATAATTTTCCGAAAATGGCAACTTTGGTCCTTAAGCTTGGCAGTTTGGTATTTTAAGCTCCAATCTTCATAAACTTGACATCCTTGGCCCTTTGACTTCATACTTGAGCAAAATTAAACCTTTGACTTGTTGACTTGATAGTTGACCATGTTTGACTTTGTTCTTGACTTTCCCATATTTGCACTATTAGTCCTTCAACTTTGAAAGTTGTCAAGAAAGGTCCTTTGACTTTGATTGGCTTGTCACTTTCCATCCTCCTTTTGTCTTTTCTTCATCAATAAAGGCTTGATTCCTTTGTTTGCTTCATAATTGTATCTTTTTACCTACACAAGCATAAACAACAAAACATACCCATAATACTGCTTTTATAAATCAAAATCAGGTATTTTGCTTTGTGTTTTAGGGTAATTTGTGATATAACTAATATGAGATTTCACTCATATCAGGTGTTTACTGATTCAATCAGGATTGGCAGATTCGTTTTGGGCTGAAGTGATAACATCAAATATTTAAATGTTTTTAGTATCAAAATTTCGTGTTTATTGTCTTGTTTAAAACGATTATTATGTGACAACTGTGACTTTTACAGAATAGTCAAACCATTAGAGTTGACTAAATTGCCTTTATACGTGTGATTTATGTGCCTATATGATCTTTATGTTACACGCGTTAACTTGTGATAAGAAATCCATAGTAGTGATTGTCATCATAGGGATTTGATTGTTGATATTTCATGTGTTCATATTTTTTTGTGACTTTGAAATGATAGTGTAATTTTAGGTGTGTTTGTATTTTATGTGAAATTATTACAAATATGTATATGTATATAGTTACTAGGAGTTTATAAGCATAGATTTTAAGTTACAAATTAGTAATTATAAGTTAAAAAATTTTGAAATGAAATTATTTTAGAAATGAAAATTTGTGTAGAAATGAAAATTTGTGTAGAAATGAAATGAATTAATAATTATTTAAATAGTTTTAAAAGTTAAAAGGTTATATATGTTGATAAGTGTGAAAACACTCAACAATTATGATCCAAAAACCACTCAAAACACAGTCAAATACATTATATTTAACTGAAAAATATAAGAATTACGTGGGTATTTGTGTTTCATGTGTTTTCAGGTAAAAAGATGCATTTTTTAGCAAACACGAGTTTTCAAGGATTTATTTGACGAAAAGACAAAGAAAAGGACGAAAGAGCTTTGAAAGACCTTACTTGTCATTATTTCAAAGATCGAGGACTTAAAGTGTAACTTTCACAAAGACGAAGGATAAAAAGGGATTTTACTTAAAAGTTTATGATACAATTGGATAAAGATGGAAAGATGAAGGACCAAACAAAAAGAAAGGAAAAGTAAAAGTTTAACTTTTATATACTTGGTCAAGAACACGTCAAACACATAAAACAATCAAAACCAAAACATACGTCTTCTTTATCACTGAAGAGAGAGAAAGAAACAAAGTTTCAGACATTTATCTCTTATATCCACCACAAACCTGCAATTCATAATCAAGAGTGATACACAAAGATTTAAGCGAATCTTCTAACAGCAAAAATCATCATCATCATCTCCTCTACATGATGGTGTGATTTAATTAGATCAAAAGGGAACGAAGAAGAAACGCCAAATTCGTTTTGATGAATGAAGAACCCTAGTAAATTCATCCTCGTATTTTCCACGTGTCACGAAGAGATTGGAGATTGCACGTCACCAAGCACCTCACCTTTCTTCTCAAATGGCTATAAATACCACGCAAGACCTTATTTTTGAGACGGTTAGATTAGGAGTAGATAACACTAATAAGTGTGAAAACACTTATCCTTTTACCACTTATTTCCAATAATAACAAGACCAAAACGTGTGATTTATGTCGTAAAAGTCGGAATTATGCGTGGTTTGTGTTTTTATTGTGTTTTAGGACCAAAATATGAAAAAGGAAGAAAACACGGGCTTTCACGGGCTTTTATCGAAGAAAACGGGAAAAGACGAAGTTAAAAGATCAAGAGTGCAAAAAGAACGGAAGTCCAAGACCTATTCTGAAGATTTATCGAAGAAAAAGTCTAAAGACGGAAGTTTAACGAAGTCGAAGAACTTAAGTCTAATAGAAGAAGAAAATTAAAAGACAAGTTCAAATCCCGACACGACATCGACAAAAGACAAAGAATTAAAGTCGAGTCGAGAAGACGTAAAGAAAGAAAGAAAGAAGATGCAACACATGCACTCCTTCCACCTTCCCTATAAATACCCTCCTAATAGTCATTAGGAGGGAGTTAGTCTTTAATTTTGAGTTTTCCATTTTTCACTTTTCTTTCTAGTTCTAGAGAGAGAAAGTCTTAAACTTTCTCTCACTAAGTTTCATCTTTTCATTTAATCTTTCAAGATTAAGCATTTATGTATTGCTTATTTTTCATTAATCAAGTTCTATTTAAGCTTTTAATCCTAAATCTCGTTCTACTTTTCTTTGATTTTAGATTGATTTTGGTGCGAATTTCATATGATCCGTGTTGTTCTTAATGATTTCGTGCTTAAAAAGTTAATCTTTTGATAATTACTTAACTTTTCATACGAATAAGCTTTGAGATTCTTGTGCTTATTGGCTTATTTTTATGATTAGCTTATTTACTTATAAAAAGTTTTCTTAAAAAGTTCATGTTTTTATTGTTTGATCTAAAAGTTTGTTTATTTTGAGTTTATATAAGTTGATAATTGTGCTTATTTGATCCGGTTTATTTTTGATTCGTCTTAGTTGGTGAAAAGCTTATCATAATAGCTTATTTCATTGGCTTATTTCGATCTCCACATAAATCGGAAAGGGTACAAACCCCTTTCCGATCGTAGCCTATTCCGAGCAGATACACCCCTCTTTCCGATTTGCCAATCGGAAAAGGGTTTAGAATTTTCCGATCAATACCCCCTTATTCCGATCAAGTGATCGGATTAGGGCTTTAGTATTCCGACGGGTATAGTTTTGAGCATTCCGATCTGGCCTTTTGTTACATATTCCGATCATAGTTGTTATCCAGCATTCCGATTGGTTGTCTTTGCATATCATTCCGATTGTGTCTTATTCGTCATTCCGATTGCATCATTTTTCAGATATTCCGATTGGGCCAATTTGCAATATTCCGAGTGTAACCTTTTTGAATATTCCGATTAGAGGTATTTGTCAAACATTCCGACAGCCTCATTTCCCACATTCCGACCACCAGATCGGAATATATTCCGATCTGGACCTGTTTTGGCTTATTCAGATTTGGCAATTAGTGGATATTCCGATCAGCTTCATTGGTTGGATTTTTCGATCAAATTCCAATTTGGGAATTTAACGTTGGTTTAGCTTTTTGTTTTTGCAAAGTTTCTAAGTGTTAGTTTTATTTAGTGTGCTAGTACTTATCTAATATTGCCTTTAAGTTTACAAGCATTTATTTTAACTCGTCATTTTATTATTAATCTTTAAACTTCTACTTTACTCAACGACACTTAAATTACTTGCTATTAGTTTAAAATAGTTAATCAACCAAACCATTCTCTTGTTCACCAAAAGACGATTGAGTCGCACTCTTAACCGGTAATCAATTCGAAAGGATTCGGACGATAAGATTTTATACTTAGCCAAAAGCCAAGTATTAAACACATAGTTTTTTTTTAGGTAAAGGGGACTGTCCCCGGTAAAAGAGGAGTAGATAACACATAGTTAGTTAGTTAGGAATAGTTAGTTTGATTTTCTTTCTAAGCTTTATGATTTTCTGATAATCAATCAGTTAGATGTTGTTATGAATCTGTTAATCAGTTGAGATTTGTAACCGATTTCTCATTTTCCCCCATTAATGAATCTTTGAGCTTTCTTAACTCTTCCATTTTCTCTATTGTTTTATTGCTTAATTGTAGGAATCTAAAAATGATGATATGATTTTAAGTTTTGTAACTGTTTGATGTGATTGTTATGAATTCGAGCATTAGTTTTACTCTCAGCCATTGATAAAGTTCATAAGATAAGTTTAGTGTTTGGTTAAAAGAAACTTGATGTTTATTCTTCAAGTTTTCTTTATTTTCTTCTATTTTTCTGCTTAGAATCATTAGCTTTGAGTCTTTGAGATACTGATAGGTTTGATCAAGATTAGCTTATCGAGTGTTCAACGTGTACGGTTCAATTAATGGTATTAATCAGTTCATAACCAGCTTATCAGTTGATGGTTTCAAATCCAGTGTTCGGGATTGTTAAACAGTTAAATAGCTTTGCGATTTTTTTATTAATAAGCAAAACTTGATTTCTGGTTAAAAAAGTATTTTTTTTTCCTTCAAAAGTATTTTTAGTAAAAAAAAGTAATTCATAGCTATTGAGTTTTTACTGGATGATCTAAAAGTTTTATTTTCTTTCCTTAATCCTGATTAACAAGCTCATAAGCTCAAAGCTTTTGAGTAATATCAAGTTTCGATTTAGTTTGTTCGTTAATTTTGCAGGTGTTTGGATTTGTTGCTGACATGGTTAGCAGATTCATAGATGTGATGATTGTAGTCCTGTTCAGCAGTTAGATTGGCTTCGTAACTTGTGGTTCAAGTAGTGTTAGTTTCAAGCCGGCTCAGCGCCGCGCTTCGGCATCAAAGGAGGCCTTGATATTCTGGTTGAGCACACATCTTTACTTTTCTGCAAATAGAATTTGATCTCTGTTTGAACTGTTTATAGTTTTGACTTGTTTTCAACATGTTTCGATTAGTGTTTTTCTTGGTGATTAGGCGTAATTCAATTCAGGATCTTGTTAATACAATTTTTGTCGTCACTAGTAGTATTCAGAACTAGTAGTGGAGATTGTTTAGCATTTCAAATTTGTCAAGATGTTGCTCATTTACTAGGGAACTTTAGCTGTTATAGGATGTTTAGATGCTTAGCTTAATAGATGAGTACATATAAAAAGTTAAAAAAGTGGATAGTATGCTCTTAGTTCAAACAGTTAGGTATATACATTGTTATTTTTTGTTAAGCTTAGTTTCTGTCCCCGCATTAAAACTGAGTTAAGTTCATTGATTTTTTTGATAATCTAGGAATTTGGAATTTGTTGAACTTTTAGTTTAAGTGCTCTGTTTTAAGAATTCATAAAATAGAGCTTAATATTTTAGCTCATTTAGAAGTTTAGACATAAGGAAATGACCAAAGGTCACTTACAGTAAGCGTTTTTTTTCATGTGTTCTTTTGGCAATACAATTTGTTTAAGTTTAGGAGAAGTCAATTTTAGTCCTCCATTTAGATACATGTTAATACAGTCACAGTCCATTTCTGTTAACAAGTTCTTATAGTTAACCTTCCGGTTAGACATTAGTTAGCCAGTTAGTCCTTTTCGTTATATTTGAATTAGGCCTACTCGTGGAAGTTGCGTATATAGTTTTTGTATTGGGCTTGATATTTCGCATTTGGGCTTTGTTAAATTTTGATCTACTTTTATAATCGGTTTAGAAGATAGATTCATTTGTAAAATTTGTTTTTATTAATTGTTTTTAGAAAAAAAAATTAGATTAGTGTTATAAAAAAATGCATTTTAGTTTTTAAAAAAATGTTCTAGTTTTAATATTTAGTATTTTGTATTTGTAGAATAAATTTGTGTTTCGATATTTTGTACATATAAATATGGTATTTGAAATTTGTTTTAGTATAGTACGTATACGTAGAATATAGTATATTTTTACATTTTTACATGTTTTGTGTGCAAGTAGTAAATAAATACAATCAAGCTTTTTATAAACAAAAACAATAAAGTCAAGCTTGAAAAGTTATATCAATTCGATAAGACCGAGAGACAACTACACTAAAAACGAATTATTAAATGGCGCCGCTGCTGGTTCTTTTCGTGAAGATTAACGGTTTCGAGTGAGACGTATTGGATTTTGGGATCCGTTCACTTTTTGAATGTTATTTTTACGTATTATAAATAAAAAACATAAAAAAATCAAAAAGATAAAAATACAAATAAATAAATAAATAAAATCACAAAAAATCAATTCTTTTCCTAAAAGAATTGAACCAAAAAATAAAAAATCCAGAAAGTAATCTTTTTCCTAAAAGATTATACCCAAAAATATATATTATATCGGTTTTCATCGCTTTTACGTACATATAGTATTTTCTTTAAAAAATCAAATAAATACAAAAATATTTTTGATATATTATTATATGTAAATACATATACGTAGATACGAACACTTAATACACATACTTCCATAGGTATTGCTTTTGCAATACACCGTGTTAGGGAGCGTTCCGGTCCTTGACACGTGTATCGATCAAATTTAATTAAGCCACAATAGATAAATACCATAATCTTCTTGATCTTGAGAAAGAGGCCACTGTGTGGGGGGTATAAGGCGAGTGTATTTCACATTCTAAAGAAGCAGGCTCTTAATTGCTACGCGACGCCTCGTTTCTCCGCTTCATTATGGGTCTTTCAAGAGTGATAGTGGTGAGTGGTGTGCCACCGAATTAGTACTTACATATATTATATTTTCTTGTGGATATTAATTATCGAACCTCGAGGGAGATAATCTCTTCTCCTTCAAAAGTCGACCGAGAGCTCATCTCTCACTCCTCGAGTTTACGTACACGTGTACTCGCACGCGTGTAACCATACCACCTTTGGTGTATTACTTCCTTCCTCGAGGAAGCTTTTAAATGTCATTTTACTTGTATATACATTCGACCACCTTGCTAAACATGGATACTCGTTCCATGTTGAAGATTTTGCAACAACGATCCGCCAACGCTAATTATTCGACTTGTTAGACTTATGGAGGTCAACACGATACTTATTTATGTGATCAAAACAATGGCTATTATGGGGAGGGATATGCTTATAATAGAACCGAGAACCCTAATTTTCGACCTAACTTTCAAATGGACTATACTTGTAATGACTATATAGGATATTCTGGTTTTTCATCACAAAATCCACCATCATTTCATGATCAACCCTTTGATGAGCCATACCAAAACCAAGGATTTTCAAACAATGAAGGTTTTCAATATAATGATAATTTTCAAGGCTATAATCAAAAAACCTTTCAAAATCAAGGATTTTTACATCATGACGGTTTTCATAATCAAGGATTTAATCAAGCGTTTAACCAAGAGAATATGCAAAATGACACTCAAAATCTTGAATTAGTTGCTAAGATGCATCGCGATATTGAGAGGAGCTTTCAAGAGTATGAAAGGAACATACTTGAATGTTACGAGGAAACTAATCAAAGACTCCTTCTCTGTGTACAATCTTATCTAACTCAAGGAGCTTTACCATGTGATATCGAGCCATCTTTGAGAGTTGATGATGAGGATGATACTATTAGTGATGGATATCGTAAATCATGTGAAGAAGAATACATTGCTACTCGTGCTCGTTTGCTTAATCAATGCTTATATGATGATGTTGAGGGACCTCCAATTTGTATGACACTTGATGATGACACACCTTCATCACCTTTACCTCACGTGGAACCCACCGACTCTTTAACCATGGGGGACGAGCCTCTTAGCACTAATACAACCATCGCTTTGGATGAATTAACCTCTTCTAGTGTTGATAACCTTATTCCAATCCAAAAAGAGCTTGAGGGTGTTTCCAATGAACCATGTGACGAGCTTTGTATTGATACCTCTTCTCCTCATGATCACATTGGGATTTCATCACATGTTGACCTTCATGCTACTACTAGTGATTTTGGTGACTTTGATCTTGATGAATTGTTTAAAGAGAGAGATAATGAGATTGAGGAAGAGTTTTTGCAAGACTTGCCACAAATAGAGGATGATGATTGTGATTCTAGTTATGCATCTTATGATATATTGTCCGGGGACTTTTCATGTCAAGATGACCTTCCTAATTTAGATGAAGATGTTGCTCCTAATTTAGATGAAGATGTTGCTCCTATAGAAGAAGTAGAAGATGTTCATATTCGTGAGGTTTTATCAAACGTTTATAATCTTATCTCCTCGATTGAAGCATTGAATGAAAACCATAATGATGATTCCATTGAAGAAGAACCTTTCATTGATATTTCTTCACCGGTTTTTGAGGTTGCACCTATTGATTTTCATGATCATATCATCCCTTTGAGCGATTCTCTCATTAATACACCTTCTTTTGAGCCTTATATTCCCACCCTACCACCCTTGAAGTTGGTTATTGATGAAGATCCTATACTCTTATAGATTGATCCTTTTTCACCTAAGGCAACTTTAGAACCCAAAACCTTTGATATGGATTCTCTTATGGATATTGATGCCACCATAGAGGCTTATCTTGCTAATACTGATTTAGAGGTTGATGATAGTGATTCTAATTGGGAAGAGGAGATTCGTCTTAGTGAGACGTTGGTTTTTGGGACCATAGAGATTACACCTCCTCCACAAGACACTATTAATCTTGATCCTCCCTTTTCTATGCCTTCTATGGGAGATTACCCACCTTTTGATGATGATGAGGAGCACCACATGGAAATACTTGTTATGAAGGTTTTGATTCCTACACCTTCATTTTCTCATGATGCTTTGATATCTAAGGGGTAATCTTATATGGTTGATACGAGTTCATCTTCTTATTTTCCCATGAAGGGAAAGGTTTTTTTTATCCTGGGATACGTATGTTTGAGACACATTGGTTTTCATCTACTCCACTTAAGAGTGTGACTTCTATTAAGATGGAATTCTTGTATGAGCTTACTTTGGTGATGCTACCTACTTTGGAGTTGTTCGAATGTAGAGATGGAAACTATGTATTTGATCCTGATGTGCTTAGTATATGAGAGCTTTCGTATGTTAGACAAACTTGAGACTCGTTGGACCGTTCCATTTATCGAGGCGGAAATTGTAAATCTTATAGTAAATGGCAACGTGCTAAGTTTGAGTGTATCATGTGAGATGTGCTTCAAAGTGGATATCCTTTATTCTCCATGATGGTTTCCCCAAGGACAACCTAATTCGGGGCCGAGTCGAGCTAGCGACTTAGGGTTAAAAAAACTCAAGCATTGAATAACTAGGTTAGAAAACATAGAGTAGATCTAGATAGGTTAGGTTAAATTAAGAGGATGTTATAGTAGAGTTGAAGTGGAGGGGTGCCTTTCTTCGTCTTTTGGTGTTTGTTTCAAGGGTTGTTCTCTCTCTATTCATGCTTGGAGCTTATGGAGGAGGCCCGTGTATCCGGTTCACTTCGATTAGTTTTTGCTATTTTGATATTCAACACACTTGTGCTTAAAATGAATACACTTTAGTTGTCTCTTCCTTAACTTGGGTTAAGCAAAGTAATCATTGTCCTAAGTTTAGGGGAGTTTATACTCCCATGCTCTTAAACATTGAGGACAATGTTTATCTTAAGTGTAGGGGAGACTTCTATCGAAGTGACCTTACCTAGACCATTGCCTTAACTTCATGATAATTGGAAATTAATTTTTCAAACATTTTTCAAATTTTTGATCTACTTTGGCCACCAAAAATATGCATTCATAATTTTTGCATCAATCATTTTTAATTTGCATAACACATTTGCATTGTATATATTTCTTCTTTTATCTTTCATCAAAAATATATAAAAGGGAAAAAAATATAATAAAGGATATGGTTTAACAAGTTTAGATATCTTTGACATATTAGGCCCGCCATGGATACTTTGACTCAACCTGAGTTTGCTTATCTATGCTTACTCTAGCTAGTATCCTTAACCATGTAGTCCTTCATTGGTCTATTAGACTAAGCATCCACGACTCTCATTATTTGAGATTTTAAATTTGTGGAGAATGGGAGATGATAGAGTTGAAGCAAGTATAAGAGGGCTAGATAAACTTCATGACAATTACTTGTGGCTAAACCCTTCTCTTTCTTTACCTCTATTTTTTTCGCATGTATATACGTTAATAAATAATCAAGAACGGTTTTAATTGGTTTGTAGTCTCTTATGCATTTTTGACTAATCATTCATGGTTGGTATAAGTACGTCTTAAGATTCTAAGTTAGAACGTTTTATGTGTACTAGACTTATGTCATGCTTAATACTTAGCGGGTGTTATTCCTTTTATTCTTTTCAACTTTCTTTGTGAGGAATAAAGAAAAATAAGGCGACTTACAAAAAAATGAGTGGCTAGAAAAAAAGAGAAAAAAGAAAAAAAAAGAAAAAAAATAATAATAATACAAGACTCCCAAGAAGGGCAGTGAAGTGTTAATTATAGTAACTATTGAATTCCATTATTACCTTGACGGGTTGCGGGGATTTGTAGGATATGTAAATCTTGCTTATGTTTTAGAGAGAGAAAGAGATAGAGAGATGGTGGATTACACACAATTCTAGAGAGAGAAACTAAAGAGAACTATGTGAAAAATGATTAACCACACACCCTCTCCATCAAAGGAGAGGGTTTATATACCCAAGCCTTTTGATGGGCTTGGGCTTACAATGTTGGGCCGGCCTACACATGTTGTAGGCTAGGCTTGACTTTGTTGTTTAATAAAGATATTAACTAAACTACGAGCTATTACATGGACTATCGTTGGAGTGACCGATCCTTCTTAATACGTAAAACGTATTTCCAACAATCTCCCCCTAAGGGAGGTCACTCCAAACAAGGGCATTACCCAAGTTACAATAATGAGATAAACCTAGCATACTATGCTTGTCTTGAGCTCGTAGTCTTCGTCTTTCTTTTCTTTTTCTTTTCAGGTGAACATGTTGATGTCATCTTTGATATCAATCTTGAGAATTAATCTCTTGCCTTGATCTCGTGCATCCATCACTTGTGATCTTCGCCTCTTCGTGACACCATGTCCCACATACTTATACCTTCGTAATTCTTGAAAGCTTCAGAGTTCGATACAGCGGAAGACTTAACTTTTAGGCTTTCTTAAATTAGATGAGATATTAAGTGCATAAAGTATAAGAATGCGGGGACGACTTCTTCTTGGATTCTGCAACGCCACCGTCTTCAAATGCCGCAACATAAGTAGACACGAACGAAATGTCTTTGAACATTTCATTCTAATTCGGTAGCATTTTACCTCCGGTCGGTGAAGACCGTTGAACGATATTAGATATCGTACCCGTGACGGATAGTTTCAATTAAGTAACTTCCTGACAGGATTTCGCGGGTAAACCCGTTCTCTTTATTCGACCGTCCAAAGCTGAATGCGAACATAAAGAGTGAATCATTTAGATAATAATATCCGCATGATTTGAATCCGTCAATTCATGTTCCTGGAACAAGTGAAATTCAATTAAGAACCACACCATCGTTGCTTTCCAGTTGTCACGAGCTTGATTCGTATAGAATCTTGCAAGTTACCTACCAAGTGCTGTTTGAGGTTAACACTAGAAGGATTTCCAATCATCACTGTGAACACTAAGGTATCACTCTGAGTGTTCTGGCAAGATCACTAAGATATTGCGTAGAGGCCTAGAACGTGTTTAAATTCAGTTAAGAATTAAACAGCTGTTGCTTTCCAGTTATCACAAGTTTGATTCATAAAGAATCGCACAAGTCACCTACCATGAGCTTTTTGATATTCGCTCAAGAAGGATTTCCATCTTCATTGTAAATACTTTCGTATTACTCGGATGTTCAGGCAAGATCATGAAGACTTTGCGTAGGTCTCTTAAAATCTTTCTTACTTTTCACAGTGTGTGAAGAAGCAAGGAAATATGAAAGTGTGTCCTAATGAGATATTTGATGATCTCAAATGGCTCTAGACTCGATCGTGCATTTTGGATTTTAGTGATCGGAGGCTGGAGAGGAGTGCCACCTTTTCAATACCAATTTATTCGGAGTGAATAAATCAATAGATAATGTGTTGTCTCTGTGTGAATAAAACAAATACCTTTTGAGAGATATATGAGTTAGCTGGGATGGGTTGTGCATTGCATCACTGGGTCCATGATGTCTGTCTTCAATATCAAGAATCATTAAAATGATCTCAATAGCATATGTATTGACCCGGTTTCTGCCTAAGTTGTAAGGAGGGCTTCTTTCCTTACACCCTTTATCTTTACAATTCTTTTTCATTCTTAAACCCCTTCAATGCTTACCAATACGTCAAAGCTAGCACCTTGTTGTGATTGTTCCAATGCTAACTTAAGTACTTGGTCGGCATTAAGCTACATTCACAATCTTTTCTCCATCTTTCCTAAGGACTACTATTTCTAGCTATGGAATGTCCTTGGGAAGATTCCTCTGGTTCTAGAAGAATCATTGGACTTAACCTATCCTACCATCCTTATGTCACCACAATCTTCATCGTCGTGAATTAAATGAGGTTTGGGTAAGTATATGTCACCATGAAAATCCATTTTGATATGCAAATCCGTTTTGCTCCCCCTTAACATATGCCACGATATTCGAAAACATTTCGCACATGTCGGGATGAGCCAGCACATTAAGTCAAACCATTTGTGATAATATCCCATATTAAATCACATTTTCTCCCTCATATTAAAAATATTAACCCAATCGATGTTTTTAATATCAATTGATTTAATGAAGTTTTAACAAAGGTTTTGAGAAGAAAAATGCAAGTCCGTTTAATCTTCATGATATCAAACGTATGAGATATGATACCGATTTGTAACATGATCACATATTCACCATATTAGAAAAGAATTGACAAGGTTGGACCTGATAGATGAGAACATCATATGATAAGATCAAATGGTTCTTGTCAGCATATGTTGGTCGCCTCGTCACGTCTGAAGTCATCTCTTGACACCACATGTACGATTGGTATTGTTGTCTTGACACCAACTTGTGAACTTGGCATGTTCGGCATCGAAGATTCTGAATGCTTGACAATTGCTCCCCCTCAATTGTTGACCCGTGTTCTATTGAAAGAGTTGTATTCGTTTGAGTAGTCGCATCGTCGAGTATGTAGATACCAATTGTAGATAGCATGGTTGTAGAGATGATAGCTTCATAAAAACAAGACTTCTCTTGTTTTAACAAATAAATGCACTGAAACGTACATAGATTTGTGTTAGACCAAGTTATAAAGTAAACTTGATCCCTTACAAGGTTTAAAAGTAAACCTTGCCCGAGAAAATTAATTCCCGTTGAGAGCCAAAGCTTTCATAAGAAATACCTGACTTTAATATGAAAACCGGGTTGCAGTCAGAAATAACTACAAGCCATAAGGGCATGTTTTATGAAATATTTACAACTTTTGTACGAACTATATTTATGGCGCCATGTCGATATTAATCAACATTTCTAAGGCCGTAAATATTATCGTACCAAAAGACATGCCTTTGAAAAAAATAAAGTAAAAATATTTTTGGATTTTTCTGAATTTTTCAATTTTTATGGTTTTTATATGGTTTTATATTTTTGTATTTTGCTTTTGTGGATAAAGATATAAACAATATATACAAATGATCACCAAGGATACGGAGAATAGTTTTACCAGACTATTCTTTCGCTTCATCTGCTAGTTCCTTTAGAGTCTCAGGCGAGAAAGTTCTCATTCCTAGCTTGTCGGCCAAAAATTCAATTCGAGCGCGATCTAAAGCCTTCGTGAAAATATCCGCCAACTGATACTCAGATCGGACAAAGTAAAGCTCGATTACTCCATTTTCCACTTGCTCCTTGATAAAGTGGTAGCGAATGTCAATATGCTTCGACCGGGAGAATTGAACGTTGTTGCAGCATAAGGCAATTGCATTCTTGTTGTCACAGTACATCGGAATCTTATTGAAACCTAGACCATAGTCGGTTAATTGCGATCTCATCCAAAGAATTTGAGCACAGCAACCGGACATAGCTATGTATTCTGCTTCCGTACTTGAAATTGCAGCGCTTTTCTGCCTTTTTGATGCCCAACTGATTAATCGATCTCCTAGTAGTTGCAATGTTCCACTCGTGCTACGCCTTGTATCTTGACAACCCGCGTGATCCGCATCTGCATATGCCATTAGTGCAATAGAAGATTCCTTCGAATACCAAAGTCCCTGATTAATGGTTCCTTTAAGATATCGAAAGATCCTTTTAACAGTAGCTAAATGTAACTCAGTAGGCCTAGTTTGATACCTGGCACACATACATATAGCAAACTGAAGATCAGGTCGACTGGCTGTGATATACAGAAGAGTACCGATCATTCCACGATAAAGTGTCGGATCAACGGCAATTCCATGTGGATCTGCATCAATCTTAGTTCGTTCCACCATTGGAGTGTCCACGGGGTCGCAAGATTCCATCTTATACTTCTTAAGCGATTCAAGGGCATACTTGGATTGATTTATAAAGATGCCTCTGGGACTCTGAGATATCTGAAGACCTAAGAAGAATGATACCTTGCCCATCATTGACATCTTAAACTTGGAAGACATGAGTGTCCCAAACTCATCCGATAAGGTTTGGGTCGAGGCTGCAAATATAATATCATCAACATATATTTGTACCATAATCATATCTTTACCTCGTTTCTGAATGAACAGCGTGGGATCCACTTTGCCTTTAGCGAAGCCTTGCGAAATGAGGAATTGTGACAGTAGATCATACCATGCGCGAGGAGCTTGCTTCAACCCATAGAGAGCCTTCTTAAGCTTATACACATGATTTGGATAATTAGGATTCACAAAACCATCCGGTTGTTGAACATAGACCTCTTCCTTGAGTTCACCATTAAGAAATGCCGTCTTCACATCCATCTGATAGACGATCATATTCGTATGGGTTGCATAAGCGAGGAATAGTCGAATAGCTTCCAAACGGGCAACAGGCGCAAAGGATTCCATAAAGTCGATGCCTAATAATTGCTTGTATCCACGAGCTACTAGTCGAGCTTTGTTCTTCAATATTTCGCCTAACTCATCGAGTTTCACCTTGTAAACCCATTTCAAAGTGAGTAACTGCACTTGATCCGGGCATGGGACAAGTTCCCAAACTTCAAGACGTATAAACTCATTAAGTTCTTCTTGCATAGCTTCTATCCAACAGGATTGAGTAAAAGCTTCTTGCCATGTTTTAGGTTCAACTTCAGTGAGAAAAGCATCAAAGTGACAAAACATTGCACTTTCTTGTAACTGACTTCGTGTGGATACCGGACGATTAGGGTCACCAATAATAGAATCTATAGGATGATCCTTTGTCCACTTGCTGTCATGTTCACGAATCCGTGGATTGGAGTAAACCGTAGAAGGAGCTTCCTCTGAGGTGGACGACCCGACTTGATTAGGGTCGGGAATTGGTACACCAAAGAATGGAAGTTCACGCATTTGAGTGAATTCCAAATCGTGATCATCATCATCCTCTTCATCATCAATAGGCATGACATGGGTAGTTGAAACATGTGTTGGTTGAGAATTACTCGTTGAAGGTATATCTTGACCAATTGTAGGTGCAGATGTGTCTGACTGTGCTTCGGTTGCTGGGGCAACAACTTCGGTTACTGGAGCTATTACCTCAGGTTCTAGAGCAACAATACTTGGAGGAGTAAAGAATTCATCAAAGAACGGTTGAAACAACGTATCCCATTCCTTCCTAGTAGGTGGTGTAAATGATGATGAAGAAGTGTTGTTTGGGACAAGACCAGAACTAATATTACTGGGTCCCATTTCATGAAGTGCGGGTTCAGAGCTGATTTGCTCAGAAGCTGATGAGACTGCTTTTATACATAGTCTCATCGTTCAAATCGGGTTTAAAATGCATAAAATATCATTAAAAATGCCAAATATATGCTCGTATTTGTTACTTGTGTATTTTTAGGTACGGATATTGAGGAAATGGCAAAAGATCACAAGAATCATTCAAAAACGAACACGGGAAACGAAGTCGCACAATGAACCGGGCCCAAGTTTGGATTTTACAAAAATGCCCTTGAAGTTTTGAAGATTGGCAACTTTAGTCCCTCAACTTTTGAAGATTTACACTTTATACCCCTCAAATATTCAAAATTATGAATAGGGTCCCTAAAGTTTGAAGACTATACAAGATCAGCCCTTGAAGAATCCAAGAAGTACCAAAGAAGCCCTTGGAAAAGTTTTTTAAACAACTTGTGCCATTTTTGACAACTTGCCAAAAGTTGTCATGTGTTAAATGGGCGTTGATGCTATTTATTACAAAGTGGAAAGAAGAAGAAACATGGGGGGTTGAAACTGCCAGACAACAAAACTCACACAACCACTCAGAATGTGACACCTCAGCAAACCCACCCATTTACCCATCCACCCGACCCTACCCACTATCCAACCCACCCTTAACTAAATACTGGGTCAAACCCCAGTCAACCCATTACCCTTTCCCACCAAAACACTTCATTTGAAAACATTATTACCCAAAATGGATTAAACCACCACCTAATCTCACTTAAACCCTAAATTACCCCAGGTGCAATTAAAATCAAATCAAAGGGTTTTTGTCTATTTCCCTCCAGATCTTTGATTAAACCCTTTCTCACCAAAACCCACATTCCACATCACCACAAGACACACCCATGTGTCTTGTGGGACCCTCCCCTGCACCCATCGTTTTCCCCTAAACCCTAAACCCGACACATCCAACTTTTCACACATATTCCTTTGTCCCTAAGAACAAATATACGGCCAAGATCACTTTGAAATAGCTGGCTACAACAACAAGATCACATGGGCGCGTTTGACTGATTTTGAAGACAAAGACCAAGGGCTTTTTAGGAATTCCAGTTACTAGGGTTTAGTAGTTCTAGATACTTCTTTTCAGTTGTATATAAGGAGACGTTTGTGTCCCTTATCACTTTGTTCCAGTTTTTGGCTTTCAAAATATTGTAATTCCGTTTTCTTAATATAAAAGTTTGGTGTTTGTTTTTGAACAAGTGTAATTCCTTTTTATGATTATTAAAAGTGTGTGTTTGTTGAGAAAGCTAAGACTGAGTTCCAAAATCAATTTGTGTGTTTAAGGTTTTCAAAAGGTTTTAAAAAGGATTTTGATTTCAGAAAATTTAAATCCAAAAAAGTGAAAGTGGATTTGGATTTTGATTTCTGAGTGTTAAAATTGTTTTTAAAACGTGTTAAGTTCCAAGTTCTAAGGTTCTAAGGTTCTAAGAAAGTTTCAAAAAATCAGTATACTTTTGCTTGTGTGCTCATTGATTTTTGCAGGAAAGTTTGTGAAGCTTCCTTGCTGTCCAAGGTCCAGCATAGGCCCCAGCCTATAGGAGGTGGCAAAGCAGCCACTAAGGGACCTGGATGTAGGTCCCTTAAGGTGATTTCTTGTTTCCCATTTAAATTTTTAGTTTTCTGAATTTTGTGCATTTTGTGTGATCTGCATGCAAAGTTGTTTATGTGGTTTGATTTGAGTTCTTTTAGGTGTAATATGCATGATAGAAGCTTTTTGAATCAGTTTGGTGTAGCTTAAAAGAGATTTGCTTTGTTTAATTGTGTTTATCAGTTTTTAAGGGGTGTTTGGATCTGCATATTCACTTGAGTTTCTTGGGAAATTTGTGTGTTAAAACCTGTTGATTTCACTCATTTACTTGTTATTAGATAGTACTAGTACTTAGTTTTCAATTTGGACAGGTTTTGAACACTTTGGTATGCTAAAATATTGAAAACTTGGTCAAAAAAATCAGTAAGTCTTTGATTTGCCAGGATTTGTGTTTGATTATGCCTCCAATTTGGAAATCTGTTAGATACTAGGTCTAGTTAGGGTTTGTTGTCATTCATTTGTCACTTGATTTGATTGTGTGTAAGTTTGTGTGCATTGAATCTCACTCTTATGCCATTTGAACCAACAAATCATATCAGAACTGCATAAGTCCTTAATCAGAAACTTGAATGCCATTTTGGTGAATTGTGCTTGAATTTTTGCTAAGATTTGTGCTTGTTTTCTTGTTATTCTTGACTTCCCACAACCCAACTGGTTGTGGGAGTGCCATATTGTCCATCAATCACCACAAAGAAGCAAGGTTCAAGTCCTCTTGATCCTATTTTGCACAAGTGAAGATTTCAGTTCTTGTGTTTAAAAAGAAAAATCCAACTGGGCACGTTTTTTGGTTCCTGATTAGCTTAATCTTTGATAAATTGGATTGTTAATTGTGTTTAGGTAAGTAAAAGGTTACTGGATTTGAGTTTTTAAAAGTTAAAAAGAAAAAAAAATAGAACAAAAAGGACGTGGCCAGGACTCGAACCTGCGCCACTCCTTTCACAACACAACACACTCACCACTGCGCCCTTGGGTCTTTTACTGACAAAGGGTGCATTTGAAAGATACTTAAGGTGTGTTTGTGTGGGCTTATATAATTAAAGCCGTGGCTTATTTTGGGCTTTTTCAGCTTATCCTTTAAGCTTTTTGACCCCAGCTTATTTTTCTAGGTTTGTCTTTTCATTTAGGATTTTTCTAGCTTAAACTTTGATTTTTCCCTTTCTTTAATAATTTTTTATTATTTTTTAATTATCCGTATTTCATTAATTAATTTAAAAATAGCAAAAAGTGTTTTTAATTTTTTGAAAAATAGTGTTTAGTTTTTAATTTATATATTTGAGGTTTACTGCCCAAAAGGTTTTCAAAAACTTTAATTTTTAATTTTACTTGATTTTAGGGTTTTTAGACAACTTTAAAATTTAATATTAAATTAATAAAAAGGTTTTAGGAACTTTTGATTGAATTTTTGTTTTAGTTATATTATTTAGGATTTTTGGAAATTTGTTAGAATTTATTTATAAACTTTTTATTTTTTTGATTATTTTAATATTATTTTATTCCCAAAAATAGAAAGTTGGTTTTTTCTATTTTTTTCATTTTTCCTAGATTGTAGACATATAATTAGGAGTTTTGTCACTTTCCAAATAGTTTTTAGGCTTTTCATTTATTTTCTATAATTAATTTAAGTTTTAATAGATTTTAATAACTTTTAAGTGTTTAAAAATAGTTTAATTTGGTTTTAAAATTTTTAAAAATAGTTTTTAGCTTAATTAGGTTATTTTTGAGGTTTACGAACTATAAAATCTTGTTTAGGGCTTTTTAATAATTACTTTTGATGTTTAGGGCTTTAATTAGCATTAAAAAGTCATTATCTAATTAATTAAAAGGTTTTAGCAAGTTTTGATTTTTTGTAAACCCTTAGAATATTATTGTGGATTTTTAGTAATTTTTAGGAATTTTTAGGTTAAAATTTTAATTTTTGTAGTTTTTACGGTTTTACGTGTTCGCCTTTTTCGTCTTAGTTTAATCCGTATTCGTAACCGTCTTTTCTTTCCTTTATCATTTCTATTCTCTTTTCTTGTTAATAAAATCATCAATCAAAATCAACTCATTACACAACACACTAGCCTCCTCGAGAGAACGAACTTGGACTTCATTTGGGTCATTAGTGCTCGGTTTTCCTAAACCGACACTTAACGCTTACCACTACTTTGCCTCTCTTTTCCTAAAGGGTAGCAAAAACACTATATCATTGTTGGCGCCGCTGCCGGGAGGCGTGTTGTGTTTTGATTGAACCATTGTTTTTTTTATATTAGCCATAATAGTATTTGTATTAGTAGCACTCTACTAATACGTATTATCGTTTTTCGGTTTTTGTGTGAATATTATTACTATATTGTATACGTAGAACAATAAATTTACAAGTACTCCAAATACGTGAGAAATCACAACCTTGACTTGGGAGGTCATTACCCAATCATTGTATTCGAATCTCAAACCAAAGAAAAAAAAGGCAAAAATAGATAAATACTTTCGTGAAGCTTAATCTTGAAAATACAAACTATAAGGTGGGTATAAGGCGGTTGTATTTCACGACCTAAAGGAAAAAGGCTCTTAAGTGCTTCGCGCCGCCTCGTTTCCTCCGCTTGCTTGTGCGTATTTGATTTTGAGAGTGAATCGAGGGTTTTGCCGCCCAAAGTATTATTACATATCATATATATTTTCTTGGTTTCTATTGATTAAACCCTCTTGAACGATTTGGTGTTCCACCATCGTTCTAAAGTCATCGAAGGCGTTCACTTCACGTGATCGTTTTCATTCCTTGAGGCTTCTTTAATCAAGAGATTTGATTAAGGAGGAGATTTGTAGATTATTGTCTACTTAATACATTCACCAATTTCCAAAAAGTTAATACAATCAAAAACCACAAAAAAATTGAAAAATACAAAACACCAAAAAGAATCTTCTTTGCTCGTCTCCTCGTTGTACGTGACGTTTATGCTAACTCGTAATCAAGCAAAACGTGCACGTAGACGAAAGAACAAAACTCCCACTCCAACTCATTCTAGTGAGGAGTCTCCTATTGACGAACCCATTGTACGAGAAGCACCTACCATGGCGAATCGAACTATGATGGAGTTACTTCAAGCACCCACCGAGGGTTATGGAGAAGCTATTGTGATTCCCGCAATCCTTGCGGAGAATTTTGAGGTGAAAACGGGTTTGTTGTCGATGATCCAAAACAACAAATTCCGTGGTGATGAGAAGGACAATCCCCACAACCATATCCGCCAATTTAATCGTCTTACCGCCACGTGCAAATTCAAGGATGTCTCGAATGACTCGATTAAGATGATGCTTTTTCCGTATTCCTTAGCGGGGCCCGCTAAAATTTGGTTAGAGAAAGAGCCACCCAATTCTATATTGACGTGGAAGGATCTCGTTTCAAAATTTGTGAACCAATTTTTTCCGCCCTCTAAGACTACGCATTTGAAAAATGAGATTTCTAAATTTTCACAAGAATCAAATGAAAGTTTTTCTACGGCTTGGAATAGGTTTAAGGAGATGTTACATGAATGTCCTCATCACGGTTTTTCCGATTTGCACCAAATAGACACGTTTTACAATGGACTTAACGATCATGAAAGAGATTATTTGAATGCCGCCGCGGGTGGTAATTTTTTGTGTAAAACGGTTGAAGAAGCTTTGGTCATAATTGAGAATAGGTCTAAGGTTTATAGCCCTCGTAACACACCGAGTGTTGCCAAAATGGGCTCATCATCGTCTCGTAGTATCAATGCCTTGCAAGATGAAGCAAATGAGGAGAATCGGTTTTTTGATAGATTTTCTAGCCTTATGTCCCATTGGAAAGCTCAAGAAGCTTCGAACTCCGCTTCGGTTAAAGCGGTTTCTAAGAGTTGTTTGTCGTGTGGTGGAGCTCATGATCTTTCCGAGTGCATTACCGCGGATGGTAACACTTCGAGTGCTTATGTAGCCACGGGAACTTATAACCAAATCGGTCAAGGTTCCCGCCAAAATCAAGCTCCACCAAATCAAAATGCTAATAACTATCGCAACAACAACCAAGGTGGAAATTATCAAGGAAATCAAAGAAATTATAACAAGGGTAATTATCAAAGTGGTAATGGGAAAATTTCAAACCAAAACCAAAACCGTGATTTTCAAACTTCTAACCAAGGTTTTCAAAACGATCACACCAAAAATCTTCAAGGAGAGTTTTTGAATTATGCAAAGGCTAATGATGCTAAGTTTGACAATATGCAACGTGAAATGGTTAGCTTAAGGTCCGAGTTGAAAAACGAGCTTAAAAACGAACTTGCTAATGAACTTAAAACTCATGCTAATAAAATGGAAGGAAATATCACACGTCTCCAACAAAATCAACAAAAAATGGAGCAAGGTCAACATGAGATTAAGCAAGAGTTGTTAAAAGCGGATGCTAGGCAATCTAAGTTTGAAGACCGTATGGCTAAGATGTTTGAAGCTATCATGTGTAAGCCCTCTTCTTCGGGTGGTCTTCCTAGTGATACCATCGTGAACCCGAAAGGAGAATTGAAGGTTATTACTACTCGTAGTGGTAAAACTTTCAAAGAACCCATTTCTCGTCCAAGTACTTCTATGGAGAAGGAAAAAGAGAAAAAACCCAAGGTTGTGGTAGAAAAGGAGCAAATTTCAAGCCCACGAAGTACCGCTCAAACCACACCTACGGTTGAACCTACACCAATCATGGAACCCGAGATTCCAAGGACGATGCCTATGCCTACTATGCCCCAACCCACACCACCTTTACCCTACCCTTCAAGACGAGACAAGGAAAAGGCACAAGAACGAAATAATTATCAATTTGAACTCTTTATGAAAATGTTTCGTGACTTGCATTTCAATATAAGTTTTGCCGACGCCTTAGTCATGATGCCTCGATTTGCCGCGAACTTCAAAAGTATGTTGAATAACAAAGAGAAATTGCAAAAATCGTCTAGTTGTTCATCGGTTTTTCTAAGCCGCATACCTCAAAAAGTCGGTGATCCTGGAAAATTTTTAATCCCATGTGCAATCCAAGACATAGAAGAATGCTGCGCCTTGGCCGATCTTGGTGCTAGTATTAATTTGATGCCTCTTGAGATTTTTAAATCGCTCAATCTTCCAAATCTCACTCCTTCAAGAATGTCAATCGAGATGGCCGATCATTCTACGATTCTAGCTTGTGGAGTTGCCGAGGACGTCTTTGTAAAAATTGGAAAATTCTATTATCCCATGGACTTTATTGTTGTTGACATTCCCATCGATCCTAAAGTTCCGTTAATTTTAGGTCGATCTTTTTTGGATACCTCGAGAGCACTTATCGATGTGCATGCAAGAAAAATCACTCTTCGTTTCAATGAGGAAGAACTCGTCATTAATGCAACCCAAAACTCCACTCTTTCTCATGTGTATTCTATCACATCTTTGTACAATGTCAATCCCATCAAAAGCATTTGCAAAAAGATTTCAAATAGAGTTTTAGGAGTTGTTGATAAAAATGAAGTTCCGTCCCCTCCGCCGGTGGAGGTTAAGAGTGTTAAGCTTACGATTCCAATCTCGAGTGATTCTTCGGATGATGAATACGTTGATCCCGATGGGGAGGTTTTCTTTGTTGACAAATGTTTTGAAAACTTACCACCACCTAAACCAAAAAGATTTCAAAATGTGAGAATTTTTAGTGTGACTAACATTGCTTTAGATACACCAAATATTTTTGACATAATTAAATCGGGTTTTCACAAGGAGAGTGTAAAAGATGAAAAAGGAAAAGATTTTGAATGTGATTTAAAAGATTTTTCTACAACTCTAACTCCGTCATCACCGCGTTTATTGAGTACTACAAGCTCGTCTTCTCCTTTTGACGATGCTTTGTGTGGACTTAGTGTGGGGGAATCCCCTTATGTTCCCTCCCCTTTCTCCACCGAGGACGAGATATTTGATCCTGGAATTGCTTATATAGGGAAATCTCGGTCTTCCACCGATGCAATAAATGGAAAATCTTTTCATTTGATTGGTGCGAGTCTACCTCGAGTAGCTCAATGTTTTCATGACTTACCCATTGTCCCACCCTTCTATTTCTTCTCTCCTATTTTCTTGAAACTCTTTGAGTTTTTGTTGGCACACCTTGAAGTGGCGTTGATTTGTTTTTCCAATGAAAACGAGAACGCCATCTTCGATCCCGGTATTTTGCACCATCAAAGGACTTAGTCCTTAATACCGGTTGTTTTTGGGCCTTGTTTATCATGTAAGCCCCACTAAAAATTGACCACACCATGATTATCCCTAAATGATCACATTTATGGGGATTCGAGTCGAGCTTTTGACTCGGTTATCAAAAACAAGGTGCCTCGTGGGGGAGACCCATGCTTATCCATGTACATATTATTGCTTTCTAATTAGTTTAATGTGAGGGGATTTGTGCCCTTCCAACCTTTGTTCCGTGGTTGTTTGTGAATTGTGGTTTTTAGATCATGATCTTCACGATTGGAGCCTCTCGTGTTCGTTTCATGGGAGCACTCGATCGTTTGCTTTGGAGACCTTTCCCAATATCCAAGTGATATATCCTTTTATGTTCTAACCTTAGGTTTTTAGCACACTTCATAAACGGCTATTAATTTATTGGTTACACCCTTTCCATGCTAGATTAGGCATTCGACTACGTCTCTAGTATGGGGGTGTTTGCACCCCTAGACTCGAAACATTGAGGACAATGTTTAACTTTAGTATGGGGGGTGAATAGATAATTGCCTTGCCAAACCTTCACGCTTTCCAAAGTTTATCTTTTTGTTATCGTTTTTGTTGCAAAATAAGGCTAAAAATGGCCAAATTTTAAAACTTTTCTCATGTTTTATAAGTGTTTGAAGACACGAATGTAGGTTTTCCGATGGCGAGAATAAGAGTAATTTTTGACTCGACCGTGCGTGTTGAGCACTTAGCTTTGATTCCTTAACTACACATTAGGCTAAGTCTCTTAAATGAGGACGAGAGATGATAGAGTTAATTATAAGTTACTATGCTAAACGTAGAGTACTCGTATTCTTTCAAAAACTCATGTGTTCTCGTTGTTTGCTTATTCTCCCTTCGCATGTAAATATTTTTTGCTTAATAAATATTGACTTAGCGGTTTAGTTAGGATTGTTGGGTTTCTAGTCTTTTCTAGTAGCTTCCGTGTAATTAAATTGGGAAGACATTAAGGTATCGCCAGCGTCACGGTTTTGAAGTATTGGCACCCGAATAATCGAAAGCTTCACCCAATAATAAGATTTCAAGTGCTCACCAAAATCTAGCAAACAATTTGAAGCCCCACAAGGCCTAAAATCTATGCAAAATTGAAAGTGAATCAAGCCTTAATCTTCGAAGCTTTAAAGATCCAAAATTCGCTTTAGCGTGAGGATATACGTCTTTGGCTAATAAAACCACCGATGAGGCGGATAATAAAAGGAAAGGCAAGACTGAAGTCATAATAAAAGCTTCATGGCGAAGTTGAATAAAAGATGGAGGTAAACCAAAGATAATAAGGTCCTTCCGTTAGGGGGCGTATAAAAGTCTTGGTAATAAGTCTCATGTTCAAAACCGTTATAAAACCGTGTTTATCGATTCTTCTTGTCAACTTAATTTTTTAACATCGTTGTCTATTAGGAGGGGTTATTGATTTGATGGTCTTAGTTACACCGTTAGGACTCTATTTTTAGACCTAAATCTCTATTATCGCATAAGTCAATGATGTATCCTCGTGATCATTAAGACATAATAAAATATAAGAGATACAACTTAGGAATAATGGGAGAATAAGTACGTGATTAGGGCATATGAGTAGTGTTAGCATTACTAACTTATAATGACAATGATCTCGTTGCACGCTTGGCATGGAATTAAGGTGAAAATCGAGGACGATGAAATTATTTCTAACGAAGCATTCACGTGTTCTTATTCTATGAACCTAAACGTCCCATTTTGCGATGAAAATCATACATTATGTCTATAACACAAGTAGTAGTAGTAGTGTAGCTAGTTTATCATTTCAATAAAGTGAATATAAAATTGAATTTTGGAGGTGCTACGATACTTTATTCTAGCATTGCGTGAGGGCACGGCAATGGTTTAGTATGGGGGAGTGATGAGACTGCTTTTATACATAGTCTCATTGTCCAAATCGGGTTTAAAATGCATAAAATATCATTAAAAATGCCAAATATATGCTCGTATTTGTTACTTGTGTATTTTTAGGTGCGGATATTGAGGAAATGGCAAAAGATCACAAGAATCATTCAAAAACGAACACGGGAAACGAAGTCGCACAATGAACCGGGCCCAAGTTTGGATTTTACAAAAATGCCCTTGAAGTTTTGAAGATTGGCAACTTTAGTCCCTCAACTTTTGAAGATTTACACTTTATACCCCTCAAATATTCAAAATTATGAATAGGGTCCCTAAAGTTTGAAGACTATACAAGATCAGCCCTTGAAGAATCCAAGAAGTACAAAAGAAGCCCTTGGAAAAGTTTTTTAAACAACTTGTGCCATTTTTGACAACTTGCCAAAAGTTGTCATGTGTTAAATGGGCGTTGATGCTATTTATTACAAAGTGGAAAGAAGAAGAAACATGGGGGGTTGAAACTGCCAGACAACAAAACTCACACAACCACTCAGAATGTGACACCTCAGCAAACCCACCCATTTACCCATCCACCCGACCCTACCCACTATCCAACCCACCCTTAATTAAATACTGGGTCAAACCCCAGTCTACCCATTACCCTTTCCCACCAAAACACTTCATTTGAAAACATTATTACCCAAAATGGATTAAACCACCACCTAATCTCACTTAAACCCTAAATTACCCCAGGTGCAATTAAAATCAAATCAAAGGGTTTTTGTCTATTTCCCTCCAGATCCTTGATTAAACCCTTTCTCACCAAAACCCACATTCCACATCACCACAAGACACACCCATGTGTCTTGTGGGACCCTCCCCTGCACCCATCGTTTTCCCCCAAACCCTAACCCGACACATCCAACGTTTCACACATATTCCTTTGTCCCCAAGAACAAATATACGGCCAAGATCACTTTGAAATAGCTGGCTACAACAACAAGATCACATGGGCGCATTTGACTGATTTTGAAGACAAAGACTAAGGGCTTTTTAGGAATTCCAGTTACTAGGGTTTAGTAGTTCTAGATACTTCTTTTCAGTTGTATATAAGGAGACGTTTGTGTCCCTTATCACTTTGTTCCAGTTTTTGGCTTTTAAAATATTGTAATTCCGTTTTCTTAATATAAAAGTTTGGTGTTTGTTTTTGAACAAGTGTAATTCCTTTTTATGATTATTAAAAGTGTGTGTTTGTTGAGAAAGCTAAGACTGAGTTCCAAAATCAATTTGTGTGTTTAAGGTTTTCAAAAGTTTTTAAAAAGGATTTTTATTTCAGAAAATTTAAATCCAAAAAAGTGAAAGTGGATTTGGATTTTGATTTCTGAGTGTTAAAATTGTTTTTAAAACGTGTTAAGTTCCAAGTTCTAAGGTTCTAAGGTTCTAAGAAAGTTTCAAAAAATCAGTATACTTTTGTTTGTGTGCTCATTGATTTTTGCAGGAAAGTTTGTGATGCTTCCTTGTTGTCCAAGGTCCAGCATAGGCCCCAGCCTATAGGAGGTGGCAAAGCAGCCACTAAGGGACCTGGATGTAGGTCCCTTAAGGTGATTTCTTGTTTCCCATTTAAATTTTTAGTTTTCTGAATTTTGTGCATTTTGTGTGATCTGCATGCAAAGTTGTTTATGTGGTTTGATTTGAGTTCTTTTAGGTGTAATAGGCATGATAGAAGCTTTTTGAATCAGTTTGGTGTAGCTTAAAAGAGATTTGCTTTGTTTAATTGTGTTTATCAGTTTTTAAGGGGTGTTTGGATCTGCATATTCACTTGAGTTTCTTGGGAAATTTGTGTGTTAAAACCTGTTGATTTCACTCATTTACTTGTTATTAGCTAGTACTAGTACTTAGTTTTCAATTTGGACAGGTTTTGAACACTTTGGTATGCTAAAATATTGAAAACTTGGTCAAAAAAATCAGTAAGTCTTTGATTTGCCAGGATTTGTGTTTGATTATGCCTCCAATTTGGAAATCTGTTAGATACTAGGTCTAGTTAGGGTTTGTTGTCATTCATTTGTCACTTGATTGGATTGTGTGTAAGTTTGTGTGCATTGAATCTCACTCTTATGCCATTTGAACCAGCAAATGATATCAGAACTGCATAAGTCCTAAATCAGAAACTTAAATGCCATTTTGGTGAATTGTGCTTGAATTTTTGCTAAGATTTGTGCTTGTTTTCTTGTTATTCTTGACTTCCCACAACCCAACTGGTTGTGGGAGTGCCATATTGTCCATCAATCACCACAAAGAAGCAAGGTTCAAGTCCTCTTGATCCTATTTTGCACAAGTGAAGATTTCAGTTCTTGTGTTTAAAAAGAAAAATCCAACTGGGCACGTTTTTTGGTTCCTGATTAGCTTAATCTTTGATAAATTGGATTGTTAATTGTGTTTAGGTAAGTAAAAGGTTACTGGATTTGAGTTTTTAAAAGTTAAAAAGAAAAAAAAAATAGAGCAAAAAGGACGTGGCCAGGACTCGAACCTGCGCCACTCCTTTCACAACACAACACACTCACCACTGCGCCCTTGGGTCTTTTACTGACAAAGGGTGCATTTGAAAGATACTTAAGGTGTGTTTGTGTGGGCTTATATAATTAAAGCCGTGGCTTATTTTGGGCTTTTTCAGCTTATCCTTTAAGCTTTTTGACCCCAGCTTATTTTTCTAGGTTTGTCTTTTCATTTAGGATTTTTCTAGCTTAAACTTTGATTTTTCCCTTTCTTTAATAATTTTTTATTATTTTTTAATTAGCCGTATTTCATTAATTAATTTAAAAATAGCAAAAAGTGTTTTTAATTTTTAGAAAAATAGTGTTTAGTTTTTAATTTATATATTTGAGGTTTACAGCCCAAAAGGTTTTCAAAAACTTTAATTTTTAATTTTATTTGATTTTAGGGTTTTTAGACAACTTTAAAATTTAATATTAAATTAATAAAAAGGTTTTAGGAACTTTTGATTGCATTTTTGTTTTAGTTATATTATTTAGGATTTTTGGTAATTTTTTAGAATTTATTTATAAACTTTTTATTTTTTTGATTATTTTAATATTATTTTATTCCCAAAAATAGAAAGTTGGTTTTTTCTATTTTTTTCATTTTTCCTAGATTGTAGACATATAATTAGGAGTTTGTCACTTTCAAAATAGTTTTTAGGCTTTTCATTTATTTTCTAGAATTAATTTAAGTTTTAATAGATTTTAATAACTTTTAAGTGTTTAAAAATAGTTTAATTTGGTTTTAAAATTTTTAAAAATAGTTTTTAGCTTAATTAGGTTATTTTTGAGGTTTACAAACTATAAAATCTTGTTTAGGGCTTTTTAATAATTAATTGTGATTTTTAGGGCTTTAATTAGCATTAAAAAGTCATTATCTAATTAATTAAAAGATTTTATCAAGTTTTGATTTTTTGTAAACCCTTAGAATATTATTGTGAATTTTTAGTAATTTTTAGGAATTTTTAGGTTAAAATTTTAATTTTTGTAGTTTTTACGGTTTTACGTGTTCGCCTTTTTCGTCTTAGTTTAATCCGTCTTCGTAACCGTCTTTTCTTTCCGTTCTCATTTCTATTCTCTTTTCTTGTTAATAAAATCATCAATCAAAATCAACTCATTACACAACACACTAGCCTCCTCGAGAGAACGAACTTGGACTTCATTTGGGTCATTAGTGCTCGGTTTTCCTAAACCGACACTTAACGCTTACCACTACTTTGCCTCTCTTTTCCTAAAGGGTAGCAAAAAAACTATATCAGAAGCCATTGCTGTCAGCTCATCAAAATCAACATTCATAGTTTCGAGGATCTTGCGAGAGTTACGGTTGTAGATTCGGTATGCCTTCTTTGCGGGTGCGTAACCAATGAAAATACCAATATCAGCCTTTGGTTGAAGTTTTCCCAAATTGTCACCATCATTATTTGGATAGCAAAGAGAACCAAATACATGAAGATATGATAAATCTGGTACTTTTCCATGGAGAAGCTCATAAGGTGTTTTACCATGGCGTTTACGAAATAGTGACCGGTTTTGGGTGTACACTGCTGTAGATACTGCTTCTGCCCATAAAAACAATGGAGCCTTTGCGTAAATTAACATCGTTCGAGCAGCTTCCATAAGTGTGCGATTTCGCCTTTCAACGACACCGTTTTGTTGTGGAGTGCGTGCAACGAATGTTTCATGAGAGATGCCAACTTCTTCATAATAATCACGCAAGATTTGATTCACAAATTCGGTTCCATTATCTGTACGAATGCGTCGGACAGTAGTGTTGAGACGTACTTGAATCATCTTGAGAAATCCGATGATGAATTTAGGTGCCTCATTTTTTGCTTTAAGAAATTTCACCCATGTAAACCGAGAGTAATCATCGATAATGACGAGGATGTACTTTTTGCCACTAAGACTTTCAACACGCATTGGCGCACAAAGATCCATATGCAACAGATAAAGTTTCTCTTGGTTGGTGTCTTCAGTCTTGGGTTTATATGACTTCTTAGTGTTTTTCCCCATTGTACACGCGGAACACAAATGATCCTTGTGAAATGATAGTTTAGGAAGACCACGAACAAGTTCGTTTTTCGCCAAGTGATTAATAGCGTCAAAGTTAAGATGAGATAACCGTCGATGCCATAACCGTGACTTAGTATTCGATGCTTTGGAGAGAAGACATACGGGAGAAGCGGCCATCATGTCTTGTAGAGACAAAGTATACAAATTATTCCCTCGAGTACCTTTCAATAAATCAACCCCTTCCAAATTACGAATGAAGCAGGTATGCTCTCGAAAAGCAACTTCTAGGTTTGCATCACAAAATTGTCCCACAGAAAATAAGTTGTGACCAAGACCTTCCACGTAATACACTCTTGAAATAATAACATTCCCAATATGATATTCACCATAACCCATTATCTTTGCAATATGATCATTCCCAAATCTAACCGTACCAAGAAACTTGCTGACGAAATTTCTGAGCTGAGAGCGATCTCCGGTCATATGCTTGGAGCAACCAGAGTCCAAATACCAGAGAACAATTTGGACCACCTGTTTTCAATAACAACAGTAGACAATGCATTGGAAACTATTGGTTCCTGAGTGTTAGTAGATACAGATATAGAATTATCAGAATTGCTAACATGTTTGTGACCCTTAGATTTCCTGCGTTTTCTAATGTGAGTTTTAGCACTAACAGGTTTTACAGTTCCAACTTTCTTAGGTTTTGGATTATCCGCGGGCACTACAGTGGGAGTAGACCTACTTAAAGGGCACTTGTTTCCTACAGTAGTGTTAGTGTTCCTAGTTAAAGGACACGCTTGTGTTTTGGTAGCCTTGGTACTCCTAGTTAAAGGGCACGATTTCTTCACTTCAGTGGGAGTGATCCTAGTTAAAGGGCACGTATTTCCTACTATAGTAAAAGTTCTACCATTGGGGCGCCACATCCAACCAACTTGGGTTAACACTTTCCCAGTCGGTTTCCATTCTAATCCATTTTTCCGGGCATGCATCTCATTCACATGGTCAATAAGGCAAGAATCATGACGACTAGAAAACATACATTCATTGCAATTCCAACATTTCAAATTAGAATTCACAGTAGGCTTAGAACGCTGCACAACCGCAGAGCCTTTAGGTTTAGCTACATGATTCTTTTTATTCAAAACATAAATAACATTCCTAGGATGGGCTTCTACTTTCTTCTTCACTTGACTACTAGATGGGGGCAAGATCCTATCATTCTTCTTGTTTCTTTTAAGCTTAGATCTTTGAGCCTTAGTAGTGGTGCTTACTCCTGTAGAAGGCAACACGGGAATATTAGAAGCTGGTTTTGATTCCGCATTATCTTTAGTGACTAAAGTTTGAGATGGTTTAGTCCTAGGGCCCTTGTTAAGTGGTGTGACGGCTATAAGGGTTCTTTTGATTGCACTAGAGGACGATGCTGAGATAGTGGCTGCGTTATCCACAACATTCTTACCTTTTAGAGTACGAAGTGTTTCCTTTAACTCAGCCAAGACCAGATTTTTATCACAAATTTGTTCCCTCAAATCAGATATTTCCACCGACTTTCGATTCAATTGTTCAATCAACGATTGATTCTGTGCAGTGGTATTAGCACATGCGGGCTTTACTGAATCGAAGAGTCGTGTATTTTTCTGTTTTAAGTTATCAACTTTGGACAAAATCTTGGAAACTCGATTATCTAGATCAAGTTTAAGATTCTCAGCGGCCTCAAGTACGTTCACACAGTTAAGCTCCTTAGATTTCTCTATGTCTATCGGCAAAGATTGAGCAACCTTGTCACTTGGCTGACGCTGTTTTGATTGTAAATTCAATCGAAAATTCTTTTCAAAGTTTGCATCATCGATATTAACACCTTCGAATGACGTTTCAAAGATTTCTTGAATAAATTGTTGCTTGCATTCAAGCGAAATACAATGTGTTTGAATCTCATCAAAACGTTTTGAAAGTGAAGAATATGAATCTTGAAGCTTTAAAAATTCAGCGTCAGATTCGTGGCAAGTACTATCTACCACATTATCCACAGATTCAACATTATGCACAATAGAATCATTATCAACACTTGTATTCACACAGACATAAACTATATCATGAGACATCACTTGATTCAGAAGCAGATCATTATGGCGTGAAACCCGTTCTATTTCAAGTAAACTGTTTTCATAAGCATCATTCATTTCATTGAAAACACGTCTAACTTCTTCTATTTCCAAAAGCAAATCTTGATCAAGATTACTAAGACAAGCCTTAACATTGTCTACAAACGGAACAATTTCATTTCGGAACGCAGCTCTAGTGTGCTCAAAGTTCCATTCACCTTCCGTTATGGCCGAAGCCGTCGTACGTTCCAAAATGACCTTGTTAAAATCGGCTAAGTGTTGGTGAACCGCATTTAAGTTAACGGACGCCTTGCTTACCGGTGGAATTAACTTTGTTAAATCCTTTTTGACAAGTGTAGGAGACGTACTAGGAAGGTTTTCATTTGACAAACTTTGGGGCGCAAGAACTGTCAATTCTGCTAATTCCTTTTGTAAGCGAATGCGTGTATTTTTAGAAAATTGATCTTTGTTATGTTGATCATAATCAATTGTATGGAATTTTGAAAGCATTTTAGAATGAGTTTCATCCGCAAGTGACTGTGACTCCTCAGAACTACGAACAAACGGTGCTTCTTTTGATTTGCCAATTATGGTCATATCATAAAGACCGGGAATATATTCTTGAGCTTGTTTTGCATAACCGGGATTAGGTGGTAAATCTTGAAGACGCTTAAGTTCTAGTTCTTTAAATGATTTAGTTAAAAGATGAACCTTTTCTGTGGAAGCGTATTGTTTTAAAAGCTGTTGTTCTTTGAATTTAAGAAGTTTGGTAGCATTAATTTCCGATTCAACCTTTTTAGACTCGAGAGTTTCGAAATCCATTTTAAGTTTCTGAAAATCATTGACAACCGACTCTTTTTCTTTTAATTCATTGGAAAGATTAGTTTTTAATGATTCTATTTCTTTCAAGTGTTCAATCTTTTCAAAACGAAATTGGTCAAATTCAGAACATGTTATTTTCTCTTCTTGAGGGACCATTTCAAAAGTTTTGACCTTTTCTTTATGCAACGCAAGCTCAGCAGTTAGGGTGGAATTGGTATCTACGGATTGTCTGAGGGTCATATGCATTTGATCAATTATATGTTTAGGCACCATGACCAAATCATGTTGAGCATAAGATGCCATACCCGTCGTAGCATTTGGTTGAGGTTCACTCAAATGTGTAGGATTGGGTACCACATCATTTGAGTTACTAGTTCCCAAATGCTGTTCGAGGTTGTCATTTTCATGCCCAACTTGATGTTGGTTATCATCAATATTGTTAGATGTGGTTGGTACCTCACTGATGACATCAGAACCGTAGTGAGAGAGATTAGAAACGAGAGCAGCTTGGGCAGAGTGAATGTCATCACAATCTGAATCGTATGCATCAAGATCGTCCGCTTGATAAGCTGCATTAGAAGTGGAAACAACTGCAATGCCTTCAGTATCTGCTGCCCCTGGGTCTGCAAGAAATGCTAACTCCTCTGAATCCAAAATCTTCCCCTTAGACTGAGCATCAACCAAATACATCTTCTCACGAAACCATGCATCATCCCTCCTCCTTTTCGGCTGAGTGCATTCCCTAGCCATATGACCTTGTCCTCGGCAATTATAGCAAGTCACAACCTTCTTAGGACCAATAGGACTCCCATTTCCACTAGCTTGAGAATTCACAGCTTGATTGTTCCCAGTCCTTGTAGGAGGTCCATATGAATTTTGCCTTCCCTGAATAGGTTGCACCGTCACTTGACCATCTTGAACAGTGGCTTGTTGTCGAGGATTTGATGAGGTGCGGAGCTGATTGTTTGTTGGTGGAAATCCTCTAGTTGCAACAAGTTTTGACAAGTAGGCTGTGAGATGGTTTAGAACATCAACTGGCGTATCATTTGGAGTAAAGACCGGTGCTTGGATTGGTGGAAGTTCATTAGAGTAGAAAGCTTGTGCTGCTTGTGCTTCAATAGGAAAGTATCCTTGCTGAGGAGTATAGTCCAATGGAGAAGTGTTGGCTTGTGATAGTGATGTCTGATATGGTGGTTGCTGTGGAAAAGATTGTTGATGAACACTTTTTTGATATGCTTGCTGTGGCATCATTGGTGGTTGATAAGATGGTTGCTGATAGGTGTGTGGTGGTGGTTGCTGCAAGTATGATGGTTGTTGATAAGTATAAGCCATGTTTTGTTGAGAAGCATACATTGCAAGTGGATCATGAACTTGAGGTGTAGACAACCGAGCCTCGATCACATGGCATTCATGTTGTTGAAGAAAAGCTTGAAGTTGATCCACATTGGTGTTATGCAAGTCCTTAGCCAATTTAACATCCGTCACGTATTTTTTCCATTCTGAAGGAAGATTGTTCAAATACTTGGTGTTCAATTGAAAGGTAGGAATTGTCATGCCATAGATATTGAGCTCATTCAACAATAGGGTAAATCTCAGATAGTAATCATTGAGAGTCTCCCCTGGCACATATGCAAACTTATCAAAAGTATCATAAAGCTTACACTCTCGTTCTTGTTTAGTTAACGATGTTCCTTGCATGAGAACACGAATTCTATCCCATAACTCTTTGTCAACTTTATGTTTGCTGACGAGTTTGTAGACATCTGGAGGAAGGGCTTGGAGAATGATGTTTGTAGCATACTTATCACATTTGTCTTGAATCTTCATATCTCCGGTCAATTCACCCGTTGTGCGAGGACGAGTAGTTGTACCTTCCGTCACTGTACCATAATCTAATGGTCCATTGAGCACCGATGCCCAAATGAGATGTCCATTCTCCTTGTTCAACATATAAAGTTCCATTCGGGAAGCCCATTCCTCATACATAGTCTTCACCAACATTGGTGGACGATTATCCGTACCCGAGAGGATGGACTTATCCGTAAGAGATGTGTACTCCATTTCAATAAGTTAAGATTTACAAACGTTGATCGATCAATGAAAGAAAGTAAATGTGTTTGTTGTTGTGAGTTGAAGTCGAGAAACAATGTTAAAATCCCCTAAAATATGTTCTCAATAAACCAAAAATTCCAAGTCAAAATTACACACGATTAAGGAATAATTTTTGTTATCGGAATGTTGATCGGAATAGTGATCGGAATATCAGTCGGAATAGTGATCGGAATATCAGTCGGAATCTCCCAAATCGGAATACCTTGATCGGAATACCAAATCTGAATACCAATCGGAATGTACCTAATCGGAATGCCTAATCGGAATACCTAATCGGAATACCTTGATCGGAATACCAAATCTGAATACCAATCGGAATGTACCTAATCGGAATGCCTAATCGGAATACCTAATCGGAATACTTGATCGGAATGTACCCAAAATCGGAATCCCTAAACCCTATTCCGATTACACTGATCGGAATGTCCTATAAACCCTTTTCCGATGACCTGATCGGAATAATTCCCACTTTTCTCGGACAAAACTCAACCAATTCGTGATTTTAAGCCAAAAAATGATCAAAACACCCAAAAAATTTGTGTTTTTAGCCAAAGTAACTATACCAAATCCCTACCACAACTATGTAGAAGATTTGTATCAAGAAAAAACCATCAAAAACACAAAAAAAAAATTTGGACGTGTGAAAATGGATCAAAAATGGTGTATGAATCAAGAACACAAACACATGAACAATACAATCATCCCATGGCTCTTGATACCATTTGTAGGATATGTAAATCTTGCTTATGTTTTAGAGAGAGAAAGAGATAGAGAGATGGTGGATTACACACAATTCTAGAGAGAGAAACTAAAGAGAACTATGTGAAAAATGATTAACCACACACCCTCTCCATCAAAGGAGAGGGTTTATATACCCAAGCCTTGTGATGGGCGTGGGCTTACAATGTTGGCCCGGCCTACACATGTTGTAGGCTAGGCTTGACTTTGTTTGTTTAATAAAGATATTAACTAAACTACGAGCTATTACATGGACTATCGTTGGAGTGACCGATCCTTCTTAATACGTAAAACGTATTTCCAACAGTAGTCTCTTATGCATTTTTGACTAATCATTCATGGTTGGTATAAGTACGTCTTAAGATTCTAAGTTAGAACGTTTTATGTGTACTAGACTTATGTCATGCTTAATACTTAGCGGGTGTTATTCCTTTTATTCTTTTCAACTTTCTTTGTGAGGAATAAAGAAAAATAAGGCGACTTACAAAAAAATGAGTGGCTAGAAAAAAAGAGAAAAAAGAAAAAAAAAGAAAAAAAATAATAATAATACAAGACTCCCAAGAAGGGCAGTGAAGTGTTAATTATAGTAACTATTGAATTCTAATATTACCTTGACGGGTTGCGGGGATTTGATAGTTGCTCCAATCCAATATTACCTTGACGGGTTGCGGGATTGAAGATCCAAGGTCCCAAAAAGGCGGCGGGTGTAAATTATTGCGTGAGTTTTATTTTTCTTTCCTTAGCGAGTGTGTAGCTACTTATTAAAGCATGACATAAGGATCTTACACATAAAACGAATGACTTATTATTCTTGAGGCGGACTTATACTAATTGTGAGCGGTTTTTCGAGTAATGGATGAGAGGATTATTTAGGATTAAAACCGTGCTTCCTTATTTTTGGATTTTACATTTCTTATAATTCATGCTTTAAATAATGACAAATTTGCCCAAAAGCAATTTGCTCAAATAATAACCGGTTCCACATTTAATTGTAAGTTGATGCACTTTTTACTTGTGAATGCAATGATCCCATTTTTAAGCTTGGTATGGGAAAGTGAAACTTGAGGGTGATAAGTGTTTATGGTACCAAAAGCCCTAATCTAAGTCATTGATTTCTTTATAAGTTATCTCCATCAAAACCATTTCAAGAAAATAAAAAAAATATATATAAAAATAGAATTTTTTTTTCTTTGCATTGCATTGTAAATATTCAAAATCATTCATCATGTAGTATAGTATAGTTTATTAAATCATAAAATGGCCAAGGTGGATTAATTATGAGAAAAGTGTACTCTAGAGATTTGAAATACCGCATTGCATGAGGCCATGACAATGGTCAAGTGGAGGGGAGTTGATAAGTGTGAAAACACTCATCAATTATGATCCAAAAACCACTAAAAACACAGTCAAATACATTATACTTAACTGAAAAATATCAGAATTACGTGGGTATTTGTGTTTCATGTGTTTTCAGGTAAAAAGATGCATTTTTGAGCAAACATGAGTTTTCAAGGATTTATTTGACGAAAAGACAAAGAAAAGAACGAAATAGCTTTGAAGGACCTTACTTGTCATTATTTCAAAGATCGAGGACTTAAAGTGTAACTTTCACGAAGACGAAGGATAAAAAGTGATTTTACTTAAAAGTTTATGATACAATTGGATAAAGATGGAAAGATGAAGGACCAAACAAAAAGAAAGGAAAAGTAAAAGTTTAACTTTTATATACTTGGTCAAGAATACGTCAAGCACATAAAACAGTCAGAACCAAAACATACGTCTTCTTTATCACTGAAGAGAGAGAAAGAAACAAAGTTTCAGACATTTATCTCTTATATCCACCACAAACCTGCATTTCATAATCAAGAGTGATACACAAAGATTCAAGCGAAGCTTCTAATAGCAAAAATCATCATCATCATCTCCTCTACATGATGGTGTGATTTAATTAGATAAAAAAGGAACGAAGAAGAAACGCCCAAATTCGATTTAAAGAATGAAGAACCCTAGTAAATTCATCCTCGTATTTTCCACGTGTCACGAAGGGATTGGAGATTGCACGTCACCAAGCACCTCACCTTTCTTCTCAAATGGCTTTAAATACCACGCAAGACCTCATTTTTGAGACGGTTAGATTAGGAGTAGATAACACATAGTTAGTTAGTTAGGAATAGTTAGTTTGATTTTCTTTCCAAGCTTTATGATTTTCTGATAATCAATCAGTTAGATGTTGTTATGAATCTGTTAATCAGTTGAGATTTGTAACCGATTTCTCATTTTCCCCCATTAATGAATCTTTGAGCTTTCTTAACTCTTCCATTTTCTCTATTGTTTTACTGCTTAATTGTAGGAATCTAAAAATGATTATGATTTTAAGTTTTGTAACTGTTTGATGTGATTGTTATGAATTCGAGCATTAGTTTTACTCTCAGCCATTGATAAAGTTCGTAAGATCAGTTTAGTGTTTGGTTAAGAGAAACTTGATGTTTATTCTTCAAGTTTTCTTTATTTTCTTCTATTTTTCTGCTTAGAATCATTAGCTTTGAGTCTTTGAGATACTGATAGGTTTGATCAAGATTAGCTTATCGAGTGTTCAACGTGTACGGTTCAATTGATGGTATTAATCAGTTCATAACCAGCTTATCAGTTGATGGTTTCAATCCAGTGTTCAGGATTGTTAAACAGTTAATTAGCTTTGTGATTTTTTTATTAATAAGCAAAACTTGATTTCTGGTTAAAAAAGTATTTTTTTCCTTCAAAAGTATTTTCAGTAAAAAAAAAGTAGTTCATAGCTATTGAGCTTTTACTGGGTGATCTAAAAGTTTTGATTTTCTTTCCTTTATCCTAATTAACAAGCTCATAAGCTCAAAGCTTTTGAGTAATATCAAGTTTCGGTTTAGTTTGTTCGTTAATTTTGCAGGTGTTTGGATTTGTTGCTAAGATGGTTAGCAGATTCGTAGATGTGATGATTGTAGTCCTTGATAACTGGGCTTTTGCCCGTATAAAAATTAAAGTTCGTTGTGTTGGTCTCTTCGAATTGAAAAATGGATTAATTATGCGACTCAGTCGTTCTTTGGTGAAACAAATAGTTGTGTCGTTGTAGTATTAAAAATGTGCAATACTTAAAAGTAAAGGGCAATTAAATAAATCTATATCTAATTTAAAATAAAAGACGAGAAATTAAAAGCGTGACGAGAATTAAAAGACACTTAACGTAAATAACGCAAACTTGAAACTATCTAAGGCAAACTTAAAACGCAACTAAAACTTAAACTAAGGCAAGGTTAAAATAAATCTAAGGCAATTAAACTTAAAGTGCGACTAAGGAAAAAGGCGGAAAAAGTAAAGCTTGAAAATTAAAGAATTAAAAGCTGAAATTAAAAAGAACCTGAAAACCGCTCATTCGGAATAATCCTTCGTTCGGAATAAATCACTCGTTCGGAATGTCACCTTCGTCCGGAATAATTTCTTCTTCACTCGGAATATTTGAACAAAACCTTCATCCGGAATAAATCCTTTATCCGGAATATGTCACTTATCCGGAATAAAGTCTTGAATCGGAATAAAACCTTGATCCGGAATGTTTGATTCGGAACTCTTGATTCGGAATAATTCCTTGGCCCTTCGTTCGGAATATATTCCGAATGAACCTTGATCCGGAATATTAAAATATTCCGAATGAACAAGTTGATCCGGAATAATTTCCTTGATCCGGAATGTTGGATATTCCGGATGAACACCTTGGCTAAACCCTTGATCCGGAATGTTTGGTTGATTCGGAATGAGAGGCTGATCCGGAATATTTGGTATTCCGAATGAAAGGTTTGATCTAGAATAATAAATTATTCCGAATAAACACCACTGATCCGGAATGTCTAATATTCCGGATGAACAACCCTTGATCCGGAACTTTTTCAACAAACACCTTCACTCGGAATGTTTTGAGCTTTGATCCGGAATAATCCTGGGGAACAGAAGAACAGCGAAGAACACGCAAGAACCAAAAAGCTACGGATCTAATCAAAACTAATCAAAATCAACCACAAGATTAAATCAAACTAATCAATAAACATCTACTAATCATAAACAAACAATCCAAAACAATCAAACTAACAATATTAATCAAAATAATCAAAACCCACTTTAATCAATAAAAACTCAAAAACATAAACATGAACATAAACATAAAGATCAAAGATTAAAGAAAGGTAGATAGGAGATGAACAATAAAAATAAAGATTGACAAGAATTAAAAGGAAACTTACTTGAAATTAAAGTTATTTAAGGTGCAAGACAAGTATTAAAATTTGACATGAAAAGTAAATGTGCACAAATTAAAGATGGAAGAACTAGTGTCACTTTAGCCAACAAGAGAAATGTAAATCCTATCTACTCTATTTATAGGGGAGGATTAGGGAGTGCTTAGGAAGCTTCCTCCCCTCTTTCTTCTTTCCTTAATTGCGTCATTAAGTCCTTGCTCTTATTAATTCTTTGTTAATCTTCTTAATTCTTTGACTTTAACGACTTTGTCTCGGGATTTCTTTGAACTCGTCTTGTAATTCTTCAATAAATTAGACTTGAGTTCTTCGGCTTTAAGTAAACTTCCGTCTTTTGACTTTTTCTTCGATAAATCTTCAGAATTGGTCTTGGACTTCCGTTCTTTTTGCACTCTTGACTTCTCGACTTCGTCTTTCGTCTTTTTCTTCGATAAAAGCCCGTGAATGCCCATGTTTTCTCCACTTTTCACCTTTTCGTCCTAAATCACAACAAAAACACAAACCACGCATAATTCCAACATAAATGACATAAAATACACGTTTTGGCTCGGTTATTATTGTAATTAAGTGGTAAAAAGGATGGGTGTTTACACACCTATCAAATCCCCTACACTTGACCATTGCAATGTCCTCATGCAATGCATTAGTTACAAAGCACATTTACATTTTTCATCATAATCAATCCACGTTGGCCTTTATTAAAGAGATAGAAAATTATAAACATTCAAAAACATACCTTCGGGTTTTGGAAATGTTATGAATAATCATCATCCTCAAGTTTTCACTTTCTCCAAACCAAACTTAAAAACGAGATCATTGTTATTATAAGTTAGCAAACTAACACGAACTCATGTGGGCCAATTATTCCCTTAGATTCCCTTATTCCTAGGTGTATCTATTATATTTTATTATTGTCTTGAATGATCACGAGGATGCATTGTTGACTTATTTCGATAGTTATTTAGGCTGAAAATAAAGTGGGACGATTTAATCAATAGTTAGCTAAAGGACAAAATCTTTTAAAACTGCTTCTCGGGACCTCATAAAGTTCATATCTTGGCATAACTTGCTTCACGATTTGAGACCTTTCTCGGACCGATATTTGGCAGCGACTTCATACTTCAAACCTTGAGAGACGTTCATGAAATAATGGCCTTATCTTCATAATAGGAATTTCTTCACTTGAAGTTTTGAGAGATTCTTCATATTTGGACCACGACTTCTTCATTTTTCTCCAATCGTTACTTGGGATTTTGATATACAACGATCCACCTCCTTTTACGACTTGGATCTATTTATCCTCATACCTTACTAGGGTCTTTTCGGATACACTTCTCCATGATCTTTACGGGAGTATTTGCTTTTTGTCGTGTGTCTCGATCCTTGATAGGTGTGAAAACACCCATCTTTTCTACCACTTAATTACATTAAAACGGGACCTAAACATATATTTTATGTCGTAAATGGCGGAATTATGCGTGGTTTGTGCTTTTATTGTGTTTCAGGGTCGAGAAGGTGAAAATTGGAGAAAACACGGCTTTCACGGGCTTTTATTGAAGGAAAAGACAAAAGACGAAGTCGAAAGATCAAAAGTGGAAAAAGAACGGAAGTCCAAGACCAATTCTGAAGATTTATCGAAGAAAAAAGTCAAAAGACGGAAGTTTACTAAAAGCCGAAGAACTCAAGTCTAAATTATGAAGAAATCCCGAGACGAAGTCTGAAAAGTCGAAGAATTTAAGAAGACTGAAAGACTGGAAGACTGAGGACCAAGAAAGAATGAAAGAAATAGGGAGCCACCAACCACTCCCCTCTCCTATAAATACCACCCTCACAACATGTGAGAGGGTTGGTTAGTTTTTAGGATTAGATTAGGAGTAGGTAGTTTCTCTCTCTAAACTTATGCTTTCTCTCTGTAGATTAATTTGTGTTTAAACTTTTGTTATTGGATCTTTACTTTTTAAGCAAGCTTTTAATTCATCATCTTCTTCCTTTCTAGTTTGATTTGTTCTTATTCATCATTGTTCATGTTCTTGAGTTTTTTTTTTATGATTTTGATCAAGTGGGTTTTGATTGATTTGGTTATGTTTGTTAGTTTTGATGATTTGTTTTGATTGATTATTGTTTGTTGATGCTTATTGGTTGTTTTGGTTTAATCTTTTGTTTGAATCTGATTAATTTAAGGATCGATTGTGGTTACTGTACTTCCCCTGTTCTTCGTTTGGTTGTTACTGTATTCCATCATTCCCAGGAACCTTCATCCGGAAGTCTAGAAGTTCCGAATGAAGGAACCTTCATCCGGAAGTCTAGAAGTTCCGAATGAAGGAACCTTCATCCGGAAGTCTAGAAGTTCCGAATGAAGGAACCTTCATCCGGAAGTCTAGAAGTTCCGAATGAAGGAACCTTCATCCGGAAGTCTAGAAGTTCCGAATGAAGGAACCTTCATCCGGAAGTCTAGAAGTTCCGAATGAAGGAACCTTCATCCGGAAGTCTAGAAGTTCCGAATGAAGGTCTGACAGACTTCTTTCTGTTTTTGTTATTAAGTTTTCTTCTTTTAATTTCAAGTTTAATTCTTCCCGCCTTTTTCTTTATTTGAATTTTTATTTACTTTCCTTTTAGTTTAATTTTTGGTTTGCATCATTTACTTTTTGTTAAGTTTTAATTTTACGTCCTTTCATTTCTCATCATTTATTTTCAAAGTTTTAAATATCGCACCGTTTACATTTTAACTTGTTTTAGCGTTAATTTCTCGTCATTTATTATTAAGTCATGCTCATTTATTTTTCCAAAACCAAAAATATTCGTTTCACCAAGAACAACTAATCTCACACAATTAACCGGAAATCAATTCGAAGAGACACCGAGAAACGAACTTTTCAACTAGTAAAACCTTGTTATTAAAATGGCGCCGCTGCCGGCTCTTTTCGTGAAGATCGAAGGTTTTTTGTGAGTGAAGCGTTGGATTTTGGGATCCGTTCACTTGTGAACGTTATTTTTCGTTTCCAAAAATTTTCAAAAATCCAAAAACATTTGAAAAATCATAAAAAGCATTTCTTTTTCAAAGTTTTGCACCAAAAATATTCTTCTTGCTTATCTATCTTTCTTCATGGATTTTTATGTCCATTGCGTCCGGTGTGGGAAACAATTATATGGGAACGACTCTTGTCAATGGTGTACATGTGAGCGGTGCGGAAACGATATCGACTACACACAATTCAGATTTTGTCCCTTGTGCAACTCGACTAATTCACTCTTTTTGAACCCACCTCCTGTTCCCCCGTGCATCTATTGTGGAAGCGATTCTCATTGGCATGTTTCGTGCCCGGTTCAATACCCGTCTAGACACGGGCAAGAACCGGGGTACCATTATAACAATGATAATAGCTATCCACAAGATGCACTTGATTTTTCTCCATACCCGGTTTGCAACAACTGTGGGGGTCCTCACGATACCTATTATTGTCAACCACTGAATTGTTATGAGCCAAATCCGTGTCCTCAGTTTTCTTCACCTATGGATTATTATGAACCAAACCCGGTTTCTAATTCTTCTCAACCGATGAACAACTATGAGCCACAACCTTACTATAATTCAGGTTTTCAACACTTTGAGCCCCCACATCACACCCTCAATCATCAATCCTCTCAACAAAATAATCTGGACCCAGAACTCACTACCTTGAATGAAGAAACACACTCCATCGTTTTGCAACTTCAAGAAGCCGTTGTTTTGCTTAAAGAACTTAGGGACGAGGAAAAGCGACTGCAACAAGAGCAAGTATCTAATCTTAGTGATTATACCCCTCCTCTTGTGCATCAATACTATTACGATGATGATGACGATGAGCCTACTATTTCTTGGAATGATCTTACTGCTCAATGTCCTAGTGCTATTGTCATCCCTCCTCTCAATTTCCCCAACGCCTCTAAGGATTGTGATACTTCGAGTAAGATTAGTGATTTCGGTCTTGATAAATTCTTTCATGAGGTTTGTGATGTACTACCTTTTGAGGAGCTTACGGATGAGGTCGCTCTTAATGATGATGTTCCTTCCACCAACACTTTGGGAGATGATTCTTTGGCTTTCTCTAATCCTCTTTTCGATCAAGATGATGATTTTACTTCTAGTGATGACGAGTCACTATCCGATGAAGACGTTCTGCATGAAACTTTCAAGATTTATTCGAACCCTTTATTTGATTTTGATGACGCCTACATATCTAGTGAGGTGAATCCGCTCTTTGACGAAGGGATTGAGGACATTGATAGCGCTGCTTCTCTTGCTATTCATGAGCATACTTTGTTAGCCATACCTCCTATCCCAGAGGTGGAAAGACGTGAATCTACTGAAAAAGAGACGCAGGTGGAAGGTAATTGTTATCATACTTCTCATGTTATATTGCCACCTCATCCTACCACGTGCACACCCAAGCGGGTGATGCATCACTTTTACTCTCCTCGTTTCAAACCGGGAAATGAGGATGAGTGCTTTGACCCGGGAGGTGACAATTACAATTCTATAATTGATACCCTTACGGCTTTGCCAAGTGCTCAACATCCATTGTCTTTGGGGGATGACAATGTGCTTACTTTAACAACCCCACCTCCCGTGGATCTTGAATTCACATACTTCTCGTATGTCGAAAGGGTTTTTCTCCCATTCAAGACTTATTCCCCCGCCTCTCCTTTGTTGATGTCAACTGGGAACGAGGACAAGGTCTTTGATCCCGGTATTACATTCGAGGCTTCCCCATGGACCATTTAATTCGGGGACGAGTCAGGCTCGTGACTCGGTTAACAAAAACAAGCGCTTTTTGGGAGGCAACCCAATTATCTAACTATCTTTACCATAAGTGTAGGGGGAGCCCCGTTGGTGTTTCTTGTTCTCTTTCTTATCATATGCAGGGATTAGAGCTTCAAAGACACACTCTTGATGACTTTTGACGAACCGTGATTCCGTGTTCCCTTCTCCCCGGTTCTATCCTAAACTCTTTTCGATTCACTATTTTATATTTCTCAAATATTAAAATAAGAATCTCTTTAGTTGTCTTTTCCTTAACGAAATTTAAACAAAGTGCACAATGTCCTAAGTGTAGGGGAGTTTACTCCCACATGCTTAAACATTGAGGACAATGTTTATATTAAGTGTAAGGGGGACTTCTATCGAAGTTAAGTGGTCTTTTCCTTGTATTTGCCCTCATTTTAACCGGAAAATCGATTTTTCGACATTTTTCAAAATTTTTAATCTATTTTGGCCTAGTTGTAGTCTCCTTTATTTTTGTTACTTTCTAAGCATTTTAATAAAAATGGTTTTAGCAAGTTTAGATATCTTAGATATATTAGGCCCGTTGTGAATATTTTGACTCAACCCGAGTTTACTTATCCAAGTTCACTCTAGCTAGTATCCTTAACCATGTAGACCTTAATTGGTTTATTAGGCTAAGCATCCACGAGTCTCATTCCTTGAGATTTTAAATTGTGGAGAACGAGAAATGATAGAATTGGCTACAAGTTTGGTATTCTCTCATTAAATTATGTGAGTTAATTATGATCTTTTTCTCCCATCACTTGCTAATAAATTATCTGCAATAAGTAAGGTCGTACGATTTGAAAAGTTACTTAGCTTCTAGCCCAAGATCGTTTAAAAGTTGCTCGGTATGGATTAGAGTTCATAGCCAAGGCATAACTTATTGAAGCGGGACGCGAAGATTGGCAAGTCCGAAAAGGCCCTAACAAGGCATGAGGGCTATGTTTTGTTGCTAAAGATCCAAAGTGATGTGAAGAATCATTTATCGAAAATCAATATGAAGGATCGAGACACACGACGAAAAGCAAATACTCCCCAAAAGTCATGGAGAAGTGTATCCGAAAAGACCCTAACAAGGTATGAGGATAAATAGATCCAAGTCATAAAAGGAGGCGGATCGTTGTATATCAAAGTCCAAAATAAAGATTGGAGAAAAATGAAGAAGTCGTGGTCCAAGTTTAAATCTCTCAAAACTTCAAGTGAAGAAATTACTATATGAAGAGAAGACCATTATTTCATGAACGTCTCTCAAGATTTGAAGAATGAAGTCGCTGCCAAATATCGGTCCGAGAAAGGTCTCAAATCGCGAAGCGAGTTATGCCAAGATATGAACTTTTTGATATCTCGAGAAGCAGTTTTAAGAGATTTTGTCCTTTAGCTAACTATTGATCAAAACGTCCTACTTTGCTTTCAGCTTAAATAAATTATCAAAATAAGTCAACAATGCATCCTCGTGATCATTCAAGACATCAATAAAACATAAGAGATACCCATAGGAATAAGGGAGTTTAAGTGATTAATTGAACCGCATGAGTAAATGTTTGTTATGCTAACTTGTGCTAACAATGATCTTGTTTTTAAGCTTGGCATGGGGAACGTGAAACTTGAGGGTGATAAACATTCATGACACACAAGCCCTAATGTAAGTCTTAGATTTCTTTACATGTTTCTTCCTTGTTACATCTTGTTATTTTCTATCTTTTCCTTAGTTGTTTAATAAAGGCCAAGGTAGGTTGATTATGATGGAAAGTGTAAACCTTGCTTTATCACTAAGCATTGCATGAGGGCATTGCAATGGTTAAGTGTAGGGGATTTGATAGGTGTGAAAACACCCATCTTTTCTACCACTTAATTACATTAAAACGGGACCTAAACATATATTTTATGTCGTAAATGGCGGAATTATGCGTGGTTTGTGCTTTTATTGTGTTTCAGGGTCGAGAAGGTGAAAAGTGGAGAAAACACGGCTTTCACGGGCTTTTATTGAAGGAAAAGACAAAAGACGAAGTCGAAAGATCAAAAGTGGAAAAAGAACGGAAGTCCAAGACCAATTCTGAAGATTTATCGAAGAAAAAAGTCAAAAGACGGAAGTTTACTAAAAGCCGAAGAACTCAAGTCTAAATTATGAAGAAATCCCGAGACGAAGTCTGAAAAGTCGAAGAATTTAAGAAGACTGAAAGACTGGAAGACTGAGGACCAAGAAAGAATGAAAGAAAGAGGGAGCCACCAACCACTCCCCTCTCCTATAAATACCACCCTCACAACATGTGAGAGGGTTGGTTAGTTTTTAGGATTAGATTAGGAGTAGGTAGTTTCTCTCTCTAAACTTATGCTTTCTCTCTGTAGATTAATTTGTGTTTAAACTTTTGTTATTGGATCTTTACTTTTTAGGCAAGCTTTTAATTCATCATCTTCTTCCTTTCTAGTTTGATTTGTTCTTATTCATCATTGTTCATGTTCTTGAGTTTTTTTTAATGATTTTGATCAAGTGGGTTTTGATTGATTTGGTTATGTTTGTTAGTTTTGATGATTTGGTCATCTTGAAAAAGTGGATTATCAATGCAAGACTCGAATAGAGGATTGTTGTAGATGACAAAATCATCGATCACATTAATAATATTCGCATATTCTCGTCCATAGGATTTGCTTGTAAGCTTCCCAATTTTAAAAACTTGTGCATCATCCCCGACTCTTAAGATGAGCTCACCTTCGGCAACATCGACTAAAGCTCGTCCGGTTCTCAAGAATGGCCGACCAAGTATTAAAGGAATACGAGGGTCCATTTCATAATCAACAACAACAAAGTCGACCGGAAAAGTGAAGGTGCCAACTTTAATGAACACATCTTCGGCAATACCAACGGGGTAAGCGAGAGTGCGATTTGCAAGCTCAAGAGTCATCTTCGTTGGAGTAAGGTCGGGTACAGATAGTGTTTTCCAAACACATAAAGGTTTCAGATTTATACTGGCCCCGAGATCAGCTAGGGCAGTACATTCTTCGGTTTTGTTAAAAATGCAAGGCAACACAAAACGACCAGGATCTCCAAGTTTTGCCGGAAGTTCTTTAAGAATAACTGCAGAACAGTTTTCTTTTAAGCGTGTGTTGGCGAGCTCAATCAGCTTCTCCTTCTTGTTAAGCAATTCCTTGAATGCTTTGACAAATTTCGGCATGTGGACAAGTGCTTCAACAAGGCTAATGTTGAAATTTATTTGAGAGATCATCTTCAAATAGCTCGACACTTGAGATTCATCCTTGGTTTTCATTTTGGTCTTGCCTAAACGTGAAGGATAAGGGATATTGGGTTTAGGTGGTGAAGGTGTAGGTGTAGCAGGTAAAGGTTGAGATGTTGAAGGTGGGGTTGGTGGAGGATTCTTGGTGGGTACTTCATCACGACGAGGCGGAGACGGTAATGGTGTACTAATACTAGGTGTAGGAGTAATAGGGATAAATGGTGGTGGAGGAGGTGTAGATGATGGGGACGGGATAGGTGGTCCTACTATGGTAATTCCACTATGGGTAGTAATAGCACTCACATTTGCTCGCGGATTGGTGACGGTGTTTGAAGGTAGAGAACTCGAAGTAGAAGGTTGAGTGGTGGGCAAGAAACTAGCCAGCATATTCTTCAAATCATTTGTTTGATTGCTGAAGGAGGATTGAATATTATCTCGAAGCTCAGATCTTATGTCATTCCCTTGCTTGGTGATATCCCCTTTCAGATTGATAATTTGACTCTGCAGATTCTTGATTTGCTCTCCTTGGGTTCTCATTATGGCTTCAACATCTTGATTGATGGGTGGGGCTTGTTGAGCGGGTGGGTGATAAGGATTAGAAGCTCGAGGTGGGATTTGGTTGCTTCTATTGTAGTTGTTGTTGGGGTTTTGGTTTTGAGGAGAAAAACCGGGTGAAAGGTAGTTGTTTGATCGGTAACTCAGCAAATTTCGATCCCCTTGAGGTCGAGCTTGGTAATTTTCCGGTGAATAATTACCATAAGCTGCATACACGTTTTCCGGATTTCCTTGAGTAGAAGGACAATCAGTGTATGAGTGAGGACCGCCGCATGTCTCACAAGGATTGGCTATCGCTTTAACTTGATGTTGTTGGTTTGTAGCGAGAAGCAAGATATTTTTGTTCATTTCGGTCATCATGCGGGTGAATTCGGTCATATCGGGGCTTGCTGAAGTAGAAGAAACATTGACTCTCGGGTTGTTCCTTGAAGAAGCGGAGGAATCCCATTTTTTATGATGAGTAGTCATGTTCTCAATAAGCTCTCTACACTCCTCGGGTCTCCTTTTCATAAATGTGCCACCGGGGGCTGCATTAATCGTATCATGATCACGAAAAGTCAAACCGTTGTAGAAAGTATCAATCAATGTGACAGGGAGCATGTTGTGGTTTGGACATCGATCGATCAAAACATTATATCTTTCCCAAGCATCAAAGAGAGATTCATCGGGTTCTTGCATGAAACTGCTGATTTGATTGCGAAGGCTCGTGACCATGGATGGTGGAAAGTAGCGCGAAAAAAAGCGTTGAGTCATGTCATCCCAAGTATGAATTAAATTCTTCAGGAGACGATCAAACCATTTCTCGGCGTGGTGTGATAAAGTATGTGGAAAGAGTTGTAGGCGAAGGACATCCATTGTGGCACCGGGCAACTTCATGCTTTGAGTGATAGTAATGAATTTGTCGAGGTGTTTGTTGGCATCATCATCAGGCATTCCGGTGAATGGATTAGTTTGCACTTGCTGAATCATGTGGTGCTTCAACGAAAACTCCGGAGCCGTGATTTGCATCGGCGCAATCGGTCCTCCTCGTCCAAACATGGTAGGTTGACAAAGCTCCTCCATTGTCCGAAGATCGGGCTGTGGAAGAACATTGTTGTAATTATTGAGGTGCGGTGGATTATTGTTGTTGTTAACACCTGCCATACTTAAATCTTCTCGAGTCTCAGGCTCTTGATAATTAGAAGATCTAGTACGCATACACCTACAAAGGCAAAAGAAAACAATACCAAACACAAAGAGAATATATGTACACAATAAAGATAAAAATAAAATCTTTTTGGATTTCTGAAATTTTTAATTTTTATGGATTTTTTAACAATTTTTAATTTTTATGAATTTTTTTAACAATTTTTAAACAAGAAAATAACGCTCACGAATGAACGGATCCCAAAAAGCAACGCGTCTCTCACAGAAAACCGTTAATCTTTACGAAAAGAGCCGGCAGCGGCGCCATTTGATAACTGGGCTTTTGCCCGTATAAAAATTAAAGTTCGTTGTGTTGGTCTCTTCGAATTGAAAAATGGATTAACTATGCGACTCAGTCGTTCTTTGGTGAAACAAATAGTTGTGTCGTTGTAGTATTAAAAATGTGCAAATACTTAAAAGTAAAGGGCAATTAAATAAATCTAAATCTAATTTAAAATAAAAGACGAGAAATTAAAAGCGTGACGAGAATTAAAAGACACTTAACGTAAATAACGCAAACTTAAAACTATCTAAGGCAAACTTAAAACGCAACTAAAACTTAAACTAAGGCAAGGCTAAAATAAATCTAAGGCAATTAAACTTAAAGTGCGACTAAGGAAAAAGGCAGGAAAAGTAAAGCTTGAAAATTAAAGAATTAAAAGCTGAAATTAAAAAGAACCTGAAAACCGCTCATTCGGAATAATCCTTCGTTCGGAATAAATCACTCGTTCGGAATGTCACCTTCGTCCGGAATAATTTCTTCTTCACTCGGAATATTTGAACAAAACCTTCATCCGGAATAAATCCTTTATCCGGAATATGTCACTTATCCGGAATAAAGTCTTGACTCGGAATAAAACCTTGATCCGGAATGTTTGATTCGGAACTCTTGATTCGGAATAATTCCTTGGCCCTTCGTTCGGAATATATTCCGAATGAACCTTGATCCGGAATTAAAATATTCCGAATGAACAAGTTGATCCGGAATAATTTCCTTGATCCGGAATGTTGGATATTCCGGATGAACACCTTGGCTAAACGCTCGATCCGGAATGTTTGGTTGATTCGAAATGAGAGGCTGATCCGGAATATTTGGTATTCCGAGTGAAATGTTTGATCCAGAATAATAAATTATTCCGAATAAACACCACTGATCCGGAATGTCTAATATTCCGGATGAACAACCCTTGATCCGGAACTTTTTCAACAAACACCTTCACTCGGAATGTTTTGAGCTTTGATCCGGAATAATCCTGGGGAACAGAAGAACAACTAAGAACACGCAAGAACCAAAAAGCTACGGATCTAATGAAAACTAATCAAAATCAACCACAAGATTAAATCAAACTAATCAATAAACATCTACTAATCATAAACAAACAATCCAAAACAATCAAACTAACAATATTAATCAAAATAATCAAAACCCACTTTAATCAATAAAAACTCAAAAACATAAACATGAACATAAACATAAAGATCAAAGATTAAAGAAAGGTAGATAGGAGATGAACAATAAAAATAAAGATTGACATGAATTAAAAGGAAACTTACTTGAAATTAAAGGTATTTAAGGTGCAAGACAAGTATTAAAATTTGACATGAAAAGTAAATGTGCACAAGTTAAAGATGGAAGAACTAGTGTCACTCTAGCCAACAAGAGAAATGTAAATCCTATCTAATCTATTTATAGGGGAGGATTAGGGAGTGCTTAGGAAGCTTCCTCCCCTCTTTCTTCTTTCCTTAATTGCGTCATTAAGTCCTTGCTCTTCTTAATTCTTTGTTAATCTTCTTAATTCTTTGACTTTAACGACTTTGTCTCGGGATTTCTTTGAACTCGTCTTGTAATTCTTCAATAAATTAGACTTGAGTTCTTCGGCTTTAAGTAAACTTCCGTCTTTTGACTTTTTCTTCGATAAATCTTCAGAATTGGTCTTGGACTTCCGTTCTTTTTGCACTCTTGACTTCTCGACTTTGTCTTTCGTCTTTTTCTTCGATAAGCCCGTGAATGCCTGTGTTTTCTCCACTTTTCACCTTTTCGTCCTAAATCACAACAAAAACACAAACCACGCATAATTCCGACATAAATGACATAAAATACACGTTTTGGCTCGGTTATTACTGTAATTAAGTGGTAAAAAGGATGGGTGTTTACACACCTGTCAAATCCCCTACACTTGACCATTGCAATGTCCTCATGCAATGCATTAGTTACAAAGCACGTTTACATATTTCATCATAATCAATCCACGTTGGCCTTTATTAAAGAGATAGAAAATTATAAACATTCAAAAACATACCTTCGGGTTTTGGAAATGTTATGAATAATCATCATCCTCAAGTTTTCACTTTCTCCAAACCAAGCTTAAAAATGAGATCATTGTTATTATAAGTTAGCAAACTAACACGAACTCATGTGGGCCAATTATTCCCTTAGACTCCCTTATTCCTAGGTGTATCTCTTATATTTTATTATTGTCTTGAATGATCACAAGGATGCATTGTTGACTTATTTTGATAGTTATTTAGGCTGAAAATAAAGTGGGACGATTTAATCAATAGTTAGCTAAAGGACAAAATCTTTTAAAACTGCTTCTCGGGACCTCATAAAGTTCATATCTTGGTATAACTTGCTTCACGATTTGAGACCTTTCTCGGACCGATATTTGGCAGCGACTTCATACTTCAAACCTTGAGAGACGTTCATAAAATAATGGCCTTCTCTTCATAATAGGAATTTCTTCACTTGAAGTTTTGAGAGATTCTTCATATTTGGGCCACGACTTCTTCATTTTTCTCCAATCCTTACTTGGGATTTTGATATACAACGATCCACCTCCTTTTACGACTTGGATCTATTTATCCTCATACCTTGCTAGGGTCTTTTCGGATACACTTCTCCATGATCTTTACGAGAGTATTTGCTTTTCGTCGTGTGTCTCGATCCTTCATATTGATCTTTGATAAATGATTCTTCACATCACTTTGGATCTTTAGCAACAAAATGTAGCCCTCATGCCTTGTTAGGGCCTTTTCGGACTCGCCAATCTTCGCATCCCGCTTCAATAAGTTATGCCTTGGCTATGAACTCTAATCCATACCGAGCAACTTTTAAACGATCTTGGTCTAGAAGCTAAGTAACTTTTCAAATCGTACAACCTTATTTATTGCAGATAAATTTATTAGCAAGCGATGGGAGAATAGGCTTATAATTAACTCACATAAATTCACGAAAGAATACCAAACTTATAATTGACTCTATCATCTCTCGTTCTCCACAGTTTAAAATATCAAGGAATGAGACTCGTGGATGCTTAGCCTATTAAGTCAAAGTTTTGGGTTTTCAAGTCATCTATAGGATCTTGCAAACTCTTAGACTTTTTCAAGTTTAGAAATCGCATATTAAAGTTCCCTTGATAAACGACTCTCTAGGTTCAATTATAGGAACTTGCGGAAAGTTCTTGTTCTTAACCCGTGAGAGTTAAGACTTTCGCGTTTTATAGCTCCCTATATAAAAGCCTAGCAAAACTTGACTTAAACACGTTAAGGATACTAGCTAGAGTAAACTTAGATAAGTAAACTCGGGTTGAGTCAAAAGATTCACAACGTTTAAAAATTAAAACCACTTTATTAAAATTTTATTCTAGCAAGGGAAGAAAATAACTATACAAAGGGATAAACTAATAGGCCAAAATAGATCAAAAATTTTGAAAAATGTCGAAAAATTGATTTTCCAGTTAAAATGAGGACAAATACAAGGAAAAGGCCACTTATCTTTGATAGAAATCCCCCTACACTTAATATAAACATTGTCCTCAATGTTTAAGCATGTGGGAGTAAACTCCCTAACACTTAGGACATTGTGTACTTTGTTTAAATCTCGCTAAGGAAAAGACAACTAACGAGATTCCTACTTTAATATTGGAAAATATAAAATAGTGAATCGAAAAGAGTTTAGGATAGAACTGGGAAGACGGAAACACGGAATCACGGGTCGTTAAAAAATCATCAAGAGTCGTGAGCCTGACTCGACCTTGATTAGCATAGGAAGAAGTATGAAACACATCCACCGGGATCAAAGACATAGTTTTCGTCCATCAAATAGCACAAGCTTAAGGCGAACAAGGCAAGCCAAAGAAGAGTAGGCAAGGTTCCCTTAAGCAAAGATGGAGCACGGTGGGAGCAAGTATGGTGAGGTGCAAGCATATCTTCAAAAGTTCCAAAGATTATTCCTTTTATTTCATCAGACGGGTACTGATATGGCTGAAGAATATCTATACCGGGCTCGAACACCTTTTCCTTTAGGGGAAAATAGCACTCAGGCTCAGCAGAATGTGAAGAAGATCCGCGAAGAAAATGCACAACCTCGTCCTCAGCAGGTGGACAAAGAGGTGTCAAATCATACGTGCTGCGGATATTGGTGTCGTCGGGTTGCTTCTCCTTTGAAAGAATTTTCTTCAAATCCAAAGTAGGATCAAGACCATAATCATCAAAGTCTAAAGGAGGAACATCACTCTCATGAGGGAAGTATGTATTGAGAAAAGTAGAGAAGTCTTCCTTAAATGAGTAATCATCCAAAGTAGGATTAAGCATGGATGGCGGAGGATCTTCATCATGTGAAGAATCACTCGAAAGAGTATCGGCCTCATCAAAATCATCGTAAGTGGGCATGTCGGGATACTCAGAGGTAAAGTCATCATAATCATTCGTATTTGAGCTAGAATCATCATCATAAGCATCAAAGATCTGTGGAGAATCAAATGAGTAATCATCCTGTTCAGTAGTTAGATTGGCTTCGTAACTGGTGGTTCAAGTAGTGTTAGTTTCAAGCCGGCTCATCGTCGCGCTTCGGCATCAAAGGAGGCCTTGATATTCTGTTTAAGCACACATCTTCACTTTTCTGTAAATAGAATTTGATCTCTGTTTGAACTGTTTATAGTTTCGACTTTTTTTCAACATGTTTGTATTAGTGTTTTTCTTGGTGATTAGGCGTAATTCAGTTCAGGATCTTGTTAATACAATTTTTTTCGTCACTAGTAGTATTCAGAACTAGTAGTGGAGATTGTTTAGCATTTCAAATTTGTCAAGACGTATCTCATTTACTAGGGAACTTTAGTTGTTATTGGATGTTTAGATGCTTAGCTTAATGGATGAGTACATATAGAAAGTTAAAAAGTGGATAGTGTGCTCTTAGTTCAAAAGTTAGGTATATACATTGTTATTTTTGGTTAAGCTTAGTTTCTGTCCCTGCATTAAAACTGAGTTAAGTTCATTGATTTTTTGATAATCTAAGAATTTTGAATTTGTTGAACTTTTAGTTTAAGTGCTCTGTTTTAAGAATTCTTAAAATAGAGCTTAATATTTTAGCTCATTTAGAAGTTTAGACATAAGGAAATGACCAAAGGTCACTTACAATAAGCGTTTTTTTTCATGTGTTCTTTTGGCAATACAATTTGTTTAAGTTTAGGAGAATTCCATTTTAGTCCTCCATTTAGATACATGTTAATACAGTCATAGTCCATTTCTGTTAACAAGTTCTTATAGTTAACCTTCCGGTTAGACATTAGTTACCCCGGTAGTCCTTTTCGTTATATTTGAATTAGGCCTACTCGTGGAAGTTGCGTATATAGTTTTTGTATTGGGCTTGATATCTCGCATTTGGGCTTTGTTAAATTTTGATCTACTTTTATAATCGGTTTAGAAGATAGATTCATTTGTAAAATTTATTTTTATTAACTGTTTTTAGAATAAAAAAATAGATTAGTGTTATAAAAAATGCATTTTAGTTTTTAAAAAAATGTTTTAGTTTTAATATTTTGTATTTTGTATTTGTAGAATAAATTTGTGTTTATTTTGTGTTTCGATATTTTGTACATATAAATGTGGTATTTGAAATTTGCTTTTTTATCAATACAAAAATTATAGATAATAACTAAATAATAAATAAATATAATATGTTTTTTAAATAAATAAATTTGATCGGTTGGAAAAGAAAATGGAAAAAGGATTCGCCAAAAAATATTTTTTTTGTTGGTTCAAAAGTTGATAAGTCAAATCACCATGGAAACAAGAAGGACCAAATATGACATTAGGAGAAACTTCAAGCTAGTGGACAAAATACAAGAAAGTTCCCCCTGCTATGTTACTTTCTACTGCTAGAATATTTCCCCTGCCATATATTAAAAGATGGATATTTGGTCATGATAACTATGAGTATTTCTGTATTGATTTAGTCATTATTATCTTATTTAGTTTCTATGTAAATCTGGTTTCCTTATGTTATAAAAGGAACCACCAGACCGTAGGTTTATTCACTCATTCATACTACAACAATGTAACCTATAGAGTCTTTGATCTCTAGGCATGGGATTCAATGTATACATGCCTAGAGTGGTTTGTGTTAATGATTAATTCAAACTCTTTGGGAAAACTTCATCTTTGTCAAACATCTTGTTCTAGTTAATTGTATTATTCCGCTGTGTTCATCACATATACAATTGACAACCTAGATAAATGGTATAAACCATTGAGTCTAACGATCCAATAGATTCCACAATTGGTATCAGAGCGGGTGGCTCTCGATATCTAGGAGAATCAAGATGTTTTTCGTGTTCGTGTTCGTTGCTGTGAAGATCTAGAGTTTATTTTAAAACCCTAGGTAATTGATTTTTGTTGCTATGAAGATGGTGATTTTTAGGGTTTATTGAGAGGGTTAATTCCTCAAAGCCCTAAAGATATTGGTGATTGTGTAAAGTTGTGATCTATAAAAAGATTTTTGTTGACCATTAGTTCCATTTTTTGGAATATTGATACGCTTACACCAACAGATATGTGGTCCAATAAAAGGTACACGCTGGTCTAGTTTAATATTCAACATCAAGTTGAATTAGTAAGCGTCACATGATCATTAAGTGGTATTACAATAAAATACATATGTATTGTGTGATTCGTATATTATTGTTGAAGGTTTATAAAGTTCATAACAATTATACTGAAGGTCTACGAAATCTTGGGATTGTGCAATATATGGATTGGATCTAATGATTTAATGGTGGAGATGGGGAAGAAGGAGATGAGGGTATAGAGAGAGAAAGGAGAGAAAAGAAAAGTAGAGAGAAAGATGTTTTATTAAAATGAAAAGATGAGAAATGTAAGAACCACCCCTCCTAACATGCTAGGAGGGGTATATATATAGCCCACCCTACATGTGGGCTATATGGGCTATACTTGGATCACGAGCCTAATACATTAATATATCGTTGGAGCGACCGATCCTTCATAAATACGTAAAAACGTATTTCCAACAATCTCCCCCTAAGGGAGGTCGCTCCAAGTTACAAAGTTCTAAATATTCTATAGCTCGTGATCTATGCTAATAATGATGTGACCGAGACTTTCTTTGGAAAAACGTATTTCCAACAATCTTCCCCTAAGGGAGGTCACACCATTTTACAAAAATCTTAAACCTAGCATACTATGCTTGAGTCTTCGATCTTGTTCTTGTGAATATGCTTGATGTGATCTTTGACTTTAGTCTTGAGCATGTTTCCTTGCCTTGACCTTGTGCATTCATCACTTGTGAAATTTGTCTCTTCGTGACTTCATGTTCCACATACTTATACCTTTAAATTCTTGAAAGCTTCAGAGTTTGATACAGCGGAAGACTTGACCTTCAGACTTTCTTGAATTTGTTGAAGTACTAAGTGTATGTAGTATAAGGATGTGGTGACGACTTCTTCTGGATTATACACCGCAATGCCACCTTCTTGTTACGCTGCATAAGACAGTTAGTAACAAAACATATACACGGATGAAATGGCCTTGAACATTTCATTCTAATTCGGTAGCATTTTACCTCTGGTCGGTGAAGACCGTTGGACGATATTAAATATCGTACTTGTGGCAGGCAGTTTCAATAAAGAACCTCCTTGACAAGATTTCTCGGGTAAACCCGTTCTCTTTACTCGACCGTCCAAAGTTGACTGCGAACGTAAAGAGTGAATCATTTGGATAATATTATCCGCATGATTTGAAGCCGTCAATTCATGTTCCTGGAACAAGTGAAGTTCAATTAAGAACCGCACCATCGTTGCTTTCCAGTTGTCACTAGCTTGATTCATATAGAATCTTGCAAGTTACCTACCAAGTGCTGTTTGATGTTAACACTAGAAGGATTTCCATTCGTCACTGTAAATACTTAATAGTATTACTCTGAATGTTTTGGCAAGATCACTAAGATATTGCGTAGAGGCCTGGAACGTGTTTAAATTCATTTAAGAATTAAACCACTGTTGCTTTCCAGTTATCACAAGTTTGATTCATAAAGAATCGCACAAGTCACCTACCATGAGCTTTTTGATATTCGCTCAAGAAGGATTTCCATCTTCATTGTAAATACTTTCGTATTACTCGGATGTTCAGGCAAGATCATGAAGATTTTGCGTATGACTCTTAAGATCTTTCTTACTTTTCACAGTGTGTGAAGAAGCAAGGAAATATGAAAGTGTGTCCTAATGAGATATTTGATGATCTCAAATGGCTCTAGACTCGATCGTGCATTTTGGATTCAAGTGATCGGAGGCTGGAGAGGAGTGCCACCTTTTCAATACCAATTTATTCGGAGTGAATAAACCAATAGATAATGTGTTGATCTCCGTGTGATTAAAACAAATACCTTTTGAGAGATATTTGAGTTAGGTGGGAAGGGTTGTGCATTGCATCACTGGGTCCATGATGTCTTTCTTCAATATCAAGAATCATTAAAAATGATCTCAATAGCATATGAATTGACCCGGTTTCTGCCTAAGGTTGTAAGGAGGGCTTCTTTCTTTACACCCTTTATCTTTACAATTCTTTTTCATTCTTCAACCCCTTCAATGCTTACCAATACGTCATAACTAGCACCTTGTTGTGATTGTTCCAGTGCTAACTTAAGTACTTGGTCGGCATTCAGCTACGTTCACAATCTTTCTCCATCTTTCCTAAGGACTACTATTTCTAGCTATGGAATGTCCTTGGGAAGATTCCTCCGGTTCTAGAGAAATCATTGGACTTTAACCTATCCTACCATCCTTATGTCACCACAATCTTCACCGTCGTGAATAGAGATGTTTTGGGTAAGTGTATGTCACCATGAAATCCATTTTGAAGTGCAAATCCATTTTGCTCCCCCTTAACATATGCCACGATATCCAAAAACATTTCGCACATGTCGGGATGAGCTAACACGTTAAGTCAAACCATTTGTGATTAATCATTTCCCATATTAAATCACATTTTCTCCCCCATATTAAAAATATTAACGCAATCGATGTTTTTAATATCAATTGATTTAATAGAATTTTAAGAAAATTTGGGAAGAAAAAATGCAAATCTAGTTATCTTCATGATTTTAACAAGCTCCCCCTCAAATTAATGAGGGTGTACTTGAAACATAAATTAAATACCTTTTAAACACAAGTGTAAGGTATTTATCACGTGCAAGGATCATATATGATAATGTATTCACAAGATTAGCAATTTACGAGGTTGGACCTGAATGATGGAGAACATCATATGAAAGATTCACATGGTTCTTGTTCACGAATGTTGGTCACCTCGTCACGTCTGAAGTTATCTCTTGACTCCATGTGTATGATTGATATCGTTGTCTTGACACCAATATGTGAACTTGGCACTCTCGGCATCAAGGATTCTGAATGCTGGACAATTGCTCCCCCTCAACTGTTGACCCGTGTTCTATTGAAAGAGCTGTAGTCACCGTTTGAGTAGTCGCATCGTCGAGTATGTAGATATCAATTGCAACGAACTTTGGATTGTGGAGTTGATAACTTCGGATTCTGAAGTCAAAGCTTTCCGGTGAAATGCTTGACTTCAATGTGAAAAGCGGGTTACTATTGGAAATAATAGCAAACCATATGGAGCATGTTTTAAATCTTTTAAACTTCTGCTCGAACTTTATTTACAACCCCGTGTCATTATTGAATGACATTTCTAGGTTCGTAAATATTATCGATTCCAGAAGACATGCTCGTTTTATCAAAACGTTTTTGAACACACAATTTTGAAAGATTTAGAAAAACCTTTTGAAAAATTCTTGAAAAATTGTGTTCAAAGTTTTGAAAACCAATTACTTGAGCTTAAGATGTTGAATATCTTAAAAGCGAGCTCAAGTCCGAGAAGTTGTAAACTTCCTGTTGTTAAGGATAAGTTACCATCGGCGATAAACTTTCCTTTTATCTGAAGGACGAGTCCTAAGCTGACATTTACTTAGAAGTCGTTTTCATGAGCTTGAAAACTTTGACTGTTTTAACGGAAAGCTCATGACCGAGAAAGGTTAATTTCTCGTTATGAGGAAAAATTCTCTTATTTAAAAGATACACTTTCCTTTTTGAGCTTAAAACTTCGAATGTTTTAATACAAGCTCATGACCGAGAAAGGTGAATTTCTCGTTAAGAGGATAAGTTATCATAAAAGATAATCTTTCCTTTATTTTAAGTTCGAGTTACAGTCTGACATTTAATTGTAAGTCATTGTGCATGAGCTTAAAAACTTCGAATGTTTTTATTATTAGCTCATGCCCGAGAAAAATTAATTTCTCGTTGTAAGGATAAGTTTATCATCGGCGATAAACTTTCCTTTCTTTGATGCACGGGTTATCGTCTGATATTTAACGATAAGCCATATACACAAGCTTAAAACCTTTGAATGGTTTTAGGATAAGCTCGTGTCCAAGAAAACTTAATTTCTTGTTAAGAGGGTAAGTTATCGTTGCGTAGATAAACTTCCCTGTCTCTGAAGTCCGGGTCGTCGTCTGTCATTTAACGAGGAGCCATTTACACGAGCTTAAAACCGTTGAATAGTTTTAATATAAGCTCGTGTCCGAGAAAACTTAATTTCTCGTTTTGAGGGTAAGTTATCGTTGTGTAGATAACTTCCCTTTCTTTGAAGTTCGGGTTACAGACTATAATCTGACTGTAAGCCATTGTGCATGAGCTTAAAAACTTGGAATGTTTTTGATATAAGCTCATGCCCGAGAAAAATTAATTTCTCGTTGTTAGGATAAGTTTACCATCAGCGATAAACTTTCCTTTCTTTGAAGATCGAGTTATAGTCTGTGATGTGACTATAAGTCCTTATATTTAAGCTTAACCATGAATCCCCTGAGACACTTGTTTCTCCGATATCTGCTTCTTCAGCAACCAAACTCTAAGAGTATCCTTAGTTGAACGGTATACAGTGATTGGACCGCTTCGTTCTTTTGGAACATCAACTTTGGTACCTGCATTCTCATTAGGAATTTGCTTGCTTTGACATGGGTTAGCGATATCACTTTTAGAAGCACGTGAGGGTTCACAGTTGGCTTTACTTGTGTCAGAAGCGACCTGAGTAGATGATTCACTCGTCTTGGCTGGCAAACGTTTCCTTTTATAGAAAATCTTAAGTTTAGGCTTAAGTGAAGTGTCATCTTTATCAGTTTCCTCCCTAGTAGACTTAGTAGAATCGGAGACTATCCTAGTTAAAGGGCACTCGTTTCCTACAACAGTGAAAGTTCTACCAGTGGGGCGCCAAACTTTACCAATGGGTTTGATTTTAGCTATCCACTGGGATTTAAGTCTAGCACGGGAGTTCACCTCATCAAGTAATTTCTTGACACAAGAATCATGATTTGCCGTAAAGACACATTTTCTACATGTTTTACAAGTAGCATATTTAATGTCCGAGTAATTCCTAGATGATTCATCGATGCTCCTAGGAGATGACATGCTACGGTTAGCAGTGTTAGGTAATCTAGAAGACATCTGACTAGGTTTGACATTGCTATCTCTTACATGTGTCTTTTGCTTAGCTTCCGTAAGACCAGATTTGTGGCAAACGTCATTTGAACTAGTTCTAGATGTGGTCTTGGTATTTTTAGGGAAACTAGGAGCAATCATCTGATTAGATCTTGCTAACGCTGTTTTGATCACATTGAGCCTAGTTGCTGGAGTGACTGGTCTAGGAAAATGAACCAAATCAACTTGGGAGGCAAACCGCGGTCTCGAGGATTGTGGTCGCTCGGATCTAAATGCAGTAGGTTGTCTGACGAACTGATTTGTAGGCGGTTTCCCCAAGATTGATGGTTTTTCAAGCTTAGTGTCCGCACTAGTCCCTTTAGATTTTCTGTTAGAAATACGTTTTTACGTATATTAGAAGTATCGGTCACTCCACAATATTATTAATGTTGTAATAGCTCGTAGTTTATAGTTACTTATTTAGTTAAGTAAGAACCGGTCCATGGGCTTGTCATGGGCCGGCCCAAGTCCACATATGACTTGGAAGTATAAATACCCCTTTCCAAGGAAAGGGGTGGTGGTTGTTGAACATTTCTTGTTTCCATTTGAATAAAATAACACATAGTTTTCTCTCACTTTCTCTCTCTAGAAATCATCAACCCCTTCATAGATTCATAGGTTGTCAAGATTCTACATTTGGTATCAAGAGCTATGGGGTGATTTAAGGTAATGATTTGTGTGGTTTTTAGTTTTTGATTGTATTAGTGTTCTTTAAGAAGATCCATCTTGATTCTTGGTGTTTTTGGTGTTTTTGTGATTGAGATTAGTAGATAAGTATTAGTTGTTACTTATTATTGTAGAAATCACAAAACGTTTTGGGTTATTTGGTAAAAATCTGGGCTTAATCTTCATTTTTTTGGTCGACTGTTCATACGAACAAAGTTTCTGATTACCCAGCAAAGTTCCGAACCAACACCAAAAAGTTCCGAACCAAAAAGTTCCGGATCAACCAAAGTTCCGAACCAAAAAGTTCCGGATCAACCAAAAGTTCCGGATCAAGGAAAGTTCCGGATCAAGGAAGTTCCGAACCAAAAGTTCCGGATCAAGGAAAAAGTTCCGGATCAAGGGAAAGTTCCGGATCAAGGAAAGTTCCGGATCAAGGAAGTTCCGGATCAAGGAAAGTTCCGGATCAAGGAAAAAGTTCCGGATCAAGGGAAAGTTCCGGATCAAGGGAAAAGTTCCGGATCAAGGGAAAGTTCCGGATCAAGACTTCCGAACCAAAAGTTCCGAATCAAGGTATTTCCAAGTCAAAATCTTCCGAATCAAACTTCCGAATCAACAAAAAAGTTCCGAATCAAGGGTTATTTTGCTTGTTTTTTCGACGATTTTTTAGAGGATTTAATCTTGGTTTCTTACAACAAAAACTCAACACAATTCACAAGCTTTACTTCACTGCTCGATCAACCGATAATCTTTGTCTCTTTGAAGTTAACAAAATGAATCCGAATTCAGTAATGCCTCAGATGACATCACTTACGGATATTTCCATCATTACGGGAACGGATAATCGCCCGCCAATGCTCATCAAAGAAGTTTTTGAAGCATGGCAAGGCCGGATGATGTCTTACCTTAAGGGAAAACCGGTATATGGGAGGCTTATGGTCAAGTCAATTTTAAATGGTCCACTTGACTATGGTACCATCGTGGCTAACAACGTGACTCGACCACGAGAATTTGAAGAACTCACTCCAGCTCAATAACTTGTTGCCGATGCAGACGAAAAGGCTCTTCAAACCATTCTCCAAGCTCTTCCCCATGACATCTATCGGATGGTAAGTCAGTATACGGTGGCAAAGGATTTATGGGAACGTCTTAAGGTGTTGCTACAAGGTACGTCTCTCACCAAACAGGAAAGGGAATGTCAGTTGTATGATCTGTTTGATAGATTCACGTACAACCCAGGGGAAACGCTTCACGATTATTACTTCAGATTCACCACACTCATGAATGATCTGAATGTATACAATCTCGTGATTGCACCATTCCAGGTTAACACCAAATTCTTGAATACTTTATCTCAAGCTGAATGGGGTAAGTATATTACCGATGTTAAGTTAACCAGGGATTTGCATAAGTGCAATTTGGATCAACTCTATGCTTTCCTTCAGCAGCATGAGAAACATGTGATCATGCACCGTTCGCCTCGAGGTATGTACCCTGATTCATTAGCTTTGATGGCGAATCAACCAAGCTTGTCTCACAACAACACTCCTTATATCTTGGGACATCAAGCCTATCATCCATCACCTTACATGACACCAACCTTCCCCCAATACTCGATTTTACCGCAACCACCCACCTCACATCAGCAACAATATCGGTTCAATGCACCTTCACCACACTATGCTTCACAACATCACCCAGCAAGTATTGCACCTTATGCTCAATCTTCATATTCTTCTTATCAAGAGAATGCAGCATATCCAACAAGCTACCCTGATCAAATGAGTATTCCTTCTAGTGATTATGCAGCTCATCAAGACCAAGCAATGTACTGTGATGATGAGGAAGTCCCCATTCCTGTATTCAAACAAGGTGCTGACCTAGTTGAAGTGTTAACCACTATGTCTGCTTATCTCACAAGGACTTTAAGCAAACGAGGATTTAGGGGATCAGCTCCTACCAACAATCAGTTGAGGAATTCATCCAATTCTCGCCAACAAGCTACTATTGAGAATGGCAGGGTAGTGGTTCAACCTATTCAACCATATCAGGGGAGACCTACCACATCAACTACAAATGCTCGCACGGTCAATCCTGCTCCAATGGTCAATCCTGCTCCACGGGCTAATTCCACAGGCAAGTTGAGAATGATTACATGCTACAATTGCAAGGAAGAAGGTCACATGTCCAGGGATTGTAAGAAACCCAAGAGGAGAAGGGATGGACAATGGTTTGCAGAGAAGATCTATTTGGTGAATGCTCAGGCACAAGGAAGGGAACTTGATGAAGAGGAGCTTGCATTTCTTGCTGATCCAGGGATTGCTGAACAAGACACTGTCACCACACAGAATGCAGCATACCAAGCAGATGATCTCGATGCGTATGATTCAGACTGTGATGAATTTCAATCTGCAAAGGCTGCTCTCATGGCAACTATCTCCAGCTTAGGGCCAGAAAAGAGATCTGAGGTACTTATTAATACCACCGATAATACCACTGATGCTAGTATTCAACCACATCAAGTTGTGCAAGAGAGTGCTGATTCGAATGAATCTTCGGTAGTGAGTCTTTCAAATGAGGAGACAAACAATGATAGCAATATCAATGTGAGTCCCCAGACTTTGAGTGAATCACAACCGGGAGCCATTTCGCATACGCCTACTCCTGCTCAACAAGATTTGGTCATGGTTCCTGCTACATTACTTAGCCAAATGAATGCTGCACTCTTAGAAACCCTAGCTAAGAATAAGAATTTGTCTGATGAGCTTGCCTTAAGCAACGAGAAAGTTCAAACTTTGGAATTAGTGCCTTCGTCTAGTGTTCTAACAAATCCCGAATATGATCACTTTCAAAACAAACAAATGGGTCACTTGCAAGAAATTGAAAACTTAAGAGCAAATCTGTCTAATGAACTTAAAGAAAAGGAGTTAGTTGTCACTAATTTTCAAAAACTTCAAACGGATTTTGAAGCACTCGAGTCTAAGAAGAATGAAATGGAGATTAATTCTACTAATAAGATTAGAAGTCTAGATTATTTGCTTTTAAGACAATACGCTGCTTCTCAACTAGTGCACTTATTTGATGCTTCGTTTAGAGAATTTAACTTATCACGTCAAAAAGGCCTTCCCCCTAACCCAAGGTATGCAAAACAAGCTTTAAGACATAGTCCAAGACTTTATAATGCAACTCAATTAGGATTGGCCTTAGACCCGATTGGTTTTTTCGATGATCGAACAAGTAAGGATGTAGTTGATGAGGATCGGTCATACAATTCTGCAAAATATCCCGAGTGTGACTATTTTAAAATGAATAAGGAGCTTGCAAAAACGGATTTTAGAATTCGCTTCCATATGGACAAAGATCTCATCACAGCACCAACCTACATGTTAGAGGAAGAAAACCCTAGTACATTTCCTACACTTGTCAACATGGAAGGTCCTAAGGAAATTCCAAAGAATCTTCCACTTGTTAGCACTGTATGGTTAAACTTGCAAGAGATTAATCAATACTTTACTAATTTTGACAAGGTCATTTTGGAATGTACGACTTCAAATGGCCTAAACGCCGGAGAATGGGCTTTCGAACACATGAACGAGGTGTTTAAAAATGAGATCAATCCGTTTGTCGAAAGTCTAAAAGGAAGTTTTGCATCTCTTAAGGAAAATCTTGTGTTTGAAATTGGTGAAGTTCAAAAAGTGTTTTATGAAATGGACACCGCTTATGAACTACAACTAATTGAAAAAGAAAAGATTTTAACCGAATATGACCGATTCTTGTCTGCAGTAATCTCGTGTGATGTGCTTACTACTGTAAATGTTAATTATTCGAATGAGCTTACATCCGCTATGATTAATTGTGATGCTGTGCATATATGTGATGATGTTTGTGATCTCTCTGTAAATGTTGCTGATACTGTAAATGAGGTAGATAATCATTCTTGTCACGAATCTAACGCTGAGTTTTTAAAGCTACAAGATTCTTACAATTTACTTTCAAAACGCTTTAATCAACTAGAACAACATTGTATATCTTTAGAACTGAAACAACAAACTCAAATGAGGATATTTTGATAACAAATAGTTGTGAAAACGGTGTTGAGACGAGTGACAAGATGATTGCAATTGTTAAGGCATTAGAGGAAGATATTATGAGATTGAAGAGAGATGTGTCATCAAATGAAACACTAAAATTGGAACTAGAGGCTGCAGAGTTTAAAAACCAGGTCTTAGAAATTAGACTTTCGTCTGTTCTAGGGGAGATGGATCGGACAAGACAGGGACTATCCGCTCTTTATGGTTCACTAGAAGAACGCTTCGCTTTTAATGCGGCACAACAACAATCTTATGTTGAACAACTGAACCAAAAGTGTGAGGAAATTTCTGACTTAAACATCTTGCTCATTGACAAAAACATGGTTTTGGCCGAGTTAAAGGAGACACTTCTTCTCACCCGACAAGAAGTTGTTGATAACTTAGCTACCGACTCTACACCGTCCACTAGTGCCCCAACAACCAAGTCAGTAGTGCTTTATAAGAACCCGCTTCATAAGAGAAACCCGGTTACCTACGATGATTATATGAGGAATGCCATTAAGCATGTAGATCTTGTTAGGGATATCTTAGACGATCTTTATGCCTTAGATCCCTCAAGTAGCTACTATTATTCGGCTCATGAATATATTAAGCGAGTTCAATATTGCTTAGCATATCTGCAATACATAGGTAAACCAGGCTCTGCACTACTTACTAATAGGCCCATTGCTGTAACTCCATTCAATAAGACTCCAGGAGCAAAACCGTCACTGGCACAATCAAGTAAGGCACCTTTAAAATTTGTTGCTAATGTTCCCACTTTGCCTTCTACAGGATTAAAAGAGACTACTAAGGCTAAAGGATCGCCACTCAAGAAAGATAAGATCAAGCCCTCCACTAGTAGTGCCAAAAAGAAGAACGTAGAAGCTCACCATAGGAATGTTAGTTCAGTTTAAATAAAAAGAATCATGTTAAGACTAAAAGCTCTGCGCCTGTGCAGAAGCCTAAACCATTCATGAATTCTAATTTGAATTGTTGGAATTGTAATGAATGTATGTTTTCCCAACGTCATGATTTGTGTCTTATTGATCATGTGAATGAAATGAATGCCATTAGGAATGGTCTTGAATGGAAGCCAACAGGTAGAACTCGTGCCCAAGTTGGCTGCAATGGCGTCCCACTGGTAGGACCTTTACATTAGATGGAAAAATGTGCCCTTTAACTAGGAATGCATCCATTGAGGTTAGGTCTGAGCGTCCTTTAGTTAGGCACACTCGCACTCAAGTATGGAAACAGCGCCCTTTAATTAGGTCAGCTCCCACTATAGTGCCTATCAGTGAAGAAATACCTCAGGATTTAAGCCAACTAGAATCTACACCACCAACTAGGAAGAAGAAGGCTAGGAAATCTAAGAAACCTAGAATTAGCAAATCTAAGATTATTAAATATGTACCTGCTAATAACAAGGAACACTCAGATTCTGATACCTCTACATTGTCTTCGTGTGGTGATATTTTCAGGTGGTCCAAATCATCCTCTGGTATTTGGACTCCGGTTGTTCAAAACATATGACCGGAGATCGCTCGATGCTCCGAAATTTCGTCAGCAAGTTTCTTGGTACGGTTAAATTCGGGAATGATCATATAGCAAAGATAATGGGGTATGGTGAATATCAGATTGGAAACGTTACGATTTCAAGGGTATACTATGTAGAAGGTCTTGGTCATAATTTATTCTCAGTAGGACAGTTTTGTGATTCCAACCTAGAGGTTGCTTTTCGACAACACACTTGTTTCATCCGCAACTTGGAAGGAAAAGATTTGTTGAAGGGATCTCGTGGTGCAAATCTTTATACCTTGTCCTTACAAGACATGATGGCCGCCTCTCCAGTATGTCTTCTCTCTAAAGCATCTAAGACCAAGTCATGGTTATGGCATCGCAGATTATCTCATCTTAACTTTGATGCTATTAATCATCTGGCTAAAAACGAATTAGTTCGTGGTCTTCCAAAGCTTAAATTTCACAAGGACCATTTATGTTCCGCGTGTTCAAGGGGGAAAAGTACCAAGAAATCTTACAAGCCCAAAGCTGAAGACACCAATCAAGAAAAACTTCATCTTTTGCATATGGATCTTTGTGGGCCGATGAGAACTGAAAGTGTGAGCGGTAAGAAATTCATTCTGGTTATTGTGGATGATTTCTCCAGGTTTACATGGGTTAGATTTCTACGTACAAAGGATGAAGCACCAAAGGCTATCATCACTTTTCTGAAATTCATTCAGGTACGTTTGAATACTACTGTCCGCCGTATTCGTACAGACAATGGAACAGAGTTCGTCAACCAGACTCTTCGTGATTACTATGAAGGAGTTGGTATCTCACATGAAACATCCGCTGCACGCACTCCACAACAAAACGGTGTCGTTGAGAGACGGAATCGTACACTTATGGAAGCTGCTAGGACTATGCTTATTTATGCGAACGCTCCATTGTTCTTGTGGGCAGAAGCGATATCTACTTCATGTTTCACCCAAAACCGTTCTATCATTCGGAAACGCCATGGAAAAACACCTTATGAGCTTCTACATGACCGTAAACCCGATGTTTCATTTTTTCATGTGTTTGGTGCTCTTTGTTATCCAAACATTAATAGTGAGAACTTGGGTAAGCTTCAACCGAAAGCCGATATAGGTATTTTCATTGGTTACTCACCGTCCAAGAAAGCATAGGGTGCTTTGCATCTGACATTCGTTGGGCTTCCCTCTTCGGGAGCCTGCGTCCCGACGTTTTTGTGCAATCGAATTTACAACCATCGTCTTGGCAAGATTGTAGAAACTATGGACGCAGATTTTGATGAGCTGACAGCGATGGCTTCTGAGCAACACAGCTCTGAACCCGCGCTTCATGAGATGGGAACCGGTGCTATTAGTTCCGGATTAGTTCCCAATAATCCTACTTCTACATCATTTTTACCACCAACAAGGCCCGAGTGGGATAAACTGTTTCAACCGTTGTTTGATGAATTCTTCGATCCCCCGACTGATGAAGTTCCAGCACCTATAGTGATTGCTCCAATCCCTGAAGTGGTTGCTCAAGCTAATGAACCTTTATCTAATGCATCTTCAATTAACATTGAACCGGATGCCCCTTTACCAAGTAATTCTCAAACTACACCTGAATCATCACCCCTACTTGTGCCTAATGATGTGGAAGAGGATTCTACTGATCACGACTTGGAATATGCTCACTTAAAAGAGCTTCCTTTCTTTGGTATACCGTTCCCTGAAAACCCTTCAGCCGCGTCTACCTCAGAAGAAGCTCCTTCTATTGTTCACTCCAGACCACCTAGGATTGAAAATCATAGCACCAAATGGACAAAAGATCACCCAATTAGGAATGTCATTGGAGATCTAGATCGACCAGTCTCTACACGTCATCAATTACAAGAGAGTGCACTCTATTGCTACTTTGATGCATTTCTCTCTGAAGTTGAACCTAAAAATTGGCAGCAGGCTATGACTCAATCATCTTGGATTGAAGCCATGCAGGAGGAACTAAATGAATTCCAACGACTTGAAGTATGGGAATTGGTTCCTCTCCCTGACAAGGTTAACATCCTTACTTTGTTATGGGTTTATAAGGTTAAACTCGATGAGATGGGTGCAGTATTGAAGAATAAGGCTAGATTGGTCGCTAGAGGATATAAACAAGCCTTGGGTATAGACTTTGAAGAATCTTTTGCTCCTGTGGCAAGATTGGAGGCTATTAGACTATTCCTTGCGTATGCTGCTCATATGAATATGATCGTCTATCAAATGGATGTGAAGACGGCATTTTTGAACGGTGAACTAAGGGAAGAGGTCTATGTTCGTCAGCCGGATGGGTTCGTTAGTACGAAGTTTCCTAATCATGTGTACAAGCTTAAGAAGGCTCTCTATGGGTTGAAACAAGCTCCACGCGCGTGGTACGATCTCTTTCAACATACCTCATCTCGGAAGGCTTCTCCAAAGGAAAGGTGGACCCCACTCTATTCACTCTCAAGGAAGGCAACGACATGATTCTGGTACAAATTTATGTTGATGGTATAATATTTGCTGCCACTAACATAGAATTGTCAAATCGCTTTGAGAAGATAATGTCCACACGCTTTCAGATGTCAATGATGGGAAAAATCTCATTTTTCTTAGGATTACAGATTTCTCAAAATCCCAGAGGCATCTTTATTAATCAATCCAAATATGCTCTAGAATCGTTAAAGAAATATAACTTTGATAATTGTGACCCCGTGGACACTCCAATGGTGGAGAAATCCAAGTTAGATGAAGATAGGAATGGGACTATTGTCGATCCAAAACTTTACCGTGGGATGATCGGCACCCTTCTATATCTGACTGCTAGCAGGCCTGATTTGCAATTTGCTGTATGCATGTGTGCCCGGTATCAGGCTCGGCCTACCGAAAAGCACCTACATGTAGTTAAAAGGATCTTTCGGTATCTAAAAGGAACACTTCATCGTGGTCTATGGTATCCGAAAGATTCCTCTATTGCTTTAATATCATACGCAGATGCCGATCATGCTGGATGTCAAGACACGAGGCGTAGCACGTCTGGATCTGTGCAACTCCTTGGAGATAGATTGATCAGTTGGTCTTCAAAAAGGCAGAAAAGCGCTGCAATTTCTATCACGGAGGCTGAATACATCGCCATGTCCGGTTGTTGTGCTCAAGTCCTTTGGATGAGATCACAATTAACTGACTACGGTTTGGGTTTCAACAAAATCCCGATGTATTGTGACAACAAGAGCGCCATTGCCCTTTGCTGCAACTATGTTCAACACTCCCGGGCCAAGCACATAGACATTCGCTACCATTTCATTAAAGAGCAGGTGGAGAACGGAGTGATCGAGCTGTATTTTGTCACTACTGAGTACCAGCTGGCGGATATGTTCACCAAAGCATTAGATCGAGGACGAATCGAGTTTTTGATCGACAAGCTTGGCATGAAATCATTCACTCCAGCGACTCTCAAAGAGTTGGCAGAAGAATCAGCTGAATAGTCGTGGTAAACTATTCAGAGTATCCTTTGTTCGTGATCATGTATATTATCGTAAATATATAAACCACAAAAGAAAAATACAAAAATATAAAACCAACAAAAATCATAAAAAAATATAAAACCTAGAAAAACCATAAAAAATATAAAATCAAGAAAAACCAAAAATATTTTTCGTTTTTAAATCGGGCATGTCTTTTAGTACGGTAATATTTACGGCTTTAGAAATGTCGATCAATATTGACACGGCGCCATAAATAGAGTCCGTATAAAAGTTGTACATTTTTAAAACATGCCCATTATGGCTTGTAGTTATTTCAGACTGCAACCCGGTTTTCATATTAAAGTCACGTATTTCCTTGGAAAACGTTGGCTCAGAACGGGAATTAATTTTCTCGGGCATGATTTACAAGCCAAATCATGCAAAGGGATCAAGTTTACTTTATAACTTGGTCTAACACGAATCTATGTACGTCTTAGTGCATAAATTTGTTAAAATAAGAGAAATCTTATTGACACCACGAATCAATTTTTTTTCAAGACATCAATTGGAAATGCTTTCATCAATATTTGACTCTTTAAACAATGACTACAGCTCTTTAAATAGAAAACGGGTCATCGTTTAAGGGGGAGAAAATATTAAAATCATCTTCGTCATTAAATTGATTTTCAAAAGTGATTGTGAAAAATTAATGGCTAAATGGTAAATGAGTGGTATTGCTTTAGAAAACGACTTGTGCTCGTTCAAGGTGATAGGAATTGCGTTAGATTTTGGAGATTTGCAAATAGGTTGCGATTGCTTAAGTTTTGTTGGCAAAATTTAACTATGGTTAGGGTAACTAGAAAAGAAAAGGAATAAGCATCTAAAAAGGATAAGAGTGAAAAGTATAGGGATCTTAAGTGATTAGTTTTGAAAGTTGTAAAATCTAACCTAGTCAAAACATAATCCCCCGCCCCCTTTCTTTTCTTATCTTTCACTGTTTCATTTTCTCCTTGCCGCCATTGTTATACACATACACAAGCTCACAACATTCGATTTTAATCAATTCGTTCCATTCATTCGATTCAATAAGGTAATGAACATCAATCATCTAATTCCTACTTCGTTTAAATCATGTAAATCCAGTTAATTAATTCAGATAATCAATTTAAATCTAGTTAGGGTTCGTTCGCCTCAATTTAGGCTTAATTGATTAGGGATTTTTGATGGGTTTTATGCGGAATATGATTAGATTATGGTTGGTTACTTTAGATTACCTTAGAACTCACAAACGCGATTAGATAAATCTTTCATAAGTGTGTTTGTAATGTTCCGGATGAACTTGGATAAAAACTTCCGAATGAAGGAATTTTCTGAAAAACTTCCGAATGAAGGAATGTTCCGAACGAACTTCCGAATGAAGGAAGTTCCGAATGAAGAACTTCCGAATGAAGGAAGTTCCGAATGAAGGACTTCCGAATGAAAGAAGTTCCGAATGAAGGACTTTCGAATGAAGAAGTTCCGAATGAAGAACTTCCGAATGAAAGAAGTTCCGAATGAAGGACTTCCGAATGAAGAAGTTCCGAATGAAAAACTTCCGAATGAAGGAGTTCCGAATGAAGAAGTTCCGAATGAAGAAGTTCCGAATGAAGGACTTCCGAATGAAGAAGTTCTGAATGAAGGACTTCCGAATGAAGAAGTTCCGAATGAAGAACTTCCGAATGAAGAAGTTCCTATGAAGAAGTTCCAAATGAAGGACTTCCGAATGAAGAAGTTCCGAATGAAGAAGTTCCGAATGAAGAACTTCCGAATGAAAGAAGTTCCGAATGAAGGACTTCCGAATGAAGAAGTTCCGAATGAAGAACTTCCGAATGAAGAAGTTCCGAATGAAGAATGTTCTGGATGAAGAAGTTCCGAATGAAGGAAAGTTCCAGATGAAGTGTTGTTTGATTGATAGTATTTGCATGCTATAAGTACTTGTTGAATTATGTTGTTGAAATATGTTATGCTTAGATATAAGAATGATACATATCTATATATGTTTTTGTGCATCAACCTTTCATGTCTTATCTTAAGCAGATACAATGACTAATCCAACTGTACAAGCAATCCAAGACTCTAGAGAAGCCGCTATTGCTAAAGCACGAACCCTCAAGTTCATACCAAACAATTACCGGCTGAAGCAAGTCTCAAAATCCACTCACCATGGATTTAAAGTAGCCATCGCAATCCTTGATCACTCTCATTTCAAGAACGCCCTTAGGAGTACTGCCTCGGTGCCTTATGAGTACATGTATGAGTTCTGGGCTACCAAGGAGAGTACTTCAAACAAGATCACCTTCACCATCGACAACAAGCAGCAGACGCTCACAGTTTCAGACTTCCGTAAGATTTTTGGTATACGGGATACACCCAAAGGCATGTCATTTTCGAGGGATCCTACTAAAGATGAACTCATGGAGATGTTCGAGGCTCTTGGATGTCCTGACATACGAGTTGCGTCTGAGTTTACCACTGCTAAAGTAGGACAACCTTGGAGAGCAATGTTAGGTATTCTCAGTAGATGTCTTACACCGAAAACAAGTGGGCATGATGCTTTGCGTAGTCCAATAATGAACCTCTTCTATGGCATGTACAAAGGTGCAAATGCAGATTATGCATTGTTGATATGGGAAGAATTCACCTTTCAACTCTTCCAAAACAAGAAGCTGAAGACAAATTTCTTTCCTTATCCTCGGTTTATCAAGCTTATCATTAATTATTTTATGAAAAATGATGCTACTATTGATAGGCATGCAGCAAGTCGTTATCACACTGAAGAAGCTGATGATACTATGGATCTAAGGCATGAAGGACCATCTGGTGGTGTGATTCCTGGTCCTATTCCCGATTATCTTCTGACGGAGAAAATCAAAGGCTCTGCTGATTACAAACTACTGCTGTTAGAAATCAAGAAGCTAAAAGCAAACCTTCAGACTGGAGAAGACTCGTCTACTACGGTCAAGAGTAAAGGTAAACGCAAGCAACCAGCTGCGTTACCTGAACCCGAAACCAAGAAGAAGAAGACTGAGGTTAAGAAGGGAAAGGGTAAGGCTGATGAGATGGTTCTACGTGACGAAGAAGATGTTGTTGATCCTACTCTTGACAAGACGGAGAGAAAAATGATGAAGATAGCTATTCAAAGGAGTAGGAAAGATACTGGCGGTAGTGGTTCGGGTGCACGGGTAAATATTGAAGAAGAGTACGAGGAGCCAGAGGATGTTTTTGAGTTTGGATCACCTGAAAGGTATTCTACTTCGAAGGAGACATCCATCCCCCCCGTTTCAGCAAGTGTTGAAAAGGAGTCCGGTGCTCCTACAATCATGGTGTCCACTCAACCATTAGTAACTCAACCTTTAGCAACTCAACCTCCACCAATACAACCCTTACCAACCAGACCGGTTTCAACACCATTTCTTCCACCACCAATAACTCCCATCCTTAGTACCGTAGTAACAACCGAGCCTCTTCAACCTTCCCAGAGTAGCTCTGGAACATCATCAATGGCTGCATTTGTCATGGCAGAAATGTTGGACAAACACACGGATAATCAAAAAAGAGAGATGGATAATCTTCGCCAAGAGCTACTTCGAAGAGTGCAAAGTGAAGAAGCAACTAAGAAAGCCCAAGAAGAGATGCTTGCTAAGTTCGCTGCAGAGATGGAGTTAACACGAAAAGCTCATGCAGAAGAACTAGCTCAGGTTAAGCAGGCTGAAGCTGATAAGCATGCTGCACGTATAACCAAACTTCAAGCGATGAGGGATAAATACAAGGAGCAGAAAGAAGCACTTGAAGCTTCTGTTGAAGAAAGAGTGAAAGAATCTGTTGAGTCCATTATGCCAAAACTGCGTGATGAGTTGAAGACACTCGCAGCTGATAATTTGATGATCAAGTCATCCAATCCTTCAGAATCCGCATATAAAATTGCTTATGAGTTAACGGATTTTGAATTAAAAAAGATCCTCAAAGCTCGTATGGTGGAACTTGGATCGTTTGATAAATCTAGGATTCAACGGGCTCTTTACAAATCCCTGAATGACGCTATCATGGAGGATGATAGGTTATTCAAAACGTTTGGAAGTGTGGTACCTTATCACATTCTACCTGAGGAAGAAAGGGAAGAAAGTGAAGAAGAAGAGGGTACTGGTGAAGAAGAGGAAGAAGAAGAAGAAGAAGAAGAAAAGAATGATGACGATGACGATGATGGTGATGATGATGAGGATGATGATGATGATGATGATGATGGCGATGATGGTAGTGATGGTAATGAGGAGAGTGCTAGGGGGAGCAATGAGGATAACGATGAGGATGATGATGGGGGTAAACAGCCAAAAGAGGGAGATAAGGTTACCAGCTCCAAGAAACCTGCTAAGTCTGGAACCAAGTCCAAGAAAGATGCAGCGCAGAAGGACAAATCAACATCAACGGAATCAAGACGGTCTAAGTGGCGCCACGATGTGAATGCTACTACAGCTTCATCGATTCCCGGTACTTCTATTACTGTATCTATACCTGTTACCACTAACCCTATTAGTCCTGTTGTTGTTGCTCCTGTGATTGTAGAATCAGTAACGGAACCTGAAGCTGCACAACACTCACCCGTTCATGACACCGCCGAGATGCCTGAATCAGAACCAGCAGATGTTCGCGTTTCTACTCCTCTACAACAAGCACAACAATCTACGGTTCCTGAACCAAGCACACGAGACTGGGCAGACACGTTGGAGATTGACGAGACTGCACCGCCACAGGCTTGGATCATGGCAGCGGCGCAATATGATCCAATCACGGACGCTGACAGAGATGTTCTATATCTCCGTATCCGTAGTCCGATTGACTTGTGTGCATTTCTTGCTCATGAGTATAAAACTTCGGTTACTCCGTCTTTGGTGAAGAAAGCACTTAAGGATAAAAGACTTCGCGCCAAAACCAGGTTAACCCGAATGGAGTTCGAGTACTATGCTGATGAGATCCTGAAAGCTCTGAATACCGTTCAACGGCCAGGTCTTCATGAATCAGAAAGAGCTCCACCTCCACTTGATCCTACTCAAGATAATCAGATTGCTCTCGACTTCTTCGTCACCTATGATCTTGAGTATCTTCTAAAGGGTTCATCAACGTACGCAACCTCCTTGACCTTGCTGAAAGCTGCCAACTGGGGGACAATACCCTGGATCGAGGAAAAGGTAAACCGACTCTGGGTCCCAAAGGTAACTCGTAATTATGATATGTATGCTGTTATAGGCGCATCTCATTGGGACGAACAAGTCCGAAGGGCGTACAGGGGTTGCTGCCTAGTCAATTCAGGAATTAACGTTAGATCCGATATCCGCATCTCCAGCATCTTAGGGTTGAAAACTGAAGCCAAAAATGGCTATTATCATGTGACGGAGATTCGCTTGAAAAGGGAGGATGACAGAGAATACAAAATCCAGCAGGGAGATTTTTCTATCATTCGCCTTGAGGATATCGAAGATATGCTGCTTCTGATGACCCGAGATCAACTCACACATATTCCTCGTGAAGACCTCATTGCCTTGAATACAGCACTTCGTATGTTCACACGAAGCGTTGTTATCAAGAAACGAGTTGAAGATCTTCAGTTGGGAGTCGAAAGTTACCAAAGGAAGCTTAACCTAACCCGTCCAGTGAATCAAGTGTTACCTCAACATGTAGATAGATGTCCTTATACCGGCATTTCTGTCCCGAATTGCGGCATTTTCTACTTGAACAGTCGAGGTTTAATGAAGTTTATGAGGGTGGGTGAGCTTTATAAGTACAGTGATGGGACTCTTCTACAAGTCAGAGGAAAGTTGGAGCATCTTAACTCGGGTGGGACTTTGCCAGAGATGACGGAGGATTGGCATCCGGGTTATCGGCAAATGGCGAAGTACGTGATCAAGAAGATTGATCAAAAGCTCCGTCAACGTAGATTGATGAGGAGCTTGGAAAGATTCGTTGGTGGTAGACCATATTTAGTGCACCACAAGCTACTGCAACGATCCATCTAATGGGTCGTACATTCCAGGTCCACTTTATATTGGTTTTTCAATTGTGAATATGTATATTTGTGAATATTGTGCTTGTACGGCTTGATGTAGTGTTAAGGTATGATAATTTTTCAAGAATTTCTCACGAGATTCTAAATCTTTCAAAATATATCATACTAAAGCACTACAACTATCCCTTATTAATTTAAGGGGGAGCATGAACATGTTCTATGGCCAAACATCGATTTCATTTTTACCCAAAGACCGGTTAATCCATTCAATATCCCAAATATTAATGGTTAACATTTTGGATAAGGGGAGAAAATGGGATTAAGGAGATTTAAATGATACTTGGCTAAAAGATGAAAAAGACTTAACGATTATCCAACTTAATATGTGTAAAGCACGTATTAAGGGGGAGCGTTTTTTGATGAACAAAACACCTAAGGTACAAAACTTTTGATTTCAATATCACAAGTACCTTAAGTGATTTTCAATGATTTTTCATGGTGGCAATTCCTTCCCAAAACACGCTTAATTCACGACGAATGTGGTGACAAAAGGGTGGTAGGAATAGGTTTAGTCCAATGATTCATCAGAGCCGATGGAATCTTCCCAAGGACAATTCCCTAGATAGAATTAGAAGTCCTAGGAAAGATGGAGAAAGAATGTGAACGTAGCTGAATGCCGACCAAGTACTTAAGCTAGCACTGGAACAATCACAACAAGGTGCTAGTGATGACGTATTGGTAAGCATTGAAGGGGTTGAAGAATGAAAAAGAATTGGAAAGATAAAGGGTGTAAAGAAAGAAGCCCTCCTTACAACTTTAGGCAGAAACCAGGTCAATACATATGCTATTGAGGTCATTTTTGCTAATGATTCTCGGTATTGAAGAAAGACATCATGGACCCAGTGATGCAATGCACAACCCTTCCCAACTAACTTAAATATCTCTCAAAAGGTATTTGTTTTAATCACACGGAGATCAACACGTTATCTATTGGTTTATTCACTCCGAATAGACTGGTATTGAAAAGGTGGCACTCCTCTCCAGTCATCGCTCACTAAATCAAAACGCACTATCGAGTCTAGAGCCAAGAGATCACCAAAAGTCTCATTAGGACACTTTCCATTTATTCCTTGCTTTCTCACACACTGTGAAAAGTAAGAGATTTTCATGAGTCCTACACAATATTCCTGTAATATTGCCAGAACATCCGAGTAATACGTAAGTATTACAATGAAGATGGAAATCCTGCTTGAGCCAACATCAAACAAGCTCATGGTAGGTTACACGTGCGGTTCTTTTAGAACCAATCTTGTGAAAAACTGGAAGGAAACAGTGGTTTAATTCTTAATTGAACTTAAACTCGTTCCAGGCCTCTACGCATTATCGCATGATCTTGCCAGAACACTCAGAGTGACTCTTTATTGATCACAGTGACGAGTGGAAATCTTTCTAGTGTTAACATCAAACAACACTTGGTAGGTGACGTGCAAGATTCTTTATGAATTGAGCTCGTGACAACTGGAAAGCAACGATGGTGAAAATCTTAATTGAAATTCACTTGTTCCAGGTTTCATGAATTGACGGCTTCAAATCACAAGGATAATTTATCCAAGTGATTCACTCTTTATGTTCGCAGTCAGCTTTGGACGGTCGAATAAAGAGAACGGGTTTACCCGCGAAATCCTGTCAGGAAGTTACTTAATTGAAACTATCCGTCACGGGTACGATATCTGATATCGTCCAACAGTCTTCACCGACCGGAGGTAAAATGCTACCGAATTAGAATAAAATGTTCAAAGCCATTTTATTCGTGTCGTTGCTGTGTACCTGTTAAAGACGGTGGCGTTGCTGTGTACCCGTTGAAGACGGTGGCGTTGCTGTGTACCAGTGAAGACGGTGGTGTTGCGGTGTACCTGTAGAAGTCGTTCCCACATGCTTATGTTTTTCTGCATCAAAGTTTAGCAAAAATTCAAGAAAGTACAAGATAAAGTCTTCCGCTGTACCAAACTCTGAAACTTTCGAGAATTCAACAAAAAGACATAAGTGTGTGGAACATGGAGTCACGAGGAGGCAAAATTCACAAGAAGGCAAAGATCGCACGTGAAAGGCCAAAAGAACAATGCTCTCAAGCCAAAGCCAAAAAGATCAAACCAACATATTCACAACAAAAGAAAGAAAAGAAGAAAAGACTACGAGCTAAAGAACGAAGACTTAGTATAGTATGCTAGGTTTAGAACTTTGTAACGTGGAGTGACCTCCCTTAGGGGGAGATTGTTAGAAATACGTTTTTACGTATATTAGAAGTATCGGTCACTCCACAATATTATTAATGTTGTAATAGCTCGTAGTTTATAGTTACTTATTTAGTTAAGTAAGAACCGGTCCATGGGCTTGTCATGGGCCGGCCCAAGTCCACATATGACTTGGAAGTATAAATACCCCTTTCCTCCTTGGAAAGGGGTGGTGGTTGTTGAACATTTCTTGTTTCCATTTGAATAAAATAACACATAGTTTTCTCTCACTTTCTCTCTCTAGTTTCTCTCTCTAGAAATCATCAACCCCTTCATAGATTCATAGGTTGTCAAGATTCTACATTTTCTTAATTCGTTTTTCAACGCAGCTATAGCAAATACCTTTTCCTGAACTTGAGCTTTTAACGTTTCATTTTCTTTGAGCAATCTATCTTGGGATGCCAATTTAGACTCTAGTAACTGAATTTGTTTCAAAAGATTTTCCTTTTCAGCTTTAGAATCTAAAACTTTTTGATCCAATTTTCTTTCAAGAACAACGTTTGACTTTTCAAGTTTTTCAAAGTATGTTTCAAATTTGTCCGTTTTCTTAGAAAATTCAAGTTTGGCATCCTCAAGATCTTTTGATTGTTGAGCTACAATCGTTTCGAGCTCTCTAATTTTGGAATCAGAAGCAGTCAATGAAGCAGTTATAAGACAATTATCATGATGTACTATAGCATTTTGAACCATCTCTCCCCCATTATGACTCACATCGGATGAATCAGAAGTGGTATTGCTATCACTCTTCTCCATCCCATGTGTGTCATAATTAGGTTCAAAATGCTCAATATGCGACAGTTCATCACCATTTTCATCGGCATACACATCATATACAATATTACAATGTACCATGTTTGCAGGCTCTTCGTCATAAACGGGTAAGGTGTCATCAAGAGAGATCTCGTGAACATTCCCTGACGTGCCACTGGTATCATGTTGTCCTCCTGATTTCGTGCTCTTGGCATCGTTAGGCTCCAAGTTTTCAACCGTATGACCAGTTTACTCTTGCATCGAAGAGTCTTGCACTCCATTATCATACCCTTGCTGAAGTCGAGATCTTTCATAAATCGAAGACGAGACCGATGTCATGAGTTTCAAAATTGTATCACGGAAAACTCGAAGCTCGGTATGTGTATCTCGAAGAAATGATTGGCAAATCACTGAACTTTCAGGCTTGATGATATTGAATTGAAGGAAAGGCGTGAGTTGTGTCACAAGAGCCTTATATGCAAGTGCCGATGCAGAGTGATTAAAGTTGTCACGGTTGAGTTGCTCGGTGAGTTGGGTCAAAGTGGTGAATATTGATTCGATGAATATATGACGATCTTGACCAAAGATTGTCACAAATTCGCTCCCTCCTTGAATCCATGAAAGAGTGACAAGATGAGACTGAAGCATTAGAAATGAAGTGATGCCATTTTCTATAACTTTTTCATGCATTTGTCGCGATTCTCCCTCTTGAAACGTCGAGGTCAGCGATTCCATTGAAGTGCAATTGTTTTCGTGATTTTGCAGTTCGTGAAGAAATTTAGAAACAAGAATTCACGGAATATGACAAAACCAACGAAAAAACCATAAAAAACTCTTAAAAATCCTCGTTTGATAATATATCTCTTTTCTTGGCTGAAGAGTTTCTTGTCGGCTCAAACGAAGATAAAACAAACCTGATAATAATAAACTTAGCGAGTACACCCCTCGATATCCTTTCAACCCACTACCACATAAATACCTTCGGTTAATATAGTGCTCGGCCCGTCAACCAGTTTAACTAAATTTTCTTGACATGTCCCGGTTATAACAAAAGTAAAACTTAATATACAAATTTTGACAAAAATACAATCTTTGACAAAATACTTAAATTTTGACTAAAATTGTGACAATTGTATTCAAAACCTGACTAATATTAATAACAAATCATAACCTGACTAAATTGACACACGCATCGTCACCACATACGTGGCATGTTTGACCTATTCCACCCACACACTCTCGTAATCTCCGCCTGAATATAAAAAGAAAATCGTCTACTAAAATAGCATATAACAACCGTCCACTACTATCTCACTTTTACAAAACCCAAAACAGCCACTAACCTATTTCTCTCAAATTCTCCGCCTCTTTCTTTATAACTTTCTCAGCCCCCTTTATCACTCTCTCTCCTCAATCAAAAGATTGAAAGAAATCCAAATCGAAACCAAAACCTCCTCAAAAAGATGAATCTTCAAGGTCTCTTGATTGAGGTCTCGGGTAGGTATTATAACTTTGTTGCATGCGTGTGTTGATAAAACGAATCAAAGAAAGAACATAACAGATTTGTTATAGATCTTTCTTTACCTTCGTGAAATTGATTTAATACAAACAATGATCAATGATGATGAGATTTTCTTTCGTGACATTGAGTTATAAAAAAAACTATACCACACGAAAATTTAAAGTTCTGAGATCTTGATTAGTTGTGTTTTTGTTTTGAATCTAGGCTGGGTTTGAGTCGAATGTCGATGAGTCGAGGGTGTGAGGGTGTGTTGTCGAAAAGATTGTGTTTGGTTTGTGGTGTCAGTTTAAAGAGTCCTGAGATTGGTTTGTAAAAGAGTTGTGAAAACGAGGGTGGCAGTTTAATGAGTCGTGAGTTTGTAAATGAGTCGTGAGTTTGTAAACGAGGGTGTTTGTAAACGAGGGTGTTGGTTTTTCGAGTCTTGGGTGAGGGTATAAAAAATGAGTTGAGGCTGTTTGTTTGTGGGAGTCGAGGGTTGTTTGAGGTGATGAGGTCGAGTGATTGTGAGTCGAGTCTTTGAGTGTTTGTGGGGTTTATTGGAGTCGAGGCTGAGAATGGTTTGGTCGAGGGTTGAGTCGGGTCTTGAGTCTTGATGAGGGTGGGTGGGTGAATCCGAGGGTGTTTTGAACTTAGATCGAGTCTTGTGAATTGTTTCCCGTTATGCTTGAATAACTCCTATACGGAATAAAATCCTATACGGAATAAAATCCTATACGGAATAAAATCCTATACGGAATAAAATCCTATGCGGAATAACCGTTATACGGAATAACGGTTATACGGAATAACGGTTATACGGAATAACGGTTATACGGAATAACGGTTATACGGAATAACGGTCACACGGAATAATGGTTATACGGAATAACGGTTATACGGAATAACAGTTATACGGAATAACGGTTATACGGAATAACGGTTATACGGAATAACGAGAAAAGGAAACAGAAAGTTTGATACTGATAGATCTGTTAATCACGACCTTGTAAGAAGTTTGACTGGACAGTTTTAGCTATCAAATGTGAATACAGAATGAGACCCAGGTTTATAAAAAATTAATAAAAAACATATAAAAAGAAGAAGAAAAAAGAAAAAAAAGAAAAAAAAAGAAAAAAAAAATTGAGAAAAAGACGCAAAGAGACAAGAAAAATTGATATTGAAATAAAAACGGATGATTGTAACTGAAAGATTTAAAAAGTTTGATAAAAACTGATAGATTTAGAAAATACGTAAAGGCTAAAAAAATTTAGAAAGAAGGGATTTTTAATCAAATCAATAGATAAAAAACTCAAATCCTAAGATTTAACCATGGCTCTTGATACCAATTGAAGGTCTACGAAATCTTGGGATTGTGCAATATATGGATTGGATCTAATGATTTAATGGTGGAGATGGGGAAGAAGGATATGAGGGTATAGAGAGAGAAAGGAGAGAAAAGAAAAGTAGAGAGAGAAAGATGTATAAGTTAGGGGCGTAAGCCCAAAACAAAGCCAAGCCCGGCCCAAGGATTTTAAACCCACGGCCCATATGCCAAGGGTATATATACCCTCTTCCATGTGTGGAAGAGGGTGGTGGTTCATTTTACTTTCTCTCTCTAGTAAACATAAACCTTCCAAATTCTCTCTTGTTTCTCTCTCTACTTTTCTTCTCTCTCTCTCTCTCTAAATATCTCTTCTAAATCTTGTGTTATGGATTGAATGGGATTAACATTTGGTATCAAGAGCCTATAGTGGATAGGTGATTGAAGATTCGTGTGTGGTGTTCTTGATTTTTCGTGGCTATTTTGATCTATATCTCTCGTCCCAAAATTTCTTTTTGTGTTTTTATGGTCTTTTCTTGATATAAATCATCTACATACTAGTAGTAGTGATTTGGGTATCTTGGTTTTGGCTAAAACACAAATCTTTTGGATCAAAAGTTGCGAAATTTCTTGTTTGTCAACATTCCAAAAATCTAGCAAGAGTTACCATCGGAAAGTACAAACTGTGTGAGGCTCGATCGCAATAATCTAAGGATTCTACTTTGCGATCACCCAGATTCCGATACCTTATTTCGACGAGAAATTCCGATCGTACATTGCGATCTGGGATTCCGACGGCTTCAAAGGATATTGAGTCATTACTCTGTCCAATTTGTTCTAGCCATATTGCGATAGAACATTCCGATCTGAACATTGCGACAGTGCATTGCGATAGAACATTCCGATCAGAACATTGCGACAGTGCATTGCGATAGAACATTCCGATCTGAACATTCCGACAGACATTCCGACAGACATTCCGACAGGTATTTCGATGGGCATTCCGATGGACATTCCGACATGTATTCCGATGGACATTCCGATGGATATTTTGTTTGAGTAATTTTTATACTTAGCCACTATCTAGACTAGTTTCGGAACATAGTTTACACGAAGATTAAAAAAAACAAAGAGTTAAAAATTTTTAGGTCAAGTAAAATCAAATTTTTTCCCTACTAGTTTTTGGCTATTTCTAAATCAAATTCAAAATTTGGCGATACAAAATTTTTCGGCTTACCGTTTTGTCAGACTGAGGAATTTATTGTCGACTGAGAATTTTTTTTTTGAATTTTTTGGAATTTCAATTTTAACCACACATCATCACAACAAATCCACTAAGATCTGTAATTCATCCACAAGTATTCACCATGTCTAACAACAACATCAACATTGAAACTGCTAATCAAATTTGTTTGGAACAAGGTGGCAACGGTAATCCACCTGTGCTCACTGCCGGTTGCTACGTTCAATGGAGATCTCGTTTTCTCAGATTTCTCGATGGAAAAGAAAACCGAACTGCTCTTCGTCACTGCCTTGAGAATCCACCTCCAGTTTTTGAATTCAGACCAATTACAACATAGGCAGAGGATGGTACTTCATCAACTATACGAGCTATGGAGGATTTTGACACATGTTCTGCTGAGAAAAAGAAACTCCTCCAAGCTGAAGCTGATGCTGTAAACTTCATACTCACTGGAATTGATAACGATATCTATTCCACAGTTGATGCATGTCCTAATGCTATGTAAATGTGGAATGCAATTCATCGATTAAAGCAAGGTGAGTCGATCAATGTTCAAGATCTCGAGACTAATCTACTTTGTGAGTTTGGAAAATTCACATCTGAAGATGGTGAATCCATTGACTCATATTACTCGAGATTCTACAAAATGATGAATGAGCTTGTCAGAAATCAGTGCACCATCTCCAATCATCATGCCAATGTTCAGTTTCTACTTCAACTCAAACCGGAATGGCAAAGATTTGTGACCTTGGTTAAAAAAAGGGAAGATATCAAGACCATCTCCTATCACAAACTTTATGATATCTTGAAACAAAATTAGAATGAAGTAAATGAACTAAGGGCTGAAAAGGCAGAACGGTCTGCAAATTCTATTGCTTTTGTGGCTGCTACTTCAACAAAACCCGTTCCTCGTCAAAAACCACCTAATCATTCCTCGAAGTCATCAAGCTCATCCACCAAACCTCTAGCTGCTGCTAAACACAAAGCAAAAGCAATTGTCCCCACTCCACCTCCAAAGTATGACACCGAGTCAGATGGAGACAGTGATGATGAACAAACTTCAAGGGACAAGAAGATTGAGGAACTTATGTCTTTACTCACCACAACTTATAAGAAGATCTACAAACCTACCAACAACAACCTCAGATCATCATCCAATTCTAGATATAAGGAAGTTGATCATGCACCTAGGTATGATCGTGATGCTAGGTATGATAATCAGAGGATGCTGAATCAAGTTGGGGATAGAGATACTGTAGGCACTCCGGTTGTGCAGAAGACTGGGATTCAATGCTTCAACTGCAAGGGATTTGGGCACATGGCTAGGGAATGCAAGAAGCCAAAACGGGTTAAGGACTCAGGGTATCACAAGGAAAAGATTCTGCTGTGTAAGAAAGAAGAAGCAGGAATTCCACTCACAGCAGATGAAGTTGACTGTCGTGATGACACTGATGATGATGCCAATGATCAAGAGTTAGAGGCACATTATGTGTACATGGCAAAGATTCAAGAAGTGATCCCAGAGACTGATGATACTTCTAGACCCATCTATGATTCTGAGCCACTTCAAAAGGTACCATCACATGATAACTATAATGTGTTTGCTAATGAACGATGACATCCTGAGCAACCCGAAAGCATCAATAACACATATGTAATGGACACGGAGGATAGCAATATATCTACGGATTCACAGCATATGTGTAATGATGACGGAAAAGCTGTTCAGGATACTGACTCGGATGAGGACCGTGATTTGCTTGCGTCTATTATTGACTCTTTAAAACGTGAAATTGATGAAAACAAAGAAGCTAATAAACGTTTGAAGCAAGCAAACGCATCCTTAGCCGAGGAGATAGACAGGCTTAAAGAGTGTGATTATGTAAAAGAAGCTGATCGACGGGTTGCAATAGCTAATGGTTTGGTATATGAACGTAAGGTGCTCAACGAACAATATTGTTCTGAAGTAACACACGAAATTCATATGTCAAAACAGAAGATATCGGAACTTGAAGAACAACTGCTGCTACATAAACTCCAAATTACTGAATTAGAGTCGGTTAACAAAGAACAAACTGAGCTTTATAAAACTCGTGAAGAAAAGGATATTGAAAAAATTCTTGCTTTGGAAAAGAGAGTCGACACGTTAAACAACATTGTTTACAAAACGGGTCAGTCTATTCAAACTATGAATATGCTCAATAGAAATATGAAAACGAGTTTTGTCAAGCCTGAATATCTCAAGAAAGTTCAAAGTACCAAGCCTGCTCTTTATGATATCGGTTGCTATGTTGATAATCTTGCTCTTATGCTTTCCCCTGACTGCGACGAAATCACTCGTCAACAAGAAGAAAGTCGATCAAACTTAAGTGATTTAATAAACCTTTCTGATTCTGATAATTATATTAAGTTTGTTCCTCAAAAAGAACTTTCCAAAGAACAAAAGATGTACAATAGTGTTCCACCACCAAGTGATGAACCCCAAAAGAAAGTTTCTTTGAAAAGGAGTTTCAAAAAGTAATCAATTTTGTTAGAAAAACAAATTTTGGATGAAAAACGTAAATGGGATGAGAAAAGCAAAAGTGTTCAGCAATTTGAATTTATAAAACAAGGGGTTTTAAATTTGTACAAAGGTGTCGTCGACTATGAAAAGGTTTCTAGGGATACCATTTGGAATATTAAACCTAACCCACAAGTAGAAGTCGTCATTCAACAATGCATTGTTCCAACCATTGATGATCTTTCAAAAAATGTGGAAATGTTTTATAATGCTCTCACTGAGGAAATGTTAACTGATTTAAGCTATGTCAAATCTCTTGAAGATGAAGTTGATTTTCTTTAAATTAAATTAAAGACACAAGAACACTAACTTTCTAACGAAATTGATTGACTTTCTAAGGAATACTTTTATTCTGACCATATGAATGCTATACTTGGTGTGTATACCGATCTTGATCAATATTGTCATGTAGCATGTCTAGTGTCAGAATCGGACGTGAAATGTCGCAATCTTGAAGTAGAGCTTTCAAAACAAATTCAGTCATATAACAAACTTTCGAAAAGTTTTTCTCAACTTGAGAAACACTCCATTTCTCTTGAACTTGCTTTACAAAAAGGTGAAAAATCTCATAATCATAAAAAGTGTCAAGAAATGTCAGCTTCTTCGTTTCGTCTACTAAATGAAAAAGATTTCGAAATAAATGATTTGAAAGCTCAGCTAAAAGAAAGGGACATAGCCATAAGTGAGTTACAGAAACTCATTGAGAAAATGAAAGGAAAGTCTGTTTTGGGTAAACCATCCGCCGTTCGTCAACCGAATGCGGTTAAATGCCCTAAATCATCTATTTTGGGACAATCCCCACAGACTTTGCCTAAGATAGGAAATGATAAGAGTACCAATGTGATAACACCTGGAATGTATAAGATGAACACTAAGCCCACTCAAACTGGAACATCACGGTTACCTCAGAATATTAAGAAAACTAATCAACGTGTGTCTTCTTCTACAGGAGTAATCCCCACTACTAGCGTTAGCGGACCACAGCTTAAGAGCAATAGAATGCAAGATAAGGTCATGCCTAACAATCATCAAGGAAAGAAGTTGGAAGTAGAAGACCACCGTAGGAATTTTAAGTTTTCTAAGAATAAAGCGTCTGTAACTGCATGTAATGACAGTTTAAATGCTAAGACCTCGAATGTTGAATTTGTTTGTGTTGAATGTGGAAAATGTGTTCGTACTTTCAATCATGATGCTTGTGCTCTTAATCATAATGGCGTGAATACTAGAACTAGGAAGCCTATTCTTGTGCCCACTAGTACTAGAGAACCCACAAGAACTTTGAACCAATCCACTGAGCAACCACTTAAGAAACTAAGTGCGTTAGAATCCACTACTCTACGTAAACAAAGCAGGTTAAAGAAGCTTTATGAGAACATGATTAGGACATGTACACGGGGGTATTCAAGATTTACACCTCCCGGATACAAATGGGTACCTAAGACAACCCCCATTCTAATTGGGTCTATGAATGTTAGCTTGCCTTTAGAATCTAGGTCCACTACTATTTTGGAACCCGTTTCTATCAAGGGCTCCCATTCGTCAAATGCTACATTGTCTTCTAATTCTTCTGCAGCTCGTCGAAATCATCCTATTCATAATGGACTCCGGGTGCACAAAGCACATGACGGGAAATCTCAAGCTTCTCATTAACTTCGTGGAGAAGTTTCTGGGTACGGTGCGGTTTGGAAATGATCAGTTTGCACCGATACTTGGATATGGCGATTTGGTTCAAGGAAATCTCACTATCAAACGGGTTTATTACGTCTAGGGACTGAATCACAATTTATTCTCGGTTGGTCAATTTTGTGATGCGGATTTGGAAGTGGCTTTTCGAAAATCTACTTGCTATGTTAGAGACTAAGATGGGAATGACCTTCTTACAGGTTCTCGTGGTTCTGATCTCTATACAGTAACTCTTCAAGACACATCTTCAACAAATCCAATTTGCTTAATGGTAAAAGCTTCATCATCTCAAGCATGGTTATGGCATCAACGATTGTCACATCTCAACTTTGACACCATTAACTTGCTTTCTAAGAATGATATTGTGACCGTTCTTCCTAAGTTAAAATTCGTCAAAGACCATCTTTGTTCTTCTTGTGAGTTGGGGAAAGCAAAACGGAAGTCTTTCAAATCAAAGACTACCCCAAGCTCAAAAGGACGATTGGAACTTCTACACATGGATTTATGTGGTCCCATGCGTGTAGAGAGTATTAACGGGAAAAAGTATATTCTCGTGATTGTTGATGATTACTCTAGATACACATGGACTTTCTTCTTAAGGTCCAAAGATGAAACACCAGAGGTTCTCAAAAACTTTCTCAAGATGATACAACGCAATCTTCAAGCTCAAGTCTTTACCGTAAGAACGGATAGGGGTACTGAATTTTTGAACAAGAACTTGCAATCTTACTTTCAAGAAGAAGGCATCGAACATCAAACGTCTATTGCTCGAACTCCTGAACAAAACGGCGTTGTCGAAAGGCGGAACCGTACTTTGGTTGAGGCTGCTCGAACAATGCTTTATGCTTTAAAATTACCGCTATTCTTCTGGGCTGAAGCAATTGCAACTGCCTGTTATACTCAGAATCATTCTCTCGTCCCTAGACATGAAAAGACACCTTACCACATCATCAATGGCAGGAAACCTACTGTCAAATTCTTTCACGTATTTGGATCTTTATGCTACATTCTTAAAGACAGTGAGAATCTCGACAAGATGAAAGAAAAAGGTGTTGCATGTATTTTTGTGGGGTATGTGACATTGTCGAAAGGTTATCGAGTCTATAACAAGGGAACAAAGATTATTGTCGAAACAATTCATGTGAACTTTGACGAATTTCCACAGATGGTACTTGATCACAACAGCTCAAGTCCCGCACCTCAATGTCCAGCAATGGCACCTACACACAACAGTGTACGTCCCGTGCAAGAATGTCAAGAAAATACTCCTGCAACAGACTCGATGGATACAACACAAATGAATGAGTTGGTTGATTTATATGATCCAATGTTTGATGAATATTACTATGGAAACAATCAAGTTGTGTCAAAGCCTTCCGCTGTCAATACTGCTGATGCACCCGCACAACGTCAACAAGACACAACTCCATCTACTTCAACAACCGTTGCTCAAGAGACAATTATAGTGGATAGTCAACAAACTCAAGAAACTGTCATACAACAAACATCACCAACCGTCAATGCTGAAGGAGGAAACAACAATCAAGCAGTCGATGCACAACCTGACGATGAAGAATTTATCAATCCGTTCGGTACACAGGTACACGAAGTCGGAGAGTCTTCTACTCAACATGCTGATCCGTCCAACATGCATACATTCTACCAACCACATCCATCCACTCACCAATGGACACGTGATCATCCATTGGAGCAAGTCATTGGAAATCCTTCACAACCGGTTCGAACACACAGACAACTCGAAACCGATGGCGATGTGTGTATGTATGCACTCACCGTGAGTTCAACTGTACCTACAAACATCAAACAAGCCATGACTGATCATGCGTGGATTGAATCAATGCAAGACGAAATTCATCAGTTTGAACGCCTAAATGTTTGGGAACTTGTTGACCGACCCTATGGAATGTCAATTATAGATTTCAAAAGGATCTGGAAAAACAAACTGGATGAAGAACAAACCATCATCAAAAACAAATCTCGTCTTGTGGTTAAGGGATACCGTCAACAAGAAGGCATAGAATACGATGAATCATTCGCTCCAGTCGCTCGTTTGGAAGCAGTCAGTATATTCCTTGCTTATGCTGCACATAAGGGCTTCACGGTTTTTCAGATGGACGTTAAAACTGCTTTTCTCAACGGTCATTTGAAGGAAGAAGTGTATGTGAATCAGCCGGAAGGATTCATCGATCCTCATCATCCTGACAAAGTCTATCGTCTCAAGAAGGCTGTATATGGACTTAAACAAGCTCCAAGGGCATGGTACGAAGAACTTTCAAACTTCTTGGTGTCTAAAGGATTCTCCAAAGGTTCTATTGATCCTACTCTCTTTACTAATAAATATGGGGATGACATAATGCTGGTGTAAGTTTATGTTGATGACATTATTTTTGGTTCTACGAACCCAAAACTTTCAAAACGTTTTGAAAAATTAATGCACAGCAGATTTGAAATGTCAATGATGGGGGAGCTAAAATTCTTTTTAGGCCTACAGATTCATCAATCCCCACGTGGTATCTTCATTAACCAAGCTAAGTATGCTCAAGAGATACTTAAAAAGCATGGTATGACCTCATGTGCTCGCGTTGGTACACCATTGTCGACCACATCCCTAGACGCTGACTTGTACTCATATCCCGTAGATCAAACGCGATATCGCAGTATGATCGGGTCACTTATGTACTTTACAGCCAGCAGGCCTGTTATTCATCATGCCACATGCTATTGTGCACGATATCAAGCCAGACCTACTCAAAAGCACCTCAAAGAGGTTAAACGGATCTTTCGGTACCTTAAGAATACCATTCACATAGGACTCTGGTATCCGAGGGAAACCGGTTTTCATCTAACGGATTTTTCAGATTCTGATCACGCTGGTTGTCTTGATAGTCGTAAAAGCACTTCTGGTAGCATACAATTTCTAGGGGAAGACAAGCTTGTCAGCTGGTCGTCACAGAAGCAGGATTGCACTTCGCTCTCATCAGCTGAAGCAGAATATGTGGCTCTATCCGCGTGTTGTGCTCAAGTCCTCTGGATGAGAACTCAACTCACGGATTATGCCTTCCACTTTGATAAAATACCTATGTATTGTGACTCAAAGTCGGCCATAGCCATATCTTGCAATCCGGTTCAGCACTCCCGCACCAAGCACATCGATGTCAGATATCACTTCATCAAGGAACAAGTGGAACGCGTCATCGTGGAATTATACTTTGTCAGAACTGAGTACCAGCTGGCAGACTTGTTTACAAAATCTCTCTCGAAAGATAGGTTTGCGTATCTCGTTGGCCGTCTTGGTATGAAGTATATGACTCCAGAAGACTTGGAGGTTTTGGCAAATGAAGCTGCTTGATATTCTCTCACAATGACTTCTAAGCGCAACACAGCTTAAGACTCAGACGTCAACTAAGGAAAGTTTATCTCGGACGATAACTTATCCTTCTCAACGAGAAATTCATATTTCTCGGTCATGAGCTTCTCATAAAAACATTCAAAGTTTTTAAGTTCATGAAAAACAATTTCTAAGTAAATGTCATCTTAGAACTCGAACTTCAACTTAAGGAAAGTTTATCACGGATGATAACTTATCCTTCACAACGGGAAATTTATTTTTCTTGGTCATGAGCTAGTCACAAAACAATCAAAGTTTTGAGCTCATGAAAACCGGACCCGAAAGGGGAGTGTACGTTTCAGTGCGCTTTCCCTAAGCAATAGAAGAGAAGTCTTCTATCCTGATTATTTTAAAAACCGTTGAACACAATTTTTCAAGAATTTCTCAAAAGGTACTTCTAAATCTTTCAAAATTGTGTGTTCAACACTCCCTTCCTCATAATAGGTTTTTATATCTCAAAATGTCATACGTTATTTTGATCAATATTTGAGGGGGAGCGTTTTAAAATCAAGCCTTTTAATGTTGTTGGGTACATCTCTAAAATTGTCATATTTTATGTATCCAACACATTCCGAAAATGTGATTAAATCTGTCATATATATTATCGGTAAAGGCATCTCATCTCCGTACCTCAACATATTCTGTGGTGTCGTTTTTCTAAAATTTTGTCAAATTTTGTCTCAAGACACACATATATTGTTGAGGGGGAGCAACCCGACTGAATATGTTCCCTAATTTATGCGTCCACACATGTTTCTCTCCCAATCGGTTTTTAGAAAATGTCATATTTTAATCAATTGGTATCTCTAATATTATATTCTTATATTAGAGATAGGGGGAGAAAATGTGATTAAAATGTAATATATCGCAACAAGTGATCTTAAAGACTCAAGTGCAACTCTTTCCTTCACATGCCAAACTATTTCGTATATCGATGCATGTGTGTAGGGGAGCTTTTCGGAAATGTAAAACTTTCAAGTGTTAAAAGTTTTGATTTTTCTCAAACACTTTGAATGGTTTTCAATGGTTTATGGTTACGATCTTTACCCAAAACAACCTACTATCCACGACGGAACGATGGAGTCAAAAGGTGGTTTAGGATAGGAAACTAAGTCCTATGATCCAACCAGAACCGGAGGGATCTACCCAAGTACATTCCATAGCTAGAAATAGTTGTCCTTAGGAAAGATGGAGTTGAATGAAGCTGAATGCGGACCAATTACTTAAGTTAGCACTGGAACAATCACGACAAGGTGCTAGTGATGACGTATTGGTAAGCATTGAAGGAGTTGAATTTTCTATGCAACTTAGGCAGAAACCGGGTTAACACATATCTTGAAGACAAGTGTCATGGACCCAGTGATGCGATGCACAACCCTTTCTCAGCCATTCGAGTTTCTCTCAAAAGAAACTTGTCTCATTGTCACGGAGATCAACACGTATCTATTGACTTTCTCACTCCGAGTTAGTTAATATTGAAAAGGTGTCGGTCTGCTCCAGCCTCCGATTACCAAAATGCACTTATTGAGTCTAGAGCCAAAAGAGATCAATTTATCATCTCATTAGGACACAATCGAGTCCTACGCATTATCCTTGTGATATTGCCAGAACATCTGAGTGATACGATTCACAATGAAGATGGAAATCCTGCTTGAGCCAGCATCAAACAAGCTCATGGTAGGTAACTTATGCGATTCTACACGAATCAAACTTGTGATAACTGGAAAGCAACTAAGTTTGGATTCTTAATTGATTCAAACTTGATTCCAGGTTTCTTCGCAAAATCCGTGTGATCTTGCCAGAACATTCAGAGTGACACTCTTTAGTGTTCATAGTGACGAATGGAAATCCTTCCAGTGTCAACATCAAACAGCACTGCGGTAGGTAACATGCAAGATTCTTATGAATCGAGCTTGTGGCAAACTGGAAAGCAACAATGGTGCGATTCTTATAGAATCAAACTTGTTCCAGGAATTCTGAATTGACGTCTCTAATCAAACGGATAATCGTATCCTTTTTTATTCACTCTTTACGTTCGCAGTCTGCTTTGAGACGGTCGAGTAAAGAGAACTGGCTACTACCGCCGGGAAACCCTGTCAAGGAGGTTCTAAGTCGAATCTACCTGATCACAGGTACGGTATTTAATACCGTTTAACGGTCTTCACCGACCAGAGGTAAAACGCTACTGAGTTAGGATGAAATGTTCAAAGCCATTTTATCCGTGTCTATATATGTTGCTGCATATCAAGAAGGTGATGTAGCTGTGCTACCGATGTCGATTCAGAAGTCACAAGAGCACAAGATGGCGATAATCAAGATACCTAAGAATGTAAGAATGTAATAGGTCATCTTAGTCACAAGGAGTACAGATGAAGATCTCAAGCACTCAAAGTCAAATGACAAAGGCTCAAGATAAAGATCACGAAAGCATGAAGGAACAAAGCTGTTACAAACAAGATCAAGACCAAGATACAAGACCAAAGCAAGAAGATCTCCTCTACAAGAATGTATTCACTCAACCATCTTATGCTTTTTAAGATGACCGATACATTGGGGGAGATTGTTAGCCCTATATTTTATATAGTCGAACAAGAATGTAACAGGTCATCTTAGTCGTTAATGGTCTTATATTGTAATAGGTTAGTCGGGAAAACCGGGCTTGGACTTTAAGCTAATATTTTATAAGTTAGGGGCGTAAGCCCAAAACAAAGCCAAGCCTGGCCCAAGGATTCTAAACTCACGGCCCATATGCCAAGGGTATATATACCCTCTTCCATGTGTGGAAGAGAGTGTTGGTTCATTTTACTTTCTCTCTCTAGTAAACATTAACCTTCCAAATTCTCTCTTGTTTCTCTCTCTACTTTCTTCTCTTTCTCTCTCTAAATATCTCTTCTAAATCTTGTGTTATGGATTATATGGGATTAACAGTAATTAATCGAATTAGAGATACATACCTTTATCCTAGCGAAGATCCACAAGATCACCAACGAATCACCAATTAGGGTTTATGACGAACACTACCAAGATATAGTCTAAAGTAAGACTACATTACGTTCCTGTACACATGTAATACAACGAGCTAACCGTGATTCTAGCACGTGTAACCCGAGCTTCTACGCTTGTGGAAAATCTACCCAACAACCCTAGAGAGGGGCTAGGACTAGATTATTGCTAAACCAAAACCAAAGGATAAAAGGAACCCTAAAAAAGGTGTTTTTCCTTTGGTGTTGATCGCAATAGATAAACCAAAACAAAACCAAAACCAAACGAAACCCTTAGGGTATTCGTGGGAGTTGATCGGCCAAGGAAGAGAGACAAGAGAAAGTGGGTGAAAAATAATGAAGGTTTTGATGTGTTTATATAGGCTAGCAAATCTTGGAGCCCAAGTAATAAACCAAATAAGGCAAGAAATCTTTTCTTACTTTTCCTTCTTTTCTCCACCGCCGGCCCAACCCACAAAGGGTATTCCGGATCTTTCTTTAACTCTTGTTAATAATTCCACATTAACTGTTAAGTCCTTAACTCTTAAATTTTTATTGCTCGATTTAATTTAATAAACATATAAATATATTTATTAGATATGTAGAAACTAGAAGGGGGGGGGGGTGAATAGTTTCTTAAATTTGCTTGTTAAAGTTTGGTTTTAAAAAATCCTTTTTCAAAAACTTAAGCTTGAGTATTTATGTGAAACCTTCTTATACACAATATGAACAAGGTATAGTACAACTAACTAATAATCACAAGTATAAAGAATAATAAATGTATAATGCAACTAAACTAATAATCATATAAAGAATAAAGAATGTAAAGAGATAAGGGAAGGAAAGATCAAACCAAACACCAAGGATTTCTAGTGGTTCGGCAACGAAGCTCACTCCTCGTTCCTACTCCACTCCTCGAGTACTCCTTACTCGAGAGTTCACTAATCAACAAGCTCCTTAAGGTGGAGAAACTGTACACAACGTCGCTTAACCAATTTCCGACTCTAAGCTAAAAGACGATCCCTAATCTTAGCTAGGACCAATCTACACCAATCTACTTTGAGGACTAAGTATTAACCCTAATACATACACAACTTCCAAATAGACACAAATACTTGGGTCTTCACAACAATGACATAACAATGACTAAATAAGTTTGGATCTTCAATGGATCTTTGAGGTAGACACAACACTTCAAGAATGATAGCGTTCTTCTCTTTACACTTTGAGAGGAAAAGATAGGAGGAGAAAGATTCACTTCTAAACAAGTAGTAATCAAACAAATGATCAAGGATTTGAGTGATTTAAGAAGTATGTGAGAATATGAAAGTTTATGTGCAAAAGAGGTGGATTGAAAGTCTGAGAATGATCCACTATTTATAAGACAAATGTCCAACGTCTATATCTGCCCGCGGTTCATTATTGGAGCCCGCGATTCCTTATCGATAAGGAACCGTTGTAGGCGCTAAGGAACCGCCGGCATAGAGTCCGCTCCCTTTTGTCTTTTAGTGGGTTGGTTCGAATCTGGGGATTAAAATATCCTGAAAGGATATTCCAAACCAAGATAGAATATGCCATTTTCAAATTTCAAACTTTCAAATAATTAATTTAATAAAACATTTTCTTAAAAAGAAAGTTTAATAATAAAACTTTGTCACACTTAATAAAAAGTGAGTTTTAAGAAAAGATTAAATCCTTGATCACTTAATTAGTGTAATTTCTTGTTTGTTCATACCTTAAGTGATAATGGTTGAAAAGAAAAATACTTGAACTCAAGAATTCGTTTTTCATTGTTTTCATAAATGCTTGTTTTTACATATTGTCGTAATCAAAACAAAGCGAGACCGAAAAATGCAAGTAACGTTTTTAGGCATCATTGCATTCCCATTTTTGATTCCGACAATCCATAAACTCAATCATCTAATAAAACAAGATTTTCGAATACGAGTTTATCATTTCTCCCCCTTTGTCGAAGCAAAAAGGTTGCAAAAGTCTTTGATGAAGAAAAGAACCGGACTTTGCAAATGATCCTCCTTGGTGCTTACTCCCCCTTGCTTGGGGCACCAAGGAATCGATATATGGTGACAAGCTACATAGAAGGGTTAGTAGAAGAGAAGAGACACCCAACAAGATATAGCAAAGATCACAAAAAAAAAATTAGAAACAAGAGATCGAAGATAAGTCATGTTAAAAGAAAACATGATAAAAGATACAAGGGAATAATTCATACAAATATGTATGAGACACAACCACAAGCCAAAATAAAAAGAATAAATCTAATCATAGTTAAGCTAGAACCCTAAGATTTGCTTGAGCTAGATGTCTTGAAGATAAGCAACCAATGCTTAGATAAAAGACAAGGTAGTGGCGGAAGGAGGTGGTGGTGGCTTGGTAGAGATCTCATAGTTATAGTAAAGAGGAGGTTTAACTAAGAGACTCTTGATGTAATTCAACTCTTCATAGATGTGAGCCATAGCAAGATGTTGATATTGACAACATTGACAATATGTTCCATGATGCATGACATTATCATGTGGAGGAGGTAGAACACTAAAGGCTAGTGGTGAAAGATAAGAGGTTCCACAATCAACATTCTTAGAAGGAGAAGAGATGTGATTTTGAGTGTTCTTGGGTGAATTGGGGTTGAAAGCAATTGGAGAGAATGAAGGAGAATCAAAGCTTTCATTTGGGGAATAAGACATTTTGATTTGAGAAAGAATACAAAATGCTTAAGGTTATATAGAGAAAGTCCAAGATAATTTGAGGGTGGTCAAAGGGTTGAAACAAAGATTCCAAAAAGTGTTGGAACAAATTTGGAGTTTCAGGAAAACCCGAAAAGTAGGTTACTGGGCACGGTTCCTTAACTCAGCTGGCGGTTCCTTATCACTAGGGAACCGCGGTATCAATAAAGAACCGCCCACAGTGGGTTGAGTTTGGTGATGAGGGAGGATTTTCCAATTCAACAAATCCTATTTTTCTAGTCTAACTAATCATGGGGATATGCTAAGAAACAAAGATAGACAAAGAAAACATACAAGAGCTCACCAAACAAGGTTTAAACCAGAATACATAGATTTTTTTTATGAAATCAATGCAGGAGGTGTGTAGAAGTAGACACAAGGTCATGACACAATGATCCTTCGTAGTTCTCTATTGTTCTTGCTATATTTGAGAGACGCATACATATGAATTATGTAAGCTCATTATGAATAGCAAGAAGCTATGAAAAACGTTTATAGATTGAATTAACAATGCAAAAACATTTCTCGGCCGTTTTCGAAAGAACTTTGAGAATTTTGAAAAAGAGAAGAGAAGTTTTCCAAAAAGAGTTTATTAAACTTAAAAGCTCAAAGAAAGAAAAGAATCAAAACATAAAAAAAATAAGAATGCACAATTAAGGAATATGTTCCATTAATCCTAGACCTAGACGCAAGTAATTAAAAGGTTTCCTCTTAAGTGGCTTAGTGAAGATATCGGCTAAGTTTTCTACCCAGGGTACCTTCTCTATCGAAATGTTCCCCTTTTGAACATTATCCATAAGAAAATGGTGGCGAATCTCTATGTGCTTAGTTCGCGAATGTTGCACGGGATTCTTGCTAAGGTCTATTGCACCCTTGTTGTCGCACATGATAGGAACATCATCAAGAGAAATCCCGTAATCAACAAGCGCTTGCTTCATCCATATAGCTTGTTGACAAGCTTTACCGACACTCACATACTCGGCTTCCGTGGTGGATATAGCAAGAGCGGTTTGTTTCTTGGAGAACCAAGAAGTTAAACAACAACCCATGAAGGTACAAACTCCACTAGTGATTTTCTGGTCCACATAGTCTCCCGCATGATCTGAGTCCGCGTAGACAATGGTTTCTACGCCGGTCCCTTTAGGATACCATAATCCTAAATGTATAGTGCCCTTAATGTATCGGAAGATACGCTTAACCGCTTCAAGGTGAGAGGTTTTGGGAGCCTCTTGGAAGCGAGCACAAAGGCAAACACTAAACATGATATCCGGTCGACTTGACGTTAGGTACAACAAACTACCAATCATACCTCTATATTTGGTGTTTTCTACCGACTCACAATCATCATCTACGGTGAGTTTAGTATCCGAGGCCATAGGGGTCTTCTTTGGTCTAGAGTCTTCTAATCCAAATATATTTAGCATTTCTGTAACATACTTGGATTGATTAAAGAAAATACCATCGTCCATTTATTTAATTTGGAGTCCTAAAAAGAAGTTAAGTTCTTCCGTCATACTCATTTCAAACTCGTCATGTATGATTTTGGCAAAGTCATCACACAATGATTGACAAGTTGAACCAAATATAATTTCATCAACATATATTTGTACGATAATAAGGTGAGAACCTTTCTTCTTTGTAAAGAGTGTATTGTCTACCATCCCCATGGTATACTCATGTTTTACAAGAAACGCTTTAAGTCTATCATACCAAGCTTTGGGTGCTTGTTTGAGACCATAAATAGCTTTCTTAAGCTTGTAAACATGGTCCGGTTTCTCAAAATCAATGAAGTCGGGAGGTTGAGCCACATATACCTCCTCATTGATCAAATCGTTAAGAAATGCACTCTTTACATCCATTTGTTGAAGCTTAAAGTCTAAAGCACAAGCGTAAGCTAAGAGGATTCTAATGGATTCTAATCTAGCTACGAGTGCGTATGTCTCGTCATAATCAATACCTTCTTGTTGATTATAGCCTTGAGCTACAAGTCTAGCCTTATTACGAGACACAACACCATTCTCATCTAACTTATTCCTATATACCCATTTGGTTCCTATGATGGTCGAACTTCTAGGCGGAGGAACAAGTTCCCAAACGTCATTAGCAATGAATTGATTCAATTCTTCTTGCATAGCGATGACCCAACTCTCATCCATCAAAGCTTCTTTAACATTTTTTGGTTCAATCAAGGAGACGAAACAAAAGAAGTTATTTTGATTTTAGACTTGAGATCTTAAGGTCCTTTGATTTAATTCGCCTATGACGTTATCAATAGCATGATCCTTAGACTCCTTAATGTTTACTCCCTTTTCAACACTAAGGTCTTCAACTCCTAAGACTCTAACATCTTTGGCATTAACTATGTCTATTTCATCTAAGTCATCATCTACCAAAGGCGGTGTCTTAGATGAAGGTGGGGTTTCATCAAATGTCACGTTAAGTGATTCTTCAATTATGCCCGAGGTTCTGTTGAGGACTATGTAGGCTTTGCTAGTTTGAGAATAACCTAAAAAGATACCTTCGTAAGACTTTGGGTCAAACTTTGTAAGGTAATCTTTGGTGTTGAGAATGAAGCACTTGCTTCCAAACACCCTAAAGTATTCCAATGAGGGCTTCTTACCTTTAAGAATCTCATAGGGGGTCATTCCTAGAAAAGGTCGAATAAGAATTCGGTTGAGAATGTAAGTCGATGTGTCCACGACATTGCACCAAAATTTTTTAGGCAAAGATTGCTCATTTAACATCGTCCTACTCATCTCTTGGATGGTCCTATTCTTCCTTTCAACTACCCCATTTGATTGTGGAGGGCGAGGAGCCGAGAAGTTATGGGTAATACCATGAGCTTCACAAAAGGCACCAAATTGCACTTCATTATCAAATTCCCTACCATGATCCGTCCTAATAGAGACAATTGAACATCCTAGTTGATTTTGAATTCTTCGACTAAAGGTTTCAAAGTGATCAAAAGCTTCATTCTTAGACGCCAAAATCTAGTCCAAGTGAATCTAGAGTAGTCGTAAACTATAACTAGGGTATAAAGGTTACCTCCATAATTCTGTATGGCGGAAGGTAAAAAAAGATCCATATGTAGGAGCTCTAAGCACCGAGAGGTCAAAACCAAATTCTCGGCTTTGTGACTTGAGTGAACTTGCTTCCCAATTTTGCAAGCATCACAAAAGTGACTATCAAACTTCATCTTAGGGAGATGTCTTACCAACTCCTTAGAGACTAAAGATTGAATTAAACGCATATTAGCGTGACCTAATCTCCTATGCCAAAGAGTAAAACTATCATCTAGAGTCGCTAGACATAAGTTGTCCTTTGACTTCCTATTAACCTTCATAACATAAAGCCCATGCTTTCTAACACCTTTTCGAATGACTTTTCCATCTTTTACGATTTCACTGTCATATTCCGAAAAGATGACCTTACACTTATTGTCACAAATTTGACCTATACTTAGAAGGTTAAAACCTAAGTTATCTACGTGCTCTACGTTTTCTATAGTCAAAGAGTCAAGAGAGACCGTACCTTTGCCAATGATATTACCACGTCTATTACTTGTGAATGTAAGGTTACCTCCATCATATGCTTTGTAGTGTGAGAACAAACTTCGATTACCCGTCATGTGTTTAGAACAACCACTATTCTTAATCCACTCGTCGGGCTCTAGATCGATTCCCAAGCATATCTAGGTAACAACACACAAGATCAAACATTTGGTCCCTAATATGACTATTCGTTGACGTCTTGTTTGAGTGAAGTGTTGTTCGTACTCGATTCACTTCGAATTGATCACGGTTTAGGGTGGACTTATTGTTTTTGGTCACTAAAAGGGGGAGCTTTTGATTATCTATGTCTACTAGTAATATAAACGACAAAGTTATTAAACATAAAAACAAAAGAAGGCTGTCTAACCTTGATAGCTTATCCGGAATGAATGTTGCACAATTGATCTTGGTAAAAATAACTAAGGTTGATTATCTATTAAAATGAAGTTGAAAACTTTAAAAGATTAAACTAAAAATTAAGACGTTTAAAATAATTGTCGAAAGATTAAAACTTGATAAAATGTAGACTTGAAAATAAGACACTTTGAAAATAAACTAAGACAAGAAATTTAAAAATAAAGCTCAAGAAAAAATGCGGGAAAAGAAAATTTGAAGTTTAATTTGGAACAAAAACGATTCAATTCCGCAATAGTGAAGTGGACACAATTTCGCAATGTTTCAAACGATTTAATTCCGCAATCCTAAAGAAAAACACAATTTCGCAATATGTGTAATGATTTCGTAAAGCCACAATCAAAGATTCCGCAATAATGTAGAATCAATGATTCCGCAATAAATCAAATAACCACAATTCCGTAAAGTTAAATATGGATCAATTCCACAATGTGTGGATGACACAATTTCGCAATGCTCTAAAAAGGTATAAATCCGCAAAGTAAAATTAACAGAATTCCGCAATGACACAACTTTGTATGATTCCGTAATATCAGATCATACAATTACGCAATTTATGAAGTGATTCAAATTCGCAATACACAAAGGGGCACAATTCCGCAATATTTTTTAATATTGCGAAATTGATGCAGATTCTCCTAAAAAAGTGGAACTCGGAAAAGGATGAGATTTGGCACTATGTTTTGCAACTTTATAAGGATATTAAGCCAACGAAAACACCAAGAAGCTAACCACGAATCCCTAGGCGAATGATACAACTTGTAAGACCTTTACACACAAACCAAGAAACACAAAAATGGAAGATCTTTATGCGATGTGATGAAGAGAGATGAAATGGATGAAGAACTAGTATGATTATGAAGAAAATAAACGAAGATGATAAAGGAGATGAATATCAAACAAAGATTAAACTAAAAAAAAGAAAGATTAGATTAAGGAAAGATAAAAGAAAAACAAAAATGTTGTTTTTCCTTGTGAGAGAAACAAACACCCGTTCTCTCTCTAGAATGAAAAACTAAAAATTAACTAAAAGTCTAACTCCCTTCCCTCCTAATGAAGGAGGGTATTTATTGGGGAAGGGAAGTTGGTGTTGATTCTTCCTTCTTTCTCTTGTCTTCTCGTCTTTTTAACTAACTCGTCTTTCTCGACTTTGACTCGGGATTTGTCGAATGATAAAATGAACTTCGTCTTCTAATTTTCTTCTTTTATTAGACTTGGTTCTTCGACTTCGTTAAACTTCCGTCTTTAGTCTTTTTCTTCGATAAATCTTCAGAATAGACTTTTGACTTCCGTTCTTCTTGCACTTTTGATCTTTTGACTTCGTCTTTTGTCTTTTTCTTCGATAAAAGCCCGTGAAAGCCCGTGTTTTCTTCCTTTTTCATCTTTTAGCCCTAAAACACAACAAAAACACAAACCACGCATAATTCCAACTTTTACGACATAAAATACACGTTTTGGCTTGGTTTATCCTTGTTATAAGTGGTAAAAGGATAAGTATTTTCACACTTATTAAATCCCCTACACTTGACCATTGAAATGCCCTCATGCAATGTATTAATTTCAAAGCACGATTTAATTTTTCATCATAATTAACCTATCTTGGCCTCTATTAAATACTAGTCAATAAGGAAACTTAAAAAGATAGAAAATTACAAAATGCTTGAAGGAAGAACAAGTAAAGAGATCGAAGACTTACATTAGGGCTTTAGTTGTCATGGATGTTTATCGCCCTCAAGTTTCATATTCCCCATACCAAGCTTAAAAACGAGATCATTGTTATTATAAGTTAGTAAAGCTAACACAAATTCATGTGGGCCAATTATTCACTTAGACTCCCTTATTCCTAGGTGTCTTGAATTATTCATATCTTGGCATAACTCGTTTCGCGATTTGAGACCTTTCTCGGATCGATATTTGGCATTGACTTCATACTTCGAATCTTGAGAGACGTTCTTGAAATAATGGTCTTCCCTTCATAATAGGAATTTCTTCACTTGAAGTTTTTGAGAGATTCTTCACACTTGGACCACGACTTCTTCATTTTTCTCCAATCTTTATTTGGGATTTTGATATACAACGATCCGCCTCCTTTTAAGACTTGGATCTATTTATCCTCATACCTTGCTAGGGTCTTTTCGGATAGACTTCTCCATGATCCTTAGGGGAGTATTTTCTTTTCGTCGTGTGTCTTGATCCTTCATATTGATTTTTGATAAATGATTCTTCACATCACTTTGGATCTTTAGCAAAAAAATGTAGCCCTCATGCCTTGTTAGGGCCTTTTCAGACTCGCCAATCTTCGCATCCCGCTTGAATAAGTTATGCCTTGGCTATGAACTCTAATTAATCCCGAGCAACTTTTAAACGATCTTTTGCTAGAAGCTAAGTAACTTTTCAAATCGTACGACCTTACTTATTGTAATTAAATTTATTAATAAGCGATGGGAGAAAAAGCTCATAATTAACTCACATAAATTCATGAAAGAATACCAAACTTATAATTGACTCTATCATCTCTCGTTCTCTACAATTTAAATTCTCAAGGAATGAGACTCGTGGATGCTTAGCCTATTAAATCAAAGTTTTGTGTTTTCAAGTCATCTATAGGATCTTGCAACTTCTTAAACTTTTTAAAGTTTAGAATTCGCATTTTAAAGTTCCCTTGATAAACGACTTTTTAGGATCAATTATAGGAACTTGCGAAAAGTTCTTGTTCTTAACCAGTATGAGTTAAGACTTTCGCGTTTTAAAGTTCCCTATATAAAAGCCTAGCAAAACTTGATTTAAACACGTTAGGGATACTAGCTAGAGTAAACTAGGATAAGTAAACTCGGGTTGAATCAAAAGATTTATGACGGGCCTAATATATCAAAGATATCTAAACTCATTAAAACCGTTTTATTTAACTACTTAATTTTGACTTTATTCTTGAAATGAAATATATACATACGATATGATGACAAAAAGAAAGAACATAAAATAAAATAAATGAAAAATACTACTAGGCCAAAATAGATCAAAAAATTTGAAAAACATCGAAAAAATAAATTTTCCGGTTAAAATGAGGACAAACTTATGGAAAAGCCCACTTAACTTTGATAGAAGTCTCCCTACACTTGATATAAAAACTGTCCTCAATGTTTAAGCATGTGGGAGTAAACTCCCCTACACTTAGGACATTGTGCACTTTGTTTAAATCTTGCTAAGGAAGAGACAACTATTGTGATTTCAATGTCGACATATAAGATATGAGATATTGAATCACAAAAGTTTAGGATAGAACCGGGAAGACGGGAACACGGGATCACGGGTCGTCAAATATCATCAAAAGTGCTCTTTGAAAGCTGTAATCCCTGCACATCATAAGAAACAATACAAGAAACACCTATGTAGCTCCCCTACACTTATTATGATAAACGGGTAAAGGATAGATCATCGGGTTGCCTCCCGAGAAGCGCTTGTTTTTGTTAACCGAGTCACGAGCCTGACTCGACCCAGAACTAATTCAAGGGAAACATGGTGAGGGATGGAATCATCTCATGAGAGATGTCCTCACCAAAGTACAACTTAACACGTTGGCCATTCACCTTAAAGTTTGGCCCATTTGGTTGAGATAACTCAATGGTGCCATAAGGGAAGACTTTAGCGACGGTGAAAACCAACGAGATTTAAGCTTGCCCGAAAAGATTTTCAACCGAGAGTTAAAAAGTAAAACTTGATCATCAATTTTGAACTCTCGGTTTTTGATCTTAGAATCATGAATGAGCTTGGTTTTCTCCTTGTAGATCAATGAATTCTCATAAGCCTCATTCCTCAGTTCATTAAGTTCATTGAGTTGGATTTTCCTAAGATCACTAGCTTTGTTGATATCAAAATTAGCCCGTTTCAAGGCCCAATAAGCCTTATGCTCCAACTCAATGGGGAGGTGGCATGCCTTTCCGTACACAAGACGATATGAAGTACAACCAATAGGTGTCTTATAAGCGGTACGGAAAGCCCACAAAGCATCATCTAACTTATCGGCCCATGAGGCACGATGCTCTCCCACGGTACGATCTAAGATTCGATTAAGTCCACAGTTAGAGATCTCGACTTGACCATTAGTTTGTGAATGATACGCGGTGGAAAGACGGTGATTGACACCATACTTAGCCATGACTCGCGCAAATTGATCATTTCAAAAATGAGTCCCGCGATCACTAATGATAGCACGAGGAACACCGAATCGAGCAAATAATTGTTTTAGAAAGTTCACAACCACCCTCGCATCGTTTATAGGTAAAGCTTTTTCTTCAACCCATTTAGATACGTAGTCAACGGCTACGAGGATGTACTTGATCCCTTTAGATGATGGAAATAGCCCCATAAAGTCGATGCCCCGTACGTCAAAAATTTCACATTCTTGGATGAAATTTTGAGGCATCTCATCTTTATGGGTGATCTTGCCTTGTCGGTTGCAAGCCATAATGCTTAACCATTCGTGTGCATCACGATAAATGGTGGGCCAATAGAATCCAGAGTCAAATACTTTTTTCACGGTGTAATTGGGTCCAAAGTGACCACCAATTGGTCCTTTATGGCACGATTCCAAGATTTGTAAAGCTGTGGGCCCGTCAACACACCGACGAAGGATCAAGTCAGCACATTGTTTGAAGAGATAAGGGTCATCCCAATAGTAAGTTTTCACGCCCTTAAAGAATTTCTTCTTTTGTTGGGACGATAACCCTTCGATGAGAATTCCACCCGCCAAGTAGTTTGCAAAGTCCGCAAACCACGAGTCTCATCAAGATTGGAGTTAATAGACATCAAGGTCTCAAGGGGAAAAGATTCATTAATCTCTTGATTTGGAAGTTCCCCTTGATAAGGATCCTCGAGTCTACTAAGATGATCCGCGGCTAGGTTTTCCGCTCCCTTTTTATCACGAATTTCAATTTTGAATTCTTGAAGGAGTAAAACCCAACGAAGAAGTCTTGGTTTAGAATCTTGTTTTGCTAACAAGTACTTCAACGCGTAATGATCGGTGTACACAATGGTGGTGGAAAGGACAAGATAGAGGCGAAATTTTTCAAAATCATATACAACAGCTAAAAGCTCTTTTTCGGTTGTAGTGTAATGCAATTGAGCCCCCGTCATTGTCTTGCTAGCGTAATTGATTGGTTAGAAATGTTTGTTAATTCTTTGTCCCAAAACCGCTCCAATAGCAAAATCGCTAGCATCGCACATCGATTCAAAAGGTAACTCCTAATTAGGGGTAACTAAGACCGGTGCCTTAGTTAATTTATCCTTAAGAAGATGGAAATATTCGATACACTCTTTAGAAAAGATAAAAGGAGTATCTTTTTCCAAGAGGTGGGTCATCGGGTGAGCTATCTTAGAAAAATCTTGAATGAATCGACGATAAAAGCCCGCATGACCTAGAAAACTTCTCACACCCTTCACGGTTGAAGGAGAAGGTAATTTAGCAATCACATCGACTTTAGCACGGTCGACTTCAAGACCGGCTTTGGAGATTTTATGTACAAGAACAATTCCTTCTTTTATCATGAAATGGCATTTTTCCTAATTAAGAACAAGACGAGTGTCTTTACACCGTTTGAGCATACATTCTAAATTGGCAAGGCAAGATGAGAAAGAATCACCATAGACCGAGAAATCTTCCATAAAGACTTCCATAGTTTCTTCAACCATGTCATAGAATATAGCCATCATACACCTTTGGAAAGTCCCGGGAGCATTGCATAAGCCGAAAGGCATTCTCTTGTAAGCAAATGTTCCATAAGGACAAATGAATGTGGTTTTCTCTTGGTCTTTTGGATCGATAGGAATTTGAAAATACCAGGAGAAACCGTCTAAGAATCAATAGTAGTCCTTACCCGCTAAGCGCTCGAGCATTTGATCCATGAAAGGAAGAGGAAAATGATCCTTACAAGTGTCATCATTGAGCTTGCGATAATCTATGCAAACTCGCCAACTCGTGACAAGTCGAGTTGGAATCAACTCGTTGTTTTCATTAGGAACAACGGTTATTCCACCTTTCTTAGGCACACAATGGACCGGACTAACCCATGGCGAATCCGAAATAGGGTAAATCATTCCGGCATCTAAAAGTTTGATAACTTCTTTCTTGATGACATCATGACTTTTTGGATTAACCCTTCTTTGGCTTTGGATTGCGGGTTTAAAGTCATCTTCCATGAGAATTTTATGAGTGCAAAAGTTAGGATCAATTCCGCGGATATCAGAAATTTTCCAAGCAATTGCTTTCTTATGATTTTTGAGAACATCGATAAGTCAAGATTTTTCATCCTCTTTTGAGTCCTTTGCAATGATGACGGGTAACTTGTTATTATCTTCTAGGAAAGCGTATTCAAGATGAGACGGTAAATCCTTAAGCTCGAAATCCAGAGGATTGTCGATGGAAGGCGTAGTCAAATTAGGATCATTGTTTGTAACTTCTATAGGAGAAGGTGGAGAAATATGGTCCTCGTCGAGAAGTTTCTCAATGGTACGAACTTCCCAATCGGTGGGATAATCATCATATTTTAAGTCCACATCCCCTAAACTTGCTTCAAATTCTTTCAAAAGAAAGTCACTTTCTCCAAATGGAGTCAATGATGGAGAAATAGAAGCTATGTTCTCAACATGAGGTAAAGGAGAAAGACCACTTTTACAAGCGTCTTTGAAATATTCTTCACAAGCCTCATCAAGTACGTCAATGAAATTAACGTTCTCGTGTTCATAAGGTTGCTTAGAAAGTTTACCCATGTTAAAGACGATTTTGTGGTCACCAACCCTCATGATTAATTCGCCCGCGGATACATCAATAAGAGTGCGACCGGTCCGCAAGAATGGACGTCCAACGATTAATGGAACACGGGGATCCATCTCGTAGTCAACGACAACAAAATCCACCGGAAAGGTGAATTTGTCGACACCGACGAAGACATCTTCGGTTATCCCCACCGGATAAGCAACCGTACGGTTAGCTAACTCCAATGTCATTCGTGTGGGGACTAGCTCGGGTAGAGATAATTGTTTCCAAATGCTTAATGTCATTAAGTTAATACTAGCACCTAGATCGGCTATGGCCATACAATTCTCTACCCCGGGAAAGTTGCAAGGAATGAGAAAGCGACCCGGATCACCAAGTTTGGTTGGTAATTTCCTTAAAAGAACCGCGGAGCAATTCCCATTAAGTTGGGTTTGAGCAATATCAAGAAGTTTTTCTTTGTCACTTAGAAGATATTTGAACATTTTAGCATATTTAGGCATGTGAGCGAGCACCTCAGCAAAGGAGACGTTGAAATTTAATTGTTTAAACATTTTAAGAAAGTTTGAAACTTGAATATCATCCTTGTTTCTTCAACTTCTCTTTCCTCAACCTTGAAGGATAAGGTATGTCGGGTTGAGAGGAAGGCTTTAGAATAGATTGGTCACTCACATCCTTTGGTGGTGGAGGGGTGGGATTGGAAGGTGAAGGAATTGGTGAAGGTTGCTCGTTATCCTTTGTCACAATCACCAGAGTAGGTTTAGGAATCTCGGGTTCCTTATAGCCTTTTCCACTTAGGGTGGTGATTGCTTTCATCTCCCCTCTTGGATTTGCAATGGTGTTACTTGAACCCGAAGCAGAGGGTTGATTACTTTGGAAGAAACTAGCCATCATATCCCTTAAGTCATTCGTTTGATTGCTTAAAGAGTTTCGCATGTCATTCCTAAGCTTGGCTCGAAGATCATTCCCTTGTTTAGCCATGTCACCTTTCAAGTTAATAATTTGGCTCTGAAGATTCTTCACCGGTGCGTCATTAGTCCTCATATAAGTTTCGACCTCATGATTAAATGTCGTGGGTTGGTTGGGAGGGGGAGCTTGGTAAGCGAGTGGTTGATAGGTGGGAGGTTGGTAAACTTGATTATTACCTTGAGGTGGATATGGGTTTCTTTGGGTTTGATATTGATTAGGAGCTCGAGGTTGGTTTTGATTGTTGCGATTGAGGTTGTTTTGGTTTTGAGGAGGAAAACCGGGTGGTGAAAGAAAATTGTTTGAACGATAACTTAGTAAATTCCCGTAACCTTAAGGACGAGCTTGATAGCCTCCCGCGAAAAAGTTACCGTTAGCCGCATACACGTTCTCACAAGGATTGTCTTGAGTAGAAGGACAATCCGTACAAGTCTCACAAGAAAGTGCTACAACTTTAACTTGTTGATATTGCTTCGTAGCCATGATTAAGAAATTTTTGTTCATCTCGGCTATTTGGCGGGTGAGTTCGGTTAACTCGGAGTTTGATGAAGTAGAAGAAACATTGAACCTCGGGTTATTTCTTGAGGATGCGGATGAATCCCAATTTTTGTGATGAGTGGTAATGTTCTTGATAAGCTCTCTACACTCCTCAGGTCTTCTTTTCATGAATTTACCACCGGCGGCGAGTTAATCGTATCACGATCATGAAAAGTTAAATCGTTGTAGAAAGTATCAGTTAGAGTGACGGGGAGCATGTTATGATTAGGACAACGATCGAGCAAGACATTATAACGTTCCCAAGCATCGAAAAGAGACTCATCGGGTTCTTGAGTGAAACCACTGATTTGATTCATAAGACTAGTTACCATGGATGGTGGAAAGAAGCGCGACAAAAATCGTTGAGTCATTTCGTCCCATGTATGAATTGAGTTTTTAGGAAGACGATCAAACCATTTTTCGGCATGGTGGGATAAAGTGTGTGGAAAAAGATGAAGACGGAGAAATTCCATGGTAACACCGGGCAATTTCATGCTTTGAGTGACGGTTATGAATTTATCGAGGTGTTTGTTGGCATCATCATCCGGTAATCCGCGAAATGGGCAAGCATTTTGAACTTGTTGGATCATGTGATGCTTCAACGAAAATTCGGGAGCCGTGATTTGCATTGGCGTAATCGGTCCTCCATGTCTATTCATAGTTGGTTGGCATAACTCCTCCATCGTAAGAAGGTCGGGTTGAGGGTTATGGTTGTTATTATTCACAACGGGGTGAGGTGGATTATTATTATCATGCACACCGGCCATATCTAAGTCTTTAGGAGTCTAGGGCTCAAGATTAGACGAAGATCGAGTACGCATACACTAAAATGCAATAAAATATTTTTGATTTTTTTGGACTTTTTTGAAAATTTTATCTTTTTTAGGATTTTTTTGAAAATTTTTATGCTATGAAAATAATGTTCCCAAGAGAACGGATCCCAAAATCCAATTTTTCTCACAAAAAAACCGTTAATCTTTACGAAAAGAGCCGGCAGCGGCGCCATTTTAATATGACTATTCGTTGATGTCTTGTTTGAGTGAAGTGTTGTTCGTACTCGATTCAATTCGAATTGATCACGGTTTAGGGTGGACTTATTGTTTTTGGTCACTAAAAGGGGGAGCTTTTGATTATCTATGTCTACTAGTAATATAAACGACAAAGTTATTAAACATAAAAACAAAAGAAGGATGTCTAACCTTGATAGCTTATCCGGAATGAATGTTGCACAGTTGATCTTGGTAAAAATAACTAAGGTTGATTATCTATTAGAATAAAGTTGAAAACTTAAAAGATTAAACTAAAAATTAAGACCTTTAAAATAATTGTCGAAAGATTAAAACTTGATAAAATGTAAACTTGAAAATAAGACACTTTGAAAATAAACTAAGACAAGACAAGTTAAAAATAAAGCTCAATAAAAATGGCGGGAAAAGAAAATTTGAAGTTTAATTTGGAACAAAAACGATTCAATTCCGCAATAGTGAAACGGACACAATTCCGCAATGTTTCAAACGATTCAATTCCGCAATCCTAAAGAAAACACAATTCCGCAATATGTGTAATGATTTCGCAAAGCCACAATCAAAGATTCCGCAATAATGCAGAATCAATGATTCCGCAATAAATCAAATAACCACAATTCCGCAAAGTAAAATATGGATCAATTCCGCAATGTGTGGATGACACAATTTCGCAATGCTCTAAAAAGGTATAATTCCGCAAAGTAAAATTAACACAATTCCGCAATGACACAACTTTGTATGATTCCGCAATATCAGATCATACAATTCCGCAATTTATGAAGTGATTCAAATTCGCAATACACAAAGGGGCACAATTCCGCAATATTTTTTAATATTGCGAAATTGATGCATATTCTCCTAAAAAAGTGTAACTCGGAAAAGGATGAGATTTGGTACTATTTTTCGCAACTTTATAAGGATATTAAGCCAACGAAAACACCAAGAAGCTAACTACGAATCCCTAGGCGAATGATAAAACTTGTAAGACCTTTACACACGAACCAAGAAACACGAAAATGGAAGATCTTTATGTGACGTGATGAAGAGAGATGAAATGGATGAAGAACTAGTATGATTATGAAGAAAATAAACAAAGATGATAAAGGAGATGAAGATCAAACAAAGATTAAACTAAAAAAAAGAAAAAATAGATTAAGGAAAGATAAAGAAAAACAAAAATGTTGTTTTTCCTAGTGAGAGAAACAAACACCCATTCTCTCTCTAGAATATAAAACTAAAAATTAACTAAAACTCTAACTCCCTTCCCTCCTAATGAAGGAGGGTATTTATAGGGGAAGGGAAGTTGGTGTTGATTCTTCCTTCTTTCTCTTGTCTTCTCGTCTTTTTAACTAACTCGTCTTTCTCGACTTTGTCTCGGGATTTGTCGAATGATAAAATGAACTTCGTCTTCTAATTTTCTTCTTTTATTAGACTTGGTTCTTCGACTTCGTTAAACTTCCGTCTTTAGTCTTTTTCTTCGATAAATCTTCAGAATAGGCCTTTGACTTCCGTTCTTCTTGCACTTTTGATCTTTTGACTTCGTCTTTTGTCTTTTTCTTCGATAAAAGCCCGTGAAAGCCCGTGTTTTCTTCCTTTTTCATCTTTTGGCCCTAAAACACAACAAAAACACAAACCACGCATAATTCGGACTTTTACGACATAAAATACACGTTTTGGCTTGGTTTATCCTTGTTATAAGTGGTAAAAGGATAAGTGTTATCACACTTATTAGTCCCCAATATCTCATGGGTCCAAAATTGTTAGTTCCAAACATCCCTTACATTTGGTTGGGATGAATGAATGAAGGAGACATTTCCCATGGGGAAAAGTATTGTTGTTGAAAATTATTCCAATTCATATGGCCATTTTGTTGTCCATAGTTTCTCATAGGTGTCTTTGATCTTGATCTAGTATTATTATTATTCCTCCTAGGTGTTGGAGTTTTACTTCTAGGTCGTGGTTTAGCTTGATCATCTCTTTTTGGCGTAGGTGTTCTACTTCTACGTTTAGATTCATTTCGTACTCTTGGAGGAGTAGATGTTTGTCTAGATAAGTTTCTAGTTCCAATTAGAGGTTTACTCAAAGGCTTGTAGAATTTATCTAGAGTAGGCTTTTCGATTATAGGTACTTTGACCTTGTTAATTAGAATATGTTTTGGTCCTTCACCTAAAATTAATTTTTTATAAAGTTCAGGATTTTCACAAAATTCTTCTTCTGGACGCGGTTCCTTAGCTCCATCGGCGGTTCCATAGCGATAAGGAATCGCCCCATATATTGGGGCACCGCGTTCAGGGGACTGTTTTTCTGAAAACCTAACTTGTTTTGGTTCACTAGTTGATGCTTCATTAGTGTTATATCCTAACCCAAGTTTTTCCTTAGAATGAATTGGTTTGTTTAATATATCATCAAGAGCATTAGTACCTCTCATGAACTTTTTGAAGTCTAATGGAGGTGCTCTTAAGGTTTTCATTTTTTTGTCTAAGGTTTTCACATTTTAAGCATCCTAGATCTATTTCTTTATTTTTCTCAAGCTTAGCCATTTTTTCTTTTAGCTCATTAATATCGTTTTCAAGCTTAGTTCTAGTTGATTTTAGCACTTTGTTCTTTTCAATAAATTTTAGACTAAGCTTATGCAAGTTATTGTATTGGCCTTCTAATTCACTATCATCTTGAGAAGAACTATTATTTCTATAATACTCGGTTTCGGAAAGTTCCTCTTTAGAAGTGTGAGCCATGAGACACTTCTCATCTTCGGGGTTGTCATCAACATCTTCACCGCTATCGCTCCATGAACCTCCAACGAATGCCGTGTGGTTCTTGTCGCGTGAAGGCTTAGGACAATCATCAATGAAATGATTTGGATCACCGCGTCTAAAGCATTTCCTATCACCTTTATCGTCTTTGGCAAACCGGTTTTTGGAGAAGGGTTTCTTGTCGTTGTTTGGTTACCTCACGTATTGACCTCGTCTTTTGAAGAACTTCTTAAGGTCTCTAACCGCCAAGGCATATTCCTCGTCATCACTATCCGAGGAACTTTCATTATCACTTTGTGCCTTCTTGGCTTTGAGTGCAAGAGACTTTCTTTCACTCTTAGTTTTCACCATTTCCGGGTCCTTCAAAATTATCATCTCATGAACCTTTAAGTTACTAATGAGTTTATCGAGTGATAATTTAGCGAGATCCTTTGATTCTTCAATCGCCGTGACTTTTGCTCTCTATTTGGGTTGCAACGCCCTAAGAAACTTCCTAACATTGTTCTTGCTAGAAAAACCTTCATCAAGTGCTTTAGAGACTAGTAATAATGGTGTTAAATCTAGCAAATGCACTATCTATGGTTTCATCTTCTAAGATGACAAATTGTTCATATTGTTGAACAAGAAGATCGATTATACTTTCTTTGACTTGGCTATTACCTTGGTGGGTTACAAAAATAGTATTCCAAATGTCTTTAGCAGTTTCACACATAAAGAGCCTTTCGTACTCTTTCTTTGGTAAAGCATTATAAATCACCATTTTAGCCTCATTATTTTTAGCAAGTTTTCTTTTAGTATCATCATTAGCTTTATCAAAAATAACTATCTCCTTACTTTTAGAGACTTCATTATATTAAAATGGCAAAAAGTCACCATTGGTAATAACATGCCAAAGATCTAAATCTTTTGATTTCACATAAGTCTCAAACCTATTTTTCCAATAAATAAAACTATCGGTTTCAAAAAGAGGTGGTCTTTGCATGGATTGTCCTTCTAGATACTTGTTGGAATCCATAGATCGGTTCAAGTTTTAAAATACAATATATTTTAAAAAATCTTGAGCAACCACGCTCTGATACCAATTGTAGAAACTAGAAGGGGGGTTGAATAGTTTCTTAAATTTGCTTGTTAAAGTTTGGTTTTAAAAAATCCTTTTTCAAAAACTTAAGCTTGAGTATTTATGTGAAACCTTCTTATACACAATATGAATAAGGTATAGTGCAACTAACTAATAATCACAAGTATAAAGAATAATGAATGTATAATGCAACTAAACTAATAATCACAAGTATAAAGCATAAAGAATGTAAAGAGATAAGGGAAGGAAAGATCAAACCAAACACCAAGGATTTATAGTGGTTCGGCAACGAAGCTCACTCCTCGTTCCTAATCCACTCCTCGAGTACTCCTTACTCGAGAGTTCACTAATCAACAAGCTCCTTAAGGTGGAGAAACCGTACACAACGTCGCTTAACCAATTTCCGACTCTAAGCTAAAAGTCGAGCCCTAATCTTAGCTAGGACCAATCTACACCAATATACTTTGAGGACTAAGTATTAACCCTAATACATACACAACTTCCAAATAGACACAACTACTTGGATCTTCACAACAATGACACAACCATGACTAAATAAGTTTGGATCTTCAATGGATCTTTGAGGTAGACACAACACTTCAAGAATGATAGTGTTCTTCTCTTTGCACTTTGAGAGGAAAAGATAGGAGGAGAAAGATTCATTTCTAAACAAGTAGTAATCAAACAAATGATCAAGGATTTGAGTGATTTAAGAAGTATGTAAGAATCTGAAAGTTTATGTGCAAAAGAGGTGGATTGAAAGTCTGAGAATGGTCCACTATTTATAAGACAGATGTCCAACGGCTATATCTACCCGCGGTTCCTTATTGGAGTCCGCGGTTCCTTATCGATAAGGAACCGTCGTAGGCGCTAAGGAACCGCCGGCGTAGAGTCCACTCCTTTTTGTCTTTTAGTGGGTTGGTTCAAATCTGGGGATTAAAATATCCTGAAAGGATATTCCAAACCAAGATAGAATATGCCATTTTCAAATTTCAAACTTTCAAATAATTAATTTAATAAAACATTTTCTTAAAAAGAAAGTTTAATAATAAAACTTTGTCACACTTAATAAAAAGTGAGTTTTAAGAAAAGATTAAATCCTTGATCACTTAAATAGTACAATTACTTGTTTGTTCATACCTTAAGTGATAATGATTGAAATGAAAAATACTTGAACTCAAGAATTCGTTTTTCATTGTTTTTGTAAATGCTTGTTTTTACATATTGTCGTAATCAAAACAAAGCGAGACCGAAAAATGCAAGTAACCTTTTTAGGCATCATTGCATTAACAAAATAAATTAACTCTTTACGTATTGTGTGCAATCCCTTAATCTCGAGTTCGATCCTAACACACGACTATTTAAATTTATGTCCATAAACTTTCAACTCCCACTTGGACAAATTTCGAATATCATGATTACGTTGACTAGCCTCTAGTTACACTAGCAATGTCTCTAGTACAACTCAAGTAAGGTTTCTTGGATAAAACCTTTTAATGATTCATCATTATTATTATCCTTTCATTTCTAATACAACGTTAATAAGGATATGGATCTCAGTCATTCCTTTCATTAACCATTTTGCTTCTCGTTCATCGGATTCAAGCAAGATTACCAAAACTTCTAAACATAGTTTAGAAAGACTTTGGGTACAGCCATACAAACATCTTACTAATCCCACGAGGGGCCCAGCTGTATTAAACTTAAATTTTGAAGGAAACAAATTCCATATTGACTACAAGCAAAACTTATGAATTTTGCAACATTTCTGAAAATAATCCTTATAGCTACCAGTTACGTTTAGTGTTAGATTATTCCACATAAATGCACTAGATCCACGACAGTTTCCTGGTATCTCAGGTTTGAGGATAACTATTTATGATTTACTTGATGACAAAGATCCATAAAGTACAATCATAAATTGGGATAAGTCTAATACTCGATTCATCGAATATCATCCAAAATCGATCAATATACTTTCAAGTATACTCTATCGCAATTTCGAATTGTCTTAGTTTAATTATATTCCCATATTATTAATCGACAACGGACATTTAGCATAACAACTTATTCATGGATTAAAACATGTAAAATAGGATACAAAATTAAATAACAAGAATAAACGAAACTCAGTCTTTATTCCATTAAATAATAATGTCTTAAGATCCTTTATCCAAATACAAAATAGATCAATGCATGAAAAACATGGTTGATGCATCATGCCTCTAGTAGTGACCTTCACACTAGTTTGGCAAAGCATAAAACAACCAATATTGACCTATTGGAATTTTGAGAATACTTTCTTCAATAATTCAATTATTGAAGTTCTTGCACATGTGCATTCAAATAGTTTGATATTGACACATGGTACCAAAATTGTGAAACATCCTTGATCACCAATTTATTATACTAAACTATCAAAAACACATTTGAAGTTCAAAGTATTCTAATTCTTTAATGTATAATGCAAATTTAATTAACATGTCATCTCTAAGGATACCATGATTAATATTGAGTGTTACCTCAATTATATCTTTTCAAGTTTTGATAACTTGTCATTTAATGATATAAATACGTTACCTATAAGATCTATTATGTAATGTTTGATTTCAACCAAACATCCAAGTTTGTTGGCTATGATAATTTGCAAACTATTGACAAATTATTCATCTATAAAATATGGAAGTTGATCCAAGACAAGGATGTTATTCTATTTCAAATGATATTCCTTCAGAATATTCATTACACAAGTTATTTAATAACTTTCAAATAGATTAATATATACAAATCATCTTGCATTTTAAGCATGATATAAATACAATGTGATACACATGAAAATTTCTCAAACCAGATTTAGATTTCTTCATGTTCTAAATATCCATATAAACTTACTACATGGCATATTATGTTGTATTTCCACCGCATAAATAAATAAATTTATTTTGTTTTCAAGGTTATGCATATCTTATTTTCTAAATCTGCAAAGTAAAATTTCACTTCAAATCTAAACCAAATCAACATTTAATTTGAATGAAAACTTACTTTCTTACATGTCTATTCGACACATATAATTTAAGAAAATAATCATAATACTCCCACAAGCTTCTAGGAATACTTAGAAATCATCTTATTCAAATTTAAATCCAATCTTAGATTTCAAATTAAACATAAGAACAATCTCCTAGATGCCTACTTTTATCCATTCATGGATAATTGCATTTTGTACTTTTCCAAAGATATATTTTGGATTAATAAACTCCTTTTGATTACTTAAGTCCTTGCCTAAGCAACGATTTCAAGAAAGAGTCCATATACATTTTTCAATTAAAATATGACCACCAAAATCTTTATATATTTAATGCGTTTAGGAAAGAATACTCAATCACAATCAATTACTTGAGTGTGATTAATAATCTATTCATAATACATACATTAAATATGTGTACAATCTTGTCCATATAATTTTGACACAAGGATTAAACCACCACAATTGGCGTTTTTCCTTCCTTTAACAAAACTCATCTCCAATTTCTAGTCAAACTGTTTAAGATAACCAAATCTAAAATTGATTATCTTATTTGGACAACATCTATAACATTCATAGTATGAGTAATTTACCCAAATCAATGTTTGGTAATAAATCATAACGATTATTTGTAACTCATAATCTCAGCATATTACTCGAATATCCAAGATATCCTTGCGGACCTATGACTTAAATTCCTTTATCATGAGAGTTAGAATTTACACGCCTACCTCATGATAATTACTAGTGTATTTTAGAAGATTATGTATCTTGTAATTTTATCTTTCAAAATCAAAACTCCCACTTGCTTTTAGTAACTTAAAGTTAATACATAGCAAATAGATCAACACTCCAACGTTATCTATTGGGATATTACAAACACAGTGAAAGTTCCTAACTCTTTATTTTCTAACAACCCACTTTATAAGTAGTTTAGCAAAATCCGAACTTCATTTTTAATATCATACGTGATTCATCACAACCCATATATAATGGTTTCTTATTAATCTTCTTATCTCAAGTCATACTCAACTTTTTAACCTTAATATCTTTTGGAAGAAAAGAATATATAGTTATCTTGAATCAAACATCACAATCATATTGAGAGTTTGATTCTCCTAATGAACATACCATAACAATGTTGTATTTCATTTAGGGAAATATTGTAAGTAAATCTTTGACAATATTGAGATAAATATATATCTTTCAGTTTACCTCTATACCAACTAAATCATCTTAATGGTAAAATAGATTTCCTAACCATTTTGCATGCTTTATAACTCAAGTACTTATAATACAAAGTCACTTCATTTTCATGTATTTAAAACATAAAAGTTATAATTCCATCATACGTTTTAAGTCATTTGAAAATGACTCCATGTATATGTCTTAACGAAAAGAGACAATACATTAACGTCTTACTTTATATTATATGTCTTTCAAGACTTTTATGTTCGTGACTTTATACAATAAATCATAAACATGTATAACTAAAGTAATCATGAACACCACTAGGTTTCATTAATCTTTTCAAGTTAATTCACTATTATGTCTATTTATGTAATTCCAAGAATACACAAATATTTTAGTTTAATAATATAAGATTACTCTATGTATCTTATGTCATTCCATGAATTATCCATTTTAAGAAACCCCAAAATAATCCACGCCCGATCTCATGACATGTGGATATGTAACCCTTGTGTTTACAATTTAGTCCAAGCTCTCACATGACTAAAACAAAACAACAAGTGTTTCTTAATGTGAATGATATATATACTTTTAAGTAGTCTTTAATAATCATATTGACACATGATCTAACTTTCATCTAATTATTATTTAGATTGTTAGTCTTTTATCTTGAATTCAAGAGAATCATATCTTTATGAGTTGTTTATTGCAAACAATATTCATTTCTCCCACTTGTGCACGGAACAACCTCATACATTAGATAAACATCACGTCTGACGTTTGTCTATACGAAATATGATTGTGTCATATATATTAGCTTTTACAAGTAAATGTAGAACCACTTAATCAACAAGAATTAATACATGACTATCCTTTGAATATAATAGTGTCAACAATTCAAAAGTAATTATCTTAGGACATACTAAAGATAACATGGGTTATTACCAAGACAACAAAGCTTGTAACTCCCACTGAATTAGAGAATGTTTTAATAGACTCAAAATCAGTAATACAACATTGTAAATGTTTCATAATTATTTAAACATATTAGTGTGTTGTTTACTTTCTTACTCCTTTGAAAAACACATTCGTAACAATTACTTGTAGTGTTTAAGAGTGTACTCTACTTCGTAAATGATGACTTATCCATCAATTTCTTTTAACTTGAAAAATTTTGGCATGCAATTTTTTCCTTAATAGGTCTACCAACCTCACAATGGTATGTAGTGCCTATAAATGGTCAAAGCACAACTACTAGATAAAATATGCTAGTTTGCCTTTACACCAATTAGCGGTAACCATTATTAAAATGTAATAACTCAAAATATGCATTTTCTTAACCATTAAAGCTTGCTATGAGTTATGTATACAATTAGACATTTCTAAAATTCTTATTACTCCTTCTTCACTCATGGAAAAGAGTTTAGGTTTATCTTTTCATTGTAAATTGACTCTATCCTTAACCATACGGTTTGTAGATCAATAAATGAACAAACCACGTTTACGGTGTAACGTTGCATTAATACATTGTAAAAGAATTTACAAAATTTAATTTTAGTATTTTCCATAATACCATTCAAGAAAATAATATTACCTTGGTAATAAAAACCATAGTATTTTCCTTGAAAACTAGAATCCAAGTTGACATAATTTCATCACATCAGTTGATCTGCTAGCAATGAAAGTATTCAAGATGGTAACTTGTCGAACAATAATTGACAAAACAATTTGCAATTTCTAGATTCTTTAGGGACTTACATTGCCAAAAGTCATTTTGCATTGTAAACATGTTTCATCCCTACTTTATGCCTTAAGTTTCCAGATCTCACTGAGTAACTTAATTAAGTCGACTAATCTAAAGAACGTAAAACCTTCATGTGCAATCTCATTCAGTCCTGAAGTTTTCTCTCCATTATAACATCGTCCAAGATCTTACATGACGACATTGTAACTTCAAGTGTTCCTCAATTAGATGGCATATGACTTAAATTTAAGGTATAAATTTTGATGTCAAAATCAATGTATGGAGAAGCATGCATACAACTCCATACCATAAGTTTAATAAAACATTTTGTAAAAAATTTTACGAAAATAATTTTCTACATAAATTATGTTGAGGTATTGGTTTAAACCAATTTAAAGTTTTACCCACAACTATTCACAACGTACGTCTCCTAGAACTCGGCTAGAGCACAAAGCAATAACCTTATTCATTGTGTTTCAGATGTGAATTTGCGGTAAATAAACCTTAAGGTATGATGCAAATAGTAAACGTAGGTAATTTCAATTTGACGCACAGGCGAGCTGAGAATTCGGTCAGCGACTAATGGCATAACACCAACTTCCTTAACCGGGTATATGACCAACGGTGCGTTATGCCCACTTTATAGTTTGTCAAAAGGAGTAGGCCGTTAGATTATTATTGCAATTCACCAATCAACGTAATCGTATGTGATTTTGATCTCTAACAAATCTTTATTTTAATATGATTTAGTCCATATTATTTCTTTTAAAAATAACCCTTGTTTACAACAATTCGAACAATTTTACTATAAACAAGTAAAAAAACAAATAAATCATAAACACATAATAACAAATTTATATGTGCAACAAATAAATCAAATATCCACATGCATACGATTTATTCAATAATCATCAAGTCTAGGTTTTTTATATTCAGATAAAATTCTTCCCTAATTCTAGATTTATTGAATCAAATAATCACGTAGCACATAAAATCATATAAACATATAATTTACGATCCATGAAAACATGCACGTTATCATGGATTCCCCACAAATTTTAACAATTAAATCTCTATGGATTGTTGTTGGGAATAAAATGTAGCCAGTCCACTTGAGCGCTGACAAGAAGAAAACAAGCGTTGATAAGAAGAAAACAAACGCTGACAGATCAAGCGTTGACAGGAAGAAGTCAAGTGTTGATAGGTTGAAGACAAGCACTGATAGAAAGATATGGTCTACGCGTATTATGTTTCTAGTTTGTTTCTAGTAAAGATAGGATCAACATTGTATTTTCTATAATTATCTTTACCTAGAATAGTTGATACGTAGACTCTTGTACAAGGCTTCTTATGTCTATAAAAGAAGACCTTTAGGTTATGTTTCAATATAAGTTTATATACGTTAAACACTTTCATTGTAAGCAAGTTCGTTATTATCAATCAAGTGAAAGTTTGTTTTACATCTTTGTGTGTTCTTGTTTAAGTGTTAATTCCGCATAACACTTGAATTACTTTATACATAAACAAAGTTTCTCTACGTGTATAATTTGATCTAATCTCGTTTACACAAGCTTAATCGATCTAAGTTTGGGATCAACAAGTGGTATCAGAGCCTCTTGGCTCGTGATGCTAGGACCAACAAGGTGTTCGTGTATCGTGAAGAAGAAGAAAAATCCGTCTAGGGTTTTTCTGGACGTTTTTGTGTGCGCAGCAGTATTCAGAAGGTTATAACTTTTGATTGGACCGTTGGATCGTCACGAAATTTCTTGTGAGTGTTCTATACACATATATCTAGACATCCCCTGGACGGATTGTCGAGTTTTATCCCCAAGAAAAAGTTATTAAGCGTCAAAGACAGCAGCAGGATGAATGCAGTTTTCTGTAAACAGCCATGTTCAAAACACGTTTTCTCCTTCGTTAACCGTTGGATCTTCATGATTTTTGAACTATAGATTCTTGGCACTTGTGTCTAGGATCTCACTGAAGGGATTTTCGATCTGAGCTCTCATGAAGAAGTTTTTGGGTGTCGAATTTGGCTGCAGTAGTGATATTCATATTTAGGGTTTTGTCTAAAAACCCTAGATTCATTGTTCTTTGCTGCGGGTGATGATCGTACTAGCCTTGGTGAGTGGTTTCTTACAACCACGATGAACCTAAGTGTGATGATAATCGAAGCTGTAAATTTCAATATTCGTTTTTAGGGTTACTTGAAAACCCTAGATCTGTCTTATTGAAACATAGCAAACAGCAGGGATTGTATGTTGGTGATTACTGGTACAAAACATGTACAGTAGGTCTTGGAAGTAAGAATACTAGTTGTAATGAATTATGATGCTGCTTGATGAAACAAATCGTATGTGACTGTTTTCATAAATCAATCACGTGAGGAAAAAGAATGTCACGTGATGGCTTTGTTTGACGAAAAAGGACGCAGCTTTTAAATATAAGGCATGTTGGATGCAAAAGCAATTCACAAATTGCATGACTAAAGAAATCACGTGGGGTTTTGGAAGCAAATCAATGTGAAAGTGACGTTACACTTTGATTATTCCTTGTTGAATCTCACGTGCCAAAAGATGTATGTCCTGGTGACTTGAAAGTACTATGTTGTTGTGGTCCCAAGGATGCAACAGTTTGTGATGCCATATATTAATTACGTCATAGATATTAAACGTGAAGGTGCTTATTCAACCAATCAGAATAGCAACTAGCTTGAAAAGTCGTAGGATACACAGTTGCTGCTGGTATGAAGAAGTCAACAAGAAAGAGACGTGGCTTATGTTCTGACGTGTACAAGGGTGTGATATTTACTTGCTTATTTTAAGGGATTTATTTAAACAAGTAAATTCACTTTTATTTGTGGACTTGATCTTTTAATATACGGATATTCTGGAAGTGACATAATGCTTAAGGTGGTCACAAAAGGTAATTTTATCCACTGTTATAATCACATATTATTAAGCCATTGTCAAAGAGAATCGTAGCCATTTGATGACGTCAGCAGAAGAATTGACGCTGACAAGATTGGTTTAGACGCTGACAAAGAATAAGTTGACGCTAACAGAACAAGCGTTGACAGGTGTTATCCGAGAAAGACTTGTTCAAACGCTGTTAGGCTTTGTCCGATATTGGACAATGCATTTGGTAAGGATCTTGGACAAAGGAGGATGTTGGACAACAAAAGGATAGCTGCTGTTTGGAAAATTGATACGTTTTTAGCACACAAAAAGGAGGAATTTACACGCAAAGGTACATGGAATCTCCGTTTTTATTCAGAATATCAAATTGATATTTATGGCTCGGATATTTTTAAAAGGGATTAATGATTTTAATGCGAGTTAGCAACAATTCGTGAGGTAATTTATTTGATTTGATTATGTAATCGGGGTAGCCTTGTAAAAGAGTTATCCGTCTAATAGCTTTTACATATGATATGAAGAATAAGATTCGTCATGAAAAGGTGTTGGCTTAAGGGGAAGAATTCTTATGGTAAGTTTGATGATTGAAGAAGATTTTCGCGAGTTTGTGTTCTGTCATATCTTAAAGTCGCACACTTCTAGTCATTGACTTTTAAGGTAACTTGTTTATGCTTACATTGTTACTGATGAAGTGATACAAGATCTAGGAATATGTGATTTTTCTTATGGTTCTCTATGCACATATTTTCTATCACTTGAAGGAGTTACATTATCGTGCTCAGTGTCTCACAAAGGATGAGGATTTTTGTATCAGCAACACACTTCATCACATTGTACAAGATATGGAACATAGGTTTGGGTTATTCTACTTCTACATCAAGAATATTATAGTTATTTTTCTTCAAGATCATTACACAGAGCCTACTTTTGGAGAATCTTCAAGATTGCATACATTGTTTACTTCCCTGTTGATGTGACAAAAAGGGGAAGATATACATGCTACACTTGAGGGGAAGCAATTTGAAGATCATGTACAACTTACAAGAGATACACAAAGAGTTTTGCCGACATCAACTAGGGGAAGATTGTTGGGTCAAAAAGTTGATGTGGCAGAAACTCAAAAACGAAGAAAACATGAAGACATTTGTTCAGGCGTTGACAAGAGAAAATCAGGCGTTGTCAAGAGCAAATCAAGCGTTGACAGAAGTCAACATTGACAAGCATTGTCAAGTGCAATCCAAGCATTGTCACATGCAATCCAAGCATTGACAGAAACGTAGACAAGTGTTGTTGGAAGCTTCTATTTAGATAAGTATGCAGAATATATTCTGTATATGTTTATTTGAATAGAAGATTTACATGTTTATTTGATATTATCTCTTGTAAACCCTATTCCTTACACTATAAAAGGAACCAAGGGTATTAGGTTTATTCATAACTTTCATATACAATGTAAACCTAAAGCGTGTGTCGACTAGGTGTGGGATTCAATGTACACACACCTAGTGATTGTTTGTTATTAATATAATGAGCAATCCATTTATTTTTATTCATGTTCTTTGTGCCCTAAACACCTTGTTAATGTGTCGTGTTCTAATTCCGCTTTGATTGTATAATCATATGAACATGATGCATTCCTAGTAGCTTAAAGATCCGGAATCTTAGGATTCCTCAATTGTAACCATACATGACATAACAATTAATCATGCAATTTAATATGAAATTATCCCACATGTAATTTAGGGTTTCAAAAACAATTTTTGTTTTAATAAAATTCGGCAAAAAACCTAATTTTAAAAAAACAAAACCCTAATTTTTAAGAAAACCTAAAAAACATGTAGTTTTAACTCAAAACAATTATTAGTTAAAAACTTTAGATTTTTGATAATTATAACATGTTAAAATGGCTCTCGATGCCACTGAAGGTTTATAAAGTTCATAACAATTATACAAAACCCTAAATAAGATCAAAGCACACATAGCGGAAGCGATTTAACAAGATCATAATTAATAACATAATTATAGTTAATCGAATTAGGGTTACATACCTTTATCCTAGCGAAGATCCACATGATCACCAACGAATCACCAATTAGGGTTTATGACGAACACTACCAAGATATAGTCTAAATTAAGACTACATTACGTTCTTGTACACACGTAATACAACGAGCTAACCGTGATTCTAGCACGTGTAACCCGAGCTTCTACGCTTGTGGAAAATCTACCCAACAACCCTAGAGATGGGCTAGGACTAGATTATTGCTAAACCAAAACCAAAGGATAAAAAGGAACCCTAAAAAAGGTGTTTTTCCTTTGGTGTTGATCGTAATAGAAACCAAAAACCAAACCAATACTAAACGAAACCCTTAGGGTATTCGTGGGAGTTGATCGGCCAGGGAAGAGAGACAAGAGAAAGTGGGTGAAAAATAATGAAGGTTTTGATGTGTTTATATAGGCTAGCAAATCTTGGAGCCTAAGTAATAAACCAAATAAGGAAAGAAATCTTTTCTTCCTTTTCCTTCTTTTCTCCACCACCGGCCCAACCCGCAAAGGGTATTCCGGATCTTTCTTTAACTCTTGTTAATAATTCCACATTAACCGATAAGTCCTTAACTCTTAAATTTAACGACGGTTAAAGTTATTGCTCGATTTAATTTAATAAACATATAAATATATCTATTAAATAAATTAACTCTTTACGTATTGTGTGCAATCCCATAATCTCGAGTTCGATCCTAACACACGACTATTTAAATTTATGTCCATAAACTTTCAATTGTATCTATGTCAGTGGTATCACGTGATGATCAAACAGCCAAGTGATGTGCCGATTATTATATTCAATAATTGGCATATAAACAATTGTGATGGCTACATGAAAGTGACTTTTGATATCAAGATATGTGAATTAAAGGTACATGGTACAATATATCACGTGGGTGACTCTATGTTGTTTATTCTTTGATCGACACACAACAGCCAAAAGAAAGGGAAACTTCGAGCTTGAAAATACTTGCTGGTTCAAACGAGGTACTTACATTCTGACGCGAGGAATAAGATCAGACTCACGTGGGTATGGAACACAGTGGTACACATTTGAGAATTTTTACTTCCATCTATTTTTGTTATTTATTCCCCTGTTACAAATTCATTCACATTGTTTGAGATTATCACAGTTAGTAACAAAAACAGTGGCATTAAAAGTTCTACTGCTTTTGAAAAAGTACTCACTGTTTTCATTAAAAGTTTACCCTGCTACGTTCCCACCGCCTTCAATAAATCCCACTGCTTTCATTAAAGGTTTCCCACTGTTTTTGAAAGTTCCCATGCTTTCAGATATGATTTTTGGGACAACAATGTTTGGAGTTTGGTTTATTCACAACAACAAGTTTAAAGGTATAAAGGCTCGTTTTATATTTACTGATTACGAATAAAAGTTTTTATCATTTATTTGAGGACGAAGTAGATTTTCGCGGGTATATGGTTTATGCTTAAACGCTTAGTGACGAAGAGTTACAAGATCTAGGAATGTGTGATTTTTCTTATGGTACTCTATGCACATATTTTCTATCACTTGAAGGAGTTACATTATCGTGCTCAGTGTCTTATTTTCATGAAAAATGAGGATTTTGTATGTAACATCTCTTTGTCACGTGGTTAGTGCAAGATATAAAGCAAGTTCGAGTTATTCTACTTCATTATCAAGTAAGTTATAATTTGATTTCTTCATATGTAATCATTACATAAAGCCTATATAATTGAAGAGTCATCAATGACTAGCACAATTTTAGGGGAATATAATTGTTGAAGTGCTAGTCATTCACATGCAACATTGAGGTGAAGGTTTTTACCGCTGCTTATTGGTATTATTACAACTAATATAAGTTTTCTATTTCTCAAATTCATTATAATTCATTACATGTGCTTCACGGAGGGAAATTTTGAGAAGTTAAAAACTTGTGTTTGGTATATGATATTGGTTAGTAGTGGTTGAAAATCAAGGTTGTTTACATACAAGACCCCTATTTGATCATGTCAAAAACGGGAAAAGTCTACATAGAATGTTCAGCCTGTTGATCTTTGGTGTTATATGCTTAAGGGGAAGTGTTTTGACATCATCAACTAGGGGAAGATTGTTGGGTCAAAAGTTGATGAGTCAAATCACCATGGAAACAAGAAGGACCAAATATAGCATTAGTAGAAACTTCAAGCTGGTGGATAAAATACAAGAAAGTTCCCCTGCTATGTTACTTTCCACTACTAGAGTATTTCCCCTTCCATAGATTAAAATATGGAGATTTGGTCACAACATGATAACTATGAATATTTATGTTTTGATTTAGTCATTATTATCTTATTTAGTTTCCATGTAAATCTGGTTTTCTTATGTTATAAAAGGAACCACCAGACCGTAGGTTTATTCATTCATTCATGCTACAACAATGTAACCTACAGAGTCTTTGATCTCTAGGCATGGGATTCAATGTATACATGCCTAGAGTGGTTTGTGTTAATGATAACTCTTTGGGAAAACTTCGTCTTTGTCAAACATCTTGTTCTAGTTAATTGTATTATTCCGTTGTGTTTATCACATATACAATTGACAACCTAGATAAATGGGGTAAACCATTGAGTCTAACGATCCAATGGATTCCACATTTTTTGTTTACTTTTCGTTGGTTGGAATGAGAATAAAATTTGACTCGACCTAACGTGTTAAGCCCTATCTTGCCCCTTAACTTTTTAGACTAAACATTCGCTGATTTTTTATTAAAGATTTTAAATTTTCGAAGAACGAGAAATGATAGAGTTAATATAAGAGTAGATATTAAACATAGATAATTTGGTTCTCTTTTTGGATTAAAAATGTTAATTATGGCTTTTTACTCTCATTAATTTGTTTCACATTATATTAATAATATAAAAGTTGTACGATTTTCTCCAATCCTTAGTTCCATGGGATACTATATTTGGCATAATAATTATCAAAACGTTGCTTGAATAATAATAATAATATAATAATCGAAACCGATGAAAGTTAACCAATCCGATGGCTACTTGACGACAAAAAGGTTTTCAAAAAGGTTAAGAAAATTTACCAAGGTGATAATAAGACTCCCCACTTCTGGATTCGTAGATGATTTTTCGAGGTTGTCATCAAAAGACTAAGGTACTTAATAATGTTGCTTTTGTAATAATAAAATGAATAAGCCAAATATCGACTCGAGAATATCTTAAACTTTTGCTTCTGGATTCGTAGATGATTGTCGAGGTCATCAACGATGAGATACTGTCAAGATCGTGTTAAATTAAACCTTAATGTGGACCTTAAATTGATGAAATTGGTTTTTGAGGAAAGGGTTAGGAACTAAATATCGATTAAAACCGTTCGCTTTTATTTATATACTTTAAATAAATATTGAGATAAAAGTCAAAATTGCCAAGGCATTTTGCATGCATAAAAGGTGTAGAATAAAATTAGGAATAAGGGAGTGACAAGTAATACGCAAAAAATATTTATGGGTAGTGTTAACATCTAATGTTATATTTAACAATGATTTCGTTTTTGAGCTTAGTATTGGGCGGATGAAAATCGAGGACGGTGAATTTTATCCTTGAGGGAATTACGAGTGTTTCTTGTTCGTGTGAGAACCAGTATTTTCCCGGTATTATTCTATTCTTTTATTTTTGCTTCTTGAATTTTCTAACGTGTTATATTTTCTTGTATTCTTTATACGTAAATCCTGAGATCTTGATATTTAATAAATTATACTTTTATGTATTTTTCTGATAATTGATAATACTTTATTTGGAATTATAAAAATTTTATTTTATTTTTCCAAATTTAATTTAAATCAAAATCTTTGATTTAAAAGCACCCGCATGCATTTTACAAAAGTTTACTCAAATCAATGATTAATGAGAACTACTAGTGATCGCGATGCCGGTGGATGCCCGATGTTTTACGTTTCATTATCGAATGTTTCAATGTTTGACGTTTTGATGTCTTCTTTTAATGACGTGTTAAGTCGTGTCGGGAAACTCTGTTACCATATTTATGATGCGTTTTAACTTTTAAAAGATATTTTTACGAAACCCGAATCCCGTAAGTATTTTCAAAATTGACTAATAGTCATTTTATACCCTTTAAACTATCTAATTGCTTCTAAGTCCAAAGGATTGCACAATTGGCAAAATTTACCCTCCACCCCACTATATATACATTTTCCTACCACTTTTCTCTCATTTTTATCATCAAAAAACACACACAAAAAAATATTTTCTCTCCCCCCCCCCCCCAATTCTTCTTTTCTTGCCGTGAGCTTCAACCACCCAAAAATACCATAGATTTTGATTTTCTAGCTTGTTTTAGCCTAATCTAAATGAAGACCCATGTTAGATATTTAAAGGTGATTGTTTTGGTATCCATTTTTCACACATGCAACAAGTTTCAAGTTTTCATATGATTAAGGGTTGGTAAAATATTTTGATGATCATGCATGTGATGATCTTGATAAGATCATGATGTTTTGATGATAAAAAGTTTGAGTTTTTAATTTTGATTTTGTTAACATTCAATTGTTAAGATTGATATTGGGTAATTATAAGATGTTAGTTATGGTAGAAAAATGGGTAAAATGAGTTGAAAAGATGATTTGGCATGAGTTTTAGAGTAGTGATTTAGGGCAGTGGGTTTGAGGCTGATTTTGGGTATCTTAAGCTTGAATTATCGTTATACTAATGAGATATTTTTGTAGAGATTTTCATTAGTTTCGTTTTGATATAAATTATAGCTTCTAACTCATAACGAGGAGGAACTTACGATAGTTTGATTATTCGTGTACCGGGAGACGGGTAATGACACAATTCGAAGTTGTCGTCGATATTTGGATCGAATCTCGGGGACTATAAAATGAGTTTTAAAAATGTTCAAGGGCTGAACTCAGGCCCTAAACTCATCATTATGAGTCTAATTTCAAAGTCAATGGTCGGATTTGACAATGGTAAAGGTTAGGATGGTCAAAATGGTTCCACAAGTCAAGTGTTCAAATCTGTCCAGTTTTTCAAGTTTAGAAATGTGTTGAGTAGGTGGTTCTAAAATGTGAATCTTTGGATGAAATTTAAATTGAGTTTTATTCAGGTTATGATTGAGTTTTTCACCAAGTTTCTAAAAAATCCATGTTGTCTAAGTAAGGGAAATGAGCTTGTACATTTGGTATGTGCCGGTAGATTTTTTTCGAGAAAGTAGTTTAATAAAGTGAACATATAGAAGGGTATTGTAGTACCACTTGCATTGTTGTTCTTTTGGATTTGTCATGGTTTTGTGATGTTGAGTTTATGTTATTAAGTATGGTTTATACTTAAGTCAATTATTAATAAAGTGCACGCCTTATTTGGTAGGTTACAGCTTTTGTGTTTACCGGGCATCCATATCGTCGGCGATCGTCTTACCGCTACTGTTTCTACTCAGCTTCTAAGTTTCTGTGATTCACTTACATCGTGGATAAGGTGAGTTCATAGCCCTTTTTTACTTGCACATTGTTTCTAAACGCGGGGTGAGATTTTACATGGTGGAACACGTCCAGTTAAAAACTATATGCTATCCAGAACTTGTATGCTATCCAGAACTTATATGCTTTCCAACAGTTTTCATTGATATTATTGATTTTAGTCTATAGCCCTTAAGTTTCATCTCTTGATCATGAACCGTTAATTTACTTGTGTTGCTAAGAGCGAATGTTGTGGGTGGATCCATCGGGATTGATTATCCCTGTCCCATGTTGCGGTTGTTTAACCATTGACGCACATAACATTTGATTTGTTACTTGAGTACTAGAGCTGAATACTCCCTAGAGGAACTTACATTGATGTTAAGCTTCGGTCATGAACTAAATAGAAATAATAACGGTTATGGACTATGGTTAATGTACATAACCATTTCCCCTATTTCTTGTTTTACAAATGAATGCTTGTGTTCCACACATTTACTGATAAACCTATGAATATCACTCAACTTTGTGTTGACGATTTTACATGTTTAATCTCAGGTATTGATACTTAGCTTTGCTTGGATGGGAGCCCGCAGGATATTAACGTAGCTTGGAGATTTATGTGCACTTTTTAAAGTTTGGTTTTGGTAAAAGCTGTTAGAAGTTATTCTGTATTTTTTGTAACTATATGTTACAAAACCATGTTTAAATAATAGATTTTTTCGCTTATAAAACTCTGGGAACTTTGTTTAAAAATTCTGATGTTTATGATGTAATGTAGATGTTTTTATTACGTCAACTTTGTGGCAACAGTATTTCATTGTTTTTTGTACCATGACGTGGCACCCCTCGCTGCCTACGTGTTTCCTTGCCTGATTTTGGGGGTCTCACAGTTCGATGATCCTAAAGTTATATTATATAATGGAAGGTTAAAACGTGAAAGGTTAATCACTTGAATAAATGATAAAACGGGACGCTTTCAAAGCTAATAATTTTAAAACTGCCATAGATGAATGCTTTGCTACTTTTTGAGGTTATTAGTTAAAGGGGTTGAAATTTTTGGATTCATATGTGTGTATTTATGACATTGAATGTAAAACCCGCATTAAAAATACCATGGACAGGACACCTGAACAGTAAATACACGAAAATACGATAAAATTTAAAACCTTCCATTTATAATATATTACACGTGTCACGACATTAAATAACAAGTAATTACATATATTATAAATGTGACATGAACACGACATTTAAATTCATGACGGTTAAACACGAACACCTACGTATATTAGTTAACTTAGAAAAAACTACGATTTTGCCTCTTGGGCTTATGTATGCCGCGGCTAGACAAGACAAGAGGAAGGAATGGGCCTTTTGGTCCATAAGCCAATTATAATACTTAAACAAAAACATCAGGGGATTTATCATAATCTAGTTTTACAAAAAAAATAAAGAAACCCTGGTGCTTGTCCTCTCTTGCCGCCGGCCACCTAGAACACCAAGAGGGGTGTTGTTTGGTTTGATCCTTTATTGTTGGTTGTACGTGTTCGTGTTATTAATCCTTTTTCATTCACGCATCGGGTAACACCGTAACCTTTTTCTTTTTATTCTTTTTATTAAATTCATGCATACATGTTAATCAAATCTTAAAAACAAGTATTAAAACATGTTAGATAATCAAGAAAATAAAAAAGGGTTTGGTTTGGTTCGGTTTTGGTTCGGTCGACACACAACCGAGAGCACAAGGCTCTCGTCTTGTTTTGTTCGCACCACCACCGAGACCTTAAGGTCTCGGCTTGGTTGGTTTTGGTCGATCGCACACGAAGGGAACCTCAACTCGAATTCGGGGTGTGTTTTGGTTTGATTTGCGTGTCAACCGAGACCACTAAGGTCTCGGTGGGACTTAGTTTCGAACAGTGGGAACCCCGGCTTAAGTCGGGGTGTACTTTGGCTCGGCAGTGGGTAGCCGAGACACAAGCATGGGGGACGATGGTCAGGCAGTGGCAATCGGCGAGCCGGGTACCCACTGGCTGTGGGTTAGCCGAAGACTGAAACCACTAGCCGCCGGTTGTGTGGTGTCGGCTAGGCACTTTCGGGCTCGGGATTATTTTAGAACACGGGTTCGGGTTCGGGCTATGGAGTTAATGAAATCAGTTTATTTTATTTATTTGACAAGACTTTGGTTTTAAATATTAAAATTAATATTTCATGATTTAACCTAAGTATTTAATGAGCCTAATTTAATTAAACATGTTATTTTAATTAAATTCTTATAATCTATGGTTTATCAACCATGTTAATTATTTAATAAGCTATAACATTTAAACCATGACTTGTATTTTTACTTATAAGCTTAACTTTTATTTTTAGCTTAATAATTCAGCTTATTTCTAATAATGGAAACTTACTATTTTTGAAAACTTTCTATTTTTGGAAACTTGCTATTTTAGGAAACCTGTTATTTTTAGAAAGTTACTTAGTATTACAATACAAGTATTATAATACCTTACTACATGAATAATATACAACAGAACACAAGAATAACTACAGTTAACACTTAAAACTGCTAAAACATGACAAAACATGAATAATAAGCTAAAAACACACCAGACCAGTAAAATACACGTATCTCAAACAACTCATACACGTTACTCATCATATGTAGTATTATCCGTCAAGGCGGAGTAGGTTCTTCAGCGTTTCTGTTAGCTTCTACTGGACACAAGGTACGAATTTCCCGTCCTTTAGTAAGGGCAATCTCTTCCTTTATTAGGATTTCCCGTATGCAGCCAACTGTTTTTCCAGTAGTAACAGATTTAGATGCTTATGTTTTATTAGTTACCTTAGCCATATACATGCATGCTAGTTTCACCTAGTTATGGAGGTACCATAACCATAACACTAGAGGCACCAGTGTTATGACTTCACCACAGTAGAGTGATAGCTCGTGGCGTCCTTCAGTTTATTTGGACTTTATTTATTTATTATCATGTGGGGCGTATGGGTGCATCATAGTTATAGTTTCAGTCAGGATTTTCATGGTGAATGTGGTGTGTGCCTTGCATCCTTCCTAAGGAGCCGATCCCTCCTACCCAGACCATATTAATTAGAGGCATCCCCTCTAATTGCATGACGAGGTCAACCCTCCAAGTATTCATGCACGTTGTTGACCTCATGACCTATATTGGCTTTTGGTATGTTAAACTAATACAAATGTTCATAAGTAAACATAAGTTATGTTTTCAAAACTAAAATTAGTAAACATGTTATACGTCTAGGTTTTCCAGGACTTATTCATTTCCACTGCCATTCATGCTTTACATGTTTTCATTATTCTATGTCTTTCCATGCTTCATTGTATATCCGTGCACTGGGCGTTATGCTCAGCCGTTTTCCTTTTCCATGTTCCCAAATGGCAGGTACCCAAGGTCGCAAGTAGGAACTCAAGAGTATGTGCATTCGCATGGAAGCTATCCAACCTTCTATATCTTATGCATTTATCATACTTTATCTTACATTATTTCATGTTAGACATTGTTTAGTCCTTTCCTTTACAGTACTTATATTTGCTTGTGTTTGAGTTACTTGGACTATCAATGTTTGTTTCAGGTATTTTCTTTTATGGTCATGAATGTTTAGACATGTATCTTGCATGCTTTGATGACACGCCATAAATTACTGTGATATTCCATTTTACCAAATGGGGTGTTACATTGCGTGCTGACACGACAATAGCTTTGTGTGGGGGCATTTTGATACGTGCTTAAACACATATCACTTATTCAACAAACGAGCGTAAAATACCAAAAACGAACAATAAATACTCTATATATGTTTTGTTTGTATTTTGTGTTGTGCACGTAATAAATATCTAAAAAGGAAACAAATAAAGAGAAAAATGGCAAAAATGATTCCAAATCCCTATTTTCTTTTAATGGGTCACCTTTTCCATTTTAATGGGTCAGGAAGCCCATTAAGAGATATTACACTAATCCCATTAAGAGATTTGAACAAAAGGTCCAAATCTTTTATTTATTACATATTATGTCTTGATGATCCAGTAAGGCCCACTACAAAACCAACAGCTCGGCATCTTTACCCATGTCCAAAATTCAAACAAAGTAAATAACAAATTAACTTACTGTTCATCTCCTTCCCAAACATTTCCCGCCAAACCCAAATTACCCCACCAGGGTAATTAATACCCATTTAAAAAACTTATAAAAGCATGAGGGAATGACATGTTGGCAATCCCACATGATCTCATTCGTTATGACACCCTGCCACTCATCTAACGGATAATTTTCCCCAAAAACGGTTAAGAAGGTATCAAAGGCCAATATTGAAACGCCTTTTTCCCGACTCTAAATTTGACCAAAAAAATATTTTGCTCAAAACTCTGATCGGTAATGACCTTTTGTCACTCTTTTATAAACTGAACAAAATAAATAAACATTCATACCTTGAAGGTAGATGAAACTAGACTCAAATACCTTTCCAAAGATATAAAGAACGACTTAACTCTTTAAGAATAAAAAATTTTCAAAGATCAAAAAATACCGGAAAAACATTCTGATGGACTTAGCCGCAAGCCGAGGGTTCGGCCGCCGGCTAAGCCCTCTAAAGCCTTAAGCCGCAGGTCGGGCTTCCCACCCGCATACCAAACCTTCTGTTGATCCCAATGAATAGATCTTAAGCTTGTTAAGGATTGTACGTTAGATTTTGATCAAACTAAAGCACGAGAGAGACTCTTTACTAAACATATATAAGTTTATGCGGAATCTAACTTATCAAAGCTAAGAAGGACAGAGATTTACTAACTATCGATTCTTTATTAATCAAAATAATGTGGGTCCACCATAAGGGAACTTTGATCAAGGTAATAATTTTCAACGTCAAAACAATTTTGGATATAATCAAGGAGGATATTATCAAGGTCAAATTTTGAAATTTTGAAATCAAGATTTTAACAATAACAATCAGAACCAAGGAAATTTTCAAAATTTTAATCAAGGTCAAAACTTTAATGGGAATTTTCAAAATCGTAATAAAGGGAATTTTAATAGTAGGAATCAAAACCAAGGCAACTTTAATCAAAGTCAAGACGGTTTTCAAAACGATTTTCAAAATTACATGAAATCTAATGAAGCTAACATGAAACAATTAAATGGTCAAATTGGTGCTTTGAAAAACGAGTTTTCCTTTGAAAGGTCAAAATAAAAAATTGAACAAAATCAAAGTAGGCTTGAGAATATGCTATCGGCTATTATGAACAAACTGTCGAGTTTGAGTTCATGTTCGTTACCAAGTAACACCGTTCCAAACCCGAAGGAACATGTTAAAGCCACTACGTCTCATGGAAATCGTCGTGTGATTACCCCAACCATTGATGGCTTTAGTTTTGTGCATTTATGTCAACCTTCGACCTCGTCATGTACATGTTCTAAGGTCGAAGGGAAGAAGGTGGCAACCATGGATGAGATTACACATTCTTTTTCTTATAAATCTACTATTTCTCCTTCTACTTCTAAACCCTCTCGTGTATCTTATATATCATCCATTGTTCAAAAGGAGAGTTTCATTGACTTGACCAAAGTGCACCTTGAAGAAACTTGTGCAGCTGTTCTTCTAAGGAATCCTAAAAAGGATATGCCTAAGAAACAAGAAGATCCTGGCTGGTTTCTAATTCCTTGTGAATTTCCTGAGATTGAGGAATGTATAGCACTTGCTGACCTTGGTGCTAACACTAATTTCATGCCTTTCTCAATTTGGAAAGTGATTAAATTACCTAGTATTACCCCCACGAACATGATCATCGAGCTTGCAAATTATACACTTGATAAACCAATTGGCATAGCTGAGGATATTTATGTTCAAGTTTGGAAATTTCATGTTTCTCGTGGATTTTGTTATTTCCGATATTAGTGCGATCCGAAATGCCCTATAGTCTTAGGTAGACCATTTTCATCGACAACTCGAGGCCAAATTGACGTTGTCAATGGGAATTTGACTTTAAGATATGGGGATGATAAGATGTAATTTTTTCCGAAAAATCCCTAGACCAAAACAAAACTAATCTTTCTCAAAAAAATCTTTCTCATTTTGATAACAAACAACTTAATGAATGTTTTGAAAGAATTAAGAAAAATGATTTTGAAGATAATGATTCTAGTGACAAAGAGTATGTCTATTTAATTAAAAAAGGTTTACGTAAATGCATGGACAAATCATTTTAGGATTTATTCGGTGATTCTAATGACCAACCAATTCCGATGGAAAACGTTAGTTCCATCACAACATTGACAAATGAGAACTCGTCTTCACCACCTCCGAAGGACAATTTGACCATTATTGAGGCAAAATCGCCAATCATCAAAGAGCCTTTTCAACCTAGCCTTGTGATTCATAAGACTATGGTTTTGACCATTGAGGATTATCCTCAAATACATGCTCATATAGACTCCTTCTTTGATCCCGATGGTGATTTTTCTAAGACAGAGCACATACTTCATAAGCCACAAGCCATATTTGAGGATTTTCTCAAAGAAAAATCTTCAAATGACTTTGTGTTTGAGCCCGAGATCAAAAAGCAAATTGAACGAAAGCTTGCTTTTTTGCCTCAACTTCCACCTATAAGTGAGGATGATTTTGTCGATCTCGAAGCTAAACTTGATGAGTTGAAACGTCTTCTACAAAATGACCTTCCCATATGACACACATGATCTCATCCTCAAAGAGTTACCTAATAAACACTCCTCCATGGAGAATGTCAATAATTACATTCTTGAGGATTACCTAATCAACAATCCTTAGTTAAGAATGGTGATTTTGTGTTAGACCGTGATATTTTCAAGAGAGTTTCCAAAATAATCAAGGATGGTTTTGACAAACCTTGGTTTGATGAACCTATTTATGATGAGGAAATCGATAATATCGACGATCTTTCGGACGTTGACCTTTATGTTGACCCGGAGAGGGGGTGTTTTCTTCATTGATTCACGTTTTGAATATATCTATAATCCCCCTCCCACGACCTTAACCTCAAAAGTTCTAGTGTGCCTGGCATCGTCGTCGAGACTCCTAATCTGTGTAGTGTGCCTATTGAGTTAGAGACGTCTAAGCGTTTTGGTGTGCCAAACGATGTTTTACAGATGCCTAATATTTTTGATCTTTTAAATGGCAAAATGGGTTTTCACTTTTCATAAAGAATAATGTGAAAAAGAGTTTAAAATGCTAAATCAAATTGACGAGTCTCTTTTTACATCGTCATCACCGTTGATATTGACTACTACCACCTCATCTACTCCTTTTGACGATGGTGAGTATGGATCTAGTGTGGGGGAAGCCCCATCTACGTCATCCCAGTTCTCCAACGAGGACAAGATATTTGATCCCAAAATCATGTTTAAAGGGAAATCTTAGTCTTCCACCGATGCAATAAATAGAAAATCTTTTCATGTTATTGATGTGAGTTTACCTCGTGTAGCTCAATATGTTAGCCCACCAATTATCCCATCCTTCTACTTCTTATCTCTTTTCTTTGATCCCATTAGGATTTTGCTTGAAGTGGTGTTGTTTCGTGTCATCCGACTACGAGGACGCTATCTTCGACCCCGATATTTGCACCACCAAAGGACTTAGTCCTTAAATACCGGATCTTTTGGGGCCATGTGTTTCATGTAATACCCCTTGACCTTACCAAGTTATCCCTAAATGATCACACTTATGGGGATTCGAGTCGAGCTCGTGACTCAGTTATAAGAAACGATGTGCCTCGTAGGGGAATCTCATGCTTATCCTTGTACATATTATTGCTTTCTAATGTAGTTTAATGTGAGGAGACTTGTGCTCTTCCGACCCTTGTTTTCGTGGTTATTTGTGAATGTGACTATCTATAATTATCGTCATCATTGAAGCCTTTCGTGTTTGTTTTACGTATCACTCGAGCTTCGATCGTTTGCTTTGAAGAACTCGATATCCGATGATATCCTTTGTTTACTAACGTTTATCTTTTAACACACTTTATAAACGGGTTTAGATCATTCGTTATACCCTTTCCATGCTAGGATTAAGCATTCGACTTTTCGTCTCTAGTATTTCACCCTTAGACTTCAAACATTGAGGACAATGTTTAGTTTTAGTATGGGGTTAAATAGATACTTGCTTTGCTAAGTCTTCACGTAATGCAATTTTCATCATTTTCATATAAATAAGTACAAAAAACGGACAAATTTTAATATTTTTTTGTCTTTTTTATAAGTGTCTTGACACGAATGTAGGTTTTCCGTTCGTGAGAATAAGAGTAATTTTTTACTCTACCGGGCGTGTTGAGCCCTTAGCTTCGTTCCTTAACTATATTAGGCTAAGTCTCATTAAATTGAGGACAAGAAATGATAGAGTCAATTATAAGTTACTATATTAAACGTAAAGTATTCGTATTCTTTCAGAAACTCATGTGGTTTAGTTGTGTGCTTATTCTCCCATCGCTTGTATATAAATAAATTGTTAATAAATATTGTTTTAGCGATTTGATCATTATTGTTTATTTTTAACTAATTCTAGTAGTTTTCATGTAATTAAATTGGGAAGACATTTAAGGTTCATCAACGTTATAGATGTGGAAACCTTGGTTTCCGGATCTTTTAAGCTACTAGGAATGATCATTGTTCATATGATTATACAATCAAAGCGGAATTAGAACAACAACCATTAACAAGGTGTTTAGGGCACAAATAACATGAATTAAAACAAATGGATTGTTCATTATATTAATAACAAACAATCACTAGACGTGTATACATTGAATCCCACGTCTAGTGCACACACGCTTTAGGTTTACATTGTGAATGAATTGATGAATAAAACCTAAGACCCTTGGTTCCTTTTATAGTGTAAGGATTAGGGTTTACAAGAGATAATAACAAATAAACAAGTAAATCTTCTATTTAAATAACTATATACAGAATATATCCTGCATATATATCCAAATAGAATCTTCTAAAAGCTTCTTGTCTACATTTCTATCAACTCTTGAATTGCATGTGACAATGCTTGGTTTGCACATGACAACTCTTGAGCCAACAACGCTTAGTTTGTTCTTGTCAACGCCTAAATTGCTCTTGACAACGCTTAGACAATATCTTCATGTTTTCTTCGTTTTTGAGTTTCTGCCACATCAACTTTTTTGACCCAACAATCTTCCCCTAGTTGATGTCGGCAAAACTCTATGTGTATCTCTTGTAAGTTGTACATGATCTTCAAATTGCTTCCCCTCAAGTGTAGCATGTATATCTTCCCCTTTTTGTCACATCAACAGGAAAGTAAACAATGTATGCAATCTTTGAAGATTCTCCAAATGTAGCTCTATGTAATGATCTTGAAGAACAATTAATATAATATTTTTGATGTAGAAGTAGAATAACCCAAACCTATGTTCCATATCTTGTACAATGATGTGATGAAGTACGTAGCTGATACAAAAATCCTCATCCTTTGTGAGACACTGAGCACGATAATGTAACTCCTTCAAGTGATAGAAAATATGTGCATAGAGAACCATAAGAAAAATCACATATTCCTAGATCGTGTATCACTTCATCAGTAACCATGTAAGCATAAACAAGTTACCTTTAAAAGTCTATGACTGGGAGTGCATGACTTTAAGATATGATAGAACACAAACTCGCGAAAATCTTCTTCAATCATCAAACTTACCATAAGAATTCTTCCCCTTAAGCTAACACCTCTTCATGAAGACTCTCATTACCTCACGAATTGTTGCTAACTCGCTTTAAAATCATTAATTCCGTTTAAAAATATCCGAGCCATAAATATCAACATGATATTCTAAATTAAAACGGAGATTCCATGTACCTTCGTGTGTAAATTCTACCTTTTTGTGTGCTCAAAACGTACCAATTTTCTCAAACAGCAGCAATCATTGTGTTGTCCAACATCCTTCTTTATCCAATATCTTGGTCAGATGTATTGTCCGATATCGGACAATACATGTCAGCGTTCAAAATCTCATATATCGGACAACACTGTCAACCTGTCAGCGTTGACTTATTCTGTCAGCGTCAAATTCCAACTCGTCAGCGTCAAACCATGCCTTGTCAGCGTCTACTTCTGTCCCAAAAGCTGACGTCATCTGTATCCCAGGTTAACCATATTTTGCTCAATAGAATTAGGGATATAAATAAACTCTCATAAAATCTTGTTGACATCTTCAAACCTACAGTATTATATCCCATCTTTGACTTCCATAAAAATAGGAGCAATAAATCGTGTGAACTTTATCAATCCCATAGCATATCACGTCCAGCATATGAGATCAATTTACATGTAGAGAAAGCAATCCCTAAACTTTAGGAACTTTAAAACGTGTTCACCCATAATATATTATATCATCCCTAAAACTCAGGAACTGATGTGTATTATAACACACGATGTAGACAGTAAGTATACCTTCCATGAATAACAACAGCCTTTAACAATATGTCCCACGATTATTGTAGCTGTTGTTCCCATTTTAAAATAGGCAACCATATATCTTTTATCACGTATCAATATTCCTAAATGTTAGGCATAAAATCTGCTTCAATAGTACACCTTATGGACTAACCTCACGTGATGTGTTCCATTCGTAACAGTATAACATCACATCCCAGAATAGAATGAACAGAGATTGCTGTTTATGTCTTGACACAAACCAAGTGTTAATACCTCATTCCTTTCCTGGACGTCTTATTCACTTGAATAGAAACAAGTGATACACAGTGATAACATCTTACGAATTTAATACCTCCTGCATCCATGAACACACCTTCTGACCTTTCTGATGTACGTAATGCAAAAGTAACAGCAACCAAGTTTAGGACCATTCAACAGCAGCTCACGTCCCCATCACGTTAACATCAGCAATAATTATTCTAGGGTTTATTCATAAAACCCTAAAAACGAATCTTAGATCTAGGGTTTTGGATGAAACCCTAATACTGTATCACCTCCAATTCGCCATAAAACATCAGATTTTCTGTTATATGCAATGATCTAGGGTTTTCAGAAACCCTAAATCATGATTTCATGTGAATACAAAAATCTGAAAATCACCTCTGCTGCCAACTTTGACACCTAATAACTTTTGATTGGGGATAAAACTCGACAATCCCTCCAGTGGATGTTTAGATATGTGTATGAAGAACACACATATAAAATTTCGTGACGATCTAACGGTTCAATCAAAAGTTATGACCTTCTGAATACTGCTGCGCACACAAAAACGTCCAGAAAAACCCTAGACGGATTTTTCTTTTCTTCACCATACACGAACACCTTGTTGGTCCTAGCATCACGAGCCACGAGGCTCTGATACCAATTGTGAAAACCTTGGTTTCCGGATCTTTTAAGCTACTAGGAATGATCATTGTTCATATGATTATACAATCAAAGCGGAATTAGAACAACAACCATTAACAAGGTGTTTAGGGCACAAATAACATGAATTAAAACAAATGGATTGTTCATTATATTAATAACAAACAATCACTAGACGTGTATACATTGAATCCCACGTCTAGTGCACACACGCTTTAGGTTTACATTGTGAATGAATTGATGAATAAAACCTAAGACCCTTGGTTCCTTTTATAGTGTAAGGATTAGGGTTTACAAGAGATAATAACAAATAAACAAGTAAATCTTCTATTTAAATAACTATATACAAAATATATCCTGCATATATATTCAAATAGAATCTTCTAAAAGCTTCTTGTCTACATTTCTATCAACTCTTGAATTGCATGTGACAATGCTTGGTTTGCACATGACAACTCTTGAGCCAACAACGCTTAGTTTGTTCTTGTCAACGCCTAAATTGCTCTTGACAACGCTTAGACAATATCTTCATGTTTTCTTCGTTTTTGAGTTTCTGCCACATCAACTTTTTTGACCCAACAATAGATTTGAAATATTTGCACACAGAATAATCGAAAGCTTTTCAATAATAATTTTATGTTCATGCCACCTAAAATTAGCAAAAATTTGAAGCTCACAAGGCTAAAAATACTACAAAATCAAAGTGAATGTATTAAAACCTCAAAGCTTTAAAGATCTAAAATTTCCTTTCGATGATGAGAATATACGTCTTTGGCCATAATAAACACCTCATGGCGAGGTTAAATAAAAGGCAAGGCAAGACCGAAGCCCTAAAAAAGCTGAGGTAAACCAAAGATAATAAAGCCCATCTGGTATGGGGCATATAAAAGTCTTGGTAATAAGTCAAATGTTCAAATCTGTTGTAAAACCGTGTTTATCGAAACTTTCTTATCGACTTAATTTTTTAACATCGTCACTATTGAGAAAGGTTACTAATTATGGTTTTAATTACACTGTTTTTGACTCTATTTTTTGACTTAATCTTTATTTACATAAGTCAAATATGCATCCTCGTGATCATTAAGATAAAAATAAAATATAAGAGATACCAATTAGGAATAAGGGAGTCTAAGTACGTGATTAAGACATATGAGCAGTGTTAGCATTACTAACGTATAAACGACAATGATCTTGTTTCACGCTTAGCATGGAATTAAGTGAAAAACAAGGACGAAGAAATTATTTCTATGAAGCATTAAAGTGTTCTTGTCCAATGATCCTAAAAGTCACATTTACGTTATGAAAACAATACATTATGTCCCAAACGCATCTATTACGTTTATTTTCAATATAACTTGAATAAAATAAACTTTGGAAGTGCTACCATACTTAATTAATAGCATTGCGTGAGGATACAACAATGATTTAGTATGGGGGAATTGATGAGACTCTAATTAAAATACATAAAATATCATCAAAAATGTGCAAAATACCTTTATTTTCTTTGTTTATGTGTTTGCAGGCACAAATATCGAGATTCACATGGAAATCACAAAACAAGCCAAAACGAACATGGGAAATGAAGGCGTACAAAAGAACAAAAACCGGATGTGAAATTACCAAAATACCCTTGAATAATTGAAGCATTACAAGAATGGACCCTCAACTTTTAAAGATTGTCACTTTATACCCCTCAAATATCACAAAGTACTAAGGGGTCCTAAAAGTATGAATTTTATACAAGAAAGGCTCTTGAAGAATGAAGAAAGTGCATAACAAGTCCTTATACAAGTTATATCAAAGATAAGGACCAAAAGTGTCATTTCCCAAACATTATATACAAAGGAAATTGACCTAATCTATTTTACCAACTCCAAGGACCATTAGGTCATTTATCTAAAGTTGTCCAGAGGGACCAAAGCTGCCAAGTCATCCAAAGTTACTTCAAATCAAGTTTACAAAACTTTAAGGGACCTCAGGGTCATTTATCAAAGTAGTTTAACAAAGGAATTTGGCTAGATCCGTTTCACAATACAACAAGGACTGAATATGCATATCTCCAAAGTATAAAAGTGGATTACGTGGGAAACATATGTTTTATAGCCAAAAAGGATTAAACGGCACTATTTACTTCTTAAACCCTAATCCTAAACACCAGCAACAATTGAGCATCTCACATAGGGATTTTTAAAATTGGTTATTGGGATTTAATACTCAACCCACAAAAAAAACTCTCACATGGTTGTTATCCTTACAGCTCATCTTTTGGACCATTGCAAGCCATCTCCTTCACCCGTCATTTTCATTGTACCAGAATAAAGACCTAATCAACGTTCCAAGGATCTTGGCGTGTTGCCCACATCATTTGGACGCACTAAATTAACTTTGAAGTTGCAACACAGTCACAAGAATACCAAGAACCATCTAGAACACAGATTCAAAAGGAGCATCTACAAGCATATTCTAGAATTCGATCAAGGGCGTTTTAGGAACTTTATATTCATTTAGTGTTTCATCGTATCTTCTTTACATTTGTATAAATAGATTAGCTTAACAGGTTTCTCACTTGTTCTAGATTTTTGTACTTCTCATTTTCTATGTAAACTTTGAAAGTTGATTGAAAGTTAAAAGTTTGAGTTCTATTTGCTTTTAATTTATCTTTACTTATCCATCATTTAAATTTCAGTCACTTTATTTAGGTAAAGTGGTACAAAATTGGCCATATAAGCTCATATCTGCTTATTGGCTTATTTTGGTTAATCCAAATCTTGCACAAATTTGTTTTTGTAGTTAAAACTTCTTTTTACACCTCTTTTATCAGTCTTTAAAGTTTCAACTTTTAGTTATTACTTTTTACTACAAAACTAGAATTTGTAGCTTATTTTAAAGTGCTTATTGTCTTTTTCAGCCTTTTCACTTAGCTTATTTACGTTTTCAAGTTCCATTGTCCTTATTTCTTCATTACCCGGCTTTTGGGACAAGTTTCAAACAAAATGGTTAAGATTTCCACATAATCAACTATTTTTTCCTTTTGTGCAAATCAATAATCACTTTGTTTGAGCTTATTTCAAAAGCTATTTTGAAAATTATTTTTGTAATTTCTTAGTTAAACCAAAAAACTCATCTCAATCAATTTCAGCTTACAAGCCTAAGTTTTTAGCTTATTGGGCTTATTAGGCCCAATAAGGTAACTTATAGCTTATTTCTGGCTTATTGGTTAGGATTGGGCTTTTAGGCCTTTAAAAAAAGTTGTTTAGAATAACATTTTTAGTCGCAAAAGCCTTTTTGTTTTTAATTATTCTAAATTTTTTCTTATTGGGCTTTTTGGCCTATTAAGGTTGGACTATTTTTTATTTTGGCCCATTTGGAGGCCCAAAACTCATTTTTAGTCATCTTTAAATTCATTTTTGTTTTAATTAGGGAAACCTTTTATTAGTTTTGAAATTTTTAAATTTTTTATTATGTTATTCTTGTTTTGCATGAAAGTGTAATCCGGCTTAGAACGATCTCGACTTATCGATTATCGTCTACGTATTCTACGTTTACGTCTACTTAATACTTACCTAGTGCAAAAATACTGCATCAAATATCTTCATTATAGAAATTTATGTTATGTCTAATAATAAGTTGATGGTATATGATACGGGTTGTGGAACTCATATTTATAATACATCGTAGGGACTTAAAGATAGCAGAAAATTGAAGCAAGGAGCTTTGAGCTTGTACGTAGGAAATGGCATGCATGCAAACGTCGAAGTAATTGGAAGCTATGATTTGATACTTCCAAATAGACTAGTTATTACTTGAATAAATGTCATTTCACTCTCTATAACTAGAGGTGTTGTTTCATTTTCTAGATTGATTGAAGACGGTTTTAATCATGTTATTTTGAATAATGTAATTTCCGTTTACAAAGACAATGTATTTTACTTTAATGCAATACCACGTGATGGCATTTTTGAAATCGTTGTGCATGGTCTTAATTTCAATAATAGTTCTATATATAATGTTAGCAGGAAAATAGCCAAACATGTGATGTTGGAGTCGACTTATCTATGGCATTGTAGCCTTGATCATGCAAACAAGAAACGTATCGAGAAGCTTCATTGCGATGGAATTTTGAATCCAACCAGCGTTGATTCTTTCAATGACAAATGCAAACTTGTGTGTATGGGAAAATGACGCGTAAGCCTTACACACATGTGGTTGAAAGAGCTAAAGATCTTTTGGGACTAGTTCATAGTGACGTGTGCGCCCCTTTTAGAACCGTGTCTAGAGAAGGTGCTAGCTGTAAAACCTCTTATTTTATCTTATTGACTTTATAAACGATTGTACTTACTATTATTGGAACCTATACAATTCCACTTTTATATGACTTATTAATAATCATATATTGTTCTCATACTATCATTTCATATTTATTTGTACATTTATATGAACCCTTAGTCTTTATTGACTACGTTGGCAATTGACTGGCCACACCTTTAGTCTTTATTGACTACTTTGGCAATTGACTGGCCACATGATTGAACAATGACTCATCACCTCAGTACACACTTTTGATACACTGTATCATTATTTACTTAATTTATTAAGTACTTGGATTTATATTTATATGTATATATTTACATATATTTCATACTATGAATAAACGCCTATCACTTTAAAACAATGTACATTAATTCACATTGTCACTCATTTACTTTATTCAAGTAAAATACTTATAATGATATACTCATAATATACTTTCACCAAGTTATCTAAAAGCTTAACCAAAATACCTAGAAACTTAACAAATGTATACACTATAATACATGGACTATTATTATCTCCCAACACTTGATACAAATTTACACATTTCCCCTAATAATGCACGTGGGTGCCGTGTGTAGGCATACATACACAAAAGAAAATTATTACTTAGCTTGTAACTATGAAAACTAATCATATGGCCTTAGTAAACCCCCACCATGCAATCCATACACAAACCACTATTGAAGACATACCTTGTCCCCCTTACTTCACTTACAAACGGAAGAAAATAAGAAACATATAAGCACATGTGTTTTTTCCATTGAGGGATAAATCTTGCATATCTTACTATATCTAAAGAAGGTACTTCCATAGATCCTCTAGTACTTAAATTTAGATACACCATATCTTGCATTTTCTTGATATAACTGAACCTCCCAAATCATGCAACACAAACTATCTCTAAAGTCCTCCCTACTCTCTCTCTAGCTCACAGTTTGCCTTCCATCTTCACCAAGACCCCCCAAAGCTTCCATTAATACTATCTTCTACTATCCTAAAACATGTCTCATACTACATAATTGCAAATCATTACTCCTTGCTACACCTACTTACACTACACGGCAAGAAAAGAAACCCTAGATACACAAATAGGGGCCACGGGTTGGTGTTAGTTCAAGCTTTCCACCATTGTTGATTTATAAGTTCAAGCTCATCCTTGTTCCCTTGTCTTTTCCCTAACCTCTTTTAGCAAGTAAGCATTTTGAAAACCTTACACTTATCTTATTTACTTACATCATACATTTACTACTCATCTACATGAACATACACTATAGACATGTTAAAACTCAAAACTAAGTAAATCTATACTCATCGTAAGCCACGGCTCATTTTGGTTAGTCTCAAGGTTTTGGCATAAAATTTGTTGTCACTAAACACATGAATTTATAAACATGCTAGATTTAGAGAAATCATAAAATCCTCCCATGCACATATTTTAAACCGTGGGTTATATGGTGTGGTTTAAAGTTATACGTACGTGGTCAACATGTTAAACTATAGCAAGTCTAGATTTTGACTTGAAAACCCACCCTTAGATTTGTAGCCATGAGTTGTAAGGCTCCTTGGTGAGGTTTTGATAATTTTGCTAAACCATGATAATCTTAGGTAGAGCCTTAGATCTAGGTGACTCTCCTTAAATTTTGCTAGTTGCCTTGATGGACTAATGAGCCCAAAGAATAGTAACTAGGATTAGTTAAGCCCATTAGGCCTGATACATAATCCGAATATGAATAGAAGCCCACTAGGCCCAATTATGATTCATAAGCCCATTTAAAATAATCATGATTAAAATAACTTTTTTTTTATTAAATAATGTTATTATAAAACTTTTGGTGTTAAAATTATGATTTTATGAAGTTTTGGATTAAAATGGTAAATCTATAAAGTTTCGGATTAGAAATGATCGACATAAAGTTTTCGGATTGATTTTGTAATTATTATAAGTTTAGGGACTTAAATGGACACATTTAGAAACTCATTTTAACAAAAGATAAAACAAAAGGACTTATATTGTAGTTAGCCGAGAGTCTAGGGTGGTATTTTCATACCATTCGAGACTTGAAAATAGTTGGAGGACTCAATTGTAATTATTAATAAGTTAGAATTAATTGTGTAACTTAGTAAGAAACCTAGGGTCCCCTTTTGCCATATATCGAAAGTAATAGGAACCCTAGGGTCCCTTTTTGCCAAGCTAGGAAAGTTGTTCAAACCCTAAACAAACCCTAGGGGCTGTTTTGGCTTTTGCCAAAACTTAATTGAAGCCCTAGGGGGCGTTTATGAAACTTATGCTAACCTAAATATAAGCTGAATACTATAAGGACCAAAATTGAGATTTTATGCAACTTTAACAAACCCTAGTTACACAGTAACTAGGGAGGGACTAATGTTGTAATTACTTGAAACATTTACAAACCCTAGGGGTATAATGGTAAATAACTGCGGGTAATTATATAAATCGAGGGACTAAAATGTAATTTATACAAACTATAACAAACCCTAATTTACTATATATTTATACCCGACATTAAAAACGTAAAACTTAAATAAACATAACACTCTTTATTTTTTCAAACTTATAATTTAATAATTATACTCACTACGAGAACGTGGAATTAAATTAAAATGTTATACCTTTTTACAAACTTTATTTATATACATTATATAAAAAAATATGTTTAACTTATAAAAATAAATATATTAATTATATTTATTTCATTTCACTTTAAATATATATAAAACTTCCTTTTATAAATATTTAAATTACTTTATAAACGATACAAGTACGAGGATATTAATTTAACAGATTAACTAATTAAACAATATTATTTATTTTACACTTAAAATACATACTTCTACAACTTGTACAACGATGAACTAAATTACAGACATCGTAATAAAATGCATAAAACCAGTATAAGCATGTACAGACTTGTTCTGTAACTTTTATGCATTATGTTATGCATTTACTGAGACCTTATAATTATTTAGGCCATTGACTGTATCGTGAGCATCACATCAGATTATCTTGTGACTATTTGCTGTACTACTGAGGTAAGTTCATGGCCCCACTTTTGTATATTGACAAACTTTTAAATTCTTTTATGGGGAAGAAAACATGCAACATATTTTATTTGATGGACATAAACTAAACTACGAAACCTTGATTATATTTGCCTATTGTAGATGAACCCGCATGACCCGTGCATCTGAAACTGTTAGAATTATTGAATTGCCTGAATGTTATAAGTAGATCTACTTGGGATTGACCATCCCCATCTGGGTGAGTAGCGCTCACTGTGCCTAGGCCAGGAAAACAGATGTTTCACATGTCAGAACTTATTAATATTGGGTGCATTTTATGCGAAGGGTCCTCATTTGTTGAGGACTTAACTGTCAAGTCTCAGTTTCAGGCAATATGGGAATGTAATTACTTTTAAGTGTTGATGCTTTGTGCATTACTACTTTAGTGAATGTTTATTGTCCAAATTCATTTTATTAAACCTGTGAATTCACCAACTTTATATTGACCCTCTATGTAACACCCCATTTTGATAAATGGAATGTCACGCGTGAATATGGCGTGTCATCAAAGCATACAAGGATAAATGTCTAAACATTACATGACCATAAAGGATATACCGGAATCAAACATCGGTATCCCAAAAGTAGAACTCATCATACACAAACATAAGTACTGTAAATGAAAGGACTAAACAATGTCCATGGAAATGAGTATCAAAGTATAAAGAAACGCATAAAGTAAAGAAGGCAAGGAAGCTTCTAATCCATATGCACGTACGCTTAAAGTCTACTAGCGTCCCTGAGTATCTGCCGTTTTGGGAACATGAAAAGGAAAACGGCTGAGCAATACACTCAGTGCACGGATATACAAGTATAACATGAATAATATAAGCATATAAACATGAAGCAGCGGAAAAGACTAAGTCCTGGATAACCTGGTTATATCTTAGTAAAACTGGTTTTATAGTTTGAAAAGCCTTATGTTTATCTTGTAAAAACTGTTTAACATATTTACCATTAGCCAATATAGGTCATGAAATATCAACGTGCATGAATACTTGGAGGGGTGACCTCGTCATGCAAATTAGAGGGGCTACCTCTAATTTAATATATTGGTTTTGGGTAGGAGGAATCAGCTCCTTGTGAAGGATGCAAGACACACACCACATTCACACTGAATAATCTGCTGAAAACATGTAAACTAGGATGCACCCATACGCCCCACCTGATAATAATAATATGTCCAAAAGCTAAAAGGGACGCCACGAGCTATCACTCCACCGTGGTGAAGTCATAACATTGGTGCCTCCAGTGTTATGGGTACGGTACCTCCATAACTAGGTGAAACTGGTCATGCATGTATATGGCATTAGGTATTATAATATAAACATAAGCAATTCAAAAAACATATAAAACATATACTGGGGAAAACAGTTGGATGCATACGAGAAATCCTAATAAGGAAGAATGTCCATACTGAAAGGACGGAGAATCCGTACCTTGTGTCCAGTGAACGAAGAAGACAAACGGAAGAGAGTCCTACTTCGGTATCACTAATGCTACATAAATACATGCGTGTATAAGTATCTGATCACTGAGTACGTACTGGTTTTATATCATGTCTTAGCTTGTTTTATATGTTCATGTCATGTTTTACTAATTTAAGCTTTCTACTGTGTTTATCATATATTATGTCTATTCTGATTAAGTGTTACTTGTATTTCATGTATGAATATACGTGTTGTGTAATAATAAGTAACTTTCTAAAAATAGCAGGTTTCCTAAAATAGAAAGTTTCCAAAACTAGAAAGTTTCCAAAAGTAGAAAGTTTCCAAAATATAAAGTTTCCAAAAATATAAAGTTTCCAAAAATAGATTTACTGCTTTAAATAGATAACTTTCTAAAAATAGAAAGTTTCCATAAATAGATTAGCTGCCTTAATTAAATAAGTTTCTAAAAATAGAAAGTTTCCATAATTAGATATAAGCTGGATAATTAAGCTAATTATATAAGCTTAAGTGTTTACTGATTAATATTTTAAGTCATGTAATTAATAGTATAGTTTATTAATTATTTCATGTGAATTAAATAAGCTATAGGTTAAAGTATTTAATTAAATATAACATGATTTAATTAAATAAAGTTAAAAATAAATACTTAGGTTAAAACATGTATTATTATCTATTAATAATATAACCTAAGTCATGTAAATTAATTAATTATAGGTCATGATTTTAATAATTAATTATATAGTCTAATTAAATAGAAAAATACTTAGGTTAAAATTCATGTATTAATAATAAAATTAATAACCTAAGTCATGTAAATTAAATTAACCATGTTCATGTTTTTAATTAATTTAATTTAAGTCCTGTAAAAAATATAACTTGTAAAAATATTTAACCTTGTAAAAATAACTCATGAACCGGACCGTATTTTATTCTAAACATGTGTGAACCGGATCCGTGTTTTAACCCATGAACCGGACCCAATACACCCTTGGTCAACCTAGCCGCCGGCTAGCCAAGGGTTCCCACCGGCTAGCCGGTGTTCCCCTTGCTGTCGTGGCCCACCCGAGCACCACCATGCCCTGACCGAGGTCGGGGTCTCCCTTTCGTGTTGTTGCCGAGACAACAAGACACCAAACCGAGACCTTGAGGTCTCGGTGGTGCGAGTAAAACCCAAGCCGAGACCCCTTGGGGCTCGGTTTAGGCGTCGGCCACAAAACAAACACCCCTTAACCTTTAGTTAGTTTTACCCCATGATTAAAATAACATGTGTTTACTTGTTTTTAATTTGTAACAAAACCCTTCATGATTTTATGTGATTAATAAATCAAAAACATAAAAGAAAGAGGTTAGGGTTTATACCGATCACGTGAATCAAGGGAGGATGAACACCCAACAATCCTTGCAATAAATCGAACACCATAATCAAACCAATCACACCCTTGGTGTGATGTATACCCGGCGGCCAAAGAGCAAAGGAGAAAGGAGAAAAAGATTTTTAGGGTTTCTTGTTTTTCCTAAATTTTTGATTTATGAAAATAATTTCTCCTTTTTCTTGTTTAGTAAAAAAACAATGGGCTTGGCCCTTGGTCTTGATGTAGCCGCGGGTATAGGGCCCACATGGGGGTAACCCGAACATTTTCCGTGTTTAAATAATAAGTGTGTTCTCGTGTTCGTGATTTACGTGATTTAATAGTTATCATTCGTGTCTTATTATATTTATTCGTGATCGTAATAAATATACATACATACATAATATTAGCTCGTGATTAATTTATGTTCATGATTTCATGTTCGTATGTTCGTGATTATAATTATTATTGAAATAATTATCGTGTGTCAATACGTAATAAATACTTATCGTGTTATCACACGTACGTAATACTTGTAATTCTTGTTCGTGAAACGTAAACGTGATATGAAAGGAAAGTTCTAATCATGTACGTACTATCGTAAGGGTAATATTCATGGTAAAAGCATGCGGGTTTTACAACTCTTCCCCCCTAAAAAGAATAATTCGTCCCCGAATTATAAATAAAGTAAACTGGAAAAGAAGAACATACCCGAATTCAAAATATGAAATGAGGGTAAGAAGCCCGGATAGACTCCTCTGTTTCCCAAGTGGCTTCCCGCTCGGTATGCTCCCTGCAAAGGATTTTGACGAATGGAATCGTCTTCCTTCTCATGACTCGTTCTTGTCTGTCAAGAACTCGTTCGGGTTCTTCTATGAAAGTGAGATCTTCACGAATCTGTTCCAGTGGATACTGAACCATGTGAAGGGTATGATACTGGTACCCTCTGAGTAAGGACACATGGAAAACATTGTGAACATGAGAAAGCTGCGGAGGTAACGCTAAACGGTAAGATACTTCACCGACTCGTTCAATGATATCAAACGGTCCGATGAATCGAGGACTGAGCTTCCCTTTGATTCCAAAATGTCTAACACCACGTGCCGGCGAAACCTTAAGGAAAACATGATCTCCTACGTTAAAATGTAAGTCCCTACGATGCTTGTCCGCATAACTCTTCTGACGTGACCGTGCTTCTTGCAGTTTCTGCTTAGCTACTGCGACCTTCTCATTAGTCAACTCTATGATTTCTGGTCCTTCAAGTGTTCGCTCACCAACCTGATCCCAGCAGATTGAGGCGCGACACTTTCTGCCATACAACATCTCGAACGGAGCACACCTGATACTTGTGTGCCAACTGTTGTTGTATGCAAACTCCACCAAACAGATTTAATCGTCCCAATCACCCGTCCATTCCAACGCACATGACCTCAACATGTCTTCCAATGTCTGAATCGTTCGCTCTGACTGCCCGTCTGTTTGAGGATGAAAAGTCGTGCTAAACTTAAGTTGTGTACCCAAGCTTTCTGCAGACTTCTCCGGAATCGCAAAGTAAAACGAGGATCTCTGTCTAAGACGATGCTGGATGGAGCACCGTGAAGTCTCATGATCTCCCTTCTATAGGTATCGGCGAGTTTACTGACCGAATCTTCCTTGCGGATCAATAAGAAATGAGCTGATTTGGTAAGTCGATCAACGATAACCCAAATTGCATCGTGCTTCCTCTTTGTTGGCGGAAGACCAGTAAAAAAATCCATGGTGATTTTGTCCCACTTCCACTCTGGAATATCTAACGGTTGAAGAAGACCGCCAGATCGCTGATGCTCGATCTTGACCTGCTGGCAGGTAAGACATTTGGAGACGTAAGTAGCAACATCTTGTTTCATACCACTCCAGCAAAAGTACTGCTTGATGTCATGGTACATCTTGGTCGAACCAGGATGGATAGAAAATGGGGAGCTATGAGCCTCAGCTAACAAGGCTTCCCGGAGTTCTTGATCATCAGGAACACAAAGTCTCGTGCCATGCCATAAGATACCATCTGCATCTACTCGAAATTCTGTCTGCTTCTCCAAATTCTGAATTATCGCCCAGATTTCTCCATCTTCTTTCTGAGCTTCCTTGATCTTAGAGAGTAACTCGGGTTCTACTCTAAGATTAGCCCAGTTACCATGTTGTCCACGAACCATGATCTCTATGTCTAGTCGCTCCAAGTCTCTTATGATCTCCTCCTCAATTTTAATGCCGTTTATAATTCCAGACTTTCTGCTAAGTGCATCTGCTACTACATTCGCCTTGTCGGGATGATATTGCAGATTAATGTCATAATCCTTCAATAGTTCTAACCATCTCCTCTGTCTCATGTTCAATTCACACTAAGTGAAGATATACTTCAAGCTCTTGTGGTCCGTGAAAATGTCACATGATTCTCCATACAAGTAGTGCCTCCATATCTTCAATGCAAACACGAATGCTGCAAGTTCCAAGTCATGCGTAGGGTAACTTTCCTCATAAGGCTTAAGCTGCCGTGAAGCGTACGCGATTACTTTCCCATGTCGCATGAGAACACAGCCAAGTCCCTTCCCCGATGCATCACTGTAGATTTGAAATCCACCCTTACCATATGGGAGAGTAAGAATAGGTGCAGATACTAACTTCTGCTTCAGGTCTTCAAAGCTCTTCTCTCGTTCTTCAGTCCAGACGAATTTCTCCCCTTTCCACATCAGTTTTGTCAATGGTAGTGCTAGGCGGGAAAAGTTCTCCACGAACCTACGGTAATAACCAGCTAAGCCTTCAGTCGCTGATGTCAGCCTTGGACATTTGGTAATAGCCTCAACCTTCGCTGGATCTATCGTGATTCCTTCTGCTGATACAATGTGACCTAAGAAGGCCACCTTGTCTAACCAGAACTCACACTTGGAGAATTTAGCATACAACTGCTTCTGGCGAAGAATCTGTAGTACTGTACGAAGATGGTCTTCGTGTTCCTCCTTGGACTTAGAGAAAATCAGGATGTCATCGATGAAGACTATGACGAACTTGTCCAGAAATTCATGGAAGATTCTGTTCATCAAATCCATGAACACTGCTGGAGCATTGGTAAGGCGAAATGGCATGACTACAAATTTGTAGTGGCCGTAGCGTGTACGGAAAGCAGTCTTGGCGATGTCCTGCTCCTTAACCCGTAGCTGATGATAAACCGACCTGAGATCAATCTTGGAGAAATGTTTGTCCCCTTGGAGTTGGTCAAACAGATCATCTATACGTGGTAGTAGATAGCTATTCTTGATGGTAATCTTGTTGAGCTCGCGATAGTCTATGCAAAGACGCATACTGTCGTCCTTCTTCTTAACGAATAAGACCGGTGCGCCCTATGGAGATGCGCTCGGTCAAATAAAGCCTCGTTCCAGAAGTTCTTGCAATTGATCCTTCAGCTCCTTCAACTCAATGAGAGTCATGCGATAAGGAGCCTTGGAAATCGGCTCAGCTCCTGGGATGAGCTCGATATTAAATTCTACTTCACGTGCAGGTGGTATGCCCGGAAGTTCTTCTGGAAACACATCTGGAAATTCTGACACTATTGGCTGATTCTGAATTGATGGGGATTCAACATCCATGTCATGAATAGTAGCTAGATAACCCTCGCAACCATGTGAAAGTAGTGCACGTGCTTGCAGGGTTGATATGATTTGTACAGACCTGCCGGGTACGAACCCGTTGTGAATGTACTCTGGCGCATTAACATCACCGAAGATGACTCGATATGAATGGCAGTCTATGGTAGCATGATGCTTGGATAGCCAATCCATGCCCAAAATCATGTCAAAATCATTCATGTCCAGCGGAAGTGCGTCAACAGGACGAACCTTGTCGTCAAACTCTAGGGGAAGGCTCTTGTACACAGGGGTTATGTAACACCCCATTTTGATAATGGAAATGTCACATGCAATTATGGCGTATCATCAAAGCATACAAGGAAAAATGTCTAAACATTACATGACCATAAAAGTAAAATAACGGAATCAAACATCGGTAGTCCAAATGTAAAGCTCATCACACACAAACATAAGTATAATAAAGGAAAGGACTAAACAATGTCCATAGCAATGTATCAAAAGAAAGGAAATGCATAAGGTAAAGAAAGGCTAGAAAGCTTCCAGTCCATATGCACGTACTCTTAAAGTCTACGAGCGTCCCTGAGTACCTGCCGTTTTGGGAACATAGAAAAGGAAAACGGCTGAGCAATACGCTCAGTGCACGGATGTACAATAAAGCATGAATAGGATAAGCATATAACATATAACAGCGGAAGAAACTAAGTCTCGAGTAAACTGATTAAGTCTTGATAAAACTGGTTTTATAGTTTGAAAAGCCTTATGTTTATCTTGTAAAAACTGTTTATCATATTTTACCATTAGCCAATATAGGTCATGAAAATCCACCGTGCATGAATACTTGGAGGGGTGACCTCATCATGCAAATTTGAGGGGTTGCCTCTAATTTAATATACTAGTTTTTGGGTAGGAGGGATCAGCTCCTTGTGAAGGATGCAAGGCACACACCACATTCACCATGAAATCCTGACTAAAAATATGTAACTAGGATGCACCCATACGCCCCACATGATAAATATAATACAAATGGCCAAAAGCTGAAGGGACGCCATACTGAAAGGACGGGAATCCGTACCTTATGTCCAGTGAACGAAGAAGATGAACTGAGAGGAATCCTACTTCCGTATCACTAGTGCTACATAAATACATACATGAATAAGTATCTGCTTACTAAATACGTAACTGGTTTTATGTCATGTCTTAGCTTATTTTATATGTTCTTACCATGTTTTACTTGTTTAAAGCCTTAAACTGTGTTTATCTTATATTCTGTTTAATCTAATTAAGTATTTCTGGTATTTCATGTATTATTATACTTACTGTGTAATAATAAGTAACTTTCCAAAAATAGCAGGTTTCCTAAAATATAAAGTTTCCAAAAATAGAAAGTTTCCAAAAATAGAAAGTTTCCAAAATTAGAAAGTTTCCAAAAATAGAAAGTTTCCAAAAATAGAATTACTGCTTAAAATATATAAATTTCTAAAAATAGAAAGTTTCCATAATTAGATTAGCTGCCTTATTTAAATAAGTTTCCATAAATAGATTAGCTGCCTGAAATAAATAAGTTTCTAAAAATAGAACGTTTCCATAAATAGATTAGCTGCCTTATTTAAATAAGTTTCTAAAAATAGAAGTTTCCATAATTAGAAATAAGATGGTTAAATAAGCTAAGTATATAAGCCTAAGTGTTTTCATGATTATTTTCTTTGTCATATGATATAATGTATAGTTTATTAATTATTTCATGTAATTAAAATAAACTATAGGCTAAAATATTTAATTAAAGTATAACATGTTTTTAATTAAATAAAGTTAAATACTTAGGTTAAAACATGTATTATTATTTATTAATAATATAACCTAAGTCATGTTAATTAATTAATTATAACCATGGTTTTTAAATAATTAATTAATTTATAAGTCTAAAATATGAAAATACTTAGGTTAATAATTTCATGATTATTAATAATTAAAATAACCTAAGTCATGTTATTAAATTAATCATGTCATGTTATTAATTTAATTTTAACATAAGATCATAAAAATAAAAATAAAAACTAAACATACACCATGAACCGGATCTTGACTAAAAACCATGAACCGGACATGAAATCGACACCATACCCCGAACCTAATCGGGGTCACCCTTGTCTTGATGCTGCCGTGGGACCCACACCAACCAACCGGGACCATATGGTCTCGGTGGTGGTCAAATGGCCAAACCGAGACCCTGTCGGGTTCGGTTTAGGCGCGGCCAAGAACAAAACACCCCTAAACATCCGTTTTGATTTAATCCAAACCCAAGTTCATGTTAGATCTATGATTTAATTAGGTTTTATAAAAAAACATAACATGTTCTTAATTATTTAAAAGATTAAATTAAAAGAAAAAGTGTTAAATGATTTACCGAATGCGTGGATCTAAAGAACGATGAACAAACACGAACACCAACAACAATTCCAAGATCAAAGATCAACAAACACCCATTTGGTGTTGTTTGAGGGTGGCGGCCAAAAATAGAAAAAGAAGGAGGAGGAGGATTTTAGGTTTCTGTAAAAATTCTATGTAAAGAAAAATGAGTAGTGTTTATTTCCCCTTAACCCACTTTAGTGAAAATTGAAATGGGCTTGGCCCATTTCTTCCTTGTAGCCGCGGGTAGGGGCCCCACATGGGGTACCCGTACCTTTTTCTATTTCTCGATGTTTAGTTATTCGTTCGTGATTATTTGTGTTCGCGTTTAATGTGTTCTCGTTAAGTAATTATCGTGACCTAATATATTTAATTACGCTCGTAATAAATATACATACGTAATTAATAATAGTTCGTGATTTAATTACGTTCATGATTTCATGATCGCATGTTCGTGATTAATTATTGTCAAATAATTATTACGTGTTCGTGCGTAGTAAATACTTATCGTGTTCTAACACGTACGTAATACGTAAAAATCCTAACACGTAATCATAATCATGCTATAATAGGAAAGTTTTAATCTAGTACGTACGATCTTAAGGGTACTATTCATGGTAAAAGCATGCGGGTTTTACAACTCTTCCCCCCTAAAAAGAATAATTCGTCCCCGAATTATAGATAAAGTAAACTGGAAAAGAAGAACATACCCGAATTCAAAATATGAAATGAGGGTAAGAAGCCCGGATAGACTCCTCTGTTTCCCAAGTGGCTTCCCGCTCGGTATGATCCCTCCATAGGATTTTGACGAATGGAATCGTCTTCCTTCTCATGACTCGTTCTTGTCTGTCAAGAACTCGTTCGGGTTCTTCTATAAAAGTGAGATCTTCACGTATCTGTTCTAGTGGATACTGAACCATGTGAAAGGGGATGATACTGGTACCCTCTAAGTAAGAACACATGAAACACATTATGCACATGCGAAAGCTGCGGAGGTAACGCCAATCGGTAAGATACTTCACCGACTCGTTCAATGATATCAAACGGTCTAATGAAACGAGGATTGAGCTTCCCTTTAATCCCGAAGCGTCTAACACCACGTGCCGGCGAAACCTTAAGGAAGACGTGACCTCCTACGTTAAAGTGTATGTCCCTACTATGTTTATCGGCGTAACTCTTCTGACGTGACCGTGCTTCCTGAATTTCCTGCTTAGCTACTGCGATCTTCTCATTGGTCATCTCTATGATTTCCGGTCCTTCAAGTGTTCGCTCACCAACCTGATCCCAGCAGAATGGGGCGCGACACTTTCTGCCATACAACATCTCGAAAGGAGCACACTTGATACTTGCGTGCCAGCTGTTGTTGTATGCAAACTCCACCAAACAGATGTAATCGTCCCAATCACCCGTCCATTCCAACGCACATGACCTCAACATATCTTCCAATGTCTGAATGGTTCGTTCCGACTGTCCGTCCGTTTGAGGGTGAAAAGCCGTGCTAAGCTTAAGTTGTGTACCCCAAGCTTTTTGCAGACTCCTCCAAAAGCAAGAAGTGAATCGAGGATCTCTGTCTGAGACGATGCTGGATGGTGCATCGTGGAGTCTCATGATCTCTCTTCTGTACGTATCTGCGAGTTTACTTACCGGATCTTCCTTGCGGATCGGTAAGAAATGAGCTGATTTGGTAAGTCGATCTACGATAACCCAAATTGCATCGTGCTTCCTCTTGGTAGGCGGAAGACCAGTAACAAAATCCATGGTGATTTTGTCCCACTTCCACTCTGGAATATCTAACGGTTGAAGGAGACCGCCAGATCGCTGATTCTCGATCTTAACCTGCTGGCAGGTAAGACATTTGGAGACGTAAGTGGCCACATCCTATTTCATACCACTCCACCAAAAGTACTGCTTGATGTCATGGTACATCTTAATCGACCCAGGATGTACAGAGAATGGGGAGCTATGAGCTTTAGCTAACAAAGCTTCCCGGAGTTCTTGGTCATCAGGAACACAAAGTCTCGTGCCCTGCCATACGATACCATCTGCATCTACTCTGAATTCTGTCTGTTTCTCCAAATTCTGTACTATCGCCCAGATTTCTCCGTCATCCTTCTGAGCTTCCTTGATCTTAGAGAGTAACTCGAGTTCTACTCTAAGATTAGCCCAGTAACCGTGTTGTCCACGTACCATGATTTTGATGTCTAGTCGCTCCAAGTCTCTTATGATTTCCTCTTCGATTTTAATGTCGTTGATCATTCTGGACTTCCTGCTAAAAGCATCTGCTACTACGTTTGCCTTTCCGGGATGATACTGTAGATTAATGTCATAATCCTTCAACAGCTCTAACCATCTCCTCTGCCTCATGTTCAGTTCACGTTGAGTGAAGATATACTTCAAGCTCTTGTGGTCCGTGAAAATGTCACATGATTCTCCATACAAGTAGTGCCTCCATATCTTCAATGCAAACACCACTGCTGCAAGTTCCAAGTCATGCGTGGGGTAATTTTCTTCATAAGGCTTAAGCTGCCGTGAAGCGTACACGATCACTTTCCCATGTTGCATGAGAACACAGCCAAGTCCCTTCCCCGATGCATCATTGTAGATTTGAAATCCACCCGCACCAGATGGGAGAGTAAGAATAGGTGCAGATACTAGTTTCTGCTTCAGGTCTTCAAGGCTCTTCTCTCGATCTTCAGTCCAGACGAATTTATCCCCTTTCCGCATCAGTTTGGTTAATGGTAGTGCTAAGCGGGAAAAGTTCTCCACGAACCTACGGTAATAGCCAGCTAAGCCTAAGAAACTATGGACTTCCGTCGCTGATGTCGGCCTTGGCCACTTAGTAATGGCCTCAACCTTCACTGGATCCATAGTGATTCCTTCTGCTGATACAATGTGACCTAAGAACGCCACCTTGTCTAACTAGAACTCACACTTGGAGAATTTAGCATACAGCTGCTTCTGGCGAAGAATCTGTAGTACTATACGAAGATGGTCTTCGTGTTCCTCCTTGGACTTTAAGAAAATCAGGATGTCATCGATGAAAACAATGACGAACTTGTCCAGAAATTCATGGAAGATTCTGTTCATCAAATCCATGAACACTGCTGGAGCATTTGTCAGGCCAAATGGCATAACTACAAACTCGTAGTGGCCATAGCGGGTACGAAAGGCAGTCTTAGCGATATCCTTCTCCTTGACCCGTAGCTGATGATAGCCTGACCTAAGATCAATCTTGGAGAAGTGTTTGGCTCCTTGGAGTTGGTCAAACAGATCGTCAATACGTGGCAGTAGATATCTATTCCGGATAGTAATCTTGTTTAGCTCGCGATAGTCTATGCAAAGACGCATACTGCCGTCCTTCTTCTTAACAAACAAGACCGGTGCGCTCCATGGAGATGCGCTCGGTCGAATGAAACCTCGTTCAAGAAGTTCTTACAGTTGATCCTTCAGCTCCTTCAGCTCTATGGGAGCCATGCGGTAAGGAGCCTTGGAGATTGGTTCAGCTCCTGGAATAAGCTCGATACTGAATTCCACTTCTCGTGTAGGTGGTATGCCCGGAAGTTCTGCTGGAAAAACATCTTGTAATTCCGACACTATAAGTTGATCCTGAATTGATGGGGATTCAACATCCATGTCGTGAACAGTAGCTAGATAACCCTCGCAGCCATGTGACAGTAGTGCACGCGCTTGCAGGGTAGATATGACTTGTACAGACCGTCTGGGTATGAACCCGTAATGAATGTACTCTGGTGCATTTACATCACCGAAGATAACTCGATATGAATGGCAGTCTATGGTAGCATGATGCTTGGATAGCCAATCCATGCCCAAAATCATGTCGAAGTCATTCATGTCCAGCGGAAGTACGTCAACAGGTCGAACCTTATCGTCAAATTCTAGGGGAAGACTCTTGTATACAAGAGTGATTAATACAGAGTCCCTTAAAGGCGTGGAAATAGTAAGCCTATTTTCTAGTGGCATGGGGAGCATCCTAATGTTCTTAGCATAAGCAGTAGAAATAACCGAGTGAGTAGCACCCGTATCGAAAAGAACACATGCAGCTTGACCATACATATACAAGATTCCAGTGATGGTACCTGTAGACTTGTTGGCCTGGTCTCGAGATGTCGTGTAGACACGCCCGGTAGTAGGAGGCGGCTTGGTATCAGCATGTCCTGATGTACCCTCCCTCTCGCCTTTACGGCAACCCTTCATGATATGGCCAGGAAGACCACACTTGAAGCACGCGTAAGTATTACGGCGACATGGCCCTGGGTGCCTACGGTGGCAGGTAGAGCAAAGAGGATGAGTGAATCCTCCAGCAGGTGCTTTGGCTGGCTGGGAACCAGTGATAGCTGGACGGCTAGGCTGTGAACCTCTCTGGTTCTGGTCCCTACCGTTTCCATGGTTCCTGGTAGAATTTTTCTAAGGTGTCAGAATATGAGTTATAACATGAAATCGTAAAGAAAATGCGTAAGTATTTGGACCTGCTGCTGTTGGAGTGTCCAGCGTTGTTGCGGTAATTATCATTACCACCATGCCTATCCGTAGCAGAACGTTCGTTAGTCTGACTGTTTCCCTTGGGCTGATGAGGCTGCTGCTGAGTAGCCGGCTGAGACGGGTCCCCAGTTTTCTACCTGGAAGATACATTTAAAGAGATGAATAATTGGCATATATGGAAAGTATATGGATTGATCACCGCTTGAATACGAATGTTTACCTCTTGTCAGGTCTCTCAGCTTCCCCGAACTCATCTCTCTCCTGCAGCATCTCCAACTTACGTGCTGCATCGGCCACTTGTGCTACAGTGTTGAACGTAGCACACACCAGATTGTTTGCGACTGATGTGCGAAGAGCCCACCTAAAGTGGTGTGCCTGCTCTTCAGGAGTACCTGCTGCCGCACCAAGGAAACCAGCTAAGCGAAGAAAGCGCTGCATAAACTCGTTGCTATTCTCCCTAGCTCTCTGTCGGATCCCATGGTACTCTCTCTTAAGCTTGTCCTGCTCAGCCTTGGGAAAGAACTGCTCCATCACCCTTTCCTTGAACTGAGCCCAAGTCAAACCAGCAACCCACTCATCACCACCTTCAGACTGCATCAATGCTAACCACCAATTAAGCACATCGCCTTCGAACCGATAGCATGCCAACCTCGCCTTGTATGCGGGGTCACAACCCATAGCATTGAAAATCTTCTTGATGTGAGCCAACCAGCTTTCAACATCGCTAGGGCTATCTGTCTTCTCAAAAGCTCGAGGGCGGAGCTTGTTGAATCTCTCCAGCCATACTGCTAATGTCACTGGAGGAGGAGGAGGAAGTGCCTAATTATGCTACTGATTGTTGGCAGCTTGAACTTCAGCCCTGATGTCATTCCTCAGTTGAGGAAGCAAAGCTTGCATAGCAGCTTGAATTGCAGCATTGAGTTGTTCCTGTTCGCGTGTGAGAACCATCTGACAGTATAACATAAAATATATGATTAAACAGATCAAAACATAAAATATATATATATATATATACATGAAAAAAAAATTATACCAAAATTTCACGAGAAAAATTTTATGCAAGAAAATTTTGTGTATGAATGCATGATGCAGTTTTATGAAAACTTTTGTATGCTCGAGAGTGAACGCCTATGGTCAGTTCACCCAAAACAAAAGACATGGCGAGGGGACGCCTATGGGTCGGTCCCAAATTTAAAAGTTTCGATAAAACACATGCGACTAAATAGGGCCAGTCCTGTACCAACCATTACTTAGTCATAAATCTGTGACAATGACATATATATATGTATGCTTAAAAATGATGAATGCATTAAAACAACTGTCAGTTCTAGGAAGACCTAGTGATTACCCACTAATCACAGGTCATATTTGAGAGCCTACAGGTCGAAGCCTTGGCTCTGATACCATAATTGTAACACCCCATTTTAATAATGGAAATGTCACATGCAATTATGGCGTGTCATTAAAGCATACAAGGAAAAATGTCTAAACATTACATGACCATAAAAGGAAAATACCGGAATCAAACATCGGTAGTCCAAATGTAAAGCTCATCACACACAAACATAAGTATAATAAAGGAAAGGACTAAACAATGTCCATAGCAATGTATCAAAAGAAAGGAAATGCATAAGGTAAAGAAAGGCTAGAAAGCTTCTAGTCCATATGCACGTACTCTTAAAGTCTACGAGCGTCCCTGAGTACCTGCCGTTTTGGGAACATAGAAAAGGAAAATGGCTGAGCAATACGCTCAGTGCACGGATGTACAATAAAGCATGAATAGGATAAGCATATAACATATAACAGCGGAAGAAACTAAGTCCCGAGTAAACTGATTAAGTCTTGATAAAACTAGTTTTATAGTTTGAAAAGCCTTATGTTTATCTTGTAAAAACTGTTTATCATATTTTACCATTAGCCAATATAGGTCATGAAAATCCACCGTGCATGAATACTTGGAGGGGTGACCTCATCATGCAAATTAGAGGGGTTGCCTCTAATTTAATATACTGGTTTTTTGGTAGGAGGGATCAGCTCCTTGTGAAGGATGGAAGGCACACACCACATTCACCATGAAATCCTGACAAAACATGTAACTAGGATGCACCCATACGCCCCACATGATAAGTATAATACAAATGGCCAAAAGCTGAAGGGACGCCACGAGCAATCACTCCGCCGTGGTGAAGTCATAACATTAGTGCCTCTAGTGTTATGGTTATGGTACCTCCATAACTAGGTGAACTGGTCATGCATGTTTATGGCTATAGGTATTCTAAATTAAACATAAGCAATTTAAACACATACTTATACTACGGGAAAACATTTGGCTGTATACAGGGAATCCTAATAAGGAAACAATGTCCATACTGAAAGGACGGGAATCCGTACCTTATGTCCAGTGAACGAAGAAGATGAACTGAGAGGAATCCTACTACCGTATCACTAGTGCTACATAAATACATACATGAATAAGTATCTGCTTACTAAATACGTAGTTGGTTTTATGTCATGTCTTAGCTTATTTTATATGTTCTTACCATGTTTTACTTGTTTAAAGCCTGAAATTGTGTTTATCTTATATTCTGTTTAATCTGATTAAGTATTTCTGGTATTTCATGTATTATTATACTTACTGTGTAATAATAAGTAACTTTCCAAAAATAGCAGGTTTCCTAAAATAGAGAGTTTCCAAACATAGAAAGTTTCCAAAAATAGAAAGTTGCCAAAAATAGAAAGTTTCCAAAAATAGAAAGTTTTCAAAAATAGAAAGTTTCCAAAAATAGAAAGTCTCCAAAAATAGAAAGTTTCCAAAAACAGAATTACTGCTTAAAATAGATAAGTTTCTAAAAATAGAAAGTTTCCATAAATAGATTAGCTGCCTTATTTAAATAAGTTTCCATAAATAGATTAGCTGTCTGAAATAAAAAAGTTTCTAAAAATAGAACGTTTCCATAAATAGATTAGCTGCCTTATTTAAATAAGTTTCTAAAAATAGAAGTTTCCATAATTAGAAATAAGCTGGTTAAATAAGCTAAGTATATAAGCCTAAGTGTTTTCATGATTATTTTCTAAGTCATATGATATAATGTATAGTTTATTAATTATTTCATGTAATTAAAATAAACTATAGGTTAAAATATTTAATTAAAGTATAACATGTTTTTAATTAAATAAAGTTAAATACTTAGGTTAAAACATGTATTATTATTTATTAATAATATAACCTAAGTCATGTTAATTACTTAATTATAACCATGGTTTTTAAATAATTAATTAATTTATAAGTCTAAAATATGAAAATACTTAGGTTAATAATTTCATGATTATTAATAACTAAAATAACCTAAGTCATGTTATTAAATTAATCATGTCATGTTATTAATTTAATTTTAACATAAGATCATAAAAATAAAAATAAAAAAACTAAACATACACCATGAACCAGATCTTGACTAAGAACCATGAACCGGACATGAAATCGACACCATACATCGAACCAAATCGGGGTCACCCTTGTCTTGATGCTGCCGTGGACCCACACCAACCAACCGGGACCATATGGTCTCGGTGGTGGTCAAATGGCCAAACCGAGACCCTCTCGGGTTCGGTTTATACGCAGCCAAGAACAAAACACCCCTAAACATCCCTTTTTATTTAAACCAAACCCAAATTCATGTTAGATCTATGATCTAATTAGGTTTTATAAAAAACATAACATGTTCTTAATTATTTAAAAGATTAAATTAAAAGAAAAAGGGTTAAAGGATTTACCGAATGCGTGGATCTAAAGAACGATAAACAAACACGAACACCAACAACAATTCCAAGATCAAAGATCAACAAACACCCCTTTGGTGTTGTTTGAGGGTGGCGGCCAAAAAGAGAAAAAGAAGGAGGATGAGGATTTTAGGTTTCTGTAAAAATTCTCTGTAAAGAAAAATGAGTAGTGTTTATTTCCCCTTAACCCCCCTTTAGTGAAAATTGAAATGGGCTTGGCCCATTTCTTCCTTGTAGCCGCGGGTAGGGGCCCCACATGGGGTACCCGTACCTTTTCCGTGTCTCGATGTTTAGTTATTCGTTCGTGATTATTTGTGTTCGCGTTTAATGTGTTCTCGTTAAGTAATTATCGTGACCTAATATATTTAATTACGCTCGTAATAAATATATATAGGTAATTAATACTAGTTTGTGATTTAACTACGTTCATGATTTCATGATCGCATGTTCGTGATTAATTATTGTCAAATAATTATTACGTGTTCGTGCGTAGTAAATACTTATCGTGTTCTAACACGTACGTAATACGTAAAATCCTAACACGTAATCGTAATCATGCTATAATAGGAAAGTTTTAATGTAGTACGTACGATCTTAAGGGTACTATTCATGGTAAAAGCATGCGGGTTTTACAACTCTTCCCCCCTAAAAAGAATAATTCGTCCCTGAATTATAGATAAAGTAAACTGGAAAAGAAGAACATACCCGAATTCAAAATATGAAATGAGGGTAAGAAGCCCGGATAGACTCCTCTGTTTCCCAAGTGGCTTCCCGCTCGGTATGATCCCTCCATAGGATTTTGACGAATGGAATCGTCTTCCTTCTCATGACTCGTTCTTGTCTGTCAAGCACTCGTTCGGGTTCTTCTATAAAAGTGAGATCTTCACGTATCTGTTCCAGTGGATACTGAACCATGTGAAGGGGATGATACTGGTACCCTCTGAGTAAGGACACATGAAACACATTGTGCACATGCGAAAGCTGCGGAGGTAACGCCAATCGGTAAGATACTTCACCGACTCGTTCAATGATATCAAACAGTCCAATGAAACGAGGACTGAGCTTCCCTTTAATCCCGAAGCGTCTAACACCACGTGCTGGCGAAACCTTAAGGAAGACGTGATCTCCTACGTTAAAGTGTATGTCCCTACGATGTTTATCGGCGTAACTCTTCTGACGTGACCGTGCTTCCTGAATTTCCTGCTTAGCTACTGCGTACAGAGTCTCTCAAAGGCGTGGAAATACTCAGTATATTCTCTAGTGGCATGGGGAGTATCCTAACATTCTTGGCATAAGCAGTAGAAATGACCGAGTGAGTAGCACCCGTATCAAACAAAACACATGCAGCTTGACCATACATATACAAGATTCCAGTGATGGTACCTGTAGACTTGTTGGCCTGATCGCGAGATGTCGTGTAAACGCGTCCAGTAGTGGGAGGCAGCTTGGTATCAGCATGTCCCGATGTACCCTCCATCTCGCCCTTGCGGCAATCCTTCATGCGATGGCCAGGAAGACCACACTTGAAGCATGCGTCACTATCGCAGCGACATGGCCCTGGGTACCTACGGTGGCAAGTAGAGCAAAGAGGATGAGTATATCCTCCAGCAGGTGTCCTGACTGGCTGAGAACCTGATAAAAACACTATACATGAGACATGAAAATAGGGTACAAAGGACAATGCGGATAATCGTAATATTTAATACCAGTGATAGTTGGACAGTTAGGCTGTGAACCTCTCTGTTCTGGTCCCTAACGTTACCATGATTCGTGGAAGAAGATTTTCTAATGTGTCAGAATTAAGAATCATAACATGTAATCATAAGAAAATGCGTAAGTATAAGGACCCGCTGCTGTTGGAGTGTCCAGCGTTGTTACGGTAATTATCATTATCGCTACGCTTATCCGTAGCAGAACGGTCGTTAGTCTGACTGTTTCCCTTGGGCTGATTAGGTTGTTGCTGAGTAGCTAGCTGAGACCGGTCCCCAGTCTTCTGCCTGGAAGATACAATTTAAAGAGATGAAATATTGACATATACTGAAAGAATACGGATTGGTCATCGCTTGAATACGAATATTTACCTCTTATCGGGTCTCTCTGCTTCCCCGAACTCATCTCTCTCCTGCAGCATCTCCAGCTTACGTGCTGCATCGGCCACTTGTGCTACCGTGTTGAACGTAGCACACACCAAGTTGTTTGCGACCGATGTACAAAGAGCCTACCTGAAGTGGTGTGCTTGCTCTTCAGGAGTACCTACTGCTGCACCAAGGAAACCAGCCAAGCGAAGAAAGCGCTTCATGAACTCGTTGCTATTCTCCCCAGCTCTCTGTCGGATCCCATGGTACTCTCTCTTCAACTTGTCTTGCTCACCCTTGGGAAAGAACTGCTCGATCACCCTATCCCTAAACTGAGCCCTTGTCAAACCAGCCACCCAATCATCACCTCCCTCGGATTGCTTCAGTGCTATCCACCATGCTAACACATCACCTTCGAACCGGTAGCATGCCAACCTTGACTTGAAAACGGGGTCACGGCCCATAGCATCGAAGATCTTCTTAATGTGAGCCAACCAACTTTCAGCTTCACTGAGGCTATCTGTTCTCTCGAAAGCTCGAGGACGAAGCTTGTTGAATCTCTCCAACCATGTGGCCAATGTTGCTGAATGAGGAGGAGGAGGTACTGGGTAATGCTGCTGATTGTTGGCAGCCTAAACCTCAGCCCATATTTCGTTCCTCAGTTGAGGAAGCATAGCTTGCATTGCATCTTGGATTGCTGCATTGAGTTGTTCCTGCTCGCGTGTGAGAACCATCTGATAGTATAACATAAAATACATGATTAAATTGATTAAAACATAAACTATATACATGAAAAAATTTATACCAATAAATCATGAGAAAAATTTTATGCAGGAAAACTAGTACATGAATGCATGATGCAGTTTTATGAAAACTTTTGTATGCGCGAGAGTGAACGCCTATGGTCAGTTCACCCAAAACAAAAGACATGGCGAGGGGACGCCTATGGGTTGGTCCCAAATTTAAAAGTTTTGATAAAACACATGCGACTAAATAGGGCCAGTCCTGTACCAACCATTACTTAGTCATAAACCTGCGACAATGACATAAATATGTATGCATGAAAATGATGAATGCATGAAAACCGACTGTCAGTTCTAGGAAGACCATAGTTGCTACCCACTAATCACAGGTCGTGTTTTAAGAGCCTACAGGTCGAAGCCTTGGCTCTGATACCATAATTGTAACACCCCATTTTGATAAATGGAATGTCACGCGTGATTATGGCGTGTCATCAAAGCATACAAGGATAAATGTCTAAACATTACATGACCATAAAGGATATACCGGAATCAAACATCGGTATCCCAAAAGTAGAACTCATCATACACAAAAATAAGTACTGTAAATGAAGGACTAAACAATGTCCATGGAAATGAGTATCAAAGTATAAAGAAATGCATAAAGTAAAGAAGGCTAGGAAGCTTCCAATCCATATGCACGTACGCTTAAAGTCTACGAGCGTCCCTGAGTACCTGCCGTTTTGGGAACATGAAAAGGAAAACGGCTGAGCAATACGCTCACGGATATACAGGTATAACATGAATAATATAAGCATATAAACATGAAGCAGCGGAAAAGACTAAGTCCTGGATAACCTGGTTATATCTTAGTAAAACTGGTTTTATAGTTTGAAAAGCCTTATGTTTATCTTGTAAAAATTGTTTAACATATTTACCATTAGCCAATATAGGTCATGAAATATCAACGTGCATGAATACTTAGAGGGGTGACCTCGTCATGCAAATTAGAGGGGCTACCTCTATTTTAATATACTGGTTTTGGGTAGTAGGGATCAGCTCCTTGTGAAGGATGCAAGACACACACCACATTCACACTGAATAATCTGCTGAAAACATGTAAACTAGGATGCACCCATACGCCCCACCTGATAATAATAATATGTCCAAAAGCTAAAAGGGACGCCACGAGCTATCACTCCGCCGTGGTGAAGTCATAACATTGGTGCCTCCAGTGTTATGGTTACGGTACCTCCATAACTAGGTGAAACTGGTCATGCATGTATATGGCTTTAGGTATTATAATATAAACATAAGCAATTCAAAAACATATAAAACATATACTGGGGAAAACAGTTGGTTGCATACGGGAAATCCTAATAAGGAAGAATGTCCATACTGAAAGGACGGAGAATCTGTACCTTGTGTCCAGTGAACGAAGAAGACGAACGGAAGAGAGTCCTACTTCGGTATCACTAATGCTACTGAAGGTCTACGTGATCATTGGCCTATTCTAAATGATGGATTTGATGGATTAAGATGGTTGATTTAGATGATAAATAAAGAAGAAGATGAAGGAATGAGATGAGGGATTAGAGAGAGAAAGGAGAGAAGGGAGAAAGTTAGAGAGAGAAAGTTAAGATGGAAATGATTAATGTGTGAAATGACAATCAACAACCCCTCCTAACATGCTAGGAGGGGATATATATAGCCCACCCTACATGTGGGCTATATGGACTATACACTAATTAAATAGATCACGAGCCCATTACATAATAATCGTTGGAGCGACCGATCCTTCATAAATACGTAAAAACGTATTTCTAACAATCTCCCCCTAAGGGAGGTCGCTCCAAGAAACAAAGTTCTAAATAGTCTATAACTCGTGATCTATGCTAACTAAGATGTGACCGAGACTTTATTGGGAAAAACGTATTTCTAACAATCTCCCCCTAAGGGAGGTCACATCTTTTTACAAAATCTTAAACCTAGCATCTATGCTTGAGTCTACGATCTTGTTCTTGTGAATATGCTTGATGTGATCTTTGACTTTAGTCTTGAGCATGTTTCCTTGCCTTGACCTTGTGCATTCTTCACTTGTGATATTTGCCTCTTTGTGACTTCATGTTCCACATACTTATACTTTTAAATTCTTGAAAGCTTCAGAGTTTGATACAGCGGAAGACTTGACCTTCAGGCTTTCTTGAATTTGTTGAAGTACTAATTGTATGTAGTATAAGCATGTGGTGACGACTTCTTCTGGATTGTACACCGCAATGCCACCTTCTTGTTACGCTGCATAAGACAGTTAGCAACAAAACAATATACACGGATGAAATGGCCTTGAACATTTCATTCTAATTCGGTAGCAATTTACCACCGGTCGGTGAAGACCGTTGGACGATATTAAATATCGTACTTGTGGCAGGTAGTTTCAATAAAGAACCTCCTTGACAAGATTTCGCGGGTAAACCCGTTCTCTTTACTCGACCGTCCAAAGCTGACTGCGAACGTAAAGAGTGGATCATTTGGATAATCTTATCCGCATGATTTGAAGCCGTCAATTCATGTTCCTGGAACAAGTGAAATTCAATTAAGAACCGCACCATCGTTGCTTTCCAGTTGTCACTAGCTTGATTCATATAGAATCTTGCAAGTTACCTACCAAGTGCTGTTTGATGTTAACACTAGAAGGATTTCCATTCGTCACTGTAAATACTTAATAGTATTACTCTGAATGTTCTGGCAAGATCACTAAGATATTGCGTAGAGGCCTGGAACGTGTTTAAATTCATTTAAGAATTAAACCACTGTTGCTTTCCAGTTATCACAAGTTTGATTCATAAAGAATCGCACAAGTCACCTACCATGAGCTTTTTGATATTCGCTCAAGAAGGATTTCCATCTTCATTGTAAATACTTTCGTATTACTCGGATGTTCAGGCAAGATCATGAAGATTTTGCGTAGGACTCTTAAGATCTTTCTTACTTTTCACACTGTGTGAACAAGCAAGGAATAATGAAAGTGTGTCCTAATGAGATATTTGATGATCTCAAATGGCTCTAGACTCGATCGTGCATTTTGGATTTTTAGTGATCGGAGGCTGGAGAGGAGTGCCACCTTTTCAATACCAATTTATTCGGAGTGAATAAATTAATAGATAATGTGTTGATCTCCGTGTGATTAAAACAAATACCTTTTGAGAGATATTTGAGTTAGTTGGGAAGGGTTGTGCATTGCATCACTGGGTCCATGACGTCTTTCTTCAATATCGAGAATCATTAACAAAATTGATCTCAATAGCATATGTATTGACCCGGTTTCTGCCTAAAGTTGTAAGGAGGGCTTCTTTCTTTACACCCTTTATCTTTACAATTCTTTTTCATTCTTCAACCCCTTCAATGCTTACCAATACGTCATAACTAGCACCTTGTTGTGATTGTTCCAGTGCTAACTTAAGTACTTGGTCGGCATTCAGCTACGTTCACAATCTTTCTCCATCTTTCCTAAGGACTACTATTTCTAGCTACGGAATGTCCTTGGGAAGATTCCTCCGGTTCTAGAGAAATCATTGGACTTTAACCTATCCTACCATCCTTATGTCACCACAATCTTCATCGTCGTGAAATAAATGGGTTGCGGGTAAGTATATGTCACCATGAAATCCATTTTGAAGTGCAAATCCATTTTGCTCCCCCTTAACATATGCCACGATATTCGAAAACATTTCGCACATGTCGGGATGAGCTATCACTTTAAGTCAAACCATTTATGATTGATCATATCCCATATTAAATCACATTTTCTCCCCCATATTAAAAATATTAACCCAATCGATGTTTTTAATATCAATTGATTTAATAGCATTTTAAGAAAATTTGGGAAGAAAAATGCAAGTCCAATTATCTTCATGAATTACACAAGCTCCCCCTCAAATTAATGAGGGTGTGCTGAAACGTAAAATAAATACCTTTTAAACACGAGTGTAAGGTATTTATCACGTGCAATGATCATATATGATAATGAATTCACAAGATTAATAATTTACGAGGTAGGACCTGAATGATGGAGAACATCATATGAAAGAATCACATGGTTCATGTTCACGAATGTTGGTCTCCTCGTCACGTTCCCGAGAAAATTAATTCCCGTTGTTGAGTCAAAGCTTTCCGGTGAAATGCTTGACTTGATTATGAAAAGCGGGTTGCTATCTGAAATAATAGCAAACCATATGGAGCATGTTTTAAATCTTTTAAACTTCTGCTCGAACTTTATTTACAACCCCGTGTCATAATTGAATGACATTTCTAGGTTCGTAAATATTATCGATTCCAGAAGACATGCTCGTTTTATCAAAACATTTTTTGAACACACAATTTTGAAAGATTTAGAAAAATCTTTTGAGAAATTCTTGAAAAATTGTGTTCAAAGTTTTGAAAAACAATTACTTGAGCTTAAGATGTTGAATATCTTAAAAGCGAGCTCAAGTCCGAGAAGTTGTGAACTTCCCGTTGTTAAGGATAAGTTACCATCGGCGATAAGCTTTCCTTTTATCTGAAGGACGAGTCCTAAGCTGACATTTACTTAGAAGTCGTGTTCATGAGCTTGAAAACTTTGACTGTTTTAACGGAAAGCTCATGACCGAGAAAGGTTAATTTCTCGTTACGAGGAAAAGTTCTCTTATTTAAAAGATACACTTTCCTTTCTGAGCTTAAAACTTCGAATGTTTTAATACAAGCTCATGACCGAGAAAGGTGAATTTCTCGTTAAGAGGATAAGTTATCATAAAAGATAATCTTTCCTTTATTTTAAGTTCGAGTTACAGTCTGACATTTAACTGTAAGTCATTGTGCATGAGCTTAAAAACCTCGAATGTTTTTAATTTTAGCTCATGCCCGAGAAAACTTAATTTCTCGTTGTTAGGATAAGTTTATCATCGGCGATAAACTTTCCTTTCTTTGATGCACGGGTTACCATCTGATATCTAATGATAAACCATATACACGAGCTTAAAACCTTTGAATTGTTTTTAGGGTAAGCTCGTGTCCAAGAAAACTTAATTTCTTGTTAAGAGGGTAAGTTATCGTTGCGTAGATAAACTTCCCTGTCTCTGAAGTCCGGGTCGTCGTCTGTCATTTAACGAGGAGCCATAATGCATGAGCTTAAAAAACTTGGAATGTTTTTTGATATAAGCTCATGCCCGAGAAAAATTAATTTCTCGTTGTTAGGATAAGTTTACCATCGGCGATAAACTTTCCTTTCTTTGAGGAGCGAGTTATAGTCTGTGATGTGACTATAAGTCCTTGTGTAAGCTTTAACCATGAATCCCCTAAGATACTAGTTTCTCTGATATCTGCTTCTTCAACAACCAAACTCTGAGATTTTCCTTAGTTGAACGGTATACAATGATTGGACCGCTTCGTTCTTTTGGAACATCAACTTTGGTACCTGCATTCTCATTAGGAGTTTGTATACTTTTGCATGGGTTAGAGATATCTATTTTAGAAGCACGTGGGGGTTCACGGTTTTCTTTTCTTGTGTCAGAGGTGGCCTAAGGGGATGATTCACTTGTCTTAGTTGGCAAACGTTTCCTTTTATAGAAAATCTTAAGTTCCGGCTTAAGTGATGTATCATCCTTTGCAATTTCCTCCCTAGTAGTCTTCGTAGAATCAGAGACTATCCTAGTTAAAGGGCACTCATTTCCTACAAGAGTGAAAGTTCTACCAGTGGGGCGCCACATCTTACCAAAGGGTTTGATTTTAGCGACCCACTGGGATTTAAGTCTAGCACGGGAGTTCACCTCATTAAGCAATTTTTTGATACAGGAGTCATGATTTGCCGTAAAGACACATTTTCTACATGTTTTACAAGTAGCATATTTAATGTCCGAGTAGTTCCTAGATGATTGATCGATGCTCCTAGGAGACGTCATGCTACGGTTAGCAGTGTTGGGTAATCTAGAAGGCATCTGACTAGGTTGGACATTGCTATCTCTTACATGTGTCTTTTGAATAAGTTCCCTTTGACCAAAATCATGGCGCACATCAGTTGAACTAGTTCTAGACGTGTTCATTGAACTATTCTTAGAGAAACTAGGGGCAATCATGTGATGAGGTCTTGCTAAAACTGATTTAGTCACATTAGGCCTAGTTGGTGGAGTGACAGTTCTAGAGATATGACCCAAATCAACTTGGGAGGCAAACCGCGGTCTCGAGGATTGTGGTCGCTCGGATCTAAATGCAGTAGGTTGTCTGACGAACTGATTTGTAGGCGGTTTCCCCAAGATTGATGGTTTTTCAAGCTTAGTGTCCACACTAGGTCCTCTATTTATCCTTAACTCGTTTTTCAACGCGGCTATAGCAAAGACCTTTTCCTGTACTTGAGCTTTTAAAGTCTCATTCTCTTTGAGCAAATTATCTTGGAATGCCAACTTAGATTCAAGTAGTTGAATTTGTTTCAAAAGATTATCCTTTTCAGCTTTAGAATCTAGAACAGTTTGATCCAATTTTCTTTCAAGAACAACGTTTGACTTTTCAAGTTTTTCAAAGTATGTTTCAAATTTGTCCGTTTTCTTAGAAAATTCAAGTTTGGCATCCTCAAGATCTTTTGATTGCCGAGCTACGATCGTTTCGAGCTCTTTAATCTTGGAATCAGAATCAGTTAACGAGGCAGTTGTAAAGCATTTATCATGATGTACTATAGCATTTTGAACACTTTCTCCCCCATTATGACTCACATCGGATGAATCAGAAGTGGTATTTCTATCACTCTTTTCCATCCCATGTTTGTCATAATTAGGTTCAGAATGCTCAATATGCGGCATGTCATCAGCATATACATCATAAACAACATTACCTTGTACCATGTTTGCAGGCGCTTCGTCATAAACGGGTAAGGTGTCAGCAAAAGATATCTCGTGAACAGTCCCTGACGTGCCACTGGTATCATGTTGTCCTCCTGATTCCGTGCTCTTGGCATTGATAGGCTCCAAGTTTTCAACCGTATGACCAGTTTCCTCTTGCATCAAAGAGTCTTGCACTCCATTATCATACCCTTGCTGAAGTCGAGATATTTCATAAATCGAAGACGAGACCGATGACATGAGTTTCAAAATTGTATCACGGAAAACTCGAAGCTCGGTATGTGTATCTCGAAGAAACGATTGGCAAATCATTGAACTTGCAGACTTGATGATATTGAATTGGAGGAAAGGCGTGAGTTGTATCACAAGAGCCTTATAAGCAATTGACGATGCAGAGTGATTAAAGTTGTCACGGTTGAGTTGCTCGGCGAGTTCGGTCAAAGTGGTGAACATTGAGTCCATGAATATATGACGATCTTGACCAAAGATTGTCACAAATTCGCTCCCTCCTTGAATCCTCGAAAGAGTGACCAGATGAGACTGTAGCATGTGAAATGAATTTATACCACTTTCTCTAGCTTTGTCGTGCATTCGATGCAAGTCTCCCTCTTTAAGTGTCGAGTCCATTGAAAATCGAGGAAAAATGATGTAGATGTTGTAGTTTTCAGGATTTTACAATTTGATTCGGCTCAAAAGATGTTGTCGGCTCAAACAATTATGAATTAAACCCGTTAACTATTTTTTCACGTTAATACTTTTAAAAATACCCGCCTCAACACGTTTTGCCAAAAATTAATAAACAAAATATACTAAACTAAAAAATAGAAAAGTGACAAAAATTTACTTAACTAAAATAGAATAAAAATAATATAGAAATAAAATAAAAAAGTAACAAAATAAATAAAAAATAGAAAAAAAATATGAGATTTTTTGGTTACAAAACGAATTTCAAAAATGTGTTAAGTAGATTTAAATGACCCTCACCTATATCCCAATTCCAAATAAAAAACGTGAAAAACACGTGGGTTGGCAAATCAGAGACGTGGCAGATATCACTTGGAATTAAAAAAGCCCACGTGTGAAGTCAAACCCTAATATAAATCACAAAAGCTAACCTAATCTCACTCACTTAGTTTTGTCCGCCCCCTCTCTCGTTTGATCCGCCAAATAATATAAGCCTTCTTCTTAATCTCTCTCTCACAATCGAGCGTCCTCTCTCTCTCCCAATCAAACGTCTTCTTTCCAATCCTCCCAAAACTAAACCAGTTATCTTCCAATCTACCTTGTTTCCTCCGCTTCAAAGATTATATCCTAATCTCTTATCTTATACAATCATCAATTAAATAATAAACCCATTCAATCCTATGGTGTTAAGATCAGTGCCAAGTTAAATCACAATCACCATTTAAGATTATGAACAAACATCATTCAAATCATAAGAAAGAGCCAAGAAACAAAACAATTTCGTCTTCAAGATCTATCGAAGGTCTCGGGTAGGTGTTTCGTATTGCATGTTGGTTTAATTGAGTCCCTCTCTCATCTGTTCGAGTCTTTCTGTCGATAAATCGAGTCTTGAGTGTTGATGTGAAGTGAGACGAGGGTATGTGAGGGTGTCGCGTCTGGGTGATGTTGATGAGTTGTTTGAGTTTTGGTGAGGGACAGATTCTGTGTGAGTGATGTGGGAGGGTGTGTACGGGGTCGAAAATGGGTTTGGGTGTGATGTGGAGTCTGTGTGGAGGATTGAGAGTTTGTGGGGTGGGGGAAAGATGGTCTTGTTTTGATGAAATGAGTCGAGGGTGGGGGGTGAGAACGATGGTGAGTCGAGAGTTTATTGTCGAGGGTCTGATGTGAATGTCTGGGTGAGGTGTCGAGGTGTCGAGAGTTGTGGTAGGATTCTGTTGAGTCGTTTATGACGTTTGAGACAACTTTTCAAACCGAAACAAAGTGAATTTTGGGTGAGTTTATGATGTCGAGAGGTCTGATGTGAATGTCTGGGTGAGGTGTCGAGGTGTCTCGGGTCAAGGTTGTGATTTGTTGGGTTGGCCGTTATGTTTGAAATGGTTGCTTCGTTCGGAAGAGTTCTTCGTTCGGAAGAGTTCCGAATCGGAAGAGTTCCGAATCGGAAGAGTTCCGAATCGGAAGAGTTCCGAATCGGAAGAGTTCCGAATCGGAAGAGTTCCGAATCGGAAGAGTTCCGAATCGGAAGAGTTCCGAATCGGAAGATTTCGAATCGGAAGATATTGATTCGGAAGATTTCGAATCGGAAGATTTCGTTCGGAAGTTTCTTCGTCCGGAACTTCTTCGTCCGGAACTTTTTCGTCCGGAACTTTTTCGTCCGGAACTTTGGGTTTGATTCGGAACTTCTCGATTCAGAAATTTTCAGTTCGCCCGGAACTGGACAAAAACTGACTGACTGACTGACTGAAACTCAAGACCCAAAAACCTTGATAATGAAAAACCTTGATAAGGAAGGACTGAAGGACTGGTATTGGACAAAAAACTCGAGACCCAATAGATTAAAAAATAAAGAAAAATACTGATTATATAATAAAAAAAATAAAGACAACTGGACAGACACGAAACCCAGATATAATAAAAAAATTATATATAAAAACAGGTATATAAAAAATTTTAAAATGATTATATAAAAAAAAACTGATTATAAAAACTTAAAAAAAAACTAATAAAAACAAAAATTAAAGTGGAAATTGATAAAAAAATAAAATAAAAAAAAAGATAAAATTAAATGTTCAATTTAAGGAACTCAAACAAAAAAGCAATCAAAATAGAAGGATTTAATCAAAAAAAAATACAAAATTAAAAATAGAAAAACACAAACTTTTATAAAAACACCAACTTTTTAAGATTTGATAATGAAATTTTTGATTTTTATATAAAAATTTGTGATTTTTATCTAAAAAGGTAAGTAAATCTAAAGATTTGACATGATTTAACACATAAAAACACAAACTTTTTTAAAATTTAAGCATGATTAAATCAAAAACCACCAAAATCAAAAAGAAAATAAAAGCTAGAATAAACCAATCAAACCTTGGCTCTTGATACCAATTGAAGGTCTACGTGATCATTGGCCTATTCTAAATGATGGATTTGATGGATTAAGATGGTTGATTTAGATGATAAATAAAGAAGAAGATGAGGGAATGAGATGAGGGATTAGAGAGAGAAAGGAGAGAAGGGAGAAAGTTAGAGAGAGAAAGTTAAGATGGAAATGATTAATGTGTGAAATGACAATCAACAACCCCTCCTAACATGCTAGGAGGGGATATATATAGCCTACCCTACATGTGGGCTATATGGACTATACACTAATTAAATAGATCACGAGCCCATTACATAATAATCGTTGGAGCGACCGATCCTTCATAAATACGTAAAAACGTATTTCTAACAGCTACATAAATACATGCGTGTATAAGTATCCGATCACTGAGTACGTATTGGTTTTATATCATGTCTTAGCTTGTTTTATATGTTCATGTCATGTTTTATTGATTTAAGCTTTATACTGTGTTTATCATATATTCTGTCTATTCTGATTAAGTATTACTTGTATTTCATGTATTATTATACTTGTTTTGTAATAATAAGTAACTTTCTAAAAACAGCAGGTTTCCTAAAATAGAAAGTTTCCAAAAATAGAAAGTTACCTAAAATAGAAAGTTTCCAAAAGTAGAAAGTTTCCAAAAATAGAAAGTTTCCAAAAATATAAAGTTTCCAAAAATAGACTTACTGCTTAAAATATATAAGTTTCTAAAAATAGAAAGTTTCCATAAATAGATTAGCTGCCTTAATTAAATAAGTTTCTAAAAATAGAAAGTTTCCATAATTAGATATAAGCTGGATAATTAAGCTAATTATATAAGCTTAAGTGTTTACTGATTAATATTCTAAGTCATGTAATTAATAGTATAGTTTATTAATTATTTCATGTGAATTAGATAAACTATAGGTTAAAGTATTTAATAAAATATAACATGATTTAATTAAATAAAGGTAAAAATAAATACTTAGGTTAAAACATGTATTATTATCTATTAATAATATAACCTAAGTCATGTAAATTAATTAATTATAGGTCATGATTTTAATAATTACTTAATTATATAGTCTAATTAAATGGGAAAATACTTAGGTTAAAATTCATGTATTAATAATAAAATTAATAACCTAAGTCATGTAAATTAAATTAATCATGTTCATGTTTTTAATTAATTTAATTTAAGTCCTATAAAAAAATATAACTTGTAGAAATATTTAACCTTGTAAAAATAACTCATGAACCGGACTGTGTTTTATTCTAAACATGTGTGAACCGGACCCGTGTTTTAACCCATGAACCGGACCCAATACATCCTTGGTCAACCTAGTCGCCGGCTAGCCAAGGGTTCCCACCGGCTAGCCGGTGTTCCCCTTGCTGCCGTGGCCTACCCGAGCACCACCATGCCCCGACCGAGGTCAGGGTCTCCCTTTCATGCTGCTGCCGAGACAACAAGACACCAAACCGAGACCTTGAGGTCTCGGTGGTGCGAGTAAAACCCAAGTCGAGACCCCCTTGGGGCTCGTTTTAGGCGTCGGCCACAAAACAAACACCCCTTAATCTTTAGTTAGTTTTACCCCATGATTAAAATAACATGTGTTTACTTGTTTTTAATTTGTAACAAAACCCTTCATGATTTTATGTGATTAATAAATCAAAAACATAAAAGAAAGAGGTTAGGGTTTATACCGATCACGTGAATCAAAGGAGGATGAACACCCAACAATCCTTGCAATAAATCGAACACCAAAATCAAACCAATCACACCCTTGGTGTGATGTAAACCCGGCGGCCAAAGAGCAAAGGAGAAAGGAGAAAAAGATTTTTTGGGTTTCTTGTTTTTCCTAAATTTTTTATTTATGAAAATAATTTCTCCTTTTTCTTGTTTAGTAAAAAAACCAATGGGCTTGGCCCTTGGTCTTGATGTAGCCGCGGGTATGGGGCCCACATGGGGGTAACCCGAACATTTTCCATTTTTAAATAATAAGTGTATTCTCGTGTTTGTGATTTACGTGATTTAATAGTTATCATTCGTGTCTTATTATATTTATTCGTGATCGTAATAAATATACATACATATGTAATATTAGCTCGTGATTAATTTTCATTCATGATTTCATGTTCGTATGTTCGTGATTATAATTATTATTGAAATAATTATCGTGTGTTAATACGTAATAAATACTTATCGTGTTATAACACGTACGTAATACTTGTAATTCTTGTTCGTGAAACGTAAACGTGCTATAAAAGAAAAGTTCTAATTATGTACGTACTATCGTAAGGATACTATTCATGGTAAAAGCATGCGGGTTTTACACTCTAAGCATGTTTTCTCAGGAAACTGAAGCAGGTATTGACGTGCATGGAATCAAGCATCATGATAGGCTGCATTTATAGAGCTCATCTAGGGTTTTATAAACTGGGGAATGATTCCAAACGTTGAATAATGTTTAAGATAATTTTAATAACATTTTCACTTTTATTCATGTAATAAATGTAATGATAATCTTTTATCTGTTGCTCTACATACTATCTGCTGTTGATCCACCTACGTGACACCCAAATATTATTTCCGCTGCATTTGACTCAATTTAGGGATGTCACAGAATGGTATCAGAGCGATAGTTATCGAGAACCAGAACGAAAAATTAATAAATATAAAAATAAAATTTTTATATAAACTGGACTATAACTGTTTTAAAAAAATCTTTTGGGATTTTTTGGGACTAGATTAGTTAAGCATATAGAGTGTAGAGCATACATTTTTATGTGACTAATTGTGCATTGATTATTAACATCCATGTTAAACGGCACTATTATATTATTTAATCATTATTCCTAAAAACTTTTAACTTGAGTAAGATTATACTTACGTCAATTAAAACGATATTATTTTCAGATTACTATGACATCACCCGTTGATACTCCTGCTGCTGTATCACCGACATCCGTCTTGCATGGATGGATATCTGCCAGTGGGACAGACGACAGTCACACTTCTGGTGACACCGCTCTCGTTGTTGCACTCATCTCTACTCCACCTGTTTCACCTATATCCCCCGCTGGGGAAGAGGTTCAGCCGACTGCTGTCCTACCACCTTTACCACCAGCTTCCTCACTTTTGGGCTACGCACCCGAGTCTCTGCCGCCTCGTAAAAGGAGGTACGAGGCACCTGTCGACTCTACCTTTGAGGTCGGCGAGGGTTCAGGTGCGAGGCGCGTAAATCCTATCCAGGCCCAGATTACTACACTGATCGCACGCCAGGCACATGATGTAGTAGAGATTCATACTCTGCTATCTGCTGGACAGCTTGGACGCACTACTCTGCAGTTGCGTCAGGACCTTCTGTGCTCGACTGTTTGTGCTGAGGCGCACGCTGCTAGAGGAGCGTGGTCTACGACTTACCATTCTCTTCAGTGGTTGCTGGAGGAGAATGAGTTCCTTCGTGAGCAGATCTACACACTGCAGAGTCAGCAGACTGAGACTCACGCCGCTCTTATATCCATGGAGCAGACGCTTGCTATCTGTTTTGATCTCCAGGACGTCCGTCACCAGGGATTGACGGCAGAGACTGCTCATCTTCGAGGAGTTCAGCAGACCTTTAGAGGCCAGTTCTTGGAGGTACTTCAACTCCTTAAGGAGACCCGAGCCGCCATGACCTCGATGTAGGATGCCATACAGGCACCAGTCGTCTCATCACCACCAGCAGCACCAACCATCTCGGAGGAGTCTGTCAGACACGATTAGACTAGATGTGCTAGATCTTTTGTACATCATGATAAGCTTTTGGGTTGCATCCCAGCTATCATGATATAGGACCTCATGTATTTGTACTTTCTTTTTATCAGTTGTATCATTGTACTGTACTATTTAGATTAGGTATTCGTAGGCGATGTACTTTATATTATGTGTACCACCATCCCAGACAGGCGGTCTGTGCTCTGTCTTGGATTGGTTGTACAATTTATATTGTATTTCTATTCTAGGAAATGACATGTACTCATTATGTTTTGTTATATTCTGTATTGTATTATATTATGAACTTTTAAACAAGTTATCCAATTTGTTGTGAAGTCTATGCATGAATTTCTTTTCGTGTATTTATATAAAACTGTGCTAACACCTTAAACTAATGATTTCATTTTTGTGTACAATTATAGAAAAATGGTAATCACTAGAACGAACCCCAACAATGCCGACACTACCCAAAATGTCACTGTTGCCCAACTAAGGGAAATGATTGATCAAGGCATCGCAACTACGATGGCCACCAGCAGAAACGTGGACGATAGTCAATACTCCAACAACCGTCAGAATAATCAGACCACTAGGGGTTGCTCTTATCCCGACTTTCTGAAGTGTAAGCCTTCCTACTACAAGGGCAAAGAAGGAGTGGTGGAGCTAATGTAGTGGTTCGAAAGGTTGGAGACTGTGTTCCGCATCAGTGATTGTGCAGATGTAACTCCCTATTTTGATAATGGAAATGTCACATGCAATTATGGCGTGTCATCAAAGCATACAAGGAAAAATGTCTAAACATTACTTGACCATAAAAGGAAAATACCGGAATCAAGCATCGGTAGTCCACAAGTAAAGCTCATCACACACAAACATAGTATAATAAAGGAAAGGACTAAACAATGTCCATAGCAAATGTATCATAAGAAAGGAAATGCATAAAGTAAAGAAGGCTAGACAACTTCCAGTCCATATGCACGTACTCTTAGTGTCTACGAGCGTCCCTGAGTACCTGCTGTTTTGGGAACATATAAAAGGAAAACGGCTGAGCAAATACGCTCAGTGCACGGATGTACAATAAAGCATGAATAGGATAAGCATATAACATATAACAGCGGAAGAAAACTAAGTCCTGAGTAACCTGGTTAAGTCTTGATAAAACTGGTTTTATAGTTTGAAAAGCCTTATGTTTATCTTGTAAAAATTGTTTATCATATTTTACCATTAGCCAATATAGGTCATGAAAATCCACCGTGCATGAATACTTGGAGGGGTGACCTCATCATGCAAATTAGAGGGGCTGCCTCTAATTTAATATACTGGTTTTTGGGTAGGAGGGATCTGCTCCTTGTGAAGGATGCAAGGCACACACCACATTCACCATGAAATCCTGACTAAAAACATGTAACTAGGATGCACCCATACGCCCCACATGATAAATATAATATAAATGGCCAAAAGCTGAAGGGACGCCACGAGCAATCACTCCGCCGTGGTGAAGTCATAACATCAGTGCCTCTAATGTTATGGTTATGGTACCTCCATAACTAGGTGAAACTGGTCATGCATGTATATGGCTATAGGTATTCTTAATTAAACATAAGCAATCAAACACGTAACTTATACTACGGGAAAACATTTGGCTGCATACGGGGAATCCTAATAAGGAAAGAATGTCCATACTGAAAGGACGGGAATCCGTACCTTATGTCCAGTGAACGAAGAAGATGAGCTGAGAGGAATCCTACTTCCGTATCACTAGTGCTACATAAATACATACATGAATAAGTATCTGCTTACTAAATACGTAGCTGGTTTTATGTCATGTCTTAGCTTATTTTATGTGTTCTTACCATGTTTTACTGTTTTTATGCCTTAAACCGTGTTTATCTTATATTCTGTTTAATCTGATTAAGTATTTCTTGTATTTCATGTATTATTATACTTACTGTGTAATAATAAGTAACTTTCCAAAAATAGCAGGTTTCCTAAAATAGAAAGTTTCCAAAAATAGAAAGTTTCCAAATATAGAAAGTTTCCAAAAATAGAAAGTTTCCAAAAATAGAAAGTTTCCAAAAATAGAAAGTTACCAAAAATAGAAAGTTTCCAAAAATAGAAAGTTTCCAAAAATAGAAAGTTTCCAAAAATAGAAAGTTTCCAAAATAGAATTACTGCTTAAAATAGATAAGTTTCTAAAAATAGAAAGTTTCCATAAATAGATCAGCTGCCTTATTTAAATAAGTTACCATAAATAGATTAGCTTCCTGAAATAAATAAGTTTCTAAAAATAGAAGGTTTCCATAAATAGATTAGCTGCCTTATTTAATTAAGTTTCTAAAAATAAAAAGTCTCCATAATTAGAAATAAGCTGGTTAAATAAGCTGGTTAAATAAGCTAAGTATATAAGCCTAAGTGTTTTCATGATTATTTTCTAAGTCATATGATATAATGTATAGTTTAATAATTATTTCATGTAATTAAATTAAACTATAGGTTAAAATATTTAATTAAAGTATAACATGTTTTTAATTAAATAAAGTTAAATACTTAGGTTAAAACATGTATTATTATTTATTAATAATATAACCTAAGTCATGTTAATTAATTAATTATATCCATGGTTTTTAAATAATTAATTAATTATAAGTCTAAAATATAAAAATACTTAGGTTAATTAATTTCATGATTATTAATAATTAAAATAACCTAAGTCATGTTATTAAATTAATCATGTCATTTTATTAATTTAATTTTTAACATAAGATCATAAAAAAATAAAACTAAACATATACCATGAACCGAATCTAGACTAAAAACCATGAACCGGACATGAAATCGACACCGTACCCCGAACCAAATCAGGGTACCCCTTGTCTTGATGCTGCCGTGGGACCCACATCAACCAACCGGGACCATATGGTCTCGGTGGTGGTCGGATGGCCAAACCGAAACCCCCTTGGGTTCGGTGTAGGCTGCGGCCAAAACAAACACCCCTTAAAACATTACTTTTGATTTTATTAAATCCCAATTCATGTTAGATCCATGATTTTAATTAGGTTTTTATAAAAACATAACATGTTCTTAATTTATAAAAGATCAAATCAAAAGAAAAGGTTTAAAAAGGATTTACCGAATACGTGGATCAAAAGGACGATGAACAAACACGATCACCAACTAAAATTCCAAGATCCAAGATTAACAAACACCCCCTTGTGGTGTTTTGTAGGTGGCGGCCAAAAAGAAGAGAAGGAGGAGGGTTTTTAGGTTTTTGCTAAAATCTTCTGTAAATGTAAAATGAGTAGTGTAAAAATCCTTTAACCCCCTTTAGTAAAATTTACAAATGGGCTTGGCCCATTTGCTCCTTGTAGCCGCGGGTAGGGGGCCCCACATGGGGTACCCGTACCTTTTTCCGTGTCTCGATGTTTAGTTATTCGTTCGTGATTATTTGTGTTCGCGTTTTATGTGTTCTCGTTACGTAATTATCGTGATCTAATATATTTAATTACGCTCGTAATAAATATATATACGTAATTAATAATAGTTCGTGTTTTAATTACGTTCATGATTTCATGATCGCATGTTCGTGATTAATTATTGTCAAATAATTATTACGTGCTCGTGCGTAGTAAATACTTATCGTGTTCTAACACGTACGTAATACGTAAAATCCTAACACGTAATCGTAATCATGCTATAATAGGAAAGTTTAAATCTAGTACGTACTATCTTAAGGGTACTATTCATGGTAAAAGCATGCGGGTTTTACAACTCTTCCCCCTAAAAAGAATAATTCGTCCCCGAATTATAGATAAAGTAAACTGGAAAAGAAGAACATACCCGAATTCAAAATATAAAATGAGGGTAAGAAGCCCGGATAGACTCCTCTGTTTCCCAAGTGGCTTCCCGCTCGGTATGATCCCTCCATAGGATTTTGACGAATGGAATCGTCTTCCTTCTCATGACTCGTTCTTGTCTGTCAAGAACTCGTTCGGGTTCTTCTATAAAAGTGAGATCTTCACGTATCTGTTCCAGTGGATACTGAACCATGTGAAGGGGATGATACTGGTACCCTCTGAGTAAGGACACATAAAACACATTGTGCACATGCGATAGCTGCGGAGGTAACGCCAATCGGTAAGATACTTCACCGACTCGTTCAATGATATCAAATGGTCCGATGAAACGAGGACTGAGCTTCCATTTAATCCCGAAGCGTCTAACACCACGTGCCGGTGAAACCTTAAGGAAGACGTGATCTCCTACGGTAAAGTGTATGTCCCTACGATGTTTATCGGCGTAACTCTTCTGACGTGACCGTGCTTCCTGAATTTTCTGCTTAGCTACTGCGATCTTCTCATTGGTCATCTCTATGATTTTTGGTCCTTCAAGTGTTCGCTCACCAACCTGATCCCAGCAGATTGGGCGCGACACTTTCTGCCATACAACATCTCAAATGGAGCACACTTGATACTTGCGTGCCAACTGTTGTTGTATGCAAACTCCACCAAACAGATGTAATCGTCCCAATCACCCGTCCATTCCAACGCACATGACCTCAACATATCTTCCAATGTCTGAATGGTTCGTTCCGACTGTCCGTCCGTTTGAGGATGAAAAGTCGTGCTAAGCTTAAGTTGTGTACCCCAAGCTTTCTGTAGACTCTTCCAAAAGCGCGAAGTGAATCGAGGATCTCTGTCTGAGACGATGCTGGATGGTGCACCGTGGAGTCTCATGATCTCTCTTCTGTACGTATCTGCGAGTTTACTTACCGGATCTTCCTTGCGGATCGGTAAGAAATGAGTTGATTTGGTAAGTCGATCTACGATAACCCAAATTGCATCGTGCTTCCTCTTGGTAGGCGGAAGACCAGTAACAAAATCCATGGTGATTTTGTCCCACTTCCACTCTGGAATATCTAACGGTTGAAGGAGACCGCCAGATCGCTGATGCTCAATCTTAACCTGCTGGCAGGTAAGACATTTAGAGACGTAAGTGGCCATATCCTGTTTCATACCACTCCATCAAAAGTACTGCTTGATGTCGTGGTACATCTTAGTCGAACCAGGATGTATAGAGAATGGGGAGCTATGAGCTTCAGCTAACAAAGCTTCTCGGAGTTCTTGGTCATCAGGAACACAAAGTCTTGTGCCCTGCCATACAATACCATCTGCATCTACTCTGAATTCCGTCTGCTTTTCCAAATTCTGTACTATCGCCTAGATTTCTCCGTCATCCTTCTGAGCTTCCTTGATCTTAGAGAGTAACTCGGGTTCTACTCTAAGATTAGCCCAGTAACTGTGTTGTCCACGTACCATGATTTCAATGTCTAATCGCTCCAAGTCTCTTATGATTTCCTCTTCGATTTTAATGCCGTTGATCATTCCGGACTTCCTGCTAAGAGCATCTGCTACTACATTTGCCTTTCCGGGATGATACTGTAGATTAATGTCATAATCGTTCAACAGCTCTAACCATCTCCTATGCCTCATGTTCAAATCACGTTGAGTGAAGATATACTTCATGCTCTTGTGGTCCGTGAAAATGTCACATGATTCTCCATATAAGTAGTGCCTCCATATCTTCAATGCAAACACCACAGCTGCAAGTTCCAGGTCATGCGTGGGGTAATTTTCTTCATAAGGCTTAAGCTGCCGTGAAGCATACGCGATCACTTTCCCATGTTGCATGAGAACACAGCCAAGTCCCTTCCCCGATGCATCGCTATAGATTTGAAATCCACCCGTACCAGATGGTAGAGTAAGAATAGGTGCAGATACTAGCTTCTGCTTCAGGTCTTCAAAGCTCTTCTCTCGATCTTCAGTCCAGACGAATTTCTCCCCTTTCCGCATCAGTTTGGTCAATCGTAGTTCTAGGCGGGAAAAGTTCTCCACGAACCTACGGTAATAGCCAGCTAAGCCTAAGAAACTGCGGACTTCCATCGCTGATGTCAGCCTTGGCCACTTAGTAATGGCCTCAACCTTCGCTGGATCCATAGTGATTCCTTCTGTTGATACAATGTGACCTAAGAATGCCACCTTGTCTAACCAGAACTCACACTTGGAGAATTTAGCATACAGCTGCTTCTGGCGAAGAATCTGTAGTACTGTACGAAGATGGTCTTCGTGTTCCTCCTTGGACTTTGAGAAAATCAGGATGTCATCGATGAAAACAATGACGAACTTGTCCAGAAATTCATGGAAGATTCTATTCATCAAATCCATGAACACTGCTGGAGCATTTGTCAGGCCAAATGGCATAACTACAAATTCGTAGATGCCATAGCGGGTACGAAAGGCAGTCTTAGCGATGTCCTGCTCCTTGACCCGTCGCTGATGATAGCCTGACCTAAGATCAATCTTGACAAAGTGTTTGGCCCCTTGGAGTTGGTCAAACAGATCGTCAATGCGTGGCAGTGGATATCTATTTCGAATGGAAATCTTGTTGAGCTCGCGATAGTCTATGCAAAGACGCATACTGTCGCCCTTCTTCTTAACAAACAAGACCGGTGCGCCCCATGGAGATGCGCTCGGTCGAATAAAACCTCGTTGAAGAAGTTCTTGCAGTTGATCCTTCAGCTCCTTTAGCTCTATGGGAGCCATGCGATAAGGAGCCTTGGAGATTGGTTCAGCTCCTGGTATAAGCTCGATACTGAATTCCACTTCTCGTGCAGGTGGTATGCCCGGAAGTTCTGCTGGAAAAATATCTTGGAATTCCGACACTCTAGGTTGATCCTGAATTGATGGGGATTCAGCATCCATGTCGTGAACCGTAGCTAGATAACCCTCGCAGCCATGTGACAGTAGTGCACGCGCTTGCAGGGTAGATATGATTTGTACAGACCGTCCGGGTATGAACCCATTATGAATGTACTCTGGTGCATTAACATCACCGAAGATAACTCGATATGAATGGCAGTCTATGGTAGCATGATGCTTGGATAGCCAATCCATGCCCAAAATCATGTCGAAGTCATTCATGTCTAGCGGAAGTGCGTCAACAGGTCGAACCTTATCGTCAAATTCTAGGGGAAGACTCTTGTATACATGGGTGATTAATACAGAGTCCCTCAAAGGCGTGGAAATAGTAAGCCTATTTTCTAGTGGCATAGGAAGCATCCTAATGTTCTTAGCATAAGCAGTAGAAATAACCGAGTGAGTAGCACCCGTATCGAAAAGAACACATGCAGCTTGACCATACATATACAAGATTCCAGTGATGGTACCTGTAGACTTGTTGGCCTGGTCTCGAGATGTCGTGTAGACACGCCCGGTAGTAGGAGGCGGCTTGGTATCAGCATGTCCCGATGTACCCTCCATCTCGCCCTTACGGCAGTCCTTCATAATATGGCCAGGAAGACCATACTTGAAGCACGCGTCAGTATTACGGCGACATGGTCCTGGGTGCCTACGGTGGCAAGTAGAGCAAAGAGGATGAGTGAATCCTCCAGCAGGTGCTCTGGCTGGCTGGGAACCTGATAAAACATGTTACATAAGACATGATAATTGGGTACAAAGGACAAAGCGGATAATCGTAAGATTGAATACCAGTGATAGCTAGACGGCTAGGTTACGAACCTCTCTGGTTCTGGTCCCTACCGTTTCCATGGTTCCTGGTAGAAGTTTTGCTGAAGTGTCAGAATATGAGTTATAACATGAAATCATAAGGAAATGCTTAAATATTAGGACCTGTTGCTGTTGGAGTGCCCAGCATTGTTACGGTTATTATCATTACCGTCACGCCTATCCGTAGCAGAACGGTCGTTAGTCTGACCGTTTCCCTTGGGCTGATGAGGCTGCTTTGAGTAGCCGGCTGAGACCGGTCCCCAGTTTTCTGCCTGGAAGATACATTTAAAGAGATGAATAATTGACATATATGGAAAGTATACGGATTGATCACTGCTTGAATACGAATGTTTACCTCTTGTCGGGTCTTTCAGCTTCCCCGAACTCATCTCTCTCCTGCAGCATCTCCAGCTTACGTGCTGCATCGGCCACTTGTGCTACAGTGTTGAACGTAGCACACACCAGATTGTTTGCGACCGATGTGCGAAGAGCCCATCTAAAGTGATGTGCCTGCTCTTCAGGAGTACCTGCTGCCGCACCAAGGAAACCAGCTAAGCGAATAAAGCGCTGCATAAACTCGTTGCTATTCTCCCCAGCTATCTGTCGGATCCCATGGTACTCTCTCTTGAGCTTGTCCTGCTCAGCCTTGGGAAAGAACTGCTTCATCACCCTGTCCTTGAACTGAGCCCAAGTCAAACCAGCAACCCACTCGTCACCGCCTTCAGACTGCATCAATGCTAACCACCAATTAAGTACATCGCCTTCGAACCGATAGCATGCCAATCTCGCCTTGTATGCGGGGTCACAACCCATAGCATTGAAAATCTTCTCGATGTGAGCCAACCAGCTTTCAGCATCGCTGGGGCTATCTGTCTTCTCAAAAGCTCGAGGGCGGAGCTTGTTGAATCTCTCCAGCCATACTGCTAATGTCACTGGAGGAGGAGGAGGAGGAGGTGCCTGATTATGCTGCTGATTGTTGGCAGCTTAAACTTCAGCCCTGATGTCATTCCTCAGTTGAGGAAGCAAAGCTTGCATAGCAGCTTGAATTGCAGCATTGAGTTGTTCCTGTTCGCGTGTGAGAACCATCTGACAGTATAACATAAAACATATGATTAAACAGATCAAAACATAAAATATATATATACATGAAAAAATTTATACCAAATTTTCACGAGAAAAATTTTTGCAAGAAAATTTTTGTGTATGAATGCATGATGCAGTTTTATGAAAACTTTTGTATGTTCGAGAGTGAACGCCTCCGGTCAGTTCACCCAAAACAAAAGACATAGCGAGGGGACGCCTATGGGTCGGTCCCAAATTTAAAAGTTTCGATAAAACACATGCGACTAAATAGGGCCAGTCCTGTACCAACCATTACTTAGTCAAAAATCTGCGACAATGACATGTATATGTATGCTTAAAAATGATGAATGCATGAAAACAACTGTCAGTTATAGGAAGATCGTAGTGACTACCCACTAATCACAGGTCATATTTGAGAGCCTACAGGTCGACCAGGCTCTGATACCATAATTGTAACACCCCATTTTGATAATGGAAATGTCACATGAAATTATGGCGTGTCATCAAAGCATACAAGGAAAAATGTCTAAACATTACTTGACCATAAAAGGAAAATACCGGAATCAAGCATCGGTAGTCCAAAAGTAAAGCTCATCACATACAAACATAGTATAATAAAGGAAAGGACTAAACAATGTCCATAGCAAATGTATCATAAGAAAGGAAATGCATAAAGTAAAGAAGGCTAGACAGCTTCCAGTCCATATGCACGTACTCTTAGTGTCTACGAGCGTCCCTGAGTACCTGCCGTTTTGGGAACATAGAAAAGGAAAACGGCTGAGGAAATACGCTCAGTGCATGGATGTACAATAAAGCATGAATAGGATAAGCATATAACATATAACAGCGGAAGAAAACTAAGTCCCGAGTACTGTTTTAATGCCTTAAACCGTGTTTATCTTATATTCTGTTTAATCTGATTAAGTATTTCTAGTATTTCATGTATTATTATACTTACTGTGTAATAATAAGTAACTTCCCAAAAATAGCAGGTTTCCTAAAATAGAAAGTTTCCAAAAATAGAAAGTTTCCAAAAATAGAAAGTTTTCAAAATTAGAAAGTTTCCAAAAATAGAAAGTTACCAAAAATAGAAAGTTTCCAAAATAGAATTACTGCTTAAAATAGATAAGTTTCTAAAAATAGAAAGTTTCCAAAAATAGATCAGCTGCCTTAATTAAATAAGTTTCCATAAATAGATTAGCTGCCTGAAATAAATAAGTTTCTAAAAATAGAAGGTTTCCATAAATAGATTAGCTGCCTTATTTAATTAAGTTTCTAAAAATAGAAAGTTTCCATAATTAGAAATAAGCTGGTTAAATAAGCTAAGTATATAAGCCTAAGTGTTTTCATGATTATTTTCTAAGTCCTATGATATAATGTATAGTTTAATAATTATTTCATGTAATTAAATTAAACTATAGGTTAAAATATTTAATTAAAGTATAACATGTTTTTAATTAAATAAAGTTAAATACTTAGGTTAAAACATGTATTATTATTTATTAATAATATAACCTAAGTCATGTTAATTAATTAATTATATCCATGGTTTTTAAATAATTAATTAATTATAAGTCTAAAATATAAAAATACTTAGGTTAATTAATTTCATGATTATTAATAATTAAAATAACCTAAGTCATGTTATTAAATTAATCATGTCATTTTATTAATTTAATTTTTAACATAAGATCATAAAAAAATAAAACTAAACATACACCATGAACCGGATCTAGACTAAAAACCATGAACCGGACATGAAATCGACACCATACCCCAAACCAAATCGGGGTACCCCTTGTCTTGATGCTGCCGTGGGACCCACACCAACCAACCGGGACCATATGGTCTCGGTGGTGGTCGGATGGCCAAACCGAAACCCCCCTTGGGTTCGGTGTAGGTTGGGGCCAAAACAAACACCCCTTAAAACATTACTTTTGATTTTATTAAATCCCAATTCATGTTAGATCCATGATTTTAATTAGATTTTTATAAAAACATAACATGTTCTTAATTTATAAAAGATCAAATCAAAAGAAAAGGTTTAAAAAGGATGATGACGTATAGTCCCCAGCCGGGTCAGGAACCCGGCCCACGGGTACTACCCCTATCCGGCCCATCACAAATGGGTGGGAATAATGTCATTTAAGCTTATGGGCTTGGATGAACAGTAACCGCGCACACGTGTGCGGCCCACGGCCCAGCGCGGCCGGTACAGGGTTAGACAGAATCATATTCTGTCTAGGAATAGGATATACCCCAAAGAAGAGGATATTCACTCACCATAATTAGAAGATAACAATCATTCTAATTCTGGTAATTATCCTTTCCTTTGGGCCGGAGTATCAGTGGCAGCCCACTAGGGTTTCACTGCCTATAAAAGGAACCCTCAAGGGTTCCACAAAGGTATTACGTTCTATACTCTTAACTCACATAAACCCTAACCGATTACTTACTCTCACGCCGGAGTCTAATCGTTGGAAACACTCCCACGGTAAGCCTAACGCGTGTTGTTTAGTGTGCAGGGTACCAACCAAACAGTTCACTTGGTGCAGGAGCAGGAGCCCAGCCAACCCGAATTAAGCCTAATTCGGGTCTAGCAAGGATCACCCAACTTTTGCATCAACAAGTTGGCGCCATCCGTGGGACCCATTACACTAAGCTAGAGCGAAAACCTCATCTTGAATTTCCAATGACGAAGGGGCATCCGCAAGCTAATCCCAGGAACACAAATCCTGGAAATCGAAAGTCCCAAGGGGAAGGGATACTCATCCCCAATCAATCCCCTAGCCGCCCAGCGGGCGGACCTGGTAACCGCGGTGGTTTTCAGTCCATGGGGGTGACGAGCACGATCTCCATAACTCCCCCACCTACTTCAACCCTGGACAACCCTGATCCAGGGAGTGCGCCCAATCCCCCTAACAAGGAGCCGCGCAGGCCAGTGATTGAGGAGGAAGTAGAAGTCCAACCACTTAGCGAGTAGGATCTCACTCGAGTTCTCACGAAGAACTTTGATAGGATCGTCCCAGGGATTGCATCAAGGTTGAATCTAGGGAGAAACCTCCAATCTAGACTCAACTTTGGTAGTGCCGGACCAATCACCTCTTCCCAAAATCAGGGGAAAAGGAAGACTCGGCCTTAGGAGCAGAGCATCTTCGAGGAAACTCCTCAACCTAGGAATGTGTTCGAGCGCATAGGAGATCTCCTCATAGAGGAACTAACGCGGTCTCGAGAGGAGAGAGAGAAGTCTGACGGTTCACCTGAGCGACCAGACCGAGAGCTGACTAGAGTCGTTCGCCGCACAAGTGTGTGGGATAGAATGGACACCGGGAAGAAGGCTCCCGGCTCTTCTCAAAAGAGTGGACCTCGCCCAAGGGATGGGGCACCACCCCCGTCTCCAAATCCGTCGGGAGAGGACTCGGATGACCATCCGCCCAAGCGTCACCGACCTAGGCGTACCCCTCCACCACCACCAAACAATGATGAATATTATGGTGGCCCTTATTATCGAGAGGCAGAAGCGGATGATCTTTCCCGCCCGTGGTGTGACCCATGGGATGACCCTAGGCTCACCCGTTCATGGGCGGATCCCAGGGAAGACCCATTCACTCTCCGTATACGGAACTACTCCGAGGACACCAAACGTCGCATGCCGGCGTGTGTCAAGACCTATGATGGAACAGGTGATCCGGATGATCACCTCAAAATATTTGATACGCAGGCTAAAATTGAGCGATGGCCCATGCCTATATGGTGCCAAATGTTCAATTCGACTTTGATCGGCAATGCCCGTGACTGGTTTGAGGGACTCCCTCCACGAAGCATTGATAGCTTCACGGAACTACGCACTGGCACTGCGTTCAAGAATAATTATACTCAGCGGAAGAAGTATAATAGGGATCCAGTCTCATTGGCAACTGTCAAGCAACGGCCAGGGGAGTCTACAGAAGCCTTCACTGAACGCTTCAACGACGAGTGCACACGCACAAAGACAATGCCGGAACTCCTGAAAATCTCTAACTACATGCACGCCATAACAGACAGGGAATTGATCAGGCGTCTCAATGACAAGCGTCCAGAGAGATATGATGACCTCATGGAAAGGGTCAGAAATTTCATAGAGGGAGAAACAGCTGTTGCCGCGGCATACCCTTCCAAAGGAAACGGCTACCGGTCAAACGACCAGTCCCGGAGACGGTCGGGCGGTCAAAGCAATCAGAACAATAGCAAGGGCTCAGACTATAAGAGCCAAAACAAAGGAGGACGACCGGACGATAAGTTTAAACCCCCTAAAGATGTCCTACCGGGAGATCTTACTGATGGAAGGGGCAAATTTTCCGAGGCCTCCCCCAATGACAACTCCGCCGGACCGTCGGCAAGGAAATCGCTTCTGCGAGTTCCATAATGACAAGGGCCATGGTACGGAGGAGTGTATCCAGCTCAAGAAGCACATTGAGTCACTGATCAAATCAGGTAAACTCAAGCATTTGGTGAAGGATTGGAAGGATGGAAAAGACAACAAGAAGTATGACAAGAAGGATCCCCAAAAGGACAAACCTTCGACCATATACATGATCCAATCCAGACAACGCCGCACTAGGCAGAAAATTGGCCAAAAATTTTCACGCGGCAGGGAAATCTCATTCCCTCCCATCACAGCAAGCGATGTGATTGATGCGCCTCTCACTACTGAGATAAGCATTGGAACACACAATGTCCGTCGCATGTATGTGGACGGAGGGTCATCAGCAGAAGTACTGTACAAACATTGTTTTGTGCAGTTACGGCCAGAGATAAGAAGCCAATTAGTACCGGCCACGGCGCCGCTCACTGGCTTTAGTGGAGACACCATCTGGCCGATAGGGCAACTGCGTCTGCTTGTGACCATTGGGAATAAGGAACACTCCACTACTGCGTGGATGAACTTCATGGTGATACGCTCACATTCTCCATACAATGGGATCATAGGCAGACCAGGTATTCTGGCTATACGGGCGGTACCTTCCACGGCACACGGAATGATCAAGTTCCCTGTTGAGGGAGGAATCGTCACCATTTACAACACAATCGTACCAGCATCCGAGTGTGATACCGTGACAACACCGGCTCCACCTGTTCCACTCAAGGATAGATCACCACCTCCCAATTGGAAGGTGGCAATCCATCTTGACTATCCGGAACAGGAGATATCCATAGGGGGTCGGATGACGGCAAAAGGGCCATGTGCTCTCTTTTAGGTGCAAATCTAGATATATTCGCATGGGAGCCAAAGCATATGACAGGCGTACCACGCGCGATAGCATAACATAAGCTCCAAATCCGCCAGGGGTACCAACCCGTCAAGCAAAAGAAGCGCGGCCAGGCGCCTGAGCGCAACCGAGTGATATTGGAGGAAGTACGGAAACTAGTGGATGCAGGTATCATGCGCGAGGTGTACTACCACGAGTGGTTATCCAATCCGGTCATGGTCAAAAAACATGACGGAAGTTGGCGCATGTGTGTGGATTTCACGGACCTAAACAAAGCCTGTCCACAGGATTGTTACCCGTTACCGGAGATTGACTGGAAGGTGGAATCCCTATGTGGGTATCCCTTTAAGTGCTTCCTGGACGCATATAAAGGATACCACCAGATCCAGATGGCGGAGGAGGACGCAGAAAAAACGGTGTTCCATACTAGTCAAGGCGTATATTGTTATACGAAAATGCCGTTTGGACTAAAGAACGCTGGTGCTACATACCAGCGGCTTGTGGACAAAGCTTTTGAATCACAGATAGGTCGCAACCTGGAAGTCTATGTGGATGACTTAGTCATAAAAAGTCATACGGAGGACGCACTTCTCCGAGATGTCCAAGAGACATTCGACACACTGAGGAGGATTAACATGAAGCTAAATCCAAAGAAATGCACGTTTGGGGCAACGGAGGGAATGTTCCTTGGATATATGATTGATCCAAATGGTATCAAACCTTGCCCAGAGAAAACGAACGCAGTAATACAGCTGCCATCCCCTCAGACACGGAAGGAGGTGCAATCCTTGAATGGGAAGCTGGCCGGGCTAAATAGGTTCCTATCCAAATCCGCAGAGAAGTCATTACCCCTATTTAAGACACTCAAGAAGTGCATTAGGAAGGGAGACTTCCGATGGACAAAGGAAGCCGAGGAAGCTTTTGGCCAACTCAAGCAGCACCTTGCATCTCTCCCTATGCTAGTAGCTCCCCGGCCAAAGGAGGAACTCATTATGTATCTCTCAGCCACTCATGGCGCAATAAGTGTGGTACTCATGACAGATAGGGATACGGTACAAACTCCGGTCTACTTTATAAGTAGAACATTGCAAGGGCCGGAGCTGAATTACTCCTCTATGGAAAAATTGGTTTTGGCACTAGTGTTTGCTACAAAACGGTTGCGCCGATACTTTCAGGCGCACCCAATTGTAGTCATTACGGACCAACCAATAAAGCAAGTCATATCAAGACCGGATGTAGCAGGAAGGCTACAAAAATGGAGTATCCTACTAGGGGAGCATAATATATCTTATAGGCCAAGGACGGCTGTTAAAGGCTAGATCTTGGCAGATTTCTTGATAGAGAAGCCGGATGAGGAAAGGCCAATCGTTAAACAAGACGAGACTCCAACAGAACAATAGGTGTTATTTATGGACGGATCTTCGTGTACGGATGGGTCCGGAGCTGGTCTCATCCTCACAAATCCGGAAGGAATGGAGTTTACGTACGCCCTCCGTTTTGAGTTCACGGCCACCAACAACAAAGCGGAATATGAAGCATTAATTACGGGTTTAAAAATCGCCGCTAGAATGGGAGTAATACTTGATATTTTCCTCGTTGAAAGTTCGTTGAACCGATCTCTTCGAATTGATTTCCGGTTAATTGTGTGAGATTAGTTGTTCTTGGTGAAACAAATATTTTTGGTTTTGGTAAAATAAATGTGCAAGACTTAAAATAAATGACAAGTAATTAAAACTACAACTAAGTGAAATGTAAACGGTGCATATTAAAAACGTAAAAGTAAATGACGTGAAATTAGACAGTGTAAATTAAAGCTTAATAAAAAAGTAAATTGACAATAAAATAAAAATGCGGAACGAAATTAAAATAGACTAAAAATAAAACGAGAGAAATTGACATTTAAACATTAGCAAAACCGTAGAACAAAACCTTCCATCGGAATACACCCGATCGGAATCCATAAGGATCCGATCGGAATGTACAAAAAGGTCCCGATCGGAATATACAAGAAGGACCCGATCGGAATATACAAGAAGGTCCCGATCGGAATATACACACGACAACCAATCGGAATTAGTAGAAACATGTAGGATCGGAATATAATGAAATGCTACTGGTCGGAATATGACCAACACCTACAATCGGAATAACTGAAAAGATCAGATCGGAATGCTAAGTAGATGATCCAATCGGAATCTTCCAAGACCCTTTTCCGATCATCCGATCGGAATGAAGGGGTGGTTCGGTCGGAAAACAGTGGTCGGAAAAGGGATTTAAAACCCTTTCCGATTGGTTCTTTGATCCGAAAATAAAGGCAATGGTATTAAGCTATTGGAATAAGCTCAAACCAAAACTAGGACGAATCTCCAATGAAATAAATCGAATAAGCACAAATAACAACTTTTCAAACTTAAAATGAACAACCTTTTTAAATCAACTCATAAAAAGATGAACTTTTAGGCACGAAAACATAAACGAACAACACGGATCATAAGTAATCGCACCAAAAGCAAATCAAAATCAAGAAAGGAAGATTAGAGATTAAGACAAGAAAAGTAAAGATTAAACAACAATTAATGAAAACTTACTTGAAAATTGAATGATTAAAAGTGCATAACATTTAATTAAAGTGCGAAAAATAAAATGACAATAAATGAAAATGGTGGAAGAGTGGTTTGTCAAGCCACCAACACTCTAAAACAAATGAGGTTGGTCCTATTTATAGTGGTGATTAGGGAGGAGGTAGGAAGCTTCCTCCCTCTTTCTTCTTTCTCTTAATTGCACGCTTAGGTCCTTGATCTTCTTAATCTTTCGTTAATCTTCTTATTACTTGGACTTTGTCTTGGGATTTCTTCAAACTCGTCTTGTATTTTCTTCATAAATAAGACTCGAGTTCTTCGGCTTTTTAGTAAACTTCCGTCTTTGACTTTTTCTTCGATAAATCTTCAGAATTGGTCTTGGACTTCCGTTCTTTTTCCACTTTTGATCTTTCGACTTCATCTTTCATCTTTTTCTTTGATAAAAGCCCGTGAATGCCGTGTTTTCGCCACTTTTCACCTTTTCATCCTAAATCACAACAAAAACACAAACCACGCATAATTCCGACATAAATGACATAAAATACACGTTTTGGCTCGGTTATTATTGCAATTAAGTGGTAAAAAGGATGGGTGTTTTCACACCTATCAAATCCCCTACACTTAACCATTGCAATGTCCTCATGCAATGCATTAGTTACAAAGCAAGATTACATTTTCCATCATAATCAATCCATGTTGGCCTTTATTAAAGAAATAGAAAATTATAATCATACAAAGTAAAGAAATCAAAAACATACCTTGGGTTTTGAAAATGTTGTGAATGATCATCATCCTCAAGTTTCACGTTCCCCAAACCAAGCTTAAAAACGAGATCATTGTTATTATAAGTTAGTAGACTAACACGAACTCATGTGGGCCAATTATTCACTTAGACTCCCTTATTCCTACGGGTATCTCTTATATTTTATTATTTGTCTTGAATGATCACGAGGATGCATTGTTCGACTTATTTAGATAGTTATTTAGTCTGAAAACAAGGTGCACGATTTAATCAATAGTTAGCTAAAGGACCAAGTCTTTTGAAACTGCTTCTCGGGATATCAGAAAGTTCATATCTTGGCATAACTTGGTTCGCGATTTGAGACCTTTCTCGGGCCGATATTTGGCAGCGACTTCATACTTCAAATCTTCGAGAGACGTTCTTGAAATTATGGTCTTCTCTTCATAATAGGAATTTCTTCACTTGAAGTTTTTGAGAGATTCTTCATCTTTGGACCACGACTTCTTCATTTTTCTCCAATCTTTATTTTGGACTTTGATATACAACGATCCGCCTCCTTTTAGGACTTGGATCTATTTATCCTCATACCTTGTTAGGGTCTTTTCGGATAGACTTCTCCATGACTTTTGGGGAGTTCTTGCTTTTCGTCGTGTGTCTCGATCCTTCATATTGATTTTCGATAAATGATTCTTCACATCACTTTTGGATCTTTAGCAACAAAATGTAGCCCTCATGCCTTGTTAGGGCCTTTTCGGACTCGCCAATCTTCGCGCCCCGCTTCATAAGTTATGCCTTGGCTATGAACTCTCGTCATTACCGAGCAACTTTTAAACGATCTGGGGCTAGAAACTAAGTAACCCTTTAAATCGTACAACCTTATTTATTAGCAGATAATTTATTAGCAAGCGGAGGGAGAATAGGCTCATAATTAACTCACATAAATTCACGAAAGAATACCGAACTTATAATTGACTCTATCATCTCTCGTTCTCCACAGTTTAAAATCTCAAGTGATGAGACTCGTGGATACTTAGCCTATTAAATCAAAGTTTTGGGGTTTTCGAGTCGCCTATAGGATCTTGCAAATTCTTAGACTTTTTCAAGTTTTAGAAATCGCATTTTAAAGTTCCCTTGATAAACGACTCTCTAGGATCAATTATAGGAACTTGCGAAAAGTTCTTGTTCTTAACCCGTGAGAGTTAAGACTTTCGCGTTTTATAGCTCCCTATATAAAAGCCTAGCAAAACTTGACTTAAACATGTTAAGGATACTAGCTAGAGTAAACTTAGGCAAGTAAACTCGGGTTGAGTCAAAATGTTCACGACAAAGAAAAATCTAAAACCACTTATTTGAAAATTTATTCTAGTAAGGGAAGAAAATAAACATAATAAAGGAAAATGCAACTATACAACTAGGCCAAAATAGATTAAAAATTTTGAAAAATGTCGAAAAATCAAATTTTCCGGTTAAAATGAGGACAAATACAAGGAAAAGGCCACTTAACTTCGATAGAAGTCCCCCCTACACTTAAGATAAACATTGTCCTCAATGTTTAAGCATGTGGGAGTAAACTCCCCTACACTTAGGACATTGTGCACTTTGTTTAAATCTCGTTAAGGAAGAGACAACTAAAGAGATTCCTATTTTAATATTGAGAAATATAAAATAGTGAATCGAAAAGAGTTTAGGATAGAACCGGGAAGAAGGGAACACGGAATCACGGTTCGTCAAAAGTCATCAAGAGTGTGTCTTTGAAGCTTTAATCCCTGCACATGATAAGAAAGAAAGCAAGAAACACCACGGGGCTCCCCCTACACTTATGGTGAAAACAGGTAAAGATAGATAATTGGGTTGCCTCCCAAAAAGCGCTTGTTTTTGTTGACCGAGTCACGAGCCTGACTCGTCCCCGAATTAAATGGTACATGGGGAAGCCTCGAATGTGATACCGGGATCAAAGACCTTGTCCTCGTTCCCGGTGGACATTAACAAAGTGGAGGCGGAGGAATAAGTCTTAAATGGGGGAAAGGTCCGCTCAACATACGAGAGGTATGTGAGGTAATGATCCACGGGAGGTGGGGTGGGTAAAGGAATCACATTGTCATCCCCTAAAGACAATGGATGCTCAGCAGCAAGCGGCAAAGCCGTAAGGTCATCAATTAGAAAATCATCAATGACACCCCCCGGGTCAAAGCACTCATCCTCATGAACGTAAATCTTTTCGATTTCCTCATCATAAATAGGTGCGTCAAGCCAAGGTTTGTCGTTCCCATCATTGAGGATTTCAGAAACCCGCTCGAAAAGATCACGATCAAGTACGAAACCATCATTCATTTGTGGGGATTGTTGATAAGTTAAATCCGAACGAATGTGGTAAACGTAATTCTCAGTGGAGGAGTGTTGATTAGGTAACTCCTCGAGAATAGGATGATTGGTCAAGTGAGTTGGTTCGTCATTATTATGAAAAATAAGACGCTCCAACTCATCAAGTTCGGCATCGATGTTGGAAAAATCGACCTCGCTTGTAGGAAGAAGCGGAGGTAACAGAGCTAGCTCTCGTTCGATAATTTCCGCAATCTCAGGCTCGAATTGGAATTCATCATTAAAAACAACCTCATCCTTAATTTCAGCAAAAGTAGTAAGATCACAAACCTCATCAAAGAATTCTTCAAGACCAAAATCACTAATCTCACTCAATGAATCACTATCCGTAGACGCATTGGTTTTATCAAGAATAGGAGTAGTAATCTCAGAAGATGGGTGGAGATCATTGACATCATCCTCGTCGTCATCATAATAGTATGGATACACCGGAGGAGGAGTATAAGTCTCGATATTTGATATTTGCTCCTGTCGATGATCCTCTTGACGTTTCTCGATGATCTTGTTGCAAGCTTCTTGAAGTTGTTGACTTAGTTTAACAAGAGTGTCCCATTGTTCATGGGAGCGCAATTGTTCGAATGAGGGTTGATGATCGATGATGTGCTGTGGGGGTTCAAAATGTTGAAAACCTGAATTATAGCATGATTGTGGCTCATAGTAGTTCATTGGTTGAGAATAATTATAAACCGGATTTGGTTCATAATAATCCATTGGTGAAGAAAATTGAGGACACGGATTGTGCTCATAATAATTCATTGGTTGACAATAAGAAGAATCATGAGGACCCCCACAAGTTTGGCAAGAAGGGTAAGGAGAAAAGTCGGGTGCGTCTTGTGGATAGTTATTTTCATTGTCATAATTGTACCCCGGTTCTTGCCCGTAATCATACGAGTATTGAACCGGGCACGAAACATGCCAAGGAGAATCGCTTCCACAATAGATGCACGGGGAAAGATTAGGTGGGTTCAAAAAGGACGAATTAAGTGAGTGGCACAAAGGACAAAATCCTGGTATTAATTGTGTATCTTTAATATCGTTTCCGCACTGCTCACATGTACACCATTGACAAGAGTCGTTCCCGTACAATCGTCTCCCGCACCCGACGCAATGGACATAAAAATCCATAAAGAAAGATAGATGAGCAAGAAGAATATTTTTTGGTGCAAAACTTTTGAAAAAGAAATGCTTTTTATGATTTTTCAAATGTTTTTTTTTTTTTTTTTTTTTTTTTGTTTTTCTTTTTTGAAAATTTTTGACAAGAAAAATAACGTTCACAAGTGAACGGATCCCAAAAGCCAACGCTTCTCTCACAAAAAACTTTCGATCCTCACGAAAAGATCCGGCAGCGGCGCCATTTAATACTTGATATTTTTATATTAATTAAAGTTCGTTGAACCGATCTCTTCGAATTGATTTCCGGTTAATTGTGTGAGATTAGTTGTTCTTGGTGAAACAAATATTTTTGGTTTTGGTAAAATAAATGTGCAAGACTTAAAATAAATGACAAGTAATTAAAACTACAACTAAGTGAAATGTAAACGGTGCATATTAAAAACGTAAAAGTAAATGACGTGAAATTAGACAGTGTAAATTAAAGCTTAATAAAAAAGTAAATTGACAATAAAATAAAAATGCGGAACGAAATTAAAATAGACTAAAAATAAAACGAGAGAAATTGACATTTAAACATTAGCAAAACCGTAGAACAAAACCTTCCATCGGAATACACCCGATCGGAATCCATAAGGATCCGATCGGAATGTACAAAAAGGTCCCGATCGGAATATACAAGAAGGACCCGATCGGAATATACAAGAAGGTCCCGATCGGAATATACACACGACAACCAATCGGAATTAGTAGAAACATGTAGGATCGGAATATAATGAAATGCTACTGGTCGGAATATGACCAACACCTACAATCGGAATAACTGAAAAGATCAGATCGGAATGCTAAGTAGATGATCCAATCGGAATCTTCCAAGACCCTTTTCCGATCATCCGATCGGAATGAAGGGGTGGTTCGGTCGGAAAACAGTGGTCGGAAAAGGGATTTAAAACCCTTTCCGATTGGTTCTTTGATCCGAAAATAAAGGCAATGGTATTAAGCTATTGGAATAAGCTCAAACCAAAACTAGGACGAATCTCCAATGAAATAAATCGAATAAGCACAAATAACAACTTTTCAAACTTAAAATGAACAACCTTTTTAAATCAACTCATAAAAAGATGAACTTTTAGGCACGAAAACATAAACGAACAACACGGATCATAAGTAATCGCACCAAAAGCAAATCAAAATCAAGAAAGGAAGATTAGAGATTAAGACAAGAAAAGTAAAGATTAAACAACAATTAATGAAAACTTACTTGAAAATTGAATGATTAAAAGTGCATAACATTTAATTAAAGTGCGAAAAATAAAATGACAATAAATGAAAATGGTGGAAGAGTGGTTTGTCAAGCCACCAACACTCTAAAACAAATGAGGTTGGTCCTATTTATAGTGGTGATTAGGGAGGAGGTAGGAAGCTTCCTCCCGCTTTCTTCTTTCTCTTAATTGCACGCTTAGGTCCTTGATCTTCTTAATCTTTCGTTAATCTTCTTATTACTTGGACTTTGTCTTGGGATTTCTTCAAACTCGTCTTGTATTTTCTTCATAAATAAGACTCGAGTTCTTCGGCTTTTTAGTAAACTTCCGTCTTTGACTTTTTCTTCGATAAATCTTCAGAATTGGTCTTGGACTTCCGTTCTTTTTCCACTTTTGATCTTTCGACTTCATCTTTCATCTTTTTCTTTGATAAAAGCCCGTGAATGCCGTGTTTTCGCCACCTTTCACCTTTTCATCCTAAATCACAACAAAAACACAAACCACGCATAATTCCGACATAAATGACATAAAATACACGTTTTGGCTCGGTTATTATTGCAATTAAGTGGTAAAAAGGATGGGTGTTTTCACACCTATCAGGGAGTCCGCAACCTTGAGGCCTACGTGGACTCACGGCTTGTCGCGAACCATATTCTAGGTGGATATGTGGCTAAGGAGGACAACATGGTCTGATACTTGGAGAAAGTCAAGTCACTCATCGCGGCTTTCAGCAAGTTTTCCATCAAGCAGGTGCCAAGAGGTGAGAATAAAAAGGAGGACGTTCTTAGCAAGATCGCATCCACAAGCTTCGCCCACTTGTCCAAGCAAGTCTTGGTGGAAATACTCAAGGAGAAATCCACAACAGAAGGGGAGGTCGCTACTATAGTTGAAGAGGATGGACCTACATGGATGACCCCGATCATCAACTACTTGACTAGTGAAACCCTTCCAGACGATGAAAAAGCGGCGCGGCGCATCAGAAGGAAGTCACAGCACTCCGAACTTCGAGAAGGTATCCTGTATAAGCGCTCTTTCTTGCAGCCGTGGCTGCGGTGTGTTGGACCACGTCAGGCCACTTATGTAATCAGTGAAATACATGAAGGGATATGCGACATGCTCGCAGGTCCACGATCCGTGGTAGCTCGAGCCTTATGAACAGGATACTACTGGCCTACCATGCACAGGGACGCGCGCGACAAGATTCGCAAGTGTAGTGATTGCCAAGTGCATAGACCAGTGCCGCGACACCCGCAGCAGGAGCTTACACCTATTACATCACCATGGCCATTCTATAAGTGGGGAATTGACATCGCAGGACCATTTCCTGTAGCTGCGGGGGGAGTTAAGTTCTTGATCGTCGCAATGGACTACTTCACACGATGGATAGAGGCCAAGGCAGTCAAATCCATCACAGGCAAACAAGTTAAAAAGTTTGTTTGGGAGAACATTGTGTGCCGTTTTGGCTTACCAGGAGAAATTATCTCGGACAACGGTAAACAGTTCGCGGATAATCCATTCAAGGACTGGTGTGCATCATTGAATATCAAACGGCGCTTCACGTCTGTTAAGCATCCGCAGACAAATGGCCTTGTGGAACGAGCAAATAGAAGCTTGGGAAACGGCATCAAGGCACGTCTGGATGAGCGAAGTGCCAAATGGGTGGATGAGTTACCACATGTTCTATGGGCGCATAGGACTATGATCAAAACAGCCAACGGAGATACTCCATTTGCATTGGCCTACGGCACTGAAGCTGTTATACCAGCAGAAATAGGAATGCCTACCATCCGCACGACGGAGGTTAATGTCGTTACGAACGACGAGCAGCTACCAATCAACCTGGATCTGTTGGAAGAAAAAAGGGAGATAGCAGCCATTAATGAGGCTAAGTCCAAGGCTAAAATGAAGGCTTATTATGACGCCAAGGTTAAAGGTGTTTCTTTTAGACCGGGAGATTATGTCTATCGTGCTAACGAAGCAAGTCGAGCGGAGAATACATGAAAGCTGGGCCCTAGGTGGGAAGGACCGTATGAGGTCACGGAAGCCTTAGGACGAGGCGCGTACAAGTTACATGACATGGATGGCCGCGACCTGGAGCGCACATGGAATATCTCCAATCTCAAAAGGTGCTATCTTTGAAAGCTACGGCTTCCGCATGGGTGCTTCGCTATATGTGGCTTTAAGGAAGATCCATGCGCCCTATCTGTTTTTCTTCTTATGTTTTGTTTAGGTTCCTTTTTTGTTTTTTAGGACTTATCATTCTTGTTCAAACAAAAAATGTAAACATTCTAATAAAATGCCGTGGTGCCTAGCTAGCTCAACGGCTTGTTTCGTGCAAATTATTTTTTAGATTTTTTGTTAGTCATATGAATTTTAGTTATTGTTATAATATGTCATGTTTCATTCATATGCATTCATTCAAATCACCGTACATGTACTATACGCCTCCAGGCGGGGTAAGAGAATTAAGTGAACCTACTAATTCAACTTGCCGCGTAAGAGGGATGCAACCCCAGTGGCGCGGATCATGTATCCTTACTAGACACCTTACTCACAAGACGTTGTGGTAAGTTCTGTATGCCGTACTCACGTGGTGCTTTGCATAATAAAGACGCACATCGCATGTCTAGTAAATTATAGGCTTGATTGTATTTTTTCCTTTTGTGTAAGACGTGACATGTCATGTAGTATTGATATACAATATTCAAACAAAATAAAATGCACAAGTTTCCAAATAAATAACAAAATGGACGTGGTCATCACGGACTTACATACAAAGGACAGTTATTTCATACATGTCTTAGCCGTGTACCACGGACGAATATAAATCACAAATATTTACAACTGATAAATTACAAGGGGGTAGGAATTCCCCTATGTCTTTCTTTCCTTCTTGAATCAGAGCACGGAGGGCCTCCCCGCGAGCATCCTTCCCATCTTGTGCCTTGACCGCAGTCGCATCCAACGCTTCCACAAGCAGCTTTTCACCTTTCATTGTTTTTGATGCGGTGTCATAGGTGGGTAAGGTCAAAGGGATCGGATCCACAATAAGCCGGGACATTATTGCCTCGTTCGGAGCGTCTTTAAGTGCCTCAAGCTCATCCAGGAGAGGGTGCTGGATTTCCGCTAATGCATTCATCGACGCGGTCATATTGTCCGCATCTGAGGGATTATGGTATGGATGATGCATGATGTCTTCATTCTTACCTATCAGTTCTGCAGCTTTGACCAAACCCTCATGTCTACCACGGTCGATTCCATCGGATACGACCCCGGCAAATGCCTGCAGTAGGTGTGGAGCTTCCATGGCCTTGCTTACGGCGAGGCGTATCCCTTGCCCAATCATCCACCGGCGTCCAGCTATGGCGGATAGTAGGGGAGGACACAGTCTTTCAGCACAACTTGTGGCCATCTTGCTCAGCTCCTCCTCCGCCGTCGCAGTTTGCTCTTCCAACTTGGCCTGCACCTGTGTTAGCTCATCCTTCAGCGCATCACGCTCTTGGGCGATGTTGAAGGCTTGTACGGTTACGGCCTTGGTGGAAGCTTCGGCCGCAGACACCTGCATATAGAACTTTGCGTTATCACAAGGATAATATACCTTTTTCTTTGGTCGAATAAAAAATCAAGGCAAAAGTATATGTATAAAAGTTTCAGAAGCATACCTTCTCATTTGATGCGGCTACAAGGGCTTCGAGCTCGGCAATGCGCTTTTCTCGGGTGTCGGCGTGATGAGCTTGCTCTTTCACCGTAGCCTCGGCTGTCACCAGCGCTGCTTGCAAGGACGCGATGGTCTTCTCGTTCTTCACGACCATGGCCTCACGACGAGCTATCTTTTTATCTGCCCGCTTCACATTAGCAAGGGCCTTGATCAAGCGGCGTCTTAGAGCGGCTCCCACCGTCACTTGATGCACAGACGATACATCAAACTGCTCCAGAAAGGATTCATGATCCAGCTCATCTAGGTCTTGTGCAAGGGCTGGAGGGGTAATGTGCTCGATGAATTCTGAGCACTCAGATTTCGCTTCCAACCTTGTCAAATTTGAGAGGTTCCATGCTAGGCGCAGGCTATTTTCTGGCCCTTCGTGGTGTGGCTCCTCGGCGTGTGTCGCGGAAGGGGATGGGAGTCTGTTAGTTGGTGCGGGGGATGGATTCTTCTCCACTTCTTCCTCTTGGGCTACGACCGACGGATCCGCCCTGTTATTGACATGGCAAATTTTGTTTAGGCATTATATATATCACAAGTATAGTGACACGACCAACATTCGAAGGGTACTTACGTGGTATCAATTGCAGGTTCTGGACCAGTAGGAGCTACGGCGCTCACGGGGGTAGCTCGCCAGACTGGCTCTCCTATGTGCGGGGTAGAGTCGGCCTGAGCAGTCGCAATACCACTTCCCTCTTGGTACTGCGGATGGTCCTTCCTCAGTTTCTTTGGGGGAGCATTCGCGGCCCCGGCCTCATCCCCTATCTTCTTTGCCACCCTCCTGGTGGTCTTTCTCTTCCTAGATGTGAGCGGGGCGGACCCGGAAGCTTGAGTGGTGTCTTCATTGAGGAAATCATTTTCATCTTCTTGGTGGGTCGCGGTCCCCTCCAACAGTAGTTCTCCACCATCTTCATTATGGAAGTCCAATGGGGATTTCTCGATGATGGGCTCCCCTTCATCTGATCTGGGCTCGGACGTCTCTTCGAGTGGCATGGTGCGGTCGGCGGTCGCCTCCAGCAGGGGGAGCTCATTCTCCTTCAAAGGGCGGAACCCTTCGGGCACCTTCATTGGGTCGCCCTGGCGTATTAATCCGTGTAGGTTCATCTCTGCGGACATTTATAAGTATGCGGGTTAGTACGGTTCTACAAATACGCATGACATTTCAAATTTACAAGGTATAAGTAAACCTACCCTCTCCCTGCTCCGTCAGGAAGCACGGATATAAGTCATCCCTCCCAAAGTAGCGGCGGCTTAGTCCTACTAAGCACAGAAAGTGTTCCGGCAACCCCCTATGGAATTCTGTGCGGTGGGTATCTAGTATTTTTAAGTCTTTGCTACTATAGTCTTTGGCTTTGGGCGGAAAGTCTTTGGGTGCTTTGGTTTTGAGTACGAAAGGAGTAGGGAATACCTTCTCATCAACAAAGAAGTAATGGTCGTACCAGTTCTTAAGGGAGTCTAAAGGCTTCCTATACGTCATGGGGGCGTTCCCGCGTCGCTTTTTAAAAGATAGCCACCCATTCACTAGCTGGGGGAAGTAAAAAGCCCTAAAAAGGTTCACGGTTGGAGTTACTCCGCAGGTATGGCATGTAATTTCAAACTGGTTGATTTTACACGCCCCTAAGCAGTGAAGCTGGGTTATGTGGAAGTCATAATACAATAGCAGGTCTACCAAGAATTTGGACAGGGGGATACGGTAGTTGGCCGAATCAAATAGGCGCGTGTACACGCCTATTTTCCCCGCCGGTGCATCCGTAATCGCCTCACCTTCACCTGGATAGGTGGGGTGTACGCTTTGGGGAATATAATACTTCGACAAAAAGTCGATGTATTTTTCCGCCGACATCACATTAAGGACATCCGTGATAAGAGGGTTGTCCTTTACCATGTTTTTAAAAAGGTTTTGAAAGGCGTGATGATCTAACCTGCGGCGAAGGAGATCCGTGGAATCGAAGGAAAATTTTGGAGGTAGAAGCTTGAAAATAACAATGGCGGAAGGAAGGGTGAATTGTGTGTGTAACAAACACGCACACCAACTCTTATATAGGGTTGCCTCGGTTTCCGAGGTAACGTAGATATTCGGCACGTGTAGGCCACCACGCCTATCCAACGGATGGGATTTCTGACACTTCTGCAAAATCAGAAGGGACCCACGGGTCACTTCTTAGCAGTTTTACGTGGCTCAATGGTGGGCATTAATGGTGCACTTTTGCAGAAGTGCGGCTGACTAGTTGACTACCATTAATGCATTTATTCTTGTGTTAGGTTATGCAGTCTTACGTAAGACCATATTCAATGCTACATTTAATTTGTCTCGGCCGTTACGTGCGGCTGAGGTGCTATTAGAATAATATTCCTAATGCGGGCAGCCACGTGCGGCCATAGCAAAATTTTCAGTATTTTTCATTCCCTATGTCTTCTCTTGGTATGACCGGAGAGCATCTTGATAGTCTAGAGGTTACGCCTACGGCTGTAACAACTAGACTGGAGGGACATGATGACGTATAGTCCCCAGCCGGGTCAGGAACCCGGCCCACGGGTACTACCCGTATCCGGCCCATCACAGATGGGTGGGAATAATGTCATTTAAGCTTATGGGCTTGGATGAACAGTAACCGCGCACACGTGTGCGGCCCACGGCCCGGCGCGGCCGGTACAGGGTTAGACAGAATCATATTCTGTCTAGGAATAGGATTTACCCCAAAGAAGAGGATATTCACTCACCATAATTAGAAGATAACAATCATTCTAATTCTGGTACTTATCCTTTCCTTGGGGTCGGAGTATCAGTGGCAGCCCACTAGGGTTTCACTGCCTATAAAAGGAACCCCCAAGGGTTCCACAAAGGTATTACGTTCTATACTCTTAACTCACATAAACCCTAACCGATTACTTACTCTCACGCCGAAGTCTAATCGTGGGAAACACTCCCACGGTAAGCCTAACGCGTGTTATTTAGTGTGCAGGGTACCAACTAAACAGTTCACTTGGTGCAGGAGCCGGAGCCCAGCCAACCCGAATTAAGCCTAATTCGGGTCTAGCAAGGATCACCCAACTTTTGCATCAACAAAGGATTTACCGAATACGTGGATCAAAAGGACGAAGAACAAACACGATCACCAACTAAAATTCCAAGATCCAAGATCAACAAACACCCCCTTGTGGTGTTTTGTAGGTGGCGGCCAAAAAGAAGAGAAGGAGGAGGGTTTTTAGGTTTTTGCTAAAATCTTCTGTAAATGTAAAATGAGTAGTGTAAAAATCCTTTAACCCCCTTTAGTAAAATTTACAAATGGGCTTGGCCCATTTGCTCCTTGTAGCCGCGGGTAGGAGGCCCCACATGGGGTACCCGTACCTTTTTCCGTGTCTCGATGTTTAGTTATTCGTTCGTGATTATTTGTGTTTGCGTTTTATGTGTTCTCGTTACGTAATTATCGTGATCCAATATATTTAGTTACGCTCGTAACAAATATATATACGTAATTAATAATAGTTCGTGTTTTAATTACGTTCATGATTTCATGATCGCATGTTCGTGATTAATTATTGTCAAATAATTATTACGTGCTCGTGCGTAGTAAATACTTATCGTGTTCTAACACGTACGTAATACGTAAAATCCTAACACGTAATCGTAATTATGCTATATTAGGAAAGTTTAAATCTAGTACGTACGATCTTAAGAGTACTATTCATGGTACGTACGCTCTTACTTGGTGGAACTCTGTAGTTGCCACTATTGTACACTATGTTGCTTATGTTCTCAGCTGGACTGATCTAAAAGTGAGAATGACCGAGAAGTACTATCCAAGGGGCGAGATGAAGAAGCTTGAGATCGAGTTATGGGATCTACGATGCAAGAACAATGACATCATTTCATACAACCAAAGATTCCAAGAGTTGACCTTAATGTGTACCAGGATGTTTGTTGAGGAGGATGAAAAGATTGAAAAGTATGTTGGTGGAATCCGAGACGCCATTCACGACAGCGTACTCGCATCTCGACCCACTACTGTTGAGAGTGCCATTGAGTTCGCTACTGAATTGATCAACAAGAGAGTTCGTACCATGTCTGAGAGGAACACTGAAAACAAGCGGAAAGCTGATGAAAATTTCCGTAGTCAGCACCAGCAGCCTCCAAAAAGGCCAAATGCTGGACAGGACTGCAGGAACTAGGGCATATGTGGGTGCAAAACCCTTGTGATCAAGATACAACTATCATCATACTGTTGATAGCCCATGACAGACCTGTCACAGGTGTGGACAAGTTGGTCATTTTGCTAAGACTTGTCGAGTCAATGCTGTCACTCAGGTCCGACCCAACCAGAACACCGGAAACTACAACAACAGGGGAGGATACAATGCCCGTGGGAACGGGAACGGACAACAGGGAAACCGCACTACTGCCGGAGGGAATGTCAATGGACCTAAGAAAGGAGTTGTGTGCTATGAGTGTGGAGCACCGGGACATGTGAGACCAGGTTGTCCGAAGTTGGCCAACCAGAACAAGAACAGTGGAGGAGCTTCGTCAAGAGTGTACGTGGTCGGCAATGCAAAATCCAACCCCGATTCTAATGTCGTTACTGGTATGTTCCTACTAAACAATCGTTATGCATCTGTTCTGTTTGATACTAGAGCAGACCGAAGTTTTATATCCACTGAATTTAGCAAAGTACTAGAAGTCGTCCCTACAATTTTAGATCACCGTTACTCCATGGAATTAGCTGACGGTAAGACTGTAGATGCGGACACTATCATTAGAGGTTGTACCTTAAATCTTTCTAAACATCCATTCAACATTGACCTTATTCCCGTAAACCTTGGTAGTTTTGATGTTATTATTGGAATGGACTGGTTAGCGAGATACCGCGCAGCCATTGTTTGTGATGAAAAACTAGTCCGTATTCCATGGGGAAACGAAACTTTAATCATTCGAGGAGACGATAACACCGACTTTACTGACACTAGACTTAGTGTTATTTCTTGTACTAAAGCCCAGAAATATTTGTTGAGAGGATGTCCTATCTTCTTGGCCCATATTTCTCAAACAGATGACAAGGACAAGCCCGAGAAGAAACAAATCAAGGACGTACCTATCGTCCGAGATTTTCCCGAAGTCTTTCCTGATGAGTTGTCAGGCTTACCACCAACCCGACAAGTGGAATTTCAAATCGATTTGATTCCCGGAGTTGCACCTGTATCTAAAGCTCCATACCGGTTGGCACCATCAGAAATGAAAGAGCTAGCTGAACAACTTCAAGAACTATCTGACAAAGGATTTATTCGACCCAGTTCCTTGCCATGGGGAGCTCCTGTGTTATTTGTCGAGAAGAAAGATGGTTCTTTCCGAATGTGCATCGACTACAGGGAACTGAATAAGTTAATTGTGAAGAATCGTTATCCGCTTCCTCGCATTGACGACCTATTTGACCAACTGCAAGGGTCAAGTGTGTATTCCAAGATTGAATTGAGGTCTGGATACCATCAACTAAGGGTCAGGGAGGAAGATATTCCAAAAACAGCTTTTAGAACCCGTTACGGTCATTACGAATTCCAGGTTATGCCATTTGGGTTGACCAATGCACTAGCTATTTTCATGGATCTTATGAATCATGTGTGCAAACCCTACTTGGATAAATTCGTGATAGTCTTCATTGACGATATACTCATTTATTCCAAGAATGAACAAGAACACGGGGAACACCTTGTACAAGTACTAAAGGTACTCAAAGAGGAACAGCTCTATGCTAAATTCTCCAAATGTGAATTCTGGATTCCCAGAGTGCAATTCCTCGGTCATGTCATTGATTCTGACGGTATTCACGTAGATCCAACAAAGGTCGAATCTGTCAAAGATTGGGTATCACCTAAGTCGCTGACAGAGATCCGTCAATTTCTAGGCCTTGCCGGGTATTACCGTAGATTTGTCGAAGATTTCTCCAAAATAGCCAAGCCAATGACCAAACTCACAAAGAAAGGAATAAAGTTCGATTGGGGAGAGATGGAAGAATCAGCTTTTCAGTTGATCAAGCAGAAGTTGTGTAGTGCACCTATATTAGCCTTGCCTGAAGGCAACGATGATTTCGTGGTATACTGCGATGCTTCACATAAAGGTCTAGGTGCAGTACTGATGCAGAGAATGAAGGTGATCGCCTACGCTTTTAGACAACTGAAGAAGCATGAGAAGAACTACACCACTCACGATCTAGAAATTGGATCCGTAGTATTTGCTCTCAAGATCTGGAGACATTACCTATACGGAACGAAGTGCACAGTGCATACTGACTATAAAAGTTTGCAACATGAGACAACGTCGTTGGATTGAGCTGTTGAGTGACTATGAGTGCGAGATCAAATACCACCCCGGTAAAGCAAATGTGGTTGCTGATGCTTTAAGTCGTAAGGAAACAGACCCTCCTATGAGAGTTCGGGCATTAGTTATAACGATTAGTTTGGATCTACCCAAACAGATTTTGGAAGCTCAGACTCAAGCTCAATTACCTGAAAATCTCGTGAAGGAAGACGTCGGGGGAATGCTCAGAACCGACCTTACTAAGGAGAAGCTAGAACCAAGAGCAGATGGAACCCTATGCCTTCACGGACGAAGTTGGTTACCTTGCTATGGAGATTTGTGGAACGTGATCATGCACGAATCTCATAAGTCTAAATATTCTATACATCTCGGATCTGAAAAGATGTATCAGGATATGAAGAAATGTCGAATATGAAAGCTGACATCACCACCTATGTGTAGAAGTGTTTGACATGTTCACGTGTCAAAACTGAACACCAGAGACCATCGGGTTTACTTGTACAGCCCGAGATACCGAAATGGAAGTGGGACAACATCACCATGGACTTTGTCACCAAACTCCCAAAGTCATCTCACGGTTACGATACTATCTGGGTAATCGTCGACCGACTCACCAAGTCCGCTCATTTACTGCCAATTCGGGAGAATGATTCCCTGGTAAAACTCGCAAAGACGTACCTAAAGGAGATAGTGACCAAACATGGAATACCAGTTTCGATAATCTGTGATCGAGACGGTGCGTTCACATCAAACTTTTGGAAGGCTTTCCAACGAGCCTTAGGTACCAATTTGGACATGAGCACCGCCTATCATCCGCAAACTGACGGTCAAAGTGAACGAACCATTCAGACTCTAGAAGACATGCTACGAGCATGTGTGATTGATTTCGGAAATGGATGGGTTGATCACATTCCGTTAGTAGAATTCTCCTACAACAACAGTTATCATGCCAGTATTAAGGCTGCCCCTTTTGAAGCACTATACGATCGAAAGTGCCGTTCACCTGTGTGCTGGCCAGAAGTAGGTGAATTTCAGCTCACTAGACCAGAATTAATCCAGGAGACTATAGACAAGATCGTCCACATTAAGCAAAGAATCTAAGCTGCTCGTGATCGAAAAAAGAGCTACGCGGACCAGAAACACAAACCCATGCAATTTGAAGTAGGTGACCGTGTTATGCTCAAGGTATCACCTTGGAAGGGTGTTGTACGCTTTGGCAAACATGGAAAACTAAATCCACGTTATGTCGGCCCTTTCAAAGTAATAGTCAGGATCGGGGAAGTAGCTTATCGTTTAGAGTTTCCCCAGCAACTGAGTCGGGTACACTCTACTTTTCACGTGTCTAACCTGAAGAAGTGTTATGCTGAAGAACCATTGGCTATGCCATTGGAAGGAGTTCAGTTTGACGACAAACTCCAGTTCGTAGAAGAACCTGTAGAAATCATGGAGAGGACGGTTAAGAAGTTGAAACGCAGTCGCATCCCGCTGATCAAAGTACGTTGGAACTCGAGGAGAGGTCCTGAGTTCACTTGCGAACGAGAAGACTCGTTCAAAACCAAGTACCCACACTTGTTCACCTGACCGGTGACTTCATCTTAAGCTTTGAGGACAAAGCTAAAATAACGGGATGGTGCTGTAAAACCTCTTATTTTATCTTATTGACTTTATCAACGGTTGTACTTACTATTTTTGGAATCTATACAATTCGCTTTTATATGACTTATTACTAATCATATACTGTTGTCATACTATCATTTCATATTTATTTGTATATTTATATGAACCTTTAGTCTTTATTGACTATGTTGGCAATTGACTGGCCACACCTTTAGTCTTTATTGACTACTTTGGTAATTGATTGGCCACATGATTGAACAAGGACTCATCACCTCAGTACACATTTTTGATACACTGTATCATTATTTACTTAATTTATTAAGTACTTGGATTTATATTTATATGTATATATTTACATATATTTCATACTATGAATAAACACCTATCACTTTAAAACAATGTACATTATTTCACATTGTCACTTATTTACTTTATTCAAGTAAAATACTTATAATGATATACTCATTATATACTTTCACCAAGTCATTTAAAAGCTTAACCAAAATACCTAGAAACTTAACAAATGTATACACTATAATACATGGACTATTATTATCTCCCAACACTTGATACAAATTTACACATTTCCCCTAAAAATGCATGTGGGTGCCGTGTGTAGGCATACATACACAAAAGAAAATTCTTACTTATCTTGTAACTATGAAAACTAATCATATGGCTTTAGTCAACCCCCACCATGCAATCCATACACAAACCACTATTGAAGACATACCTTGTCCCCCTTACTTCACTTACACACGGCAGAAAATAAGAAACATATAAGCACATGTGTTTTTGCCATTGAGGGATAAGTCTTGCATATCTTACTATATCTAAAGAAGGTACTTCCATAGATCCTCTAGTACTAAAATTTAGATACACCATATCTTGCATTTTCTTGATATAACCGAACCTCCCAAATCATGCAACACAAACTATCTCTAAAGTCCTCCCTACTCTCTCTCTAGCTCACGGTTTGCCTTCCATCTTCACCAAGACCCCCCAAAGCTTCCATTAATACTATATTCTACAATCCTAAAACATGTATCATACTACATAATTGCAAATCATTACTCCTTGCTACACCTACTTACACTACACGGCAAGAAAAGAAACCCTAGATACACAAATAGAGGCCACGAATTGGTGTTAGTTCAAGCTTTCCACCATTGTTGATTTATAAGCTCAAGCTCATCCTTGTTCCCTTGTCTTTTCCCTAACCTAGTTTAGCAAGTAAGCATTTTGAAATCTTACACTTATCTTATTTACTTACATCATACATTTACTACTCATCCACATGAACATACACTATAGACATGTTAAAACTCAAAACTAAGTAAATCTATACTCATCATAAGCCACGGCTCATTTTGGTTAGTCTCAAGGTTTTGGTATAAAATTTTTTGTCATAAACACATGAATGTATAAACATGCTAGATCTAGAGAAATCATAAAATCCTCCCATGCACATATTTTAGACCGTGGATTATATGTTGTGGTTTAAAGTTATACGTACGTGGTCAACATGTTAAACTATAGCAAGTCTAGATATTGACTTGAAAATCCACCCTTAGATTTGTAGCCATGAGTTGTAAGGCTCCTTGGTGAGGTTTTGATAATTTTTCTAAACCATGATAATCTTAGGTAGAGCCTTAGATCTAGGTAACTCTCCTAAAATTTTGCTAGTTGCCTTGATGGATGATGAGACTACTCTTATACATAGTCTCATTGTCCAAAAAGGGCTTTAAATGCATAAAATATCATGAAAATACCCCAATATATGCTTGTGTTTGTTGCTTGTGTATTTTAGGTACGGATATTGAGAAAATGACAAAAGATCACAAGAATCATGCAAAAACGAACACAGGAAACGAAGCCGCACATTGAACCAAGCCCTAATGAAGAATTTTCCAAAGAAAACCCTTGAAGATTTGAAGATTTATGAAGAAGGGTCCTCCAATATTGAAGAATTGACACTTTATACCCTTTTATCTTCATAATTACAAGATTGGTCCCTAAAGTTTGTCAAAATTGCAAAAAGGGCCATCCACTTTGAAGAATTGGCAAATGAAATGAAGTTTCAGCTGTTTTATTTGCAAATGAAAGAGAAAGGAAAGAATGGGGGTAAAAGCTGGCAGACAACATAAGTTACATAGACCAGTGTCATGGTGACAAGTGACCCACTCAACCAAACCCACCAATGAGAGCTCTCCATGGCTCCACATCACCAATCCACTCACCAAGCCGTAACTAACTAATTATTTATTAGTTAATTACGCGCTAAACATCCCATTTAAACACAAAAGAAGATCAAACAAGTGTTCTTGGAGTTCATAAGCAAATTTGGGTATTTGCTAAATACTTGATAATACCCCTTAATTTACTCCAGATTTGTAATTAAGGTGAGACTAAACACAACCCCACCTTAAACCCTTGGCCACGTCACCATACCAGCTCACATGATAAACCCTTCTACACCACCTTTGGGGAAAAGCCAAAAGAAGCCAGGGAATCAACAACTCATATTCCAGCTTACTCCTTAAGCTTGATATACACCATTGGATTCTTATTCACACTTGCCACCTCAACAAAACGCCAATTCTCAGTCACATGTTCAAGATTCTTCAAGCAAGACAAAGGGCAATTTGGGGACTTCCATAGTTAGGGTTTCACGTTTTTCAGCTTACTTAGCTCATTTGTATGCCTATATAAAGGCCTTAGGATGCTACATTATTTCTTTGCTCTTGAATTTTCCTCGGTTCACAAATCTGTAAATCATATATTCATTAATGAAATGTGTTTGAATTTGGTGAAGAAAACTCAAGTGCCATTGTTGTTTACTGCTTATTATTGTTACTTGTTTGCTAATCTTGAATCATAAACCTGTTTTCAAAAGGAGTGTGCAAAAGTTTGCACATTTTCCACTTTTCTTGATATTCTGCTAAGTCTAGTTCAAACCTTGGAATTCTTGGGCTATAAAGCTGATCATAGCATCCTGATATTGAGTTATCAAGGTGTGGTGAAGCCTATAACTTGGGGATAATCAAGTGTGGGGAACTAAGGTTGCATTAATCAAGAATTTTTCATCTTTCTGTTTTGATATTTGTGCTCTTAACTTTGTTGAATCTTAGCAGGCTTTATTGTGGAAGCTTGTGCTTGTTCTTGCTAGCACATAAGCTCAAAATTCGTGGGTGTGGATGTACATCCATGAGGTTTACATACTTAATCTCAAAATCTGATAAAATATTGGATATTTGTGATATTTGTGTGTTGCTTGTGTTCTTGTGAATTTTGTGGTCTAATCTTGCTTAAATATGCATATCTCACCTGTTATTGTGCTTATTTGGGCTTGGGTGGTCTTGGATAACACTTTTGATTTGAAAATTTGGTTTTGAAAAGTTAAAAGGGTGTTTGGGATTACCTGTTATAGATCATAAGTTGTTATTGTGTTGTTAGAAGTTTGTGTTATTGCTTGGTATCTGTTAAATACTTGGTTGAGTGCTATTTGCTGCAAGTTTTTGGGTTTAAAACCTCAAATCAAACATTGTGCTATATCTCATTGATTTTAGCTGTTTTTGACCGAAGATTTTGGTAATATCTAGAATATATGCATGCTTAGGGTTAAAAGTTGTTAAATCATCATTAATATAACATATGTGATAGATCTGAGTGATTGAATTTGGCTTGTTGATCAATTGCATCAGCAAAGTAAAATTTGCTTGTGTTTAGTGTTCATAAGTAACCTTCATCTGCTTGAATCTTAATTTAGGCCTTGAGCCATTGCATGAAACCTGTTTAAACTTGTTCATTTAGCTTGTGTATGCTTTTGGTGCAATTTGGTTGGCTGAAATTTGCTAAAACAGCTTATAAGTTCATAACTGCTTATTTGTTCATGTCTGGTGCATATCTGGTGATGTTTTGATTAAACTGTACTAATTGGTTGTTAGTGATTGTGATTTCTTTGTTGTGATTGACTCCTTATGATCCACTGATCATTTGGGTGCCTTTGTGTAACTTGAATCTCTAAAAAAGTCACTAAAGACAAAAATTCAAACAAGTCAAACAGTGGAAAAAGTTTCCACTGCTCAGACCCCAAAACTAGCCCCTACTAGTGTTAATTTGCATTCAGCTTATTAATAAGCCATATTGGCTTATCCAGACCTGCAACAACTTATTTTTTGTGATCAATCTTCCTCATTTGACCCATTTGTTTGAACTGGAGCTTATTAGACTTTGACTTTGACTTTTTCCTAGAAAACTCTTAAAGTTAACTTTTAAAGAAGTGCTTATTTGCTTATTCCAGCTTATTGAGTGAAATTATTTGAAAACTTTTTGTTGATTAAGCTTAGTTAAGTAATTTAAAAGCTTTTGAAACTTGAATCAGCTCTTGGGGTGGCCTAGAACTCGAAAACGACTATTTTGTCGTTTTGTATAGATTGCTTATTGCATTTTCAGGCTTATTCCTTGGACTTTTTTCAATTTTTTTTTATAGAAGTCTTAAGCAACTCAAAAGAAGCTTGTGTGTCTAATCTGAGCTTATGGCATCAGCTTATAGCTTAATGGGCCAAAAAGCCCATTAAGAATAAGCTGTTTGATATAAGTCAGCTTATTTCACATTTTCAGCTTTTGGGCCTTTGAAAAATTGTGTTCAGAATCAAATTTTGAGTCAGATAGGAGCTTTTGGGCTTAATTGGACAACATTTTGCTCATTGGGCCTTAATAAGCCCATTAAGGTGAGTGTTTGGACTTTTGGCCCATTTGGAGGCCCATTAGGGGTATTTTTGTAATTTCAACTTCATTTTCTGTTATTTAGTTTAAATTAAGCTAGTTTGCAAGTTTTTAGAATTTTTTATAAATTTTGAATTTTTAATATTATTTTATTATTATTTTATTATTATTTTATTAGTAAAAATTAAAATTTAGATTTTTCAAGTTTTTTTATTTTTCTTAGGTTAAATACATTAAGTTAGGAATTTTACAACTTTTAGAATATTTTTATTGTTCTTAGATTAATTTTTATAATTATTTTAAGTTTTAATAGTTTTTAATTGTTTTTAAATAGTTTTTATTAATTTTAAAATTTTCAAAAATAGTTTTAAATTAAGTTAAGGTATTTTAGAGGTTTACAATTGGAAAATCTCATTTTGGGCTTTTTGTTAATTAAATTGATTTTTAGGGCTTTAATTAGCATTAAAAACTCATTATTTAATTAAATAAAAGATTTGGGTGATTTTTGATTTTTTGTAAACTCTATTTACATTATATAGGATTTATTGCAATTTTCTAGGAATTTTTAGGGTAAATTTTTAATTTTGGTACTTTTTACGGTTTTACGTGTACGACCTTTTCGTCTTAGTGTAATCGTCATCGTAACCGTCATTCTCTTCTTATCTCATTTTTATTTTCTTTCTCATAATCATATAATCACATAATTAATCATCTCTCTACACAACACACTATCCTCCTTGAGAACGATCCCCACTTTGGGTCATAACTTGTGGTTTTCCTAAACTACTTGTGTACTTACTCTAATTACGGTCTTTTTCCTAAAAGACGTATTCTTACAACAATCATTTTTGGCGCCGTTGTCGGGGAGGCGTGTTGTGTTTTGATTTGGAAATTGTTGTTTTTATATACTAACCATAATATCTATTTGTATTAGTAGCAATCTACTAATACGTATTATCGGTTTTTCGTTTTTTGTGTGAATATTATTAATATATTGTATACGTAGAACAATAAATTCACAAGTACTCCAAAAGTGTGAAAACACAACCTTGACTTGGGAGGTCATTACCCAATCATTGTATTCATATCTCAAACAAGAAAGACAAGGCAAAAATAGATAAATACTTTCGTGAAGCTTGATTTTGAAAAATACAAACTATAAGGTGGGTATGAGGCGGGTATTATAAAATATACCCTAAGGAAAAAGGCTCTTAAGTGCTTCGCGCCGCCTCGTTTCCCCGCTTGCTTGTGAGTATTTGATTTTGAGAGCTAATCGAGGGTTTTTCCGCCCAAAGTATTATTAGGTATCATATATACTTTCTTGGTTTCATTGATTAAACCCTCTTGAACGTTTTGGTGTTCCACCAACGTTCTAAAGTCATCGAAGGCGTTCACTTCACGTGATCGTTTTCATTCCTTGAGGCTTCTTTAATCAAGAGATTTGATTAAGGAGGAGATTTGTAGATTTTGGTCTACTTTATACAATCACAAAAAAAAAAGTAAAAACAATCAAAAACCAAAAAAAAATTGGAAAAATACAAAACACCAAAAAGAATCTTCTTTGCTCACCCCCACGTTGTACGTGACGTTTATGCTTACTCGTAATCAAGCAAGACGTGTACGTAAACGAAAAAATCGAAAGGAGTCAACACCTACTCCTAATCTTTCTAGTGAGGAGTCTCCTATTGACGAACCCATTGTAAGAGAAGAACCAACCATGGCGAATCGAACTATGATGGAGTTACTTCAAGCACCCACCGAGGGTTATGGAGAGGCTATTGTGATTCCCGCTATCCTTGCGGAGAATTTTGAAGTGAAAACGGGTTTGTTGTCGATGATCCAAAACAACAAATTCCGTGGTGATGAAAAGGACAACCCGCACAACCATATCCGCCAATTCGATCGACTTACCGCCACTTGCAAATTTAAGGATGTTGCTAATGACTCGATTAAGATGATGCTTTTTCCGTATTCCTTAGCGGAGCCCGCTAAAATTTGGTTAGAGAAAGATCCACCCAATTCTATATTGACGTGGAAGGATCTCGTTTCAAAATTTGTGAACCAATTTTTTCCGCCCTCTAAGACTACGCATTTGAAAAACGAGATTTCAAATTTTCACAAGAATTTAATGAGAGTTTTTCAACGGCTTGGAATAGGTTTTAGGAAATGTTACATGAGTGTCCTCATCACGGTTTTTCCGACTTGCATCAAATTGACACGTTTTACAATGGACTTAATGATCATGAAAGGGATTATCTTAATGCCGCCGCGGGTGGTAATTTTTTGTGTAAAACGGTTGAGGAAGCTTTGGTGATAACTGAGAATAGATCTAAGGTGTATAGTCCTCGTAGCACATCGAGTGTTTGTAAGGCTTCGTCTTCGGCTTCACCTTCTTTGTCTAATACCATCGATGCTTGCCAAATTGAGGTGAACTTGGAAAACAAAATCTTTGATAAGCTTAAAGGTCTTCTAATTAAATTCAAAGTTGGAGAACCAAGTGCTCCCGCTACGGCTAAAGCGGTTGAGGTTTCATGCATGTATTGTGGTGGAGGTCATGATTTCTCCGAGTGCATTACCAACGGTGGTAACACTTCGAGTTCCTACGCGGCCACGAGAAGTTACAACCAAAACGGTCAAGTTACCCCCTCCAATCAATTGACTCCATCGCGTTTTGGTTCAAATCAAAATGCTAACAACAACTATCGCAACAATCAAGTTGGTTTCAAAAACAATTACAACAAAGGAAACTATGGTAATCAAGAGGCTAATAATCAAGTTTCAAACAAAAATCAAAGTGATTTTCAAAACAACAACAAGAGTTTGCAAACTTTGAAAGATCTTCCAAATGAATTTGTTGAATACACTAATGGGAACGATGCTAGGTTTGACAACATTCAAAGATAAATCATTAGCCTAAGATCCGAGTTTAAGAACGACTTGAAGAAAGAGTTGAAAAATGAGTTAGCAAATGAGCTTAAAATCCATACAAACAAGATGGAAGGAAATGTAACTAGGTTACAACAAAACCAACAAAAAATGGAACAAGGGCAACATGAAATCAAGCAAGAAATGATTAAGGCCGAGAAGAGGCAATCCATGTTTGAGGACAAAATTTCATCTATGTTTGAGGCAAATATGTGCAAACCGTCTTCGAGTAGTCTTCCTAGTAACACCGTATCAAACCCTAAGGGTGAGATGAAAGTGATTACCACACGTAGTGGTAAGACACTTAAGGAACCGACTCCTCAACCAATTTCTCCTGCGGAGGATGCAATTGAGGAAGAACCCGAGGTAATGGTCGAAAAGGAGCATATCTAAATCCCACGAAGTACCGCTCATGCCACACCTACGGTTGACCCATTACCAACATTGGAACCCGAGATTCCAAAGGCTATGCCTATGCCTCAACCCACACCACCTTTGCCCTATCCATCGAGACTTAGAAAGGAAAAACGTCAAGAGTGCGACATATATCAATTTGAGCTTTTTATGAAAATGTTTCGTGATTTGCACTTTAATGTGAGTTTCGCCGATGCTTTGGTCATGATGCCTCGATTTGCCGCTAACTTTAAGAGTATGTTGAACAACAAGTAGAAATTGCACCAATTGTATAGTTGTTCATCGGTTTATCTTAATCGCATACCTCAAAAATTCGGTGATCCCGGTAAATTCTTGATCCCTTGTGCAATCCAAGATATGGAAGAATGCTATGCCTTGGCCGATCTTGGTGCTAGCATTAACTTGATGCCACTTGCAATCTTCAAGTCGCTCAACCTTCCTAATCTTACTCCTTCACTAATGTCTATCGAGTTGGCCGACCATTCCACGATTCCCGCATGTGTATTAGCGGAAGACGTTTTTGTGAAAGTGGGAAAGTTCTATTATCCGGTAGACTTTATCGTTGTCGATATTCCCACGGGTCCTCAAGTTCCTCTCATTTTAGGTCGTTCGTTTTTAGATACGTCTATGGCTTTGATCGATGTTCATGCTAGAAAGATCACCTTACGTTTCAACTACGAGGAACTTTTTATAAACGCAACTCAAAACTCTCAAATTTCTCATGTTTATTCCGTTGCAACCACAAACCTCGTTGATATGATTGACGTTGTTTGCGAGGAATTTTCACAAGAAGTTCTAGGTTTTGGTGATGATGAAAATAGTGGTAATCCCACTATGTTAGATCCCATTCTTGATAACTCGACACCAACCTTCACTCCATTTGAACGTGGTGGTTTTACGTTGGAAGAATTCGATGTTCCACGTACTTGTAACGAAGACCTCGACAATGATGAGGACTTCTCGATTATCAAGGATTTTCTTAACGATTTCCCATTTCCTCCACCCGAGGAGGTTATGAGTATCGAGCCCAAATATTCAATTGAGGAACCACCTATCCTCGAGTTGAAAGATTTACCTCCTCATCTCGAATATGTCTTTTTGGAGGAGGACGACAAGTTGCCGGTTATTATTGCGAAAGAACTTTCGGATGATGAAAAAACCGCACTTGTCGATGTTCTAAAGGATCACAAAGGGGCAATTGCGTGGAAGTTATTCGACATTAAGGGGATCGATTCCAAATTTTGTACCCACAAAATCTTAATGGAGGAGGATTACAAACCCGCGATCTAATGTCAAAGAAGGGTGAACCCCAAAATTCACGACGTCATAAAAAAGGAAGTCCTTAAACTCCTTAACGCGGGAATGATTTACCCTATTTCCGATAGCCCTTGGGTGAGTCCTATTCATTGTGTCCCTAAAAAGGGAGGAATGACCGTTGTGCCAAATGATGCCAACGAGTTAATTCCCACTAGACTCGTGACCGGATGGAGAGTGTGCATTGACTATCGTAAGTTGAATGAAGCCACTCGAAAAGACCATTTTCCCTTGCCCTTCATGGACCAAATGTTGGAGCGTCTTGCGGGAAACGATTTCTATTGCTTTTTAGATGGTTTTTCCGGTTACTTCCAAATTCCCATCGATCCTCGTGATCAAGAAAAAACTACGTTTACGTGTCCATATGGAACGTTTGCCTATCGTAGAATGCCATTCGGACTTTGCAATGCACCGGTAACCTTTCAAAGGTGCATGATGGCTATTTTTCATGATATGATCGAGAAGACGATGGAAGTCTTCATGGATGACTTTTCCGTGTTTGGTAGTTCGTTCACTTCGTGTTTGTCGAATCTTGAGAGAATGTTGAAGCGTTGTGAGGAAACCAACCTTGTGCTCAATTGGGAAAAGTGTCATTTTATGGTTAAAAGTGGAATCGTCTTAGGGCACAAGGTCTCGAAAGCGGGGATTGAGGTAGATCAAGCTAAGGTAGACGTCATCGCCAAATTACCTCATCCCAAAACCGTTAAGGGAGTTAGGAGTTTCCTAGGCCACGCGGGCTTTTATCGTCGATTCATCAAGGATTTTTCAAAGATCTCTCGACCTATTACACATCTTCTTGAAAAAGAGGCACGTTTTGTCTTTGACGAAGATTGTGTACGAGCCTTTGAAATCCTTAAGAGGAAACTTACCAAAGCTCCCATTCTTGTTGCTCCCAATTGGAACCTCCCCTTTGAGCTCATGTGTGATGCTAGTGACTACGCTATTGGGGCCGTATTGGGGCAACGTCATGAAAAACACTTCTTGCCTATCCACTATGCTAGCAAGACGATGACCGAGGCTCAACTAAAGTACACTACAACAGAAAAGGAGTTCCTTGTCGTGGTGTATGCATTTGAGAAATTTCGACCTTATCTCGTCTTGACAAAATGCATAGTGTATACGGATCATTCGGCTATCAATTATCTTATGGCTAAACAAGATGCAAAGCCGAGATTACTTCGTTGGATTCTCCTCCTTCAAGAATTTGATCACAAAATTGTTGACAAAAAAGGAGCCGAGAATCTAGCGGCCGATCATCTTTCTCGTTTGGAAGATCCTCACCAAAGTGTTTACGAGCCCAAGGAAATCACCGAAACATTTCCGCTCGAGACACTTGGTGTAGTGAATTCTAAGCTTGATTCTTCCACCCCATGGTTTGCGGAAATCGCAAATTACCATGCGGGCAACTTTATCATCAAGGGTATGACGACTCAAGAAAAACGAAAATTCTTTTGTGACGTCAAGTTCTACTTTTGGAACGACCCTTACTTGTTTCGAACTTGTGCGGATCAAATTATCCGACGTTGTGTCTTTGGTACCGAAGCTTATAATATCCTTAGAGCTTGTCACGAGGGACCCACGGGTGGTCACCACGGTGCTAATCTCACGGCTAAGAAGGTCTTTGATGCCGGCTTCTTTTGGCCTACTATTTACCGAGATGCACATGAGCTTGTGAAGTCATGTGACTCATGCCAACGACAAGGAAAAGCCTCACAAAAAGATGAAATACCACAAAATATCATCCAAGTGTGTGAGATCTTTGACGTTTGGGGCATTGACTTTATGGGGCCGTTCCCATCATCTCGTGGTAATAAGTACATCCTTGTCGCGGTTGACTACCTATCTAAGTGGGTGGAAGCTAAGGATTTGCCCACCAATGATGCTCGTGTGGTAGTCAAGTTTTTGAAGCAATTGTTTTCTCGGTTTGGAACCCCTCGTGCGATCATAAGCGATCGTGGAACCCATTTTTGAACGACCAATTCGAAAGGGTCCTAAGGAAATATGGGGTTACACATCGGCTTTCTACGGCTTCTGATAGGTGTGTAAACACCCATCTTTTCTACCACTTAATTACAATAATAACCGGACCTAAACGTGTATTTTACGTCTTTTATGTCGGAATTATGCGTGGTTTGTGTTTTTGTTGTGATTTAGGACGAAATTGTGAAAAGTGGAGAAAACACGGGAATTCACGGGCATTCACGACTTTTATTGAAGAAAAAGATGAAAGACGAATTCAAGAAGTCAAGAGTGGAAAAAGAACGGAAGTCCAAGACCAATTCTGAAGATTTATCGAAGAAAAAGTCGAAAGACGGAAGTTTATCAAAAGCCGAGAAACTCAAGTCTATTTTATTGAAGAAATTAAAGACGAGTTCAAAAGATATCCCGAGCCACAAGTCCTTAAAGTCCAAACTTAAAAGAAAGATTAGAAGAAAAGGACTAATGACGCAATTAATGAAGATTAAATGAAGGAATGACTTAATCTTGCAATTAACAAGAAATGAAGGAGGGGAGGAAGCTTCCTAATCCTCCCCTATATATAGATTAGGATTGTTAATCATTTCTTGTTGTTGGCTAACTTGACAAATTAGCTCTTCCACATTTATTTTATGCACATTTAAATACTTGTCATTTAATTACCTTGTCTTGCACCTTAATTACCATTTAATTCAAGTAAGTTTTTTCTTTTTAATTCTTGTCAAGCTTTATCTTTATCTTGTTAATCTCATTCTTCCTTTCTTATCCTTGTGTTGGTTTGTTTATGATCAAGTTCTTTATTTTTGGTTGATTTGATTAAAGTGGTTTTGATTATTTTGATCTTTATTGTTTGATTTATTGATTTGGATTGATTGTTTATGCTTTATATTTGTCTATCTATTTGTTTGGTTTAATCTTTTCGTTGATTTGGTTAAGTTTTGTTTAGATCCGTATGTCTTTATTGTCCGTGTTCTTCGTTTATCCGTTACTGAGTTTTGCAGGTTTCTGATCCCAGTATTCCGAATAGAGGGTCTTTCCTAAGTGGTCTATTCGGAATATTTGACTTTCCGAATAGAAGTAATCTTTCCGAGTAGGGCTTAGATATTCCGAATAGTTCAGTTATTCCGAATAGGTGACAGACTTTCCGAATAGGCTGGACTTTCCGAGTAAAAGCAATATTCCGAATAGGAACTTTTATTCCGAATAGAGGATAGTTTTCCGAATAGACAGAATTTTCCGCATAGGAGGTATTTTCCGAATAGGGTGGACTTTCCGAATAGACCAAATATTCCGAGTAGGACTTCTTTCCGAATAAGGAATATTCCGAACAGAGCTTTTATTCCGAATAGGAGGCATATTCCGCATAGGGACAATCTTCCCGAATAGGGCTATTTTCCGAATAGGTGACAGTTATTCCGATTAGCCTTTATTCCGAATAGGATATTTATTCCGGATAGGGAAATTTCAGTTTTTAGTTTTCTGCCTTTTTATTTTTAGCTTTATTTGCACTTTAAGTTTATTTGCCTTAGTTTAAGTTTTAGTTTAGGTTGCCCTTTAAGTTTGCCTTAGTTAGATTTAAGTTTGCGTTATTTACTTTATTGCCCTTTAGTTTTAGTCGCGCCTTTAAATACTTGCACTTTATTTTAATTAGACTTAGATTTACTTTACTGCATGATACAAGCATTTTGCTAGGGTTCAATTTATTTCTCGGAATCCTCTCGAATTGATCTCAGTTAAAAGTGGAATGATTTGTTCTTGGTGACAAAAAGTGGATTTGGTTTTCTATTCTAAATAATTGAAGTGAATAAAGATTAAAGCCGGAAACAGTAAATACACACAATTAAGTGGTAAAGCAGAAAAATTACTCTTACTGAAAAATGCCCTATGCTGAAAATAACCCTTATGCGGAAAACATCCCTATGCGGAATATATGGCCATTCGGAAAAATCTGCTCTATTCGGAAAGTTGACATCTATGCGGAAAAACAAGCTTATGCGGAAAGTAATGATCTATGCGGAAGAATTATGCTATTCGGAAAAACGGGTCTATTCGGAATATTTGATGATGCGGAATATAGAACTCTATTCGGAAAAATGGCTCTATGCGGAAAGTAAGGACCATTCGGAAAGACAGCTCTTATGCGGAAAAATGATGCTTATTCGGAAAAACGGGTCTATTCGGAATATTTGATATTCCGAATAAGGGAAAATAAACTTGGCTATGCGGAATATTTTAAATATTCCGAGTAAGAGAACAAATAAAAATGATTCGGAATAAGTAAGATATTCCGAATAAGGCAAATAGAAGTCTCGCCTATTCGGAATATTTGGTCTGTTCGGAAAGAACTGGGATTCAAGAACAGTAACAGTAACAGCAAAACAGGGGGTCACGGTTTTAAACCCAAATCGACTCCAATACTCAAAAAGGTTTTACCAAACTAACCAATAATCACTAACATACCATAAGAAACAAATCCCACCAATAAAAACACTAAATCAACAACTTTTTAAGATCAAACTAAAATCAAATAAAAACTTAAGAACTTGCAAATAAAAATGATGAAGAACAAGATGAATAGAAAGATGGAATGGATTGATTAATGTAAAAGAAACAAGGTTAATGATTTAGGATTACAAGATTGAAAGAAAAAGATGAAAATCACCAAACTCCCTAATGGAGTTGGTGATGGAACGAACAAAGCCTGGGAAAGAAAGAAAAATGAAGCTAACTCCCTAATGGTGTGAAGGGAGTGTCTATTTATACTCCTAGTGGTTGGTTGGTGAGTGGGCTTTCTCCCTTTCTTCTTGTCTTCTCGTCTTTTCAGAAAAGTTGACGTTTTCGATTCTGATTCGGGATTTGTCGTCGATTAAATCCAACTCGTCTTTTAATTTCTTCGTTAAATAGACTTGAGTTTCTTCGACTTAAGAAAATCTTCCGTCTTTAGTCCTTTTCTTCGATAAATCTTCGAATAGGCCTAGTGAATTCAAATCTTTTGCATCTCTTGGACAATAGACTTTATCTTGAGTCTTTTTCCTTGATAAATCCCGCGCAATCCCGTGTTTTCTTCAATATTTATCCGGTTAGCTCTGAAAACACAATAAACACAAAAACCACGCATAATTCCAAACAATTGATATTAAATACGTGTTTTGGTCTTGTTTTAGCCCGAATTAAGTGGTAAAAGGATGGGTGTTTACACACCTATCAAATCCCCTACACTTAACCATTGCCATGCCCTCATGCAATGCTTAGTGATAAAGCAATTTTTACATTTTTCTCATAATCAATCAACCTTGGCCTTATTTAAATTCTACTAAACAACAATTAAAATACTAAGAGAACTTAAAACTTTTAAAATAAACAAAAGGATGGAAATAACTTGTAAAGAAATCAAAGACTTACATTAGGGCTTTGGTGTTGCGAAGATTTATCACCCTCAAGTTTCACGTTCCCCAAACTAAGCTTAAAAACGAGATCATTGTTATTATAAGTTAGTAAATCAAACACTTACACACATGGCTTAATTAAATGCTTAAACTCCCTTATTCCTAGGTGTATCTCTTATATTTTATTTTTGTCTCAGAATGATCATGAAGATGCATTTTTGGACTTATTTCGATAGTTTATTAAGGCTGAAAGCAAAGTAGGACGATTTGATCAATAGTTAGCTAAAGGACAAAATCTCTTAAAACTGCTTCTCGGGATATCAAAAAGTTCATATCTTGGCATAACTTGGTTCGCGATTTGAGACCTTTCTCGGGCCGATATTTGGCATGTACTTCATATCTTCGAGAGACGTTCTTGAGATAATGGTCTTCTCATCATAATAGAGTTTCTTCACTTGGAGACTTTTGAGGGGTACTCCAACTTTGTTGACCACGACTTCATGATTATTTCTTCAATCTCTAATTGGGATTTTGAGATACAACGATCCGCCTCCTTTTCGGACTTGGATCTATTTATCCTCATACCTTGTTAGGGTCTTTTCGGATAGACTTCTCCATGATCTTTATGGGAGTTGATTGCTTTTCGTCGTGAGTCTTGATCCTTCATATAGACTTTAGGAATAATGCTTTTCACATCACTTTGGATCTTCAGCAATAAAATTGAATCCTCATGCCTTGTTAGGGCCTTTTCGGACTCGCCAATCTTCGCGCCCCGCTTCATAAGTTATGCCTTGGCTATGAACTCTTATCATTACCGAGCAACTTTTAAACGATCTTGGGCTAGAAGCTAAGTAACTTTTCAAATCGTAAGACCTTACTTATTGCAGATAAATTATTAGCAAGTGATGGGAGAATAGGCAAATAATTACACCAAGTGAGCTTGCGCAAGAATACCGACTTATAATTGACTCTATCATTTCTCGTCCTCCACAATTTAAAATCTCAAGTAATGAGACTCATGGACACTTAGCCTAATAAACCAGTTAAGGTCTATATGGTTAAGGATACTAGCTAGAATAAACTTGGGTAAGTCTATTCGGATTGAGTCAAAATAAACGCAACGGGCCTAATATGTCAAAGATTCCTAAACTAGCTACACCACTTTTATTAATATTTTTGACTTTATTGCGGAATATATACATATGAAAGTAACGATAAAAATTTAAAAATTACAACTAAATGGCCAAAGTTAATAAAAAATTTGAAAAATGCTGAAAAATAGGATTTTCCGGTTAATTGAAGGCATTTTCATGGAAAAGTCCACTTAAAACTTCGATAGAAGTCTCCCCTACACTTAAGATAAACATTGTCCTCAATGATTAAGCATGTGGGAAAAGTCTCCCCTACACTTATGACATTGTGCACGTTGGTTAACTCAAGTTAAGGAAGAGACGACTAAAGTGATCAATTTCAAATGTGAGTATGAAGAAAATTGAATCACGATAGTTGAGAGATAGAACCGGATTTCGGATAACACGGGAGCACGGTTCTTCAAAGATTTCCAAGATTGCAGTTATCCCTGTTAGCACATCACCACACAAACACAAACGACCAAAATAGGTCCTCCCCTACACTTAGGGGGTTAAAGGGATAGATACTCGGGCTGCCTCCCGAGGAGCGCTTGTTTTTGATAACCGAGTCACGAGCCTGACTCGACCCAAAATTAGTTCATGGGGAACGTGGTGAGGGATGGAATCACCTCTTTAGAGGTGTCCTCACCAAAGTACAACTTCACTCGTTGGCCATTCACCTTAAAATTTGGTCCATTAGGTTGAGCGAGCTCGAGAGTACCATATGGAAAAATTTGGGCGATGGTGAATGGGCCGGACCAACGAGATTTGAGCTTGCCCGAAAAGATTTTCAACCGAGAGTTAAAAAGTAAGACTTTGTCTCCAACATGGAACTCTCGGTTTTTGATCTTGGAGTCGTGAATGAGCTTAGTTCGTTCCTTATAGATCAAAGAATTTTCATAAGCCTCATTCCGAAGTTCATTCAGCTCATTGAGTTGGATCTTGCGTAGGTCACCGGCTTTGTTTATATCAAAATTAGCCCACTTCAAGGCCCAATAAGCCTTGTGCTCCAACTCAATGGGGAGGTGGCACGCTTTCCCGTACACAAGACGATAAGGCGTACAGCCGATAGGGGTCTTGTAAGCAGTACGGAAAGCCCACAAAGCATCATCAAGTTTATCAGCCCATGCGGCCCGATGCTCTCCCACGGTTCTTTCAAGAATTCGCTTCAGCCCTCGGTTGGATATTTCAGCCTGGCCATTAGTTTGTGGGTGGTAGGCTGTGGAAAGACGATGATTTACACCGTACTTAGCCATGACTCGAGCAAATTGGTCATTGCAGAAATGAGACCCACGATCACTAATAATGGCGCGAGGCACACCGAATCTAGCGAATAAAGCTTTCAAAAAGTTACAAACCACCCTTGCGTCATTAGTAGGCAAAGCTTTGGCTTCAACCCACTTGGAAACGTAGTCAACGGCTACAAGGATGTATTTGTTTCCTTTAGATGAAGGGAATGGCCCCATAAAGTCGATACCCCAAACATCAAAAATTTCACACTCTTGAATGAAATTCTGAGGCATCTCGTCTTTATGTGTGATTTTGCCTTGCTTTTGGCAAACATCACATCGTTTGACCATATCGTGAGCGTCACGGTATATGGAGGGCCAATAAAATCCCGAATCAAACACTTTCTTTGCGGTGTAGTTGGGACCAAAGTGACCACCGGTGGGTCCTTTGTGGCAAGCATCAAGGATGTCCGACGCTGCCGGTCCATCAACACATCGGCGAATAATCAGGTCGGCACATTGTTTGAATAGGTAAGGGTCGTCCCAAAAGTAAGTCTTGATGTCGGTGAAAAACTTCTTCTTTTGCTGGGACGTCAACCCTTCCTTGAGAATTCCACCCGCCAAGTAGTTTGCAAAGTCCGCAAACCACGGGGTTTCATTCGGCTTCGAGTTTATAGACATTAAGGTCTCCAAGGGAAAAGAATCATTGATTTCTTTGGTCGGATGATCCCATTGGTATGGATCCTCAAGTCTGCTAAGATGGTCCGCGGCTAAGTTTTCTGCTCCTTTTTTATCGCGAATTTCGATTTTAAATTCCTGGAGCAGCAAAACCCAGCGAAGAAGTCTTGGTTTGGAATCTTGCTTTGTCAACAAGTACTTCAGCGCGGAATGATCGGTATACACGATGGTGGTAGAAAGGACAAGATAGGGGAGAAACTTTTCAAAAGCATAGACAACAGCTAAAAGCTCTTTTTCGGTTGTCGTATAATGCAATTGTGCCCCAGTCATTGTTTTGCTAGCGTAGTGGATCGGTTGGAAGTGTTTGTTCACTCTTTGTCCAAGAACCGCTCCAATAGCAAAATCACTAGCATCGCACATCAACTCAAAGGGCAGCTCCCAATTAGGGGTAACCAAGACGGGTGCCTTAGTTAGCTTATCCTTAAGCGAGTTGAAGGCTTCAAGGCACTCTTTGGAGAAGATAAAAGGAGTATCTTTTTCCAAGAGGTGGGTCATCGGGCGAGCGATTTGGGAAAAATCTTTGATGAATCGACGGTAGAAGCCCGCATGACCCAAGAAACTTCTCACACCCTTCATAGTTGAAGGTGGAGGCAACTTTGCTATAACATCGATTTTAGCACGGTCTACTTCAAGACCGGCTTTCGAAATCTTATGTCCAAGCACGACGCCTTCTTTTACCATAAAATGGCATTTTTCCCAATTTAGAACAAGGCGAGTGTCTTCGCACCGCTTTAGCATACGTTCTAAATTGGCAAGGCAAGAAGAGAAAGAATCCCCGAAGACTGAGAAATCATCCATGAAGACTTCCATGGTTTGTTCGACCATGTCATGGAAGATAGCTAACATACATCTTTGGAAAGTCCCTGGCGCATTACATAAGCCGAAAGGCATTCTTTTGTAAGCAAAAGTGCCATAGGGACAAGTGAATGTAGTCTTCTCTTGATCTTGGGGATCGATGGGTATTTGAAAATAACCCGAGAAACCATCAAGAAAGCAGTAATATTCATTACCGGCTAATCGTTCAAGCATTTGGTCCATAAAAGGTAGAGGGAAATGATCCTTTCGCGTGGCATCATTGAGTTTGCGGTAGTCTATACAAACTCTCCACCCAGTAACGAGACGAGTGGGAATCAACTCGTTGTGTTCATTGGGAACAACGGTTATTCCGCCCTTCTTTGGCACACAATGGATTGGACTAACCCACGGGGAATCCGAAATAGGGTAAATCATACCCGCATCAAGAAGTTTGATAACCTCTGTTTTGATGACTTCATGTATTTTTGGATTCACCCTTCGTTGGCTTTGAATAGTGGGTTTATAGTCGTCCTCCATGAGAATTTTGTGTGTGCAGAAGTGAGGATCAATTCCACGAATATCCGAGATTTTCCACGCAATAGCTTTCTTGTGAGCTTTCAACACAGCAACGAGGCGAGTCTTTTCTTCATCTTTCAAATCCGTTGCAATAATGACGGGTGACTTCTTGTTGTCGTCAAGGAACACGTACTCGAGATGTGGCGGCAACTCCTTAAGTTCCAAATCCGGAGGATTTTCGACGGGAGGCGTTTTCAAGGTCGGAGTATCGATAGCAATGACCGTGGGAGATGGAGGCGAAGGATTGTCTTCGGTGAGAAGATTGTCAAAGAAACTCATGTCTTCATCCCCCTCGGTGGGAGAATCATTAGTAGCTAAATTCACATCTCCCATGGTATCGTCAAGATTGTTCCAGAATAAATCACTATCTCCAAATAGAGACAACGATGAATCAATAGAGGACACGGTCTCAACATTGGGAAGAGAGGTAGGAATACTTTTGCAAGCATCATTAAAGTGTTCTTCACAAGCCTCATCGAGAACGTCAATACAATTAACACTCTCATATGAATAAGGTTGTTTGGACAACTTTCCCATGTTGAAGACTACTTTGTCGTCACCCACTCTCATGATAAGCTCTCCGGCTTCAACATCAATAAGAGTGCGACCGGTCCTCAAGAATGGACGACCAACAATCAGTGGTACACGAGGGTCCATCTCATAGTCGACGACAACAAAATCAGCAGGGAAGGTGAATTTGTCGACTCCTACAATGACGTCTTCGGCTATCCCCACTGGATAGGCAACCGTACGGTTGGCCAATTCCAAAGTCATCTTGGTGGGGACTAGCTCTGGGAGAGATAATTGCTTCCAAACACTTAGAGGCATGAGATTAATACTGGCACCTAGATCTGCTAGGGCCATGCAATTCTCTACTCCCGGGAAATTGCAAGGGATAAGAAAACGACCCGGATCACCAAGCTTGGTTGGCAATTTCCTTAAGAGCACTGCGGAGCAGTTCTCATTAAGTTGGGTGTTGGCAATATCGAGGAGCTTTTCCTTGTCGCTCAAAAGATCTTTAAACATTTTTGCATATTTGGGCATGTGAGCGAGAGCCTCAGCGAAGGAGATATTAAAATTCAGTTGTTTAAACATTTTAAGAAAGTTAGAAACCTGAATATCATCCTTGCTCTTTTGCTTCTCTTTCCTCAACCTTGAAGGATAAGGTATATTGGAAGAAGAGGAAGGCTTTAGAGGAATAGGATCACTCACAACCACGGGTGGAGGAGGGGTAGAATGAAGAGGTGGAGAAATTGGGGAAGGAGAAGGAGGAGGAATAGGAGCAGGCGACTCGTTTTCCTTAGTCACAACCACCGGTGGAGGTATAGGAAGCTCGGGTTCCTTGGTACCTTTGCCACTTCGAGTGGTGATTGCTTTCATCTCCCCTCTTGGGTTCGCAATGGTGTTACTCGGAAGAGTACCCGAAGAAGAGGGTTGACTACTTTGGAAGAAACTAGCCATCATGTTCCTTAGATCATTGGTTTGGCTATCCAACGTATTTCTCATATCGGCTCTCAAATCATTTCCTTGCTTTACCAAATCAGCCTTCAAATTGCGCACTTCCTCTTGGAGATTTCCCACAATCACATCATTGGTCCTCATGTAGGTTGCAACCTCTTGGTGTAATGCGGTGGTGGCTTGGTTGGGAGGAGCATTGTATGCAGGTGGTTGGTAAGCAGGTTGTTGGTATACTTGATTGTTACGTGGAGGTGGTTGTTGTTGCTTGTGAGGTGGGATGTATGGTTGTCGAGGTTGTTGTTGTTGTTGAGGAGGGCGGTTAAGGTTTTGTTGTTGGTTTGGGTTGGTAGGAGGGAAACCAGGTGGTGAAAGATAGTTGTTGCTGCGGTAGCTAAGCAAGTTACGGTCACCTTGAGGTTTTGCTTGATAAGCGGGTTGTTGGTAGGTGCCATATGCCGCATTCACATTCTCAGCAGGGTAATCTTGGGTGGCGGTACAAGTTGTGTAAGAGTGGGGACCACCGCATATCTCACAAGGTTGGCTGACAGCGTTCACTTGAGCATTTTTGGCGTTGTTGCTGTTGTTGTTGCTGACGGTGTGGGTGACAAGCGATTCAAGAAGCGTAGTGATTTTGTCTAATCGCTTGTCACTGTCATTAGTGCTAGCACTAGCAACATTGGTCCGAACACTCTTGGTTTGCACACGAGATTTGTTCTCAATGATGTCCCAAGCAGCATTAGAAGTCTTAGCCAATAAATTACCCCCTGAGGCACTATTCAGTGAATCTTGGTCACTCATGCTTAAACCATTGTAAAAAGTATTAATTTGATGTACTTTGGTAAAACCATGTTGTGGGCATTTTCTTAAAAGATCTTTAAAACGATCCCAAGATTCACTGAATGACTCATCGTACTTTTGTTCAAAGTTTATAATCTCATTCCGCAAAGCGGTAGTACGAGAGGGTGGAAAAAAGTAATTGATGAACTTTGTTTCCAAATCCGTCCACGAGAGAATACTCTGTGGCGGTTCCTTAGCAAGCCAATGTCGGGCTTGTCCCTCTAAAGAAAAGGGAAAAAGTTGTAACCTTATCACTTCTTGTGGAACCCCATTGAACTTGACCGTGTTGGTGAGTTGTAGAAATCTCTTGATGTGGTCGTGTGGATCATCAATGGTGCGTCCCAAGAATGGTTGAGCTGAGACCATCTGGATAAAGCCTGACTTGAGCTCGAAATTGTTGGCGGCAATTGGTGGTATAACAATTGGATCCGTGTTGCCATCGACATGAGCTTGCAGCAGTTCAATCATTGGGCGATTATCCGGAAGGGGCTCATTGTTGTTGTTATTCATGTTGTTGAAAGGCGGGTTGTTGTTGTTATTATTGTTGTTCGGAGGTGGTATGTTATTGTTGTTTTGTACACCAGCCATGTCTAAGTTATCGAGAGGCTCGGGCTCTTGATAAGACGTGGATCGAGTGCGCATACACCTGCGAAAGAACGAACAAAGAGAAACAAGGCAAAAATATTTTTGGTTTTTATGTTTTTTACTTTTTAGGATTTTTGAAAATTTTCTATTTTTTTGTGTTTTTGAAAATTTTTATGAAAGAGTAACGTTCACGGGGAACGGATCCCAAAATCCAAATTCTCACAAAAAACTTTTGATCTTAACGAGAGGAGCCGGCAGCGGCGCCATTTGATACAAGCATTTTGCTAGGGTTCAATTTATTTCTCGGAATCCTCTCGAATTGATCTCAGTTAAAAGTGGAATGATTTGTTCTTGGTGACAAAAAGTGGATTTGGTTTTCTATTCTAAATAATTGAAGTGAATAAAGATTAAAGCCGGAAACAGTAAATACACACAATTAAGTGGTAAAGCAGAAAAATTACTCTTACTGAAAAATGCCCTATGCTGAAAATAACCCTTATGCGGAAAACATCCCTATGCGGAATATATGGCCATTCGGAAAAATCTGCTCTATTCGGAAAGTTGACATCTATGCGGAAAAACAAGCTTATGCGGAAAGTAATGATCTATGCGGAAGAATTATGCTATTCGGAAAAACGGGTCTATTCGGAATATTTGATGATGCGGAATATAGAACTCTATTCGGAAAAATGGCTCTATGCGGAAAGTAAGGACCATTCGGAAAGACAGCTCTTATGCGGAAAAATGATGCTTATTCGGAAAAACGGGTCTATTCGGAATATTTGATATTCCGAATAAGGGAAAATAAACTTGGCTATGCGGAATATTTTAAATATTCCGAGTAAGAGAACAAATAAAAATGATTCGGAATAAGTAAGATATTCCGAATAAGGCAAATAGAAGTCTCGCCTATTCGGAATATTTGGTCTGTTCGGAAAGAACTGGGATTCAAGAACAGTAACAGTAACAGCAAAACAGGGGGTCACGGTTTTAAACCCAAATCGACTCCAATACTTAAAAAGGTTTTACCAAACTAACCAATAATCACTAACATACCATAAGAAACAAACCCCACCAATAAAAACACTAAATCAACAACTTTTTAAGATCAAACTAAAATCAAATAAAAACTTAAGAACTTGCAAATAAAAATGATGAAGAACAAGATGAATAGAAAGATGGAATGGATTGATTAATGTAAAAGAAACAAGGTTAATGATTTAGGATTACAAGATTGAAAGAAAAAGATGAAAATCACCAAACTCCCTAATGGAGTTGGTGATGGAACGAACAAAGCCTGGGAAAGAAAGAAAAATGAAGCTAACTCCCTAATGGTGTGAAGGGAGTGTCTATTTATACTCCTAGTGGTTGGTTGGTGAGTGGGCTTTCTCCCTTTCTTCTTGTCTTCTCGTCTTTTCAGAAAAGTTGACGTTTTCGATTCTGATTCGGGATTTGTCGTCGATTAAATCCAACTCGTCTTTTAATTTCTTCGTTAAATAGACTTGAGTTTCTTCGACTTAAGAAAATCTTCCGTCTTTAGTCCTTTTCTTCGATAAATCTTCGAATAGGCCTAGTGACTTCAAATCTTTTGCATCTCTTGGACAATAGACTTTATCTTGAGTCTTTTTCCTTGATAAATCCCGCGCAATCCCGTGTTTTCTTCAATATTTATCCGGTTAGCTCTGAAAACACAATAAACACAAAAACCACGCATAATTCCAAACAATTGATATTAAATACGTGTTTTGGTCTTGTTTTAGCCCGAATTAAGTGGTAAAAGGATGGGTGTTTACACACCTATCACTGCACTTTTATTTTAATTGTTTTGCACATTTTACTTAAAAACAACCAAAAAATATTCTTTTTCACCAGAAACAACTGAGTCGTGCTTTAAGCCGGAAATCAATTCGTTAAGACTGGAACAACGAACTTTTCAACTAGTAAAATCTCAATATTAAAATGGCGCCGCTGCCGGCTCTTTTCGTAAAGATTAACGGTTTCTGTGAGAGACGCGTTGCTTTTTGGGATCCGTTCACTTGTGAGCGTTATTTTTCTTGCATAAAAAAAATTCAAAAAAACCATAAAAATTAAAAATTTCAAAAAATCCAAAAAGATTTTATCTTTATTGTGTATATATATTGTCTTTGTGTTTGGTATTCTTTTCTTTTGTTTTTTTCAGGTGTATGCGTACTAGATCTTCTAATTATCAAGAGCCCGAGACTCGAGAAGATTTAAGTATGTCAGGTGTTAACAACAACAATAATCCACCGCACCTCAATAATAACAACAATGTTCTTCCACAGCCCGATCTTCGGACCATGGAGGAGCTTTGTCAACCTACCATGTTTGGACGAGGAGGACCGATTGCGCCGATGCAAATCAACGCTCCGGAGTTTTCGTTGAAGCACCACATGATTCAGCAAGTGCAAACTAATCCATTCGCCGGAATGCCTGATGATGATGCCAACAAACACCTCGACAAGTTCATTATAATCACTCAAAGCATGAAGTTGCCCGGTGCTACAATGGATGTGCTTCGCCTACAACTCTTCCCACATACTTTATCGCATCATGCCGAGAAATGGTTTGATCGTCTTCCAAAGAATTCTATTCACACTTGGGATGACATGACTCAACGCTTTTTGTCGCGCTACTTTCCACCATCCATGGTCACGAGCCTTCGCAATCTAATCAGCGGTTTCATGCAAGAACCCGATGAATCTATTTTTGATGCTTGGGAAAGATATAATGTCTTGATTGATCGTTGTCCAAACCACAACATGCTCCCTGTGACATTAATTGATACTTTCTACAACGGTTTGACTTTTTGTGATCGTGATACGATTAATGCAGCCGCCGGTGGCACATTCATGAAAAGGAGACCCGAGGAGTGTAGAGAGTTAATTGAGAACATGACTACCCACCACAAAAATTGGGATTCCTCTGCTTCTTCAAGGAACAACCCGAGAGTCAATGTCTTTTCTACCTCAGCAAACCCTGATATGACTGAACTCACCCGCATGATGACCGAAATGAGCAAAAGTATCACGCTTCTCGCTTCAAACCAACAACAACAACAAGTTAAAGCGGTTGCACCTTCTTGTGAAACATGCGGCGGTCCTCACTCATACACCGATTGTCCTTCTACACAAGGAAATCCGGAAAATGTGTATGCAGCTTATGGTAATTATTCACCAGAAAATTACCAAGCTAGACAACAAGGGGATAGAAATTTGCTGAGTTACCGGTCAAACAATTACCTTTCACCCGGTTTTTCTCCTCAAAACCAAAACCCCGCCAACAACTACAATAGAAGCAACCAAATCCCACCAAGAGCTTCTAATCCTTATCACCCACCCACTCAACAACCCCCACCCATTAACCCCGATGTTGAAGCCATCATGAGAACCCAAGGTGAGCAAATCAAGAATCTACAGAGCCAAATTATCAATCTAAAAGGAGATATCACCAAGCAAGGAAATGAGATAAGATCCGAGCTTCGAGATAATATCCAATCCTCCTTCAGCAATCAAACAAATGATTTAAAGAATATGCTTGCTAGTTTCTTGCCCGCCGCTCAACCCTCTTCTTCGAGTTCTCTACCTTCAAACACCGTCACCAATCCACGAGCAAATGTGAGTGCTATTACTACCCGTAGTGGAATTACCATTGTCGATCCACCTATCACACCCCCATCATCTACACCTCCTCTACCACCATTTATCCCTACTCCTCCTACACCTAGTATTAGTGCACCATTACTGTCTCCGCCTCTTCATGACGATGTACCTAGGAAGGACCCTTCAACATCTCAACCTTTACCTGCTACGCCTTCACCTTCACCACCCAACCCTAATATCCCTTATCCCTCTCGTTTAGGCAATACCAAAATGCTAACCAAGGATGAATCTGAAGTGTCGCGCTATGTGAAGATGATCTCTCAAATGAACTTCAACATTAGCTTTCTCGAAGCACTTTGCCACATGCCGAAATTTGTCAAAGCATTCAAGGAATTGCTTAGCAAGAAGGAGAAGTTGCTTGAACTCGCCAACACACGCTTAAATGAAAACTGCTCTGCAGTCCTTCTTAGAGAACTTCCGGAAAAGCTTGGAGATCCCGGTCGTTTTGTGTTGTCTTGCGTATTCAACAAAACTGAAGAATTTACTGCCCTTGCTGATCTCGGGGCTAGTATTAATCTTATGCCACTCAGTGTTTGGAAAACACTATCATTGCCCGATCTCATTCCTACAAAGATGACTCTCGAACTTGCAAACCGCACTCTCGCTTACCCCGTTGGTATAGCCGAAGACGTGTTTATCAAAGTTGGCACATTTACCTTCCCGGTCGATTTTGTCGTAGTTGATTATGAAATGGACCCTCGTATTCCTCTAATACTTGGTCGGCCATTCTTGAGAACCGGACGTGCTTTAATAGATGTGGCCGAAGGTGAGTTAATCTTAAGAGTCGGGGATGATTCTAAAGTTTTTAAAATGGGGAAGCTTACAGGCAAATCTTTTAGAGACCGAGAATCAGTGAATATGATAAATGTGCTCGATGACTTTACCGTCTATGACAATCCTCTATTCGAGTCTTCCACTGATAATCCACTCTTTGAAGATAATGTGGATGATTCTCACTCTACTTTGGACGCTTCTCCCGTTTTTGATTCTCCACCGGTCTTTGACGCTTATGATGATGATAATTCTAGCTCAGATTCGGATGATTTTGATTGTACTTCTGAGTATCCCGAGCTGCCCACTTTCGATGATTTTGATGAGGCTGATACTCTTTCGAGCGATTCTTCACATGCTGAAGATCCTCCGTCATCACTCGATCCTACTTTGGACGATTACTCATTCGAGGAAGATTTCTCTGAATTTCTCAACACATACTTTCCTCATGAGAGTGATGCACCTCCTTTGGACTTTGAAGATTATCGTCTTGATCCTACTTTGGATTTGAAGAGCATTTTGTCCAAGGAGAAGAAACCGGTTGACACCGAAATCCGTTGCACTTATGATTTGACACCTCTTTGTCCCACTTCTGAGGACGAGGTTGTGCTTCTTTGCGGATCTTCTTCACACTCGGCTGAGCCGGAGTGCTATTTTCCCCTGAAGGAAAAGGTGTTCGATCCCGGTATTGAAGTCTTTAAGCCATCTCAGTATCCACCTGATGAAATAAAAGGAAAAATCTTTGGAACAATTGAAGACATGCTTGCACCGCTTCATACTTGCTTCCACCGTGCTCCATCGCTGCTTAAGGGAACCTTGCCATTTCTCTTTTGGCTTGCCTTGTTCGCCTTAAGCTCTTTCTTATTGATGGATGAAAACTATGTCTTTGATCCTGGTGGATTTGTTTCATGCTACTTCCGTTGATGATCAAGGTCGAGTCAGGCTCACGACTCGGTTAACAAAAATCAAGCGCTTCTTGGGAGGCAACCCATGCATCTATCTTTTCGCTTTCTTTACCATAAGTGTAGGGGGGACCCCTTGGATTGCTATTTCCTCTCCTCACTTCTTAATCAGGGATTCGAGCTTCAATGATACCCTCTTGATGATTCTTGACGACCCGTGATTCTGTGTTCTACTTCTTCCTGGTTCTATCCTAAACTCTTTTCGATTCACTATTTTTATATTTTCTCAATATTAAAATAGGAATCTCTTTAGTTGTCTTTTCCTTAGCGAGATTTAAACAACGTGCACAATGTCCTAAGTGTAGGGGAGTTTACTCCCACATGCTTAAACATTGAGGACAATGTTTATCTTAAGTGTAGGGGGACTTCTATCGAAGTTAAGTGGTCTTTTCCTTGTTTTTGTCCTCATTTTAACCGGAAAATCAATTTTTCGTCATTTTTCAAAATTTTTGATCTATTTTGGCCTATTAGTTTTTACCTTTGTATAGTTATTTTCTTTCTTTGCTAGAATAAATGTTTAATAAGTGGTTTTAATTTTCAAACGTTTTGAATTTTTTGACTCAATCCGAGTTTACTCTAGCTAGTATCCTTAACATGTTTAAGTCAAGTTTTGCTAGGCTTTTATTTAGGGAGCTATAAAACGCGAAAGTCTTAACCCTCACGGGTTAAGAACAAGAACTTTTCGCAAGTTCCTATAATTGATCCTAGAGAGTCGTTTATTAAGGGAACTTTAAAATGCGATTTCTAAGCTTGAAAAAGTCCAAGAATTTGCAAGATCCTATAGGCAACTCGAAAACCCAAAACTTTGATTTAATAGGCTAAGTATCCACGAGTCTCATTACTTGAGATTTTAAACTGTGGAGAACGAGAGATGATAGAGCCAATTATAAGTCGGTATTCTTTCGTGAATTTATGTGAGTTAATTATAAGCCTATTCTCCCATCGCTTGCTAATAAATTTATCTGCTAATAAATAAGGTTGTACGATTTGAAAAGTTACTTAGCTTCTAGCCCCAGATCGTTTAAAAGTTGCTCGGTAATGACGAGAGTTCATAGCCAAGGCATAACTTATGAAGCGGGGCGCGAAGATTGGCGAGTCCGAAAAGGCCCTAACAAGGCATGAGGGCTATGTTTTGTTGCTAAAGATCCAAAAGTGATGTGAAGAATCATTTATCGAAAATCAATATGAAGGATCGAGACACACGACGAAAAGCAAAAACTCCCAAAAAGTCATGGAGAAGTGTATCCGAAAAGACCCTAACAAGGTATGAGGATAAATAGATCCAAGTCAATAAAGGAGGCGGATCGTTGTATATCAAAATCCAAAATAAAGATTGGAGAAAAATGAAGAAGTCGTGGTCCATATATGAAGAATCTCTCAAATATTCCAAGTGAAGAAATTCCAATTATGAAGAGAAGACCATTATTTCATGAACGTCTCTCAAGATTTGAAGTATGAAGTCGCTGCCAAATATCGGCCCGAGAAAGGTCTCAAATCGCGAACCAAGTTATGCCAAGATATGAACTTTTTGATATCCCGAGAAGCAGTTTTAAAAGATTTGGTCCTTTAGCTAACTATTGATTAAATCGTGCACTTTATTTTCAGACTTAATAATTATCGAAATAAGTCAAACAATGCATCTTCGTGATCATTCAAGACAAATAATAAAATATAAGAGATACCCATAGGAATAAGGGAGTCTAAGTGAATAATTGGCCCACATGAGTTCGTGTTAGTCTACTAACTTATAATAACAATGATCTCGTTTTTAAGCTTGGTTTGGAGAAAGTGAAAAGTTGAGGATGATGATTATTCATGACATTTTCATAACCCAAGGTATGCTTTTAATTTCTTTGCTTTGCATTTTTATAATTTTCTATCTCTTTAATAAAGGCCAACGTGGATTGATTATGATGAAAAGTGTAAACATGCTTTGTAACTAATGCATTGCATGAGGACATTGCAATGGTCAAGTGTAGGGGATTTGATAGGTGTGTAAACACCCATCTTTTCTACCACTTAATTACAATAATAACCGGACCTAAACGTGTATTTTACGTCTTTTATGTCGGAATTATGCGTGGTTTGTGTTTTTGTTGTGATTTAGGACGAAATTGTGAAAAGTGGAGAAAACACGGGAATTCACGGGCATTCACGACTTTTATTGAAGAAAAAGATGAAAGACGAAGTCAAGAAGTCAAGAGTGGAAAAAGAACGGAAGTCCAAGACCAATTCTGAAGATTTATCGAAGAAAAAGTCGAAAGACGGAAGTTTATCAAAAGCCGAGAAACTCAAGTCTATTTTATTGAAGAAATTAAAGACGAGTTCAAAAGATATCCCGAGCCACAAGTCCTTAAAGTCCAAACTTAAAAGAAAGATTAGAAGAAAAGGACTAATGACGCAATTAATGAAGATTAAATGAAGGAATGACTTAATCTTGCAATTAACAAGAAATGAAGGAGGGGAGGAAGCTTCCTAATCCTCCCCTATATATAGATTAGGATTGTTAATCATTTCTTGTTGTTGGCTAACTTGACAAATTAGCTCTTCCACATTTATTTTATGCACATTTAAATACTTGTCATTTAATTACCTTGTCTTGCACCTTAATTACCATTTAATTCAAGTAAGTTTTTTCTTTTTAATTCTTGTCAAGCTTTATCTTTATCTTGTTAATCTCATTCTTCCTTTCTTATCCTTGTGTTGGTTTGTTTATGATCAAGTTCTTTATTTTTGGTTGATTTGATTAAAGTGGTTTTGATTATTTTGATCTTTATTGTTTGATTTATTGATTTGGATTGATTGTTTATGCTTTATATTTGTCTATCTATTTGTTTGGTTTAATCTTTTCGTTGATTTGGTTAAGTTTTGTTTAGATCCGTATGTCTTTATTGTCCGTGTTCTTCGTTTATCCGTTACTGAGTTTTGCAGGTTTCTGATCCCAGTATTCCGAATAGAGGGTCTTTCCTAAGTGGTCTATTCGGAATATTTGACTTTCCGAATAGAAGTAATCTTTCCGAGTAGGGCTTAGATATTCCGAATAGTTCAGTTATTCCGAATAGGTGACAGACTTTCCGAATAGGCTGGACTTTCCGAGTAAAAGCAATATTCCGAATAGGAACTTTTATTCCGAATAGAGGATAGTTTTCCGAATAGACAGAATTTTCCGCATAGGAGGTATTTTCCGAATAGGGTGGACTTTCCGAATAGACCAAATATTCCGAGTAGGACTTCTTTCCGAATAGGGAATATTCCGAACAGAGCTTTTATTCCGAATAGGAGGCATATTCCGCATAGGGACAATCTTTCCGAATAGGGCTATTTTCCGAATAGGTGACAGTTATTCCGATTAGCCTTTATTCCGAATAGGATATTTATTCCGGATAGGGAAATTTCAGTTTTTAGTTTTCTGCCTTTTTATTTTTAGCTTTATTTGCACTTTAAGTTTATTTGCCTTAGTTTAAGTTTTAGTTTAGGTTGCCCTTTAAGTTTGCCTTAGTTAGATTTAAGTTTGCGTTATTTACTTTATTGCCCTTTAGTTTTAGTCGCGCCTTTAAATACTTGCACTTTATTTTTATTAGACTTAGATTCACTTTAATTGCACCTTTTGCTTTAATTGTTTTGCACCTTTAATTTTCAAAACTACAACGACACATCTTTATTTCACCAAAGTTCAACTGAGTCACACATAAAACAATAAAGTTTTTCAATTCGAAGAGAACCACATAACGAACTTTAATTAATTTTTATATAGGGTGTCAAAAGCCTTGTATCAGCTTATCACCCACAAACGAGTGGGCAAGTCGAGGTTTCAAACCGAGCATTGAAGAGGATCTTGGAGAGATCCGTTGGGGAAAACCGATAATCTTGGTCGGATAAGTTGGACGATGCTTTATGGGCCTTTAGAACCGCTCATAAGACGCCCATTGGGTGCACTCCTTATAAGCTAGTGTATGGGAAGAATTGTCACTTGCCAATTGAACTCGAACACAAGGCTTATTGGGCCCTAAAGCATTGTAATGATAACATGGAGACCGCGGGAAAACACCGGAAAATGCAATTAAATGAATTGGATGAATTAAGGGATATTGCTTATGAAAATTCATTGATTTATAAAGAAAAGACTAAAAAGTTGCATGATTCTAAAATAAAAAAACCGGGTTTTTAACATTGGGGATCAAGTTTTGCTTTTTAACTCTCGATTGAAAATCTTTTCCGGTAAGTTGAAATCCCGTTGGTCCGGTCCATTCACCGTGACTCAAGTTTTTCCTTATGGGACCATCGAGCTAGCTCAAAATGAAGGCCCCAATTTCAAGGTGAATGGACATAGATTGAAGCACTACTTTGGCGGGGAAGTTCCATCCTTGAACTACCTCGACCAAATCACCTTCCCCAATGATAATTAGTATTGAGGGGATCGAGTCGAGCTCATGACTCGGTAATAAAAAACGAGGTGCCTCGTGGGGGAGTCCCATGCTTATCTTATGTACATATTATCGCTTTCTAATGTAGTAACGTGTGGGGATTTGTGCCCTTCCAACCTTTGTTCCGTGGTTGTTTGTGAATTGTGGATTTTAGATAATCATTATCTTCACGATTGGAGCCTCTTGTGTTCGTTTTATGAGAGCACCCGATCATTTGCTTTGAAGACTTTCTCAATATCCATGATATATCCCTTGATGTTCTAACCTTAGGTTTATATCGCACTTCATAAACGGCTTTAAATTTAACGGTTACACCCTTTCCATGCTAGATTAGGCATTCGACTACGTCTCTAGTATGGGGGTGTTTGCACCCCTAGACTCGAAACGTTGAGGACAATGTTTAACTTTAGTATGGGGGGCGAATAGATATTTTCCTTGCCAAACCTTCACGCTTTCCAAAGTTTATCTTTTTGTTTATCGTTTTGTTGCAAAATAAGGCTAAAAATGGCCAAATTTTAAATTTTTTCTCATGTTTTATAAGTGTTTGAAGACACGAATGTAGGTTTTCCGATGGCGAGAATAAGAGTCATTTTTTACTCGACCGTGCGTGTTAAGGAGCACTTAGCTTTGATTCCTTAACTTCACATTAGGCTAAGTCTCTTAAATGAGGACGAGAAATGATAGGGTTAATTATAAGTTACTATGCTAAACGTAGAGTACTCGTATTCTTTCAAAAACTCATGTGTTCTCGTTGTTTGCTTATTCTCCCTTCGCTTGTAAATATTTTTTGCTTAATAAATATTTACTTAGCGGTTTAGTCTTGATTGTTGGGTTTCTAGTCTTTTCTAGTAGCTTCCGTGTAATTAAATTGGGAAGACATTAAGGTATCGCCAGCGTCATGGTTTTGAAGTATTAGCACCCGAATAATCAAAAGCTTCACCCAATAATAAGATTTCAAGTGCTCACCTAAATCAAGCAAACAATTTGAAGCCCAAAAGGCCGAAAAATCTTTGCAAAATTGAAAGTGAATCAAACTTTAATCTTTTAAGCTTTAAAGATCCAAAATTCGCCTTAGCGTGAGGATATACGTCTTTGGCTAATAAAACCACCGATGAGGTGGATAATAAAAGGCAAGGCAAGACCGAAGTCATAATAAAAGCTTCATGGCGAAGTTGAATAAAAGATGGATGTAAACCAAAGATAATAAGGCCCTTCCGTTAGGGGGAGTATAAAAGTCTTGGTAATAAGTCTCATGTTCAAAACCGTTATAAAACCGTGTTTATCGATCCTTCTTGTTGACTTAATTTTTTGACATCGTTGTCTATTAGGAGGGGTTATTAATGTGATGGTCTTGGTTACACCTTTAGGACTCTATTTTTAGACCTAAATCTCTATTATCGCATAAGTCAAACAATGTATCCTCGTGAAACATTCAAGACATAATAAAATATAAGAGATACAACTTAGGATAATGGGAGGATAAATACGTGATTAGGGCATATGAGTAGTGTTAGCATTACTAACTTATAATGACAATGATCTCGTTGCACGCTTGGCATGGAATTAGGGTGAAAATCGAGGACGATGAAATTATTTCTAACGAAGCATTCACGTGTTCTTGTTCCATGAACCTAAACATCTCATTTTGGGATGAAAATCATACATTATGTCTAAAACGCAAGTAGTAGCAATAGTAGTAGTGTAGCTAGTTTATCATTCAATAAAGTGAATAAAAATGAATTTTGGAGGTGCTACAATACTTTATTCTAGCATTGCGTGAGGGCACGACAATGGTTTAGTATGGGGGAGTGATGAGACTGCTTTTATACATAGTCTCATCGTCCAAAAAGGGCTTTAAATGCATAAAATATCATGAAAATACCCCAATATATGCTTGTGTTTGTTGCTTGTGTATTTTAGGTACGGATTTTGAGAAAATGACAAAAGATCACAAGAATCATGCAAAAACGAACACGGGAAACGAAGCCGCACATTGAACAAAGCCCTAATGAAGAATTTTCCAAAGAAGAAACCCTTGAAGATTTGAAGATTTATGAAGAAGGGTCCTCCAATATTGAAGAATTGACACTTTATACCCTTGTATCTTCATAATTACAAGATTGGTCCCTAAAGTTTGTCAAAATTGCAAAAAGGGCCCTCCACTTTAAAGAATTGGCAATTTTAGTCCCTCAACAAAACTAAAATTTCAATATTAATCCTCCTCAAAGTCAAACATACCAAGAAGGACTCCTAGTTACAAGAATTACAAATTTGGTCCTTTGAAAATATCAAAATTACCAAAAGGTGACACGTGACCCACTCAACCAAACCCACCAATGAGAGCTCTCCCTGGCTCCACATCACCAATCCACTCACCAAGCCGTAACTAACTAATTATTTATTAGTTAATTACGCGCTAAACATCCCATTTAAACACAAAAGAAGATCAAACCAGTGTTCTTGGAGTTCATAAGCAAATTTGGGTATTTGCTTAATACTTGATAATACCCCTTAATTCACTCCAGATTTGTGATTAAGGTTAGACTAAACACAGCCCCACCTTAAACCCTTGGCCACGTCACCATACCAGCTCACATGATAAACCCTTCTACACCACCTTTGGGGAAAAAGCCAAAAGAAGCCAGGGAATCAACAGCTCATATTCCAGCTTACTCCTTAAGCTTGATATACACCATTGGATGCATATTCACACTTGCCACCTCCACAAAACGCCAATTCTCAGTCACATGTTCAAGATTCTTCAAGCAAGACAAAGGGCAATTTGGGGACTTCCATAGTTAGGGTTTCACGTTTTTTAGCTTACTTAGCTCATTTGTATGCCTATATAAAGGCCTTAGGATGCTACATTATTTCTTTGCTCTTGAATTTTCCTTGGTTCACAAATCTGTAAATCATATATTCATTAATGAAATGTGTTTGAATTTGGTGAAGAAAACTCAAGTGCCATTGTTGTTTACTGCTTATTATTGTTACTTGTTTGCTAATCTTGAATCATAAACCTGTTTTCAAAAGAAGTGTGCAAAAGTTTGCACATTTTCCACTTTTCTTGATATTCTGCTAAGTCTAGTTCAAACCTTGGAATTCTTGGGCTATAAAGCTGATCATAGCATCCTGATATTGAGTTATCAAGGTGTGGTGAAGCCTATAACTTGGGGATAATCAAGTGTGGGGAACTAAGGTTGCATTAATCAAGAATTTTTCATCTTTCTGTTTTGATATTTGTGCTCTTAACTTAATGATCATGAAAGGGATTATCTTAATGCCGCCGCGGGTGGTAATTTTTTTGTGTAAAATGGTTGAGGAAGCTTTGGTGATAATTGAGAATAGATCTAAGGTTTATAGTCCTCGTAGCACGTCGAGTGTTCGTAAGGCTTCGTCTTCGGCTTCACCTTCTTTGTCTAATACCATCGATGCTTGCCAAATTGAGGCGAACTTGGAAAACAAAATCTTTGATAAGCTTAAAGGTCTTCTAATTGAATTCAAAGTTGGAGAACCAAGTGCTCCCGCTACGGCTAAAGCGGTTGAGGTTTTATGCATGTATTGTGGTGGAGGTCATGATTTCTCCGAGTGTATTACCAACAGTGGTAACACTTCGAGTGCCTACGCGGCCACGGGAACTTACAACCAAAACGGTCAAGTTACCCGCTCCAATCAATTGACTCCACTGGGTTTTGGTTCAAATCAAAATGCTAACAACAACTATCGCAACAATCAAGTTGGTTCCAAAACAATTACAACAAAGGAAACTATGGTAATCAAGGGGCTAATAATCAAGTTTCAAACAAAAATCAAAGTGATTTTCAAAACAACAAGAGTTTGCAAACTTTGAAAGATCTTCCAAATGAATTTGTTGAATACGCTAATGGGAACGATGCTAGGTCTGACAACATTCAAAGAGAAATCATTATCCTAAGATCCGAGTTTAAGAACGACTTGAAGAAAGAGTTGAAAAATGAGTTAGCAAATGAGCTTAAAATCCATACAAACAAGATGGAAGGAAATGTAACTAGGTTACAACAAAACCAACAAAAAATGGAACAAGGGCAACATGAAATCAAGCAAGAAATGATTAAGGCTGAGAAGAGGCAATCCATGTTTGAGGACAAAATTTCATCTATGTTTGAGGCAATTATGTGCAAACCGTCTTCAAGTAGTCTTCCTAGTAACACCGTATCAAACCCTAAGGGTGAGATGAAAGTGATTACCACACGTAGTGGTAAGACACTTAAGGAACCGACTCCTCAACCAATTTCTCCTACGGAGGATGCAATTGAGGAAGAACCCGAGGTGATGGTCGAAAAGGAGCATATCCAAATCCCACGAAGTACCGCTCATGCCACACCTACGGTTGACCCATTACCAACATTGGAACCCGAGATTCCAAAGGCTATGCCTATGCCTCAACCCACACCACATTTGCCCTATCCATCGAGACTTAGAAAGGAGAAACGTCAAGATCGCGACAATTATCAATTTGAGCTTTTTATGAAAATTTTTCGTGATTTGCACTTTAATGTGAGTTTCGCCGATGCTTTGGTCATGATGCCTCGATTTGCCGCTAACTTTAAGAGTATGTTGACATAACACTCGTTATACCTGACATTAAAAACGTAAAACTTAAATAAACATAACACTCGTTGTTTTTCCAAACTTATAATTTAATAATTATACTCACTACGAGAACGTGGAATTAAATTAAAATGTTATACCTTTTTACAAACGTTATTTATATACATTATATAAATTAAATATGTTTAACTTATAAAAATAAATATATTAATTATATTTATTTCATTTCACTTTAAATATATATAAAAATTCCTTTTATAAATATTTAAATTACTTTATAAACGATACAAGTACGAGGATATTAATTAAACAGATTAATTAATTAAACAATATTATTTATTTTACACTTAAAATACATACTTCTACAACTTGTACAACGATGAACTAAATTACAGACATCGTAATAAAATGCTTAAAACCAGTATAAGCATGTAAAGACTTGTTCTGAAACTTTTATGCATTATGTTATGCATTTACTGAGACCTTGTATTTATTTAGGCCATTGACTGTATCGTGAGCATCACATCAGATTATCTTGTGACTATTTGTTGTACTACTGCGGTGAGTTCATGGCCTCACTTTTTTATATTGACAAACTTTTAAATTCTTTTATGGGGAAGAAAACATGCAACATATTTTATTTGATGGACATAAACTGAACTACGAAACTTTGATTACATTTGCCTATTGTAGATGAACCCGCATGACCCGTGCATCTGAATCTGTTAGAATTATTGAATTGCCCGAATGTTATAAATAGATCTATTTGGGATTGACCATCCCCATCTAGGTGAGTAGCGCTCACTGTGCCTAGGCCAGGACAACAGATGTTTCACATGTCAGAACTTATTATTATTAGGTGCATTTAATGCGAAGGGTCCTCATTTGTTGAGGACTTAACTGTCAAGTCTCAGTTTCGGGCAATATGGGAATGTAATTACTTTTAAGTGTTGATGCTTTGTGCATTACTACTTTAGTGAATGTTTATTGTCCAAACTCATTTTATTAAACCTGTGAATTCACCAACTTTATGTTGACTCTCTAAGCATGTTTTCTCAGGAAATTGAAGCAGGTATTGACGTGCATGGAATCAAGCATCATGATAGGCTGCATTTATAGAGCTCATCTGGGGTTTTATAAACTGGGGAATGATTCCAAACGCTGAATAATGTTTAAGATAATTTTAATAACATTTGCACTTTTATTCATGTAATAAATGTAATGATAATCTTTTATTTGTTGCTCTACATAATATCTGCTGTTGATCCACCTACGTGACACCCAAATATTGTTTCCGCTGCATTTGACTCAATTTGGGGGTGTCACACTAGCTACTTCATTACGTTCACTGATAATTTCAACCGTTATGGTTATGTTTACCTTTTGAAATATAAACATGAGGTGTTTGAAACGTTCAAGGAATTTCAAAATGAAGTGGAAAACCAACTCGGCAAGAAAATCAAGTTTTGAGTTTATGGAACATTTAAAGAAATGTGGCATTATGTCGCATCTCACACCTCCTTACACGCCCCAAAATAATGGAGTGTCGGAAAGGAGGAATAGGACTCTATTGGATATGATTCATTCCATGATGAACTCAACTACTTTACTAAAGTCCTTTTGGGGTTATGCTTTAAAGTCTGTTGCGCGCATTCTCAATATGATTCCAACCAATAAGTTCGATAAGACACCATATGAGGTATGGCATATGAAAGCTCCCAAGTTGGGGTCGTGAGGCTCTCATGAAGCAGGATGCTCCTGACAGATTATACCCCATATCAATTAGGTGTATTTTCGTAGGATACCCAAAGGAAACGATGGGCTACTACTTCTACTATCCACTTGAGAACAATATATTTGTTGCTCGAAATGATGATTTCTTTGAGACAAGTCTCATAGATCAAGAAGCAAGTCAGAGTACTCCACTGCTTGGAGCAAGTGGGAGTAATGACGACTTAGAAATCATCGAAGATGTAGATACATTGCCTTCTGGTAACACTAGCGAAGTACATGATGAAGTTTCGCATGAAAGTGTAGAACCTAAAAATGTAGACGTTCCCGTTCGAAGGTTCGGTAGGACGCCTCAAGTGTCACATAGGTATGGTTTCTATGTAGACGCTAAAGAGCATAAATTAGGTGATGATAGTGAGCCTCCTAATTACCAAGCGACAATCTCAGATGTTAAGTATGATAAGTAGCTTGAAGCTATGAACGCGTAAATTCAATCCATGAAAGATAATCATGTTTAGACTTTGATTGATCTTATCGCGGGCGCAAGAACCGTAGGATGTAGATGGATTTATAAGATAAATACCGACATTAATGGCAAGATACACACTTATAAAGCTCGTCTTGTGGTGAAAGGGTACACTAAAACTTACGGGCTAGATTATGAGGAAACCTTTTCTCCGGTTACAGACATTAGAGCTATTAGTATTCTCTTAGCCATAACAGCGTTCTATGACTACGAGATTGGGAAAATGGATGTTAAGACTGCCTTCTTAGATGGGTACCTTAGTGAAGATGTTTACATGGTGAAAATTGAAGGTTTTGTTGAGCTAAAGTATCCCAACAGAGTCAGTAAGTTGCAGAGATCCATTTATGGTTTGAAGCAAGGTTTTAGAATGTGGAATAAAAGGTTTGATGAAGAAATTAAAAATATTGATTTCGTTCAGAATCCTGATGAGCCATGTGTATATGTCAAATCTAGTGGGAGTAATGTAGCATTCCTAGTCTATATGTGGATGACATATTATTCATGAGAAATAACACTTCAATGCTTCAAGAAGTGAAAATTTGTCCGAGTAATTGTTTTTCTATGAAAGATTTAGGTGAAGCTGCATATATTCTTGAAATTAAGATCACACGAGATAGATCTAAGAGGTTGTTGTCTTTAAGTCAAAGTGCTTATTTTGATAAATTCCTAAAGAAGTATAAGATGGATAAATACAATAAAGGATTTGTTCCAATGCAAGAAAAGTCAGACTTAAGTAAAAGCAAGGTGCCATCACACTTATTCAGGTGAAACGCATGCAGAGAGTTCCCTATGCTCCTCGACAATTGGTTCTATCACGTATGCAGTAAGATGCACTAGACCCGATGTTGCGTTTGCGCAAAATTTGTTAGTAGATTCAAATAGAATCCGGTGAGAAACATTGGACTGTTTTTAAGACCATTCTTAAGTATCTTAGGAATACTAAAGACATGGAACTTGTTTATGGGGCTAAGAAAGATAACGAGCTTCATATTGAATGTTGTACCGATGCTAGTTTTCAAACCGACAAAGACGATACTAAATCCCAAACCGGGTATGTGTTTGTGCTTAATGGTGGAGTCGTGGACTGGAACAGTAGTAAGCATAACATTACTGAAATGTCCTCTACTGAAGCTGAATATGTTGCTACTACTGATGTTGCAATGGAGGCTGTCTGGATAAGGAAGTTTATTAGTGGTCTTGCTGGAGTCATGCCGACTAATAATGAACCTATGGAAATGTTGTGCGATAATTCTGCAGCAATTTCCATTGCCGATGGTCCCGATATCATGCGGGGTGCTAGACATTATCAATGGAGCTTTCACTACATTCGAGAAGTTATCGAAGATGTTGAATTGTCATTAACAAAGTTCACACATATGACAACGTCGCAGATCCTTTCACAAAACCAATGCATTTGAATAAACATTTTGAGCATGTTGAGTCTATTGGTCGTGTTCGTTCTGCTAGTCTCATGTATATATGTAATATTTATTTTATGTGTTACTATTTGGACAAGGGATATTTAAGCAATTGTTATCAATAATTGAATTAATTTTTGCCAGAATATTGTTTTAATTTCTTAATAATTGTATCCTATATTTTCGTGTGTTAATACTTGAATATACTATCTGCACTTAGTGTATTATATATATTCTAAATTTCCATTGTCGATCATTAATATGGGAGTATTAATGAACTAAGACAAATATGAGGGTTGGTTGTATTTTGGAAATATATAAATATGATTCTTTCAAACTCATATATTATTCAATGTGGTTGAATAATTGTACTACTCCAACCGTGTAGTATTCTTTATGGATCGATGTTATTAAAAGTCTATACATATGGTAAGTGTTGTTATCCTTATACTTGAGATGCAAGTGGATCTTTGCATGGATGGATTGCATTTCTTGATTTAAGTAAACACCGTGTCAGTAAAATGGACAATTATAAAACTTATTTCAGAAGTGTTAATGACATGTGTAAAATATACTTGTAGTCAAAATGAGATTTTGTTCCTCCATGAATGGAGTATGATACATATCAGGGCCCATCGTAGGATTGTTTGGATGTTTGCATGGTCGTGCCCAAATCATAGTGAAGTTTCCTTTTACATTTGGTAATCTCGATTAATCGTTGAAACGAGAAACAAAATGTTAATACATGAAATGACATATGATCCGTATTCATGATTAACTGTATCAGTAACAAAAGGGATGCAATATTAAAATACCATAAAGGCTGAGCTAGTTTGCCAAAAACCAAACTCAAGTGCTCTTGGGAGCATTCATAGTGTTCTTAGGCTATCTATCAATGTTAGTATTAAATTACGCTACGAAGAAGACTTCCGCAAGTGATAGCTGTTGGGATGTGCCTAAGTCATAGTTAGTATTTTCTAGGGCCGGAGTACGTGGGGCTAAGGGGTCACACACTTAGACATCGTGATCATTTTTTATTAAGTTATACAATATAATATGACTATATTTATTCTGTAAACTTATTTTGATAAAAGTATATACTTATCGGTAATTAATTAATAATAAAAAGTTTAACAAGAATCAATTAATAAGACTTTAAACTTTAAATTAATTAATGTAATTACACCATAAGTAAAATAAAAATTCAAAAAGTCAAACCAAATATCTCATAGAGAGGTATTCGGCCGACCATAGAGGAAAAGAAGGGAGTAAGAGATTTTTGATTATAGAAGGTTTATTACTTGGAGGTTAAGTTATAATCTTTACCTTAAATAAACCTAATACTCAACTATATGAACACATGGATTAGATTCATTGTTTCATAGCATTGAACCAAAAATCTCTCATCTCTCTCTCTCTTGAAGTCAACGACCAAACACACCTAAGGTGTTTTTATGGTTTGATTTTTATTAAGTATTTACTTAATCAAGATCTAGCAATCGAATGTGGTTGATTGGAGTGTTGTGTGGACTATCTTAGAGAAGATCTAACCTAATCTTTGGGTTGTTTGGTGAATCAGTTTGGCTTATTGGAATTAGGGTCTAGTTGATTGATTAATTGTGTTCTTGATCACCTGTTCTTGGACTTTAGGTATGCTTTCTTTATGTTTATGTTAATTACATTATATGCATAATTATATTTTAATGCATGAATATCTGATTCATTAGGTTGTTAAATTCTAACAGTAAACTCTACATATCCTATAAATACCCACCTTTTACAACCATTACAACCATTTTATTCACTCCTGCCTTTTTTGGTGTCATCAAGCAACAAAAAGGAGCACAATTAGTAAGTTCGATATAGGGTGAACCCTTAGTGTAACTATAATGTAAATTAAAAAAATTCGTATATATTTGTAAATTCTTGAGTTGTCATATCAAATGATACAATCAAATCAATCATATCAAAAGCATACCAATAAATAAACTTTCTTGTTGCTACTTGATTTTGTGTACGAGGCAAATTGATAGATAATTTTCTCTAAAAATTTATTGTTAAAGCAAATAACTAAACAAATGTATTAGTATCTAACGAACTAGAAACAAATGTAACTTTGACAAGCATTGGGTCACAAGTGTCCGAACGAACCTCAAAACCAACAACAGTCTTATAAGGCAAATCTAGTACACTAGGCACATCAACACATACCGATTTTCCAACGATAGGATTCCAAGTAACAAATGTCTTTCGATACTCCTTTATTGCATAAGCATAATAAGTCTTGAGAGCTAACTATAGTTGGTCGGTTAAGTAGTTTAAGTTGCATGAAACTATAACCGAAGACTTTAGTTGTGAGAATGTCACATCATAATCCACAATCGAAACATATATTTCAACAATATTATTTATTGAATCATTGTATCTTATAAGTTAACGATGATCTTGTGGTTGAGTGAAATGGGTGACATTGTAATAAAAAATAAATTTAGAGCTATTGATAATAACCTTTCATGGTTTTAAGACGATTTTGAATTTAATAAAATTTGTGCTAAAAATATCATTTTTTTGTGAATTAAAAAAAATGTATAAAACTCAAAATTAAAAAAACACCAACATACCCAATCCTGTGAAAAAATTCCGATTTTTTTGAGAGCTTTAAACTTTGTTTTTTTTTAACTCTTTTTACGAATATTTTTATTTTAACCTCCAACAAATAATTAAAAAATATATGTACGATAGCTTTTGTAAGTTATGAATCTATTTAGCAGTTTATGATTATGTTTCACAAAATAATAATCATATTAGTTATGTGTGAATATTTTAACAATCATTTTGATTTTCACTTTTATTGAAATATAATTTTGGGATTTTTAAGAATATTGTAAGTGGTGGCAAAGAAAAAATATAATACGTAGACTATGTTTGATAACACGTAGCAGTAAACAGTTGTATGAGCAGAAATAATAAGCGCAATAAGCAGTAAGTAGGAGCAATAAGTAATAGCTCTTTGTTAAATAAAGTATTTGGTAAACATAGCAGTTGCAGTAATTATACACTGTAAATTACTTAAAAAGACATGTACGTACTAACATAAATGTTATTTAAATAAAGAGAAGAAGCATATATGTAATTTGAAAATCAAAATATTAACGGTTAAATCTATATGCTTGTTGATAAAACATTTTGAATAAGAGCAATTATACACAATTCAATCACTAATCACTTTTTGCCAAATAAACATGTTATTTAAACTACTAGTCGTTTGCTGCTAATTGCTCAAAAATACTCTCAAACTCTCGATACCAAACATCCTCGTAAAAAAATTGATTTTGACTCGATAAGTTGGTTCATAACACATTTTCAAAGAGGCTAATTGATATCAGATGCTAAAAAAGAAAAAAATAATGTTATAAATATACATACACTTCACTTATTAGAGGGTTAGGTACGGTTGAGCCGTGGAGCTCAAGTCGTGAGTAAAAAGGTGTGTCACGTCAGTTTTTTTTTCCAATAAAATCAAAACACCCCATAATCTAGCAAACCTTCTTACTGGTTAACACCAAAATTCTGGTGTTATAACGGCCCCGCTTTAAATAAAAACTAATAAAAAAAATAAAAATAAAATAAAAATAAAACCCACGACTCGAGTCCATAACATAAGCCATGGTACAATTGACTGCTTCATAAACTCGTGTTATGAGCCATAACGTCGGCTGATAGTTACCAGCCAAAACTCCATAACTCAGCCCACGATATAATTAACTCAAACAATAAGCTCGCATTATGGTGACCAGCCAAACCATGACTCATGATACCGTGTGCTGTTAAAATGTGAGCTGAAAGAATTTGACACCCTTTACCTGCCAAGTGCCTAGCAGTATTTTGCAAATAAAAACACAAAAACAAATCCAAAAACAACTTGTCACTAAACCACCTCTCCACATGTCACACTTCCATTCGCTAACCGCACCTCCCACGGATCGCAATCCCCACCGTCCATCAACCCCTAATCCAACGCCCAAAAATTCATTTGCCCACCCTTTCATTTCACCCATCACCCAAAAACACAACCCAAAAAACAATATAAATAACCCCATATCCCATCCTCACATCCACACAAAACAAAACCATCAAAACAAAGCAAAAACAAACAAAAAAAACCCAAAATTTCAAAATTTGAAAAATGGAAACAGGTGGAAAGAAAAAGGGAGCAGCAGGAAGGAAAGCAGGAGGGATAAGGAAGAAGTCAGTGACGAGATCTGTGAAAGCTGGCCTTCAGTTTCCTGTTGGGAGGATTGGAAGGTATTTGAAGAAGGGTAGGTATGCGAAGCGTGTCGGGACTGGTGCTCCTGTTTATCTTGCTGCTGTTCTTGAGTATCTTGCTGCTGAGGTATTTTTATTTACTTTTTTTTAAAGGTTAATTGATTTGTTTTTCAATTAGGTATTTAGCCGCGCAGTTTGTTGCTCGTTTGGCTTACACAATTATGTAAATAACAAAATTGATGTTGATAAATAGATCTAGTTTCACATGTGTATTTTTATGAATCTCAGATCCCCAAATATTTTTTTCTAAAAGAATAAGTTTTGCAATTCAAAAAGGGCTAATGGCGTAGCTTGTTGCGATTCTGCCCTAATAAAAATTGATTTGTTTTTGAATTGGTAAAGGGATGAGGTTTTCGATGTTTATGTTATATATTTTTGATTCAGATGTATGTAATGTAAGGGCCAGTGTTTTCTATCATACCATTGCCACCTGAAATTAATATACTACGTATGTGCACAAGTTAAAAACAAACATAATCATAACTGTGTTAACCTTCTTACTTATTGCAAAATGACATTTTTTCAGGGTAAATCTTTTTTTAGGGAGTGTTTGTTTCGGCTTTTAGCTTATATGGTTTTGGGTTTATGTTTTTGTAAGCTAAAACTTTTTGGCTTATATAAGTTTATAATGACATGATAAACTTGTATAAAGCCTAAAAAGTGAGTTTATGAAACATATGCCCAAAATCTGATAAGGTATGAGCTGGCTATATAAGCAGAAACAAACACCAACCCAGAAGGAAATGTGGGCAATGGTTTAATTAAAATATAACATTTGAATCAAATTTTGTGTTGCATAGTAGTATTGAAATAAACAATAAACTGTATTGTATAACAAGAAAAAAGTAAATAATATTATACGTTTTGGTGTACTTATGAGATTGATTTATGTGTGAATTTGGGAATGTGGTTAGGTTTTGGAGCTAGCTGGAAATGCTGCTAGGGACAACAAGAAGACAAGGATCATACCAAGACATGTTTTGTTGGCTATAAGGAACGATGAAGAGCTTGGAAAGCTTTTGTCTGGTGTGACGATTGCTCACGGTGGTGTTCTTCCAAACATTAACCCGGTTTTATTGCCCAAGAAGAATCTCGCAAAGGAACCTGCTACCAAATCTCCATCTAAAGCTACCAAGTCCCCAAAGAAGAAAGCTGCTGAGAAAGCTGATGCTTAGTTGAAGAAGAAATGTGACACTTGTTGTATGTACTCAACTTATTTGGCGATGTAGGTTGACTTGAATTTTATCCTGTTTTAGGGTGTAGGAGAATTGTATGTTTGCTTTGTTTAAGTTAGGACCTAGGTATGAAGAAGAATCTCTCTTTTTCGTTATCAGAATTGTTATTTTCCTAATGTAAGAAAACGTGTAAGCATCAATCTTAATGAATACTACATTTGCTTGCGAAAAATAGTGACTCCACTTGTTTATGTTCATTTCTCTGATTAAATATTTGACGTGGAGACAAAAACATCCTTGCATAGTATGGATCTTTGTATTTCAATCTGTTATGGCACTATTAGAGGAGTTCATTTGAAGAAATTGTTGTATAGTAACAAAGTCCCAATAGCTTTAGATGATCTCTTGTGATGACGATGTTGCTTTAGGAGTTGAATATTTGTTGACATTGTTTCACCTGTTGTGTTCAAGGTTTGGTTCTTACTTTCTAGTTTCTATTATACATATTACTTAGCAGGAGTTAAAATTCAGCTGAATATGAATGCATTTTGCAGTTTGGTTGTATTGTGATTTGTGAGTCAACTTACTTTAATACACTTGGTAGTTTGTATTTGTAATATGGCTTAATGTGTGATAACATGGACGATAAACTACTCGTAACACATGGAAACAAGCAGTCTGAAAGCATATAAAGCTTAATTTACATTTACATGATAAACTGGATCAGTTGGGGTAAAAATTACGACAACTGTTCTTCATGGTTCTCGTACGTATGCTGTTCTTTCTTCTTTACCGCTCATCATGCTTATAAGCTATTGGTTCAGTACTGGAGATAAGTAATCATAACTCCGGGCTATCAAAGTAATTGTTTTAGGATTAGAACAAAAACCGTTTTATTTGACCGGTTTGACTGAACCGGTGACACTTTTGGTTCAACCGCCGGGCCGGTTTTCAAAACAGTAGTTGTATCGGTATCTAAGACGGTTTGTTCTTTGTTGGCAACTATACAAAATAAAGTATTCAAATAAAAAGATCCCACAGCCAACCCACCTTAAAAAAAGCGAAATCAATGTACAGAATTCAGACAGAACACGAACTGATTTGACTTTTTCTCTTTGCATTTGGTCCAAATACCGTTTTTCCAATGGCTAATAACAATCCACAACAATCAGGCAGGTTTCACCCTTCTTTGTTTTTTTTAAATATAATTCTGCTTATTGGAAATCTTGTTTCTTGATTTTTGGTACTATTTCTATGACAAAGATTTTAACATAATAGGTTTTTTTTATTGATTATTGGTTGTGATCATGGTTTTAGCTTCTAGTTGTATTTCATAAAGCCCCATTTTTCTGACTTATTTTGAAAATTTATTTGCTTATATGTTTGTTTCGGCTTATATTCCTTATTTGGTTTTGGTCTTGTGTTTCATAAGCTCGCTTTTTGTCCCGTATTTCGAAACTTCTCTGCTTATATTAGTTTATCATGTCACGATGAAGTTGTATAAGCCGAAAAGTTTGAAAATAAGCCACAAAAAGTGAGCTTATGGAACATAAGCCCAAAACCAAATAAGCCAGATATATAAGCCGAAACAAACACCAAAAGGCCTAGGTATTAAAATAAGCTGAACAAATGAGGCTTATGAAATATAATCCGAAATAAGATACGATGATAAGCTAACAAATAAGCGTAAACAAACATCCCTGGCAACTAGCGTTTAGTGTTTATCTTTTAGAATTTTTTGCTTATTTGGCAACAAGCTTTAAGGATTTTTTTTCCAATGCTCCGAATGGAACACTAATGGATGTGCTTTTATCTTTTAGAGAGCTGAAGTGGTGCCAAAGCCGCCACGTAGGATTTTGGGGCTTTGGCACCAGAAACCCTTTGGCACCACATTTACGGGGGAGTGGTTGACACGAGAAGGGGGAGTGGTTGACACGAGAAAAAGTGGTGCCAAAGGAGTATAATGGGCCCACAAATACCCACTTTTATTACTAAAAAACAAAAAAAGAAAAAAAATAATAATTAAATCCTTTGGCGCTGGGCCGCTGGCTGGTTGGGTTGGCGCGAGACCCTTTGGCGCCAGGTGGGGAGTGGTGCACCAAGGATGAACTGGCGCCAAAGGCTACCAGCCCACCTAGCAGCTTACCGCTCCCCTTGCTCTAAAGCATACTTGTTTACACTACTATATAATTATGGATGGAGCTTGTTACCAAATACAAGTATTAAGCAAATGATACCCCTAGTTTTGCCAAACATGTGTTTTGTTGTGTTAGTCACATAAGTCAGAACATAGTTTTTGTTTTAGGAACACTTTTATTATAAGTATTAGGGGGTGTTTGGGTTGCTTATTAAAAATATTTAATGCATTTAGGTTGTTTGGCATTCTATATCCAAACTTTTTGTTTGGTTTATAAAGGGTAAATTGAATAGTCAGTAATGACGTTCAGAGTTGCTTGTTAAAAACTGTGTATTTTACCATTTCACACCAAAAGTTATTCACTAAGGATGAGATGGTGCAGGAGCGGGTCGGTGCCCTTAATGCTAGGTTTTGAAAAAGACTTTTCATGTCATTCCCATTTAGGTGCTCTTAGATATAAAAAATATGTGATGTGTAAATTAGTGTAATTGAAATGATAGTTTCCATAATGAATTCTTAATACACTTGAAAATAAAGAAGTGAGCAACCTCAAGAACACAAAGAATGTATGTAGTTTAGTGGATCGACTTACGTCATGAGCTGGATCAAGATATATATTTCTGTAATTACATGTATCCCTTTAGTTTATTAGAAGGACCGCTAGCTAAATTCTTATAAGCAGGAGAACTAGCTACATAGTATTATTTGGCATTATACTCATTTGATACTTGACGCTTTACTTTGATGTAAAACCATTTATTTTGATATCGATGTTTAGAATTTATGTTCGTGATTTAGGTAGTGGTCCACCTCCAAAACCATGGGAAAAAGCAAGAACATCATCCGGACCGGCCCCTTTTAAACCCTCATCACCTGGTAGCACAAGTGATGTAGTCGAGGCTTCTGGAACAGCAAGACCTGGCGAAATGGTACCCGCAAATGATGCATCGGCAGTTAACACAAATGCACTTGGGAGGCCTGTACCCTCTAGGCCATGGATGCAACAAAACACATATGGAGGTATTTGTAGCTCTATCTTCTTCAGATGATCTTTATACTCGTCTTTTATGCTAAACACATTGTCTTAGTAGGACCATGGTCCAAAATAGATACTCACTTAGAGGTGGGTGTTTTGACCGGTTTACTTAGGATTGAGTCGATTGGGTTATGCATATGCTTTATCTCAGACTGGTCAAAGTCAGAGTGAGCCAAACTAAATTGTTTAGCCAAAAGGGGAACGGTTCAAAGGGGTTGGAATTCTCTTCATGTCTATCTGTCGTGCATACAGTTGCCTAGAACGTTTTGTTCATAAATTTAGATTATTGTTGTAATAGGCTAATAGCATTGTACTTGTACATACAACTAGCATGTCAATGATATCTCGAAATGGTCAAAAATGTTATTGAGTCAACCAACCTGGCCCTGTACTGAAAATGACCATTTTTAGCATGCACATACTTTGTGCTTTGTGGTGTTAACCAACCCGCCCGGCCAACACATCTTATTGTTGAAATTAACAGTAAGGGGTGTTTGGGATTGCTTACTGGAGCTGCTTACGCTCTCTGTAATAATCAGATAAGCAATTTGATTAATCAATCCCAACTCCGAAGCACTCTCATAAGCCATAACCACTGATTTCCTGTATTAATTCACAACATATTTTAAAAGATACCCAAAATACCCCCAAAACTTATAGTGGCTTGAGAACAAGATTGGTCTAATTTCTCTTTCATTAATCTGCATGAATATTTATATGTTTATCTCGTGTCTCAGGTGCAGGTTATGGGGGTGGTTTAAATTATAATTCAGGATATGGGACAGGAAGTTATGGTTCTTATGGTGGATTAGGGGCTACGGGATCCTACAATACCGGTTTATATGGAAGCAACATGTATGGGGGAGGAGGAGGTTACGGTGGCCTTTATGGTAGTAGTGGTGGCATGTATGGTGGGACAGGAATGTATAATAATAGTTATGGAGGCACGGTGGGTGGTTATGGTATGGGAATGGGCGGCGGTCCGGGTGGTCCTTATGGTGATCAAGATCCAAATAATCCGTTTGGTGCCGCCCCTTCATCTCCTCCCGGATTTTGGATTTCCTTGATGCGTGTGGTAAGTCCGGAAAATGCCATCTAATAATCATCATTTCTTTGCATTGTGAATGGTTAAATACATGCTAGAAGCGATTTGTGATATATGGATCAGAAGTGGCAAAATGGGTGGGTTTGGTAAGGGGTCAAACATATTTTGTATGATTGAAAGAAGTAATGGGTTGTGTAGGGTTAACATACAATCCTAAGAGGGAAAAAAGTTAGGGGTGCTGTGTGCCTAGTTTAATCCTAAGGATGTGTTATTTTTTTGTAAGAGATAGTGAATGAGAAATAGATAATAAGCAGTAATGTTTGAATATGCATCTAGCATTTACAGTTGTAGTAACCGCATAATAAGATGTTTGTGTGCTTGTAAACTCCTGATTATTTTACGTATCCCCATTTTATTCACCCTGGTTCCTAGGTATGCATATACGTATTGGCAGTAACACTGTACATATTTTTGGGTTTCTCTCAAGTGAATTTATGTTTACTTAAACTTATAATTCAAGCTTTTTTTACAAGGAATAATTTTGTCTTTTTGTGCATGATTTCAGATGCACGGAGTTGTAACATTCTTTGGTCGGGTAGCAATGCTGGTAGACCAGAATACTCAGGCGTTTCATATGTTCATGTCAGCCCTTCTTCAGGTATTTGTTGTTATTGTGTTTTACATTCCTTCTCGTTACACTCATAAGGTGGCAAAATGGTTTAATCAGGTGGGTTGGGTCGGGTACAATAGGTAATTCTTTAGAACGAGTCAAAAGTGGTTGGGTTGACCCACCAATACTTTATTTGCTCTTTTCCTTAAAATCATGAGTATTAAATTATTTGATACTAAAATAAAGCAATGTGGAGGGTTGGAAATGCTGAGTATAGTTTGGGTGACTGCGAAACCGTTTGATCTGTCCACCTTTTTAGTTTGGGTGGCTTCTTAACCGTTTGGACCCGTCCCTCTTTTTAGTTTTTCAGAATTCATCCATTTGATACCTGGTCAATAGAGCCACTAAATGTACTTGTTCAAAAAAATATATTATTTTCTTAATTGTACGATCTTAGCTATGATTTTGTCTATAACTATTTTAAAATTTTACCCTTATGAATATATGTTTTTTTTTTAAAAAATATTTTCAGATAACTCATGACTGTTGATACTGTTTACAGTTGTTTGATCGCTCAGGAATGTTATATGGAGAGTTGGCTAGATTCGTGTTCCGGCTTCTGGGCGTTAAAACAAAGCCCAAAAAGATCCACCCCCCTGGACCTAACGGACCCCAGGGTCCTCAAAATTTCAACGAGCCACCAAAGGCTGCACCGGCTGCTGGTTCCTGGGATCGTGTATGGGGAAACAATACAAACAATTGATTCCCTTGAAACAACTGGGAAATGTGAGCTGCCATTGGCTGTTAGACAGGATTTTGTTCTTATTTTAGCTCCCTTTTTTTTCACCGACTTCATGATCTTCTTGAAGTCATTTTGAAAGTTTGTGGGGTTACTGTATTTTTGAATATCAAGTAGTTTTGATAAACAAATGAATTGAAACGGAAAATATAAATCTTAGAGCAACAATATGTATAACAAGTATGATATCAAGCCAACCTGATCAGCTGGTTAAGATTACTTAAACTAGATCATGTTTGTTTTAATAATTTCTTACCTTTTTCAAATTTCACATGACTACTCAAATGGAGAAAAGCTCATAGTTGGCCCCTCAGTCCGATTTTGAGACCAAATCAGTTTCAAGCTTAGATACTCGTGAGCAGAAACATGAACAACGAATTCATTTTGCCGGCAAAACATCTTTTACAACTAATTCAAACAATGTATTATCATAGCAGAGTCAAACACATACATATATAACGTTACTGCTAATCCGGTAAATACCAAGCCACATTCAAGTTTTCACAAGGAATGTGTAAAACTCAGGACAGAACTGTAAAACATAACCAAGACATTAGTTTACTGATAAGAATTAGTAGCGACCAGTATCCATGGAATGGTAAAAAATCAGTTTCCGGTATGGTACATGTCTGATCTGAACGGTTTTTTTCCTGTTATTTCAATTAAATCACTAGCCAAAATAGGAGTCGAGTTACCAGACCGGTACTACGCTATTCCGTTTGTACCAGCACGACCCTAAATGTTACCAACAGCAATCAATAATGAAGAAATCAACGTCAGAATTAAACAACGAAACGATTTATGATTATTTGCGAACACGTAGATACAAAGGACTCAGGTTTATTAACTGGAACAACAACGCACAGGAGATCATAAAGAAACACGACAACATACTCGCCAGAAGCACGAGTCATACACTTAAAAACCAAAGACAAACATTTATAAGCACTGGACGATAGAAGATGAACCATTCCTAATGGCTAGGTCCATTTTGGCCATTTTCTTCCACGATTTCCACGATTTCAGAAATCTGTTCACTTCCAGTCCTTTCTTCATTCACAATATCTGTAGGTTGTATCGCTCCAATCTTCACAACGATCTTTTTGTAACTGGCTGACCCAATACTTGAGTCACAGACACATGGAGCAACCTGTCCCTCTTTATATCCATATCCAATATGAGCACCACATTGACGACACATGAGTTTGGTCTTTGACCCATTGCGACCCACTGAAATAGGAAGGCAAGACACCTCATGGATTTCGGTGAAGCGACTTGGGTCAATGGATAGGAAGGTGAGTGAACCTTTCTTGATGGAATCACGGTATTTAGAGGCTGCTTCACACGTCCTCTTTGAGGATGACAGGTACAACTGGTATCCACACGCGCCGCAACTGTTGGAACATCAAATGCACAGGTCACCAAGTAAGTGGTTATATTCAGACTTGGATATGTATATAATTCTAAATCGAGTTTAGAAAATGAAAGATAGAAATGTATACAGGTTATTATGTGAATCTTTTATAGCAATAAACATGATAGATTCTACTTCATAAGCACCAAATCTAAAGCTTTGTGTAAATACACTTATGGAAGTTAACTCCTTCAGGCCGGACATAATTAGCTTTAAAAATGAGAAACTACAAGCTTCACTTTTTATGTATGCTAACTTAACGATTAGCAAATCCGGAAATACCATAATTAATACTAATACAAACGACAAAACATTTTCTAGGGCATACGCCACCAACTTGACTAGCTATACGACAGCACTTGATAGTAACTCAATCATAAGCAAGAGGAACGTCACATGTATCAACATAAGCACATTTTGTGTAGGGTAAAATCAGATTACATTGTTTCCCCAAAAGGCTAATTAGTATGCATAATAACCAGTAAAGGAATTGCAACGATTGACAGCTCTAGTGACCAGAAGTTAATGAAAACAAAATCAATCCCAAATGAGAAGCACCGTTCATCTTCACTCCAACAAACCCTAAAATAACTGTCTTTAATTTACACGTCAATCAAGTGAGAAAATGTCTTTTAACACATGAGGTTCGCATCAATTTGACCTTCACCATTATATAGCTAAAAAATAATTTATAACCGATTCATCCACATACCTTTTAGTCTTACGGTTTTGTATATGCTTGTAAACGTGTTAACATGAAATCACAAATAGGCGCATACAAGATGAAGATTACCATAAGCATTCTCAAATTCATAAGAATCTCTGGATTCCAAAAGATACTAAATGTTCACATAGACTTAGGGTTTTAACATTGCTCTTTAAGAATATGTTTATTTAATTATTGTGTTCTAATTTGTAAGACATTTTTTTTAATGATTTGATTATGTTTTTATTCAATAAATATTATTTACATAGTAGGAGAAACCCGTCAAAAAATGATAGTTCAAAACTAATTAGTATTCCACAATTTAGTTACAAAATCAACAATCAAACCCGTCGAAAATTAGCAAAAACAAACCACAATTTTCACTTCAAAATGTACAAAATGTAGAGAAAAGAAATCACACTAAAACCAAAACACAATCAATCAAATATTTAAGGGTTTACAAGTAAATCAAACTAAAAAAGAATGAAGAAATTTAAAGAAAAAATTATCACCTGTAGGAAACATCATGAGACATCTTGTTGAATGATGAAAACAACAATGGTGGTGGTGGTGATCTTCATGTGATGAGTCTTACTTGCTATTAAAAGGAGGTGTTGGTAACGGTTATTAATTGTTGCTGACGACTGATCACTCTTACTTGTTTCAATTGATCTTCATTTCTTCCTGAATTTCCTTGAAAAAGTTGTGGTTTTTTCTTACTATTACGTAATGGTGCATTGGTGCGTTCGTATGAATGATGTGTTCTTGTTTAAGGTTAACAAATAAGCAAAAATAGTCCATAATGTTTCACAGTTTATCATCTTTTGGCTTACTAATATACGGGTTTTAAGCTTATCGTCACACATATTAATACGGGTTTTAAGCTTATCGTCACACATACTTAAATAGGCTAAAACCGTGTTATAAGTTGGTGTCGCACTTTAAATTTGTTTCTATCAAGTAATGTTTTTTTTGAAATTCATGTAGATTCAAAAATTGATTTTTGCTATAAGTTCGGTGTAGTACTTGCACCAACAAAATATCAAACCGGTTAATCTTAGGCGTCGTTTGTTTTTTCAGAGGTTTTACCTCTTCATCTACAAACCATGTCTACAAGAAGAAGAGGTGCATTTAAAGTATTCATCTACATAAAAAACCGTTTATTTTTTATAATCTTAAAGTACTTCTTTCCTACTCTTTTTTCTTTTTATATTTTTCATTAGTTCTTTTGTATGTTTTTGTACGTTTTGTCAATTTTTACGTTTTTGTACATTTTGTATGATTTTTACGTTTTCATATGTTTTGTTCGTATTTTGTAGCGCTGAAAACGCTAATACCTAAAAAAACATATAAAAGCATACAAACACGTAAAAAATAAATTAAAATATACGAAAATGTATAAAACTTAAAAACTTACGAAACAAACGAAAACGCATGAACACGTGAAATAATAGAACGAAAACGAACGGAAGCGTAAAAATGCACGAAAACATAGAAAAACGTACAAAAGCTTGCAAAATTGACAAAAAGTAAAACACGAAAAAAATGAAAAAAGCATAAAACATATAAAAACGTGAAAAAATACGAAATGAATCATTTCGGTATAAAAAGTATAAAAATATAAAAAATTGCAAACAAATATTAAAGGTGATGGTGAGATGTGAGTGTTGAAGAAGTGGGAAGAAGTGAGAAGAAGAGGAAAGAAGATGTCTTCATGGTTGAAGAGGGGAGGAGTGCTTCTTAGCACTTATGTCTGCAAAAAAACAAACAAATACCTCTGCACGCCTGTAGAGGTTTGCAGGCAAAAGAGGCTAGAAGAGGTTTTTTTTTAAAAACAAACGAGGCCTTAGCCTTTTACTTTAAAATACATCCAACGATCCAGATTTAATGACGATGATATTTTTATAATTTGTCATATCACAGAAAACGCCATTGTTTTCTCATGTATCTCTTCATTTCATCTTCAAAAAACACACACCATTGTTTTATCACCCTAAATTGAATCTAGCGAAACCTTAACTCATTATCCTTTTAAATTGATCAAATCTAATCATATAATATGGATATACAACATGAATTAAGTGCATCTAGGGTTGATTAATTGCTGAAATCATCTTTGTTGCCGGTTGTGGACTCTGGTATATATTTTCTTTTATTTCGTTATATAGTTTGTATTTTTGTGTTTATTTAAGATTTTTAGGCTTTGTTGGTATTTTGGTTAATTATTGTGTGTGTAAGTAGTGTATGTTGATTATTTGGTTGGTTGATTATGTTTTGCTTAGCTTTATTTTGATTTTGTCATAGATTATTTTTTTAATTTTTTGTTTTATTTTAGGGTGTGGTAGTTGGTACAACTACACTTACTGGCAGGCAAGGCTGTCAAGATCGTGATCTTACCTGAGATCGTTTTTTTCTTTGCAAGATCGAGATCGTAAGATCGGATCGAGATCTTATGATCCTACTAGTTTATCATGTTATGCAAGCAGTTGATAAACGAGTCAAACTTTTTTTTATTTCTACTCATCATCAAAGATAAATTTATATAATATCCGCTTAAAAATGTCAAAGATCAAATTTAGAATACCTAAGTAAAAGTACAACAAAAAAAAGTCAAGTCTCAGTCGTCACATTCATGATTACATAACACGCGTATATACGTCTCAAAACAAAGTACATCACTAATAATTAAAACTACGAAAAGGGTTAAAAAAACAACAATTACCTATAAGAAACTTTTTGCTTCAGGCACCAAGAACATGAGAAGAACCTTAATTTGTTTACGTAATTTGGATTTAAATAAAGCAGATAATTATGTTTACTGATTAAAAAAATAAGAAAATTAAACGTAAATACTTGTATTTATCTTTTTGGGCCTAAAAAGTAATGGGTTAGTAAGTATGTAAGTGACTAAGTTGGTAACTTGATAATTTGATAAACTCGTATCGACACGCGATCTTACGTGCAATCCTACACCGATCTTACAATCCTACCTCTGATGCGATCCTACATCGATCCTACATGATTCTTCAAGTGGGAACGTAAGATCGTACGATCTTACGTGTAAACTCGCGATCTTGACAGCCTTGCTGGTAGGTGTTGTATAGGTAAGAATTTTTTGGTGTTGCTAAAGGTAGAGTTCCTCTTAAGGTAGAGTTCCTCTTACTAGTAAATTTGGTGGTATAGGTAGACGTAAAGGTAGAGGTAGAGGTTCAGCTGAGTAAGCGGATTGCAAGTGAGGTGACTTTGAAAGTGACATATGGTGATGGTAGATGTAGATGTAGAGGTTGTAATGTGTTGAACCCTAACCGGGTGTCTGAATTTGATCCTAATGTCGGTCAACTAGTTACTTATACGGATAAGATTATTGGCGATGTATTTACGGATGTTTTGAAAGATGTTACAGATGCAGATGTTGGTCATGTAGTTACATGTAAGGAGTCTCATCTTTTGAATGTTAATGATTCGGTCGATAACAATAAGGAGTATGATGTTGTCACTAATAAGAATAAGGTGTCGGTTCATAAGGGCTCGGATTTTGTAGTGTTAGCGGATGAAGGATCGGATTTTGTGGTGTCGGCGGATAAGGGGCTGAATGTGTTGGTGTCAGATGATAAGCCGACTCTGGCTGATAAGACGGCTCCAGTTGATAAAGATGCGTCAGCCAAGGATGTGCAGGTTAAGACGTCTATTAAGTCTAAGAATTTTGAGGTTAAAGATGTGCAAATTAAGACGGTTGTTAATCCTAGGTATAGTATTCCGGTAGTTAAGCCTACATTTAAGACAACTATTAAGCCGAATGATAAGCTGGTTGTTAAGCTAAAGGATAAGCCGACTGTTAATCCTAAGACTAAGACATCTGTTAAGCCTTAGCCGGCTGTTAAGCCTAAGGCTAAGGCACCTGTTAAGCTTAAGCCAAGTGTTAAGCCAAAAAAGAAAGTGATTAATAAGAAGTTGGTAGCGAAGAAGGGTAAGAAGATTATGGAGTCTGATGTAGGTTGTGATGAAGATGAAAATGATTCTTCTTCTTCAAAAAAAATTGAAGAGAAAGAGGAAGGATTCTTCTGACTCAGATTCTTGTTTATTGGTGAAGAGAATTTGAGGTTGTTGTTTAAAAAATGCGAGAGATTAAGAAAGAAAATATTGATGAAGAGGGTGTGTCAAATAAAAATAGAAACTATAAGAAAAAAGAGTTGACTCCAGAAGAACTGGCACACACATATTATCTTAAGCATTTTTCTACTCTTCATGCAAGGGCGGTGCTTAGTTCTCTCTTTTCTGCCATCCGTCATACGAGGGTTGATATGGCAAAGTTTTTGTCTTATGTTGGTTTAGTTCATTTGAGAATTTTTCCATCGATGAAATCCCGTCGAGGTTGGGAAGGTACTGTGTTTCCAATCTTAATCCAACGAATTTTAAGTTGAGTTTAGATAGTGGTGAATCGATTATTGTCACTCGTTTGGAAATACATGATATTCCAGTCATTTTTGTTGGTGGTTTTCTTTACTTTCACTAGATTAAAGACCAATGGATGATGAGTTTGTTAGGTCGTGGGTCGGTCAGGTTTACCCTAAATCTTGGAAGGAAATACGAGTGGGTAGGGGTGCAAACGAGCCGAGATTTTATCAAGCTATTCGAGCTCGAGCTCAAGCTCGACTCGATCGAGCCCAGAGCTTTTATTGAGCCTAAGCCCGAGATCATGCCCAATAATATGGCTCGAAACATATAATGAGTCGAGCTCGAGCTTTTGATAGCACAACTCGAGCTCTTATCGAGCTTTTTGAGCCTTAATAAAAAATATATTTATATAAGTAAATCAATGTTGATTTGAATATTAACCTAATTATAAAGGATAACTCTATAAAATATTGAATAATTTGATGATAGTCGTTATCATAGTTCAATAAAACATAGAATTTGTGGTGATGTGTAAATCTTAGTGATTTAATTGTTTCATATATAAAATTTCAAACTTTTCAAGCTAACCTCTAGCTTTGTTCGAGTCCTTATCGAGTCTAGCTCAAGCCATAACAGTTAAAGCTCGACGAGCTATCGAGCCAAGCTCGAGCCCACCTTTTATGTTTCAAGCCGAGCCTGAGCCCTGTTAAGCTCGGGCTCAACTTGACTTGATTACACCCCTACGAGTGGGTGATATAGCTTCGAAGGTGGCTGTTGCCCGAGAATGTGACTTTTTTAAGGTAAACTTTCTTACATTGTTTAACAACACGATGGGTAGGGTTTTCACTTAGAAGGGAGATATTTGCTTTGATGTTTTTAGATGACTACGCGAAGATTCTGTTATTTCTCGGATTGATTGATGCAAATACATTTATGATTGCCTTAAATACAACTCGATTCTCGAGTACAGTGTGCATTACCTTGGTCTATTTACCGTCCTTGTTAGAAGTTTCCAAATCTATTTTTTTAATCGTGCTTGTGAATTTTCATAATTTCTTGTTTCAGCTTTTGTACTTTGAGTCAACAAAGTTCAACAGCTTTATGAATCCTCGCACTCTAATGCATCTTTAATGAAACAAAGATCTAAGTTGGAACTTAAAGAACATGGGTTTTTAGAACTTCATCCTGAATGGAATGATGTTGAGGTTCAATCGAGTGACCTTGTTTATGGTTTTAGTGCTATGATAGCTTCTGAGAAAGAGGTTTGATATCTACATTTTATTCATATTAAAATCAAAAATAGATGCGAATCACGTAGAAACACATGTGACTCACACCAAAACACATGTGATTTTTACAGGAAACACGTGTGATTCAAATTGAATCACATGTGTTTCAGAACATTTTACTCGTATTATTTTTGTTTAACTACAAGATTTGTTTGATAAAGCTCAACAAAAGTTTACTATTATGTGTGCTAAAAGAGTTTTTCTAAAATGATTTTTAATGAAAGTTGTAGTAAATTATCCTCAATATGAAAGTTTTGTTGATCTTCACCAAGAGTATTCTCAAGTTTTCCAAGATCCAATTGATTTTGCGTGTCTTGAAAGTAGTTCAAAAGATGATGGCGATGGTGGGGGTAATGAAGATGATGACCATGGTGGAGATGAAAATGATGGTTCATGGTGGAAATGAAAGTGATGGGAGTGATGGGGGTGATGATGATGTTGATGTAGGTGGAAATAACGGTGAATAGGGTCATGTATTTAGCAAAGAGTTTCACAATCTTCCATCATCACCAGTTGTTGAACCATCCGTTGGGGAACAATACATTGTTGTAGAACAACCAAATAACGATGATTAGATCATAAGTGTTGTCCCGATTTAGATGATATAGAAACAATGAGTTCGTGTTTAGGTTTGTAGTAGCTGAATTATAGAGAAAAAAAGAAAGAGAAAGAAAGAAAGAAAGAAAGAAAGAAAATAATAGAGTAGAAGCTTGACCTATCGTAGCGTTGAGAGGCTAAGTTTGGTATATAAGAATACCTATAAAATCTTAGAATTTTTCCTAACAAAGATATATATTTTATTATATATATATATGAGTTTGTTGAAAATTTGAAAGGTGGTCATGAGTTCACGTGAGGACCGTATGAAAGCGAAGTATCCCTAGTTGTTCGTGAGTAATGGTAGTGAAACCAAGAGTTAAATCTCGGTACGAGATTTCTAAAAGGAGGAGAAACTGTGACAACTATGGTTTATGAAAGGTTAGTTATAACCTATAAGACGTCGTTATGCGTGTTATATTATATGTTTCGTGTGTTATGTGTGTATGATATGATAATCTTGTGAGATTAAAGTACATGATTGCGGATCATGGTACTAGTGGTGGTGAAATGATATCACATTGACGTTTTATTTTAATGTTTTCATCGTTTATGTAACTTGCGTGTACGTATTACGTATAACATATATTTATTATATGTAGATATTATGTATTTATTAAGTTTTTAATAAACTTACTATTTATAAAAACTTTTGGAATGAAATGTTGGTAGAAACATTATCAGAAGGTTTAAGGTTTTAAGTTTAACTTTCAAGGTTTTATACTAGAAGGTCTAAGAAGTAAACAAAAAATATAGTAAATACATAAAAAGGAAAAAAATGTAATTAGGGGTGTCATAGGGTAATTCGGCCGACTAGAGGGAGGGAAGGGAAAATAGGAAGCCCGATTTGACCCAAACTTGTTTTTGGTAATAATCCTTTGATAAAAGCCTATAAATATAAACCCCAATAGACTTCCTTAGCCTTTTGGACCCTAGACCGGTCAAACAAAGAAGAAAATAAAAAACCCAAAATATCTTTTAGGGTTTAAGGTATGGTCTCTTATTAGGTTTGATTCTTTAATTATTCGATTACCGTAATATTGATATGATAGAATTAGGTTAATCAATTAGGGTTTCGGTTAATTAGGGTTTTGGATTTGTAATTAAACTTATGTTTTCATAAAAACATGATTAAATATTAACAGGGGTCATTAATGGTGTTTAATTAGGGTATATTTATGTTCAAATCGGAGTTAGGGTCTGTGCAGATTTTTTGGTCAACTTGTTTTGATTATAACTTGGTCATACTGATAGATTTTTGAGTGATTCAAAATCCTAATACTATCTACAGAGAGTCTACTTTCCGATGATGGTAACTAAAGCTTTTTATTCAGTCTTTTGGTCAATCAAAACATTTTTACAAGATTCGGAGTCAAAACTATGATTTGAACAACATGTATTAAAGTTAACTTTGGGCCTGTTTCGGGTACTTAACCATTGAATTAGCTATTGGGATTAACATAATAGGTTATTTATATGTTTTATGAGTCCCATATAGAATTTCAAAGTAACCGGAATAGTTTAAGGTCGTCTGCTATGATGAAACTTTTAGAGTATACATGTAGGTCAGAAACTGGATACTTACGTGTTCATGAATTTTGACAGGGTATTTGTATAAGGTTTTAGCCTTAATAATCTTTTTGCAAGATGTCAATACATATAGTAGGCTTGTGTATTTTTTCTAGAAAAGAATGAGTTGTTTAAGTATTTTATTTACAAGTTTTATGTCATAAAAATCAGGACAGATTTGGGTGAAATGTGAACGGGTTAAGGTTAAGGTATAATGAGCATGTGGAACATGTAGAGAGTCAAAACGAAGTATTAAAATGATAGATACTTAGATATCCATCATAGAGGTTGTTATACCGAGTTAGGTTAGTATCCTAATCGATGTTAACATATGTTTATATAATTATTTACTATAGATCATTTGCGTGTTGTGTGAAGATTTTGGATTGGCTTTGTACGAGGTAAGTTTTACTAAGCTCCTTTTCATTTAAATGTTTTAGGATGGAAATGATACTGTTGTGTTTTGTAAATATGATGTTATGCTTGTTTAAATGAGACGGACATATATGTGATTGAGTATGAGTGTGATATGTGTGATACATTGGCGAGACGCAATGGTATAGTAAGACACGACCATAAGTGAATGTGGTGATGGTATAGACACGACCAATAACGTCACGAGAGGTGAGTGTTTGTCCGGAGTGCGATTCCTGTAGTGAAGATTTGCTCTTGCGTCGGGATGGTTTGGATCTAAGCGCATTTCCTATTATATGATAATGATATGAGAATAACAGTACGTTGGTTATATGATATATGATATGATGATTGATTGTATTTGATTATATGTTCATGAGATAAATGGATGCGATAAATGCTGCATTTTAGACTAGTAACTCTTACCAACCTCTGTGTTGACAGTTTAGTATCATTTTCAAGTTTTACCATATTGATGATATAAGCTTTAGAGAGCCAAGGATTAAAGAGACCATAGGAATGCATTGCGGAAGAAGTTTAATAAGTGTGAAAACACTTATCCTTTTACCACTTATTTCCAATATTAACAAGACCAAAACGTGTATTTTATGTCGTAAAAGTCGGAATTATGCGTGGTTTGTGTTTTTATTGTGTTTTAGGACCAAAAGATGAAAAAGGAAGAAAACACGGGCTTTCACGGGCTTTTATCGAAGAAAACGAGAAAAGACGAAGTCAAGAGATCAAGAGTGCTTAAAGAACGGATGTCCAAGACCTATTCTAAAGATTTATCGAAGAAACAGTCTAAAGACGGAAGTTTAATGAAGTCGAAGAACTCAAGTCTAAATTAAAGAAGAAAATTATTAAGACAAGTTCAAATCCCGAGACGACGTCGAGAAAAGACAAAGAATTAAATCGAGTCGAGAAGAAAAGAAAGAAGGAAGCACACCACACATGCACTTCCCACTTAGCCTATAAATACCCTCCTAATCACATTAGGAGGAGAGTTAGCTAGTTTCCATTTTTCATTTTCCCTTTCTAGTTTTTAGAGAGAGAAAGTTCCAAACTTTCTCTCACTAAGTTTTTATCTTTTCTTTCTTTTAATCTTTCAAGTTTTAAACTTTTTGTATTTGGATTCCATTAATCAAGTTCAAGTTAAGCTTTTTGTTCTTTAATCTCTTTCTACCTTTCTTTATTTTAGTTAATTTTGATCCGAAATATTGATGATCCGTGTTTGATCTTGATGTTTTAAGGACTAAAAAGTTCATATTTTTTATCATACTTAAGTTTTCATACGGTTAAGCTCTAAGATCTTTGTGCTTATTGGCTTATTTGTATGTTTAGCTTATTTACTTTTTGAAAGTTTTCTTAAAAAGTCTTATTTTTTATGGTTTGATTTAAAAGATTGCTTATTTAAAGTTTGGAAAAGTTGTTATTCGTGCTTATTTAATTTGTTTCATTACTGATTTGGTTAAGTTTTGGTGTTAGCTTATCATTATAGCTTATCACTAGTTTATTTTCGAATCAAAAGGTGATCGGAAAAGGATAAACCCTTTTCCGATTGAAGCATTCCGATTAGCTACCCCCTCATTCCGATCACCCTGATCGGATTAGGGTTTCACATTCCGATTGTGGGGACTCTTTGACATTCCGACTGCATGACTTATTTGATATTCCGATTGGGCCTGTTTCATTATTCCGATTAAGCATTCCGATTTGGCCACATTCCGATTAATCTTTCCGATCAGCTGTATTCCGACGGGATTCCGACCAGGGATTCCGACGGACTTAATTTCTTGTTTTTACAAAGTTTTCAAGTTTTAGATTCATTAAGTTTTCAAGTATTTTTCTAATCTTTTCTTAAAGTTCTCAAGCATTTATTTTTAACTCGTCGTTTTAGTTTATATTTTAAAGTTTTAATTTTACTCAACGACAATTTTCATACTTGCTTTTAGATTAAAATAGATAACCAAACCACTTTCTTTTATCCACCAAGAACAATTGAGTCACACTTTGAACCAATAATCAATTCGAAGAGATCGGTTTAACGAACTTTGATACTTAGTGAAAATTTTTGTATTAAATGGCGCCCCTGCCGGCTCTTTTCGTTAAGATTAAAGGTTTTAAGTGAGAGACGCGTTGGATTTTGGGATCCGTTCATCTTTGAACGTTATTTTCCTTGCTTTAAAATTTTCAAAAATCCTAAAAAAATATAAAATTTTCAAAAATACAAAAAAAAAACATAAAAAACCAAAAATATTTCTGCTTTGGTAGTTCTTTTGCAGGTGTATGCGCACTCGATCAACGTCTTATCAAGAGCCCAAGACTCTCGATAACTTAGACATGGCCGGTGTACACAACAACAATAATAATCCACCTCAAAACAACATGAATAATAACAACAATGAACCTCTACCGGACAATCGCCCTATGATCGAACTTTTGCAAGCACATGTAGAGGGCAACCACGATGCTATTGTCATACCCGCGATTGGAGCCAACAACTTTGAGCTCAAATCCGGCTTTATTCAAATGGTCTTTGCTCAACCATTCTTGGGACGTACCATTGATGATCCTCATGACCACATTAAAAGGTTTCTTCAACTCACGAATACGGTCAAATTCAATGGGGTTTCACAAGAGGTAATTCTCTTGCAACTTTTTCCTTTCTCCTTAGAGGGACAAGCTCGACATTGTCGACAAATTCACCTTCCCGGCGGATTTTGTTGTCGTTGACTACGAGATGGATCCCCGTGTTCCATTAATCGTTGGACGTCCGTTCTTGAGGACCGGTCGCACTCTCATCGTTGTAGCCGCAGGCGAATTAATCATGAGAGTTGGTGACGATAAAATCGTCTTCAACATGGGTAAACTTTCTAAGCAGCCTTCGGAAAACGAGAGTGTTAATTTCATTGATGTTCTTGATGAGGCTTGTGAAGAACATTTCAAAGACGCTTGTAAAAGTGGTTCTTCTTCTCTACCCATTGTTGAGACCGTTGCCTCTATTGCTCCATCACTGACTCCATTTGGAGAAAGTGATTTCATCTTGAAAGAATTTGAAGCAACTTTGGGAGATGTGGACTTAATATATGACGATTCTACCTCCAATTGGGATGAAGACATTCGTACCATTGAGAAACTTCTCAATGAGGACCATATTTCTCCACCATCTCCTAAGGATATCTCTATCGATGAACCGAATTTGACTACGCCTTCCATTGAAAATCCTTCGGATTTAGAGCTTAAGGACCCACCGTCTCATCTCGAGTACGTTTTCCTTGAAGACAACAAGAAGTCACCCGTGATCATCGCTAAGGACTTGAAAGAAGAAGAAAAATCCCGACTTATCGCCGTGTTGAAGAATCACAAGAAAGCTATTGCTTGGAAGATCTCCGATATTCGTGGAATTGATCCTCACTTTTGCACACATAAAATTCTCATGGAGGACGACTTTAAACCCACTATTCAAAGCCAACGAAGGGTGAATCCTAAGATCCATGACGTTATCAAAAAAGAGGTTATCAAACTTCTTGATGCGGGCATGATCTATCCTATCTCGGATTCACCATGGGTTAGTCCCGTCCATTGTGTGCCTAAGAAAGGCGGAATCACCGTTGTTCCCAATGAAAACAACGAGTTGATTCCTACTCGTCTCGTTACAGGGTGGATAGTTTGTATAGACTATCGCAAACTCAATGATGCTACGAGAAAGGATCATTTCCCCTTCCTTTCATGGACCAAATGCTTGAACGTCTAGCGGGTAATGACTATTACTGCTTTTTAGACGGTTTCCCCGGGTATTTTCAAATTCCCATCAATCCCAAAGACCAAGAGAAAACCACATTCACTTGTCCTTATGGAACATTTGCCTACAAAAGAATGCCTTTCGGCTTATGCAATGCTCCTGGGACTTTCCAAAGGTGTATGATGGCTATCTTCCATGACATGGTTGAAGAAACCATGGAAGTCTTCATGGATGATTTCTCGGTCTATGGCGATTCCTTCTCTACGTGCCTTGCCAATTTGGAACGCATGCCTAAGAGGTGTGAAGACACTCGCCTTGTTCTGAATTGGGAAAAAAATGCCATTTTATGGTAAAAGAAGGCATCGTGCTAGGACACAAAATCTCCAAAGGCGGTCTTGAGGTGGACCGTGCTAAAGTCGATGTTATTGCTAAATTGCCTCCACCTTCAACCGTGAAGGGTGTGAGAAGTTTCCTTTGTCATGCGGGATTCTATCGTCGATTCATTCAAGATTTTTCTAAAATCGCTCGCCCGATGACCCACCTCTTGGAAAAAGATACTCCTTTTATCTTTTCCAAAGAGTGTCTTGAATCCTTCAATCTTCTTAAGGATAAGCTAACTAAGGCACCGGTCTTGGTTACCCCTAATTGGGAGCTACCTTTTGAGTTGATGTGTGATGCTAGCGACTTTGCTATTGGAGCGGTTTTGGGCCAAAGAGTGAACAAACACTTCCAACCAATCCACTATGCTAGCAAGACAATGACGGGGGCTCAATTGCATTATACCACTACCGAAAAAGAGCTTTTAGCTGTAGTGTATGCTTTTGAAAAATTCCGCCCCTATCTTGTCCTTTCTACCACCATCGTGTATACCGATCATTCCGCGTTGAAGTACTTGATGACTAAGCAAGATTCTAAGCCAAGACTTCTTCGTTGGGTTTTGCTCCTTCAAGAATTCAACATTGAAATTCGTGACAAAAAGGGAGCAGAAAACCTAGCCGCGGATCATCTCAGTAGACTTGAGGATCCTTATCAAGGGGATCATCCGAACAAAGAGATCAATGACTCTTTTCCCCTTGAGGCCTTAATGTCTATCAATCCAAATCTCGATGACACCCCGTGGTTTGCGGACATTGCAAACTACTTAGCGGGTGGAATTCTCAAGGAAGGGTTAACGTCCCAACAAAAGAAAAAGTTCTTTAAGGATATTGAACATTATTTCTGGGACGACCCTTACCTCTTCAAACAATGTGCGGATCTTGTCATTCGTCGATGTGTTGATGGGCCGGCAGCGGTACAAATCCTTGATGCTTGCCATAAAGGACCCACCGGTGGTTACTTTGGTCCCAATTACACCGCGAAGAAAGTATTCGACTCTGGATTTTATTGGCCTACCATTTATCGTGACGCTCACGACATGGTTAAACATTGTGATGCTTGCCAAAGACAAGGCAAGATCACACATAAAGATGAGATGCCTCAAAATTTCATACAAGAATGTGAAATCTTTGATGTCTGGGGTATCGACTTTATGGGGCCATTTCCATCATCTAAAGGGAACAAGTACTCCTCGTAGCCGTTGACTACGTTTCTAAATGGGTTGAAGCCAAGGCTCTCCCTACGAACGATGCGAGGGTGGTTGTGAACTTTTTGAAGCAGCTTTTTGCTCGATTCGGTGTTCCTCGTGCTATAATTAGTAACCGCGGGACTCATTTTTGCAATGATCAATTTGCAAGAGTCATGGCTAAGTATGGTGTCAATCACCGTCTTTCCACCGCCTATCATCCCCAAACCAATGGTCAAGCCGAGATATCCAACCGTGGATTGAAGCGAATTCTGGAACGTACCGTGGGAGAGCATCGTGCCGCGTGGGCCGATAAGTTAGATGATGCTTTGTGGGCTTTCCGTACCGCATATAAGACCCCGATTGGTTGCACACCTTATCGTCTTGTGTACGGGAAAGCATGCCACCTCCCTATCGAGCTGGAACATAAGGCATACTGGGCCTTGAAGTGGGCTAACTTCGACATCAACAAAGCCGGTGATCTTCGCAAGATTCAACTCAACGAGCTTAATGAATTGAGGAATGAAGCTTACGAGAACTCATTGATCTACAAAGAGAAGACCAAGATCATCCATGATGCAAGGATTAAGAACCGAGAGTTCCACGTTGGTGATCGAGTCTTACTTTTTAACTCTCGGTTGAAGATCTTCTCGGGCAAGTTGAAGAGTCGCTGGTCTGGTCCATTCACCGTCGCCAAAGTATTTCCATATGGCACCATTGAGCTTTCTCAGCCAAATGGGCCTAATTTCAAGGTGAATGGCCAGCGTTTGAAGCTGTACTTTGGTGAGGACATCTCTCATGAGATGATTCCATCCCTCACCACGTTTCCCATGAACTAATTTTGGGTCGAGTCAGGCTCGTGACTCGGTTATCAAAAATAAGCGCTTCTCGGGAGGCAACCCGTGATCTATCCTTTACTGCTTTCATAATAAGTGTAGGGGGAGCCCCGTATGTGTTTGATGTCTTGTTTCTTAATCTCTACAGGGATTCAAGCTTCAAAGAGCACCTCGATGACTTTTGACAAACCGTGATCCCGTGTTCCCATCTTCTCGGTTCTATCCTAAACTCTTGTGATTCAATATTTCATATCTTATATGTTCACATTGATTTCACTATAGTTGTCCTTTCCTTAGCAAGATTTAAACAAAATGCACAATGTCCTAAGTGTAGGGGGGTTTACTCCCACATGCTTAAACATTGAGGACAATGTTTATATCAAGTGTAGGGGGGACTTCTATCGAAGTAAGTGGTCTTTTCCATGAATTTGTCCTCATTTTAACCGGAAAATTTGATTTTTCGACATTTTTCAAAATTTTTAATCTATTTTGGCCTAGTTGTATAGTTGTATTTTCCTTTGTTATGGTTATTTTCTTTCCATGCTAGAATTAATTTTCAATAAAGTGGTTTTAAATTTTTCAAAGTCGTGAATATTGTTGGAAATACGTTTTTCCCAATAAAGTCTCGGTCACATCTTAGTTAGCATAGATCACGAGATATAGAATATTTAGAGCTTTGTAACTTGGAGCGACCTCCCTTAGGGGGAGATTGTTGGAAATACGTTTTTACGTATTTATGAAGGATCGGTCGCTCCAACGATATATTAATGTATTAGGCTCGTGATCCAAGTATAGCCCATATAGCCCACATGTAGGGTGGGCTATATATAACCCCTCCTAGCATGTTAGGAGGGGTTGGTTGTTCATTTCACATTTTCATAATTTCATCTTTATTTTCTCTCTCTAACTTTCTCCCTTCTCTCCTTTCTCTCTCTACTCCATCATCTCCTTCATCTCATCTTCTTTATATTTCTTATATTAATCTACCATCCATATACTTCAAATCCATCAAATCAATCACATAGAATAGGCCAATGATTACGTATACCTTCAATTGGTATCAAGAGCCAAGGTTTGATTGGTTTATTCTTGCTTTTATTTTTTATTGATTTTGGTGGGTTTTGATTTAATCAAGCTTTTATATTAAAAAGTTTGTATTTTTTTATATATAAAGTTTGTGTTTTTATGTTTTAAATCATAAAAGTTTGTATTTTTCATATAAAGTTTGTGTTTTTATATTTTAAATCATAATTAAATCGTTGATCTACTTATTTTATATAAAAATCACAATTTTTTTTTTATTCAAAAATTAATTTTTATTTTTTTTATAATCAGTTTCTCTTTTAATTTGTTTTTATTAGATTTTCTTTTAAGTTTTTATCATCAGTTTCTATTTTTTTATATAATCAGTTTCTTCTTTAATTTTTTATTATTAATTTTCCTTTTATCAGTTTTTCATATTCAGTTTTCTATAATTTTTTATTTTTTTATTTTTATATAACCTTTTTTATTTTTTTTATTTTTTTTATATTATCAGTTTTTATATAATTTTTTTTATTTTCATTGGGTCTCGAGTTCTGTCTACCATTTCTGTCCAGTTGTCCTTCATCGTATCTCAGTTTCATATAGTTCCGAATCAGTTTCTTCAATTCTTATTGTTCCGGATCAACGTAGTTCAGAATCAAGTATTATTCCACTCAAAGTTCCGGACGAAAAAGTTCCGGACAAAGAAACTTCCGGACGAAGAAAGTTCCGAATGAAGGACTTCCGAATGAAGAAGTTCCGAATGAAGAACTTCCGAATGAAGAAGTTCCGAATGAAGAAGTTCCGAATGAAGAACTTCTGAATGAAGAAGTTCCGAATGAAGGAAGTTCCGAATGAAGAAGTTCCGAATGAAGGACTTCCGAATGAAGAAGTTCCGAATGAAGAACTTCCGAATGAAGAAGTTCCGAATGAAGAACTTCCGAATGAAGAAGTTCCGAATGAAGAACTTCCGAATGAAGAAGTTCCGAATGAAGGAAGTTCCGAATGAAGAAGTTCCGAATGAAGAACTTCCGAATGAAGAAGTTCCGAATGAAGTACTTCCGAATGAAGAAGTTCCGAATGAAGGACTTCCGAATGAAGAAGTTCCGAATGAAGAACTTCCGAATGAAGAAGTTCCGAATGAAGGACTTCCGAATGAAGAAGTTCCGAATGAAGAACTTCCGAATGAAGAAGTTCCGAATGAAGAACTTCCGAATGAAGTAGTTCCGAATGAAGAACTTCCGAATGAAGAAGTTCCGAATGAAGAACTTCCGAATGAAGAAGTTCCGAATGAAGGAATGTTCCGGATGAAGAGTTGTTTGATTGATAGTTGTTTGCATGTGTTAAGTACTGGTTGAAATATGTTATGCTTAGAAGTAATAATGATCTATATATTTTTGTGCATCAACCTTTCATGTCTTATCTTAAGCAGAAACGATGACTAATCCAACAGTACAAGCAATCCAAGACTCTAGAGAAGTCGCTATTGCTAAAGCACGAACCCTCAAGTTCATACCAAACAATTACCGGCTGAAGCAAGTCTCAAAATCCACTCACCATGGATTTAAAGTAGCCATAGCAATCCTTGATCACTCTCATTTCAAGAACGCCCTTAGGAGTACTGCCTCGGTGCCTTATGATTACATGTATGAGTTCTGGGCTACCAAGGAGAGTACTTCAAACAAGATCACCTTCACCATCGACAACAAGCAGCAGACGCTCACAGTTTCAGACTTCCGTAAGATTTTTGGTATACGGGATACACCCAAAGGCATGTCATTTTCGAGGGATCCTACTAAAGATGAACTCATGGAGATGTTCGAGGCTCTTGGATGTCCTGACATACGAGTTGTGTCTGAGTTTACCACTGCTAAAGTAGGACAACCTTGGAGAGCAATGTTGGGTATTCTCAGTAGATGCCTTACACCGAAAACAAGTGGGCATGATGCTTTGCGCAGTCATATTATGAACATCTTCCATGGAATGTATAAAGGCGCAAATGCAGATTATGCGTTATTGTTGTGGGAAGAATTCACCTTCCAACTCTTCCAAAACAAGAAGCTGAAGACAAATTTCTTTCCTTATCCTCGGTTTATCAAGCTTATCATTAACTATTTTATGAAGAATGATGTTACTATTGATAGGCGTGCAACAAGTCGGCATCACACTGAAGAAGATAATGATACTGTGGATCTAAGGCATGAAGGACCATCTGGTGGTGTGATTCCTGGTCCTATTCCCGATTATCTTCTGACGGATAAAATCAAAGGCTCTGCTGATTACAAGCTACTGCTGCTAGAGATCAAGAAGCTGAAAGCAAGCCTTCAGACTGGAGAAGACTCGTCTACTACAGTCAAGAGTAAAGGTAAACGCAAGCAACCAGCTGCTTTACCTGAACCCGAAACCAAGAAGAAGAAGACTGAGGTTAAGAAGGGAAAGGGTAAGGCTGATGAGTTAGCTCTACGTGACGAAGAAGATGTTGTTGATCCTACTCTTGACAAGGCGGAGAGAAAAATGATGAAGATAGCTATTCAAAGGAGTAGGAAAGATACTGGCGGTAGTGGTTCAGGTGCAAGGGTAAATATTGAAGAAGAGTACGAGGAGCCAGAGGATATTGATGAGTTTGGGTCACCTGAAAGGTATTCTACTTCGAAGGAGACATCCATCCCGGTTTCAGCAAGTGTTGAAAAGGAGTCCGGTGCTCCTACTATCATGGTGTCTACTCAACCGTTAGTAACTCAACCTTTAGCAACTCAACCTCCACCAATTCAACCCTTACCAACCAGACCGGCTTCAACACCATTCCTTCCACCACCAATAACTCCCATCCTTAGTACCGTGGTCACAACCGAGCCTCTTCAATCAACCCAGAGCAGCTCTGCAACATCTACAATGGCTGCATTGGTGATGGCCGAAATGTTGGATAAACATACGGATAATCACACAAGAGGAAAAGGATGATGATGATGATGATGATGAGGATGATGATGATGAGGATGATGATGATGATGATGGTGATGATGGTGGTGACGGTAATGAGGAGAGTGCTAAGGGGAGCAACGAGGACAACGATGAGGATGATGATGGGGGTAAACAGCCTAAAGAGGGGGATAAGGTTGCCAGCTCAAAGAAACCTGCTAAGTCTGGAACCAAGTCCAAGAAAGATGCAGCGCAGAAGGAAAAATCAACATCAACGGAATCAAGACGATCTAAGTGGCGCCAAGATGTGAATGCTACAACAGCGTCATCGATTCCCGGTACTTCTATTGCTGTATCTATACCTGTTACCACTAACCCTGTTAGTTCTGTTGTTGTTGCTCCTGTGATTGCAGAATCGGTAACTGAACCTGAAGCTACACAACACTCACCCGTTCATGACATCACCGAGATGCCTGAATCAGAACAAGCAGATGTTCACGTTTCCACTCCTCTACAACAAGAACCACAATCTACTGTTCCTGAATCAAGCACACGGGACTGGGCAGACACGTTGGAGATTGACGAGACTGCACCACCACAGGCTTGGATTACGGCAGCGGCGCAATATGATCCAATCACAGACACTGACAGAGATGTTCTATATCTCCGTATCCGCAGTCCGATTGACTTGTGCGCATTTCTGGCTCACGAGTATAAGACTTCGGTTACTCCGTCTTTGGTGAAGAAAGCTCTAAAGGATAAAAGACTTCGCGCCAAAACCAGATTAACCCGAATGGAGTTCGAGTATTATGCTGATGAGATCCTGAAAGCTCTGATACCAATTGAAGGTCTACGTAATCATTGGCCTATTCTATGTGATTGATTTGATGGATTTGAAGTATATGGATGGTAGATTAATGTAAGAAATATAAAGAAGATGAGATGAAGGAGATGATGGAGTAGAGAGAGAAAGGAGAGAAGGGAGAAAGTTAGAGAGAGAAAATAAAGATGGAACTATGAAAATGTGAAATGAACAACCAACCCCTCCTAACATGCTAGGAGGGGTTATATATAGCCCACCCTACATGTGGGCTATATGGGCTATACTTGGATCACGAGCCTAATACATTAATGTATCGTTGGAGCGACCGATCCTTCATAAATACGTAAAAACGTATTTCCAACAAATATTTTGACTCAACCCGAGTTTACTTATCTATGTCTACTCTAGCTAGTATCCTTAACGTGTTTAAGTCAAGTTTTGCTAGGCTTTTATATAGGGAGCTTTAAAACGCGAAAGTCTTAACTCTCACGGGTTAAGAACAAGAACTTTTCGCAAGTTCCTATAATTGATCCTAGAGAGTTGTTTATCAAGGGAACTTTAAAATGCGAATTCTAAACTTGAAAAAGTCTAAGAATTTGCAAGATCCTATAGATGACTCGAAAACCCAAAACTTTGATTTAATTGGCTAAGCATCCACGAGTCTCATTCCTTGAGATTTTAAACTGTGGAGGACGAGAGATGATAGAGTCAATTATAAGTTTGGTATTCTTTCATGAATTTATGTGAGTTAATTATGAGCCTATTCTCCCATCGCTTGTTAATAAATTTATCTGCAATAAATAAGGTTGTACGATTTGAAAAGTTACTTAGCTTCTAGCCCAAGATCGTTTAAAAGTTGCTCGGTATTAATTAGAGTTTATAGCCAAGGCATAACTTATTGAAGCAGGATGCGGAGATTGGCGAGTCCGAAAAGGCCCTAACAAGGAAAAAGGGCTACATTTTGTTGCTAAAGATCCAAAAGTGATGTGAAGAATCATTAATCGAAAATCAATATGAAGGATCGAGACACACGACGAAAAGCAAATACTCCCCAAAAGATTATGGAGAAGTGTAACATCCCGCCTACTCAGACCACAATATTGTCCGCTTTGCCCGCAGGCTCACGGCTTTGCTTTGTGGCCCTCTTGTGAAGACTTCCCGGCAGGTCACCCAAGCCAGTACTACTCTTCCATGAGCACGCTTAACTGCCAGTTCCTAAGAACCCCACTTGCAGTAGACCACAAAACGCGTTGTGTCATGAGAAGGCGATTGTTATCTTATGAACCATGGATCTCTCCTGGCCACAGCCGATGTGGGATTTGCCTGGGGTGTCACAATCACCCCCCCTTCGGGACTCATCGTCCTCGATGAGGTTTGCCCCACCATCCCGAACGGCTCAGGAGTGTCTCTGATACCACTTGTAACATCCCGCCTACTCAGACCACAATATTGTCCGCTTTGCCCGCAGGCTCACGGCTTTGCTTTGTGGCCCTCTTGTGAAGACTTCCCGGCAGGTCACCCAAGCCAGTACTACTCTTCCATGAGCACGCTTAACTGCCAGTTCCTAAGAACCCCACTTGCAGTAGACCACAAAACGCGTTGTGTCATGAGAAGGCGATTGTTATCTTATGAACCATGAATCTCTCCTGGCCACAGCCGATGTGGGATTTGCCTGGGGTGTCACAAGAAGTCTATCCAAAAAGGCCCTAACAAGGTATGAGGATAAATAGATCCATGTCCTAAAAGGAGGCGGATCGTTGTATATCAAAGTCCAAAATAAAGATTGGAGAAAAATGAAGAAGTCGTGGTCCAAGTATGAAGAATCTCTCAAAACTTCAAGAGAAGAAATTCCTATTATGAAGAGAAGACCATTATTTCATGAACGTCTCTCAAGATTTGAAGTATGATATTACTGCCAAATATCGGTCCGAGAAAGGTCTCAAATCGTGAAGCGAGTTATGCCAAGATATGAACTTTATGAGGTCCCGAGAAGCAGTTTTAAAAGATTTTGTCCTTTAGCTAACTATTGATTAAATCGTTCACTTTATTTTCGGCCTAAATAACTATCAAAATAAGTCAAACAATGCATCCTCGTGATCATTCAAGACAAAAATAAAATATAAGAGATACACCTAGGAATAAGGGAGTCTAAGTGAATAATTGGCCCACATGAATTCGTGTTAGTTTGCTAACTTATAATAACAATGATCTCGTTTTTAAGCTTGGTATGGGGAACGTGAAACTTGAGGATGATAAACGTTCATGGCAGCCAAAACCCAATGTAAGTCTTTGATTTCTTTACTTGTTTCTATCTTTTTATGTTTAGTATTTAATAAAGGCCAAGGTGGGTTATTTATGATGGAAAATGTAAACCGTGCTTTAAAATTAATGCATTGCATGAGGGCATTGCAATGGTCAAGTGTAGGGGATTTAATAAGTGTGAAAACACTTATCTTTTTACCACTTATTTCCAATATTAACAAGACCAAAACGTGTATTTTATGTCGTAAAAGTCGAAATTATGCGTGGTTTGTGTTTTTATTGTGTTTTAGGACCAAAAGATGAAAAAGGAAGAAAACACGGGCTTTCACGGGCTTTTATCGAAGAAAACGAGAAAAGACGAAGTCAAGAGATCAAGAGTGCTTAAAGAACGGATGTCCAAGACCTATTCTGAAGATTTATCGAAGAAACAGTCTAAAGACGGAAGTTTAATGAGGTCGAAGAACTCAAGTCTAAATTAAAGAAGAAAATTATTAAGACAAGTTCAAATCCCGAGACGACGTCGAGAAAAGACAAAGAATTAAATCGAGTCGAGAAGAAAAGAAAGAAGGAAGCACACCACACATGCACTTCCCACTTAGCCTATAAATACCCTCCTAATCACATTAGGAGGAGAGTTAGCTAGTTTTCATTTTTCATTTTCCCTTTCTAGTTTTTAGAGAGAGAAAGTTCCAAACTTTATCTCACTAAGTTTTTATCTTTTCTTTCTTTTAATCTTTCAAGTTTTAAACTTTTTGTATTTGGATTCCATTAATCAAGTTCAAGTTAAGATTTTTGTTCTTTAATCTCTTTCTACCTTTCTTTATTTTAGTTAATTTTGATCCGAAATATTGATGATCCGTGTTTGATCTTGATGTTTTAAGGATTAAAAAGTTCATATTTTTTATCATACTTAAGTTTTCATATGGTTAAGCTCTAAGATATTTGTGCTTATTGGCTTATTTGTATGTTTAGCTTATTTACTTTTTGAAAGTTTTCTTAAAAAGTATTATTTTTTTATGGTTTGATTTAAAAGATTGCTTATTTAAAGTTTCGAAAAGTTGTTATTCGTGCTTATTTAGTTTGTTTCATTACTGATTTGGTTAAGTTTTGGTGTTAGCTTATCATTATAGCTTATCACTAGCTTATTTTCGAATCAAAAGGTGATCGGAAAAGGATAAACCCTTTTCCGATTGAAGCATTCCGATTAGCTACCCCCTCATTCCGATCACCCTGATCGGATTAGGGTTTCACATTCCGATTGTGGGGACTCTTTGACATTCCGAGTGCATGACTTATTTGATATTCCGATTGGGACTGTTTCATTATTCCGATTAAGCATTCCGATTTGGCCACATTCCGATTAATCTTTCCGATCAGCTGTATTCCGACGGGATTCCGACCAGGGATTCCGACGGACTTAATTTCTTGTTTTTACAAAGTTTTCAAGTTTTAGATTCATTAAGTTTTCAAGTATTTTTCTAATCTTGTCTTAAAGTTCTCAAGCATTTATTTTTAACTCGTCGTTTTAGTTTATATTTTAAAGTTTTAATTTTACTCAACGACAATTTTCATACTTGCTTTTAGATTAAAATAGATAACCAAACCACTTTCTTTTATCCACCAAGAACAATTGAGTCACACTTTGAACCAATAATCAATTCGAAGAGATCGGTTTAACGAACTTTGATACTTAGTGAAAATTTTTGTATTAAATGGCGCCCCTGCCGGCTCTTTTCGTTAAGATTAAAGGTTTTAAGTGAGATACGCGTTGGATTTTGGGATCCGTTCATCTTTGAACGTTATTTTCCTTGCTTTAAAATTTTCAAAAATCCTAAAAAAATATAAAATTTTCAAAAATACAAAAAAAAAACATAAAAAACCAAAAATATTTCTGCTTTGGTAGTTCTTTTGCAGGTGTATGTGCACTCGATCAACGTCTTATCAAGAGCCCAAGACTCTCGATAACTTAGACATGGCCGGTGTACACAACAACAATAATAATCCACCTCAAAACAACATGAATAATAACAACAATGAACCTCTACCGGACAATCGCCCTATGATCGAACTTTTGCAAGCACATGTAGAGGGCAACCACGATGCTATTGTCATACCCGCGATTGGAGCCAACAACTTTGAGCTCAAATCCGGCTTTATTCAAATGGTCTTTGCTCAACCATTCTTGGGACGTACCATTGATGATCCTCATGACCACATTAAAAGGTTTCCTCAACTCACGAATACGGTCAAATTCAATGGGGTTTCACAAGAGGTAATTCGCTTGCAACTTTTTCCTTTCTCCTTAGAGGGACAATCTCGGCATTGTCGACAAATTCACCTTCCGGGCGGATTTTGTTGTCGTTGACTACGAGATGGATCCCCGTGTTCCATTAATCGTTGGACGTCCGTTCTTGAGGACCGGTCGCACTCTCATCGTTGTAGCCGTAGGCGAATTAATCATGAGAGTTGGTGACGATAAAATCGTCTTCAACATGGGTAAACTTTCTAAGCAGCCTTCGGAAAACGAGAGTGTTAATTTCATTGATGTTCTTGATGAGGCTTGTGAAGAACATTTCAAAGACGCTTGTAAAAGTGGTTCTTCTTCTCTACCCATTGTTGAGACCGTTGCCTCTATTGCTCCATCACTGACTCCATTTGGAGAAAGTTATTTCATCTTGAAAGAATTTGAAGCAACTTTGGGAGATGTGGACTTAATATATGACGATTCTACCTCCAATTAGGATGAAGACATTCGTACCCTTGAGAAACTTCTCAATGAGGACCATATTTCTCCACCATCTCCTAAGGATATCTCTATCGATGAACCGAATTTGACTACGCCTTCCATTGAAAATCCTTCGGATTTAGAGCTTAAGGACCTACCTTCTCATCTCGAGTACGTTTTCCTTGAAGACAACAAGAAGTCACCCGTGATCATCGCTAAGGACTTGAAAGAAGAAGAAAAATCCCGACTTATCGCCGTGTTGAAGAATCACAAGAAAGCTATTGCTTGGAAGATCTCCGATATTCGTGGAATTGATCCTCACTTTTGCACACATAAAATTCTCATGGAGGACGACTTTAAACCCACTATTCAAAGCCAACGAAGGGTGAATCCTAAGATCCATGACGTTATCAAAAAAGAGGTTATCAAACTTCTTGATGCGGGCATGATCTATCCTATCTCGGATTCACCGTGGGTTAGTCCCGTCCATTGTGTGCCTAAGAAAGGCGGAATCACCGTTGTTCCCAATGAAAACAACGAGTTGATTCCTACTCGTCTCGTTACAGGGTGGAGAGTTTGTATAGACTATCGCAAACTCAATGATGCTACGAGAAAGGATCATTTTCCCCTTCCTTTCATGGACCAAATGCTTGAACGTCTAGCGGGTAATGACTATTACTGCTTTTTAGACGGTTTCTTTGGGTATTTTCAAATTCCCATTAATCCCAAAGACCATAAGAAAACCACATTCACTTGTCCTTATGGAACATTTGCCTACAAAAGAATGCCTTTCGGCTTATGCAATGCTCCTGGGACTTTCCAAAGGTGTATGATGGCTATCTTCCATGACATGGTTGAAGAAACCATGGAAGTCTTCATGGATGATTTCTCGGTCTATGGCGATTCCTTCTCTACGTGCCTTGCCAATTTGGAACGCATGCCTAAGAGGTGTGAAGACACTCGCCTTGTTCTGAATTGGGAAAAATGCCATTTTATGGTAAAAGAAGGCATCGTGCTAGGACACAAAATCTCCAAAGGCGGTCTTGAGGTGGACCGTGCTAAAGTCGATGTTATTGCTAAATTGCCTCCACCTTCAACCGTGAAGGGTGTGAGAAGTTTCCTTTGTCATGCGGGCTTCTATCGTCGATTCATTCAAGATTTTTCTAAAATCGCTCGCCCGATGACCCACCTCTTGGAAAAAGATACTCCTTTTATTTTTTCCAAAGAGTGTCTTGAATCCTTCAATCTTCTTAAGGATAAGCTAACTAAGGCACCGGTCTTGGTTACCCCTAATTGGGAGCTACCTTTTGAGTTGATGTGTGATGCTAGCGACTTTGCTATTAGAGCGGTTTTAGGCCAAAGAGTGAACAAACACTTCCAACCAATCCACTATGCTAGCAAGACAATGACGGGGGCTCAATTGCATTATACCACTACCGAAAAAGAGCTTTTAGCTGTAGTGTATGCTTTTGAAAAATTCCGCCCCTATCTTGTCCTTTCTACCACCATCGTGTATACCGATCATTCAGCGTTGAAGTACTTGATGACTAAGCAAGATTCTAAGCCAAGACTTCTTCGTTGGGTTTTTCTCCTTCAAGAATTCAACATTGAAATTCGTGACAAAAAGGGAGCAGAAAACCTAGCCGCGGATCATCTCAGTAGACTTGAGGATCCTTATCAAGGGGATCATCCGAACAAAGAGATCAATGACTCTTTTCCCCTTGAGGCCTTAATGTCTATCAATCCAAATCTCGATGACACCCCGTGGTTTGCGGACATTGCAAACTACTTAGCGGGTGGAATTCTCAAGGAAGGGTTAAAGTCCCAACAAAAGAAAAAGTTCTTTAAGGATATTGAACATTATTTCTGGGACGACCCTTACCTCTTCAAACAATGTGCGGATCTTGTCATTCGTTGATGTGTTGATGGGCCGGCAGCGGTACAAATCCTTGATGCTTGCCATAAAGGACCCACCGGTGGTTACTTTGGTCCCAATTACACCGCGAAGAAAGTATTCGACTCTGGATTTTATTGGCCTACCATTTATCGTGACGCTCACGACATGGTTAAACATTGTGATGCCTGCCAAAGACAAGGCAAGATCACACATAAAGATGAGATGCCTCAAAATTTCATACAAGAATGTGAAATCTTTGATGTCTGGGGTATCGACTTTATGGGGCCATTTCCATCATCTAAAGGGAACAAGTACATCCTCGTAGCCGTTGACTACGTTTCTAAATGGGTTGAAGCCAAGGCTCTCCCTACGAACGATGCGAGGGTGGTTGTGAACTTTCTGAAGCAGCTTTTTACTCGATTCGGTGTTCCTCGTGCTATAATCAGTGACCGCGGGACTCATTTTTGCAATGATCAATTTGCAAGAGTCATGGCTAAGTATGGTGTCAATCACCGTCTTTCCACCGCCTATCATCCCCAAACCAATGGTCAAGCCGAGATGTCCAACCGTGGATTGAAGCGAATTCTGGAACGTACCGTGGGAGAGCATCGTGCCGCGTGGGCCGATAAGTTAGATGATGCTTTGTGGACTTTCCGTACCGCATATAAGACCCCGATTGGCTGCACACCTTATCGTCTTGTGTACGGGAAAGCATGCCACCTCCCTATCGAGCTGGAACATAAGGCATACTGGGACCTGAAGTGGGCTAACTTTGACATCAACAAAGCCGGTGATCTTCGCAAGATTCAACTCAACAAGCTTAATGAATTGAGGAATGAAGCTTACGAGAACTCATTGATCTACAAAGAGAAGACCAAGATCATCCATGATGCAAGGATTAAGAACCAAGAGTTCCACGTTGGTGATCGAGTCTTACTTTTTAACTCTCGGTTGAAGATCTTCTCGGGCAAGTTGAAGAGTCGCTGGTCTGGTCCATTCAACGTCGCCAAAGTATTTCCATATGGAACCATTGAGCTTTCTCAGCCAAATGGGCCTAATTTCAAGGTGAATGGCCAGCGTTTGAAGCTGTACTTTGGTGAGGACATCTCTCATGAGATGATTCCATCCCTCACCACGTTTCCTATGAACTAATTTTGGGTCGAGTCAGGCTCGTGACTCGGTTATAAAAAATAAGCGCTTCTCGGGAGGCAACCCGTGATCTATCCTTTACTGCTTTCATAATAAGTGTAGGGGGAGCCCCGTATGTGTTTGATGTCTTGTTTCTTATTCTCTACAGGGATTCAAGCTTCAAAGAGCACCTCGATGACTTTTGACAAACCGTGATCCCGTGTTCCCATCTTCCCGGTTCTATCCTAAACTCTTGTGATTCAATATTTCATATCTTATATGTTCACATTGATTTCACTATAGTTGTCCTTTCCTTAGCAAGATTTAAACAAAATGCACAATGTCCCAAGTGTAGGGGGGTTTACTCCCACATGCTTAAACATTGAGGACAATGTTTATATCAAGTGTAGGGGGGACTTCTATCAAGTAAGTGGTATTTTCCATGAATTTGTCCTCATTTTAAACGGAAAATTTGATTTTTAGACATTTTTCAAAATTTTTAATCTATTTTGGCCTAGTTGTATAGTTGTATTTTCCTTTGTTATGGTTATTTTCTTTCCATGCTAGAATTAATTTTCAATAAAGTGGTTTTAAATTTTTCAAAGTCGTAAATATTTTGACTCAACCCGAGTTTACTTATCTAAGTCTACTCTAGCTAGTATCCTTAACGTGTTTAAGTCAAGTTTTGCTAGGCTTTTATATAGGGAGCTTTAAAACGCGAAAGTATTAACTCTCACGGGTTAAGAACAAGAACTTTTCGCAAGTTCCTATAATTGATCCTAGAGAGTTGTTTATCAAGGGAACTTTAAAATGCGAATTCTAAACTTGAAAAAGTCTAAGAATTTGCAAGATCCTATAGATGACTCGAAAACCCAAAACTTTGATTTAATTGGCTAAGCATCCACGAGTCTCATTCCTTGAGATTTTAAACTGTGGAGGACGAGAGATGATAGAGTCAATTATAAGTTTGGTATTCTTTCGTGAATTTATGTGAGTTAATTATGAGCCTATTGTCCCATCGCTTGTTAATAAATTTATCTACAATAAATAAGGTTGTACGATTTGAAAAGTTACTTAGCTTCTAGCCCAAGATCGTTTAAAAGTTGCTCGGTATTAATTAGAGTTTATAGCCAAGGCATAACTTATTGAAGCAGGATGCGGAGATTGGCGAGTCCGAAAAGGCCCTAACAAGGAAAAAGGGCTACATTTTGTTGCTAAAGATCCAAAAGTGATGTGAAGAATCATTAATCGAAAATCAATATGAAGGATCGAGACACACGACGAAAAGCAAATACTCCCCAAAAGATTATGGACAAGTCTATCCAAAAAGGCCCTAACAAGGTATGAGGATAAATAGATCCAAGTCCTAAAAGGAGGCGGATCGTTGTATATCAAAGTCCAAAATAAAGATTGGAGAAAAATGAAGAAGTCGTGGTCCAAGTATGAAGAATCTCTCAAAACTTCAAGAGAAGAAATTCCTATTATGAAGAGAAGACCATTATTTCATGAACGTCTCTCAAGATTTGAAGTATGAATTCACTGCCAAATATCGGTCCGAGAAAGGTCTCAAATCGTGAAGCGAGTTATGCCAAGATATGAACTTTATGAGGTCCCGAGAAGCAGTTTTAAAAGATTTTGTCCTTTAGCTAACTATTGATTAAATCGTTCACTTTATTTTCGGCCTAAATAACTATCAAAATAAGTCAAACAATGCATCCTCGTGATCATTCAAGACAAAAATAAAATATAAGAGATACACCTAGGAATAAGGGAGTCTAAGTGAATAATTGGCCCACATGAATTCGTGTTAGTTTGCTAACTTATAATAACAATGATCTCGTTTTTAAGCTTGGTATGAGGAACGTGAAACTTGAGGATGATAAATGTTCATGGCAGCCAAAACCCAATGTAAGTCTTTGATTTCTTTACTTGTTTCTATCTTTTTATGTTTAGTATTTAATAAAGGCCAAGGTGGGTTATTTATGATGGAAAATATAAACCGTGCTTTAAAATTAATGCATTGCATGAGGGCATTGCAATGGTCAAGTGTAGGGGATTTAATGAGTGTGAAAACACTTATCTTTTTACCACTTATTTCTAATATTAACAAGACCAAAACGTGTATTTTATGTCTTAAAAGTCGTAATTATGCGTGGTTTGTGTTTTTATTGTGTTTTAGGACCAAAAGATGAAAAAGGAAGAAAACACGGGCTTTCACGGGCTTTTATCGAAGAAAACGAGAAAAGACGAAGTCAAGAGATCAAGAGTGCTTAAAGAACAGATGTCCAAGACCTATTCTGAAGATTTACCGAAGAAACAGTCTAAAGACGGAAGTTTAATGAAGTCGAAGAACTCAAGTCTAAATTAAAGAAGAAAATTATTAAGACAAGTTTAAATCCCGAGACGACGTCGAGAAAAGACAAAGAATTAAATCGAGTCGAGAAGAAAAGAAAGAAGGAAGCACACCACACATGCACTTCCCACTTAGCCTATAAATACTCTCCTAATCACATTAGGAGGAGAGTTAGCTAGTTTTCATTTTTCATTTTCCCTTTCTAGTTTTTAGAGAGAGAAAGTTCCAAACTTTCTCTCACTAAGTTTTTATCTTTTCTTTATTTTAATCTTTCAAGTTTTAAACTTTTTGTATTTGGATTCCATTAATCAAGTTCAAGTTAAGCTTTTTGTTCTTTAATCTCTTTCTACCTTTCTTTATTTTAGTTAATTTTGATCCGAAATATTGATGATCCGTGTTTGATCTTGATGTTTTAAGGATTAAAAAGTTCATATTTTTTATCATACTTAAGTTTTCATACGGTTAAGCTCTAAGATCTTTGTGCTTATTGGCTTATTTATATGTTTAGCTTATTTACTTTTTGAAAGTTTTCTTAAAAAGTCTTATTTTTTATGGTTTGATTTAAAAGATTGCTTATTTAAAGTTTGGAAAAGTTCTTATTCGTGCTTATTTAGTTTGTTTCATTACTGATTTGGTTAAGTTTTGGTGTTAGCTTATCATTATAGCTCATCACTAGTTTATTTTCGAATCAAAAGGTGATCGGAAAAGGATAAACCCTTTTCCGATTGAAGCATTCCGATTAGCTACCCCCTCATTCCGATCACCCTGATCGGATTAGGGTTTCACATTCCGATTGTGGGGACTCTTTGACATTCCGACTGCATGACTTATTTGATATTCCGATTGGGACTGTTTCATTATTCCGATTAAGCATTCCGATTTGGCCACATTCCGATTAATCTTTCCGATCAGCTGTATTCCGACGGGATTCCGACCAGGGATTCTGACGGACTTAATTTCTTGTTTTTACAAAGTTTTCAAGTTTTAGATTCATTAAGTTTTCAAGTATTTTTCTAATCTTGTCTTAAAGTTCTCAAGCATTTATTTTTAACTCGTCGTTTTAGTTTATATTTTAAAGTTTTAATTTTACTCAACGACATTTTCATACTTGCTTTTAGATTAAAATAGATAACCAAACCACTTTCTTTTATCCACCAAGAACAATTGAGTCACACTTTGAACCAATAATCAATTCGAAGAGATCGGTTTAACGAACTTTGATACTTAGTAAAAATCTTTGTATTAAAGTTGCTTATTGATTTATCTTTCATTGTGAACTTGTTATATGCATTATGTGAGCGTTCATTGTTTGTTTTGAATAGATGTTATCATTACACGTTTGTGTTGTGTTTGTTTTATTGAATGTCATCTTTAGATTTTCTTTCTCTATTGTGACGTCATTGTGTCGTGATGATATATATCGCTCACGCCTCGCGATTCCGCCTTGGCGGGGTGTGACATGTTGAAGGTAAAGTTTGAGCATTAAAGACCATCGGGGATTCTACAACAACCAGAAATAGCCGAATGAAAGTGGGAGAAAATCACTATGGATTTTATTACTAAATTTCCACGATCTAGTATTGCGCATGACACAATTTCGGAAATTTTTGATTGATTGACTAAGTCCGCACAATTTCAGGGCTATACGGGAAGATTTTAGGAGATAGATATGTTAGAAATGCTATATTGACAAGATAGCGTCAGGGCATGGAGTGCCCGTGTCGTTTATTCTTTGATAGATTTAAGAGTTACTTTGCAGTTTTTGGCAAACACTATAGGAAGTGTTTGAAACGAGATTTGGAGATGAGTAAGATTTATCGTGTTAAGATTAATGAGCAGAGCGAACAAATTTTTTATACCTTGAAGGACGTGCTTAGGTGTGCGCATATGATTTTGTAGGTAGATAGATGCTAGCCTACCACTAGTTGAGCTTTCTTATATCAATAGTTATCCTGCTAGTATTCAATGTGCTTAGTTTTAGGCATTGAAAGGAAGGAAAGGTAAATCCTTTCCCTATGTGCTAAATTTTAGGATGATCATTTGATTGGTTTAAAATTTATACATGAGAGTACTAATAAAGTGTTTTAGATAGGCTCAAAGTGACTCGAGATAGCCAACGAGGCTATAATGCTTTTAGGTGAAGGTCTTTGGATTTATGTGTGGGCTATCAAGTATTGTTAAAAGTGTCACCTTGGATAGGGTGTAGTGCATTTTGGTAAGAAAGAGAAGTTAAAAGCTAGGTGCGTAGGACACTAGAGATCTTAGTAAGGATCGGTCTTGTAGTTTATAGGTTGAGATCACCTCAATAGATGAGTAGTTTTCATGATACATTTCATGTGTCAAACATTAAGAAGTGTCTTGTGGATGCAACCATGCATGTACTGTTGGATGAAATTGAGAAGTGATTAGCATGTCTAAAAGTCATGCCTAATTTTATGCCTAAACATGTATGGTAAAAATTCATTGGGTGTATCAACCGGACCCACATATTCACAACTCAATGAGCTAGTGACCCATAAGTTAGACACAAAATTAGGAATCCCAATCTTTTTTTGATGAAATTTTCAAGTAGTTAAGACTCTTCGTTTTGTGAAAGAAATTGTTGAGATTATGGATAGAGAAGTTAAGATATTGAAGCGTAGGACGCCTGATCTATTGTGGTTCGTTGAGAGGCTAGGGCTTGGGACTTGAGAGTATCTGTAGCCTTATATTACTCCTCAATGTTTTTATGTGTTTTCATGTATGATATATGTTTTTGAGTAAATCGGAAGCTGAGCCAATCCTTCAAACACGTTGAGTTATGTGGCGGCTCTTGACTTAGTTTCAAGATGGTTCTTTTTTTATAAGTTGCAAAATTTAGTTAAGTTGATTACATAACTTGACGGTTTTGATGAATTTCAGGACTATCATAGAGCGTGATGATTTTATGACGACTAAGTATTAATAGTTGTTTATAAGGCAAGTTGAGGATGCAAGTACAGTTAATTTCGGGACGAAATTTATTTAACCGAGTGAGACTTTGACAACCGTCATCAGAGCAAGTTACTCAAACCCGTATGTTGACCTAGATTGGTAGTGATTGATTTGATATTAGTTGATTTATGTTTATATAGTTGTTTGATTTGGTTATTGTGTGTTTGTTATGTGGATATTATGCCTTATAGTTTTATAGGTATGTCATTTTATGCCATTAGGTGATAGTGAGTTTATAGATGCATTTGAGTTATGAAGTGAATTGATATACTCGTAGAGGTTATCGTATGTGTTAGAGAAACTCGTGAGACCGGTTTGAAGTTGGAAGTATTTAGTATCTTTGAAAATTATATTTTTGGAGTAGTGTGAGTAAGATTTCTAGTAGTGTGAGTAGTGTAGTAGGGTGATAAAGTTAAAAGGTTTTAAATAATTAAATAAATAAACTTTAATAAAATGTTACATCATAATATAAGGTAAATTTTTTTATTTAAAAAAAATATAATAATAACCATGAGTGAGTTTTAGGTAGATTGAGCCAAAAGAAAGAAGGAAAAAAAGATGAAAGCCCGATGCATTAATTTGGAATCTAGATAAACTATTTTTCATAAAATCAAATAACCATAAAAAAAGTTATTCTCCCCTCTTTTCTTGGTGACGGGTCGAACAAACACAATACGGGGGAAACATCAAAAATTATTTTCCAAGAATTCAAGGTGTAATATCGTGTTCTACCACGGATTAATGTTTTCGATTGTTAACTTAGAACGTGCGTTTGCATTAATCAAGCATTTGGAATTAGTTGAGTGTTTGTAGCCCCTTCCTTTTACTAATGTATATTTTGGGGGAAATAGAACTCGTACATGGTGTTTGTTGATTTTGTGTATGTTTTAAAACGTTAGAGTACGCTAAATTTTTTAAAATGACAAGATATATGTTTATGTGTTATATGATTACGGTTTGGAGCGGCGAGGTATGCCTACCTCATTTGTTTGTCATTTAGGAGCAGAGAGGCACACCTACCTCATTTGGTTTTGATTGATATTGGACTATGTATAGGGGATATTGTGAGGTAAGAGTTGTTGGGGAAATGTATCCTGGAATATGTATCTCATTAGCCTAAAGGATTGTGATGGAAGTTATGAATCGATGTGGAGTGCTGATTTAAGTCTCATACATCATTTGTGACATATATCATGGAATATTTTGTGGAAGTATATCTTGTCTATATGTTTTTGTCTATTTGGTTTGTATAAGTGATTGGTCTTGTGTGCACAACTAGGTGGTTGTTTTTGGTCTAAACCTACAATCTCACCAACTTTATGTTGACGTTTTTGAGTTTCTATTTCATGTGAGATTAAGAAGTAGTAGAGCATGAAATGAAGTTATGGCTAGAGATACCTTAGGATTTCTTGATCTGGAGTCATAGATGTCATCATTTATTTTCATATGTTGGATATTTTAATAATGTTACATAGTTGAATGTTTTGTTTTCAGATTTATTTCATTTATGACTATAATTGTTATGGTTTCGATTAACCTTAATAAAAATCCCCTTCTTATGTTGGGTGTCATCATGACATGTTTTAATAAGTTTCTACTTAGTATTATCTATTGTTATATCATGTGTTGTGATGATACCTATCAATTATGCCTCGCGTTTCCGCCTTTGGTGGGGTGTAACAATAAGGAACTTTGTTACTTATTAAAGACAATTATCCTATTTTTCATATTCTTCCTTATACCAAGTGTCATTGATAGATGATGATTCATACGAATTAATGAATTCCTTACATACATTTAACACTTTTCATTTTGTTCTTCTCCTCTTTAAATCCATAATCTCATATTCAAGTTCCAAATGCCGAATGTTGTTATCCAAAGCTTCTTAATTATCAGTAGCCTCATTGTATACACATGGATCAATTACAATATATATAGGCATCCCTTCACATTACTCATTTGATTCTTCATACTTAGCCGGATCAATACTCACATTTGCCATTTCTTTTTGTTCATTCTCAAAAACTACCTCTTCGAAACTCTCCTCAAACTGTTTACATAGAGGAGATTCATACAAGAAAATATCAGTGTCAATACCAAGAATCTCCTATTCAATTTCACTTAAATATTGTAGCAAATCTCTATGGATACTTTATTAATAGGTGACGAAAGTGCCCATATGTTGTATTTCATGTTTTAGTACTTAGTTACTCTTCCATGAACCTTTATTTCTTCTTAAGATGAAGATGTTTGACAACACGGGAATATGACATATCAACAATATGTGAATACTTTATGAGATCAAATTGTAACACGAGTTTTGTTAAATAAAGTTTGGTATAACTCTCCTCATGGAGATTGGTTAAACAAAGTGTAGAAACTAGAAGGGGGGGGGGGGGGGGGGGTTGAATAGTTTCTCTAGTTAAAGTGATCCAAAAATCGGTTTTCAAAAATCCTTTTAAAAACTTGATTCAAGTGATTTATGTGAAACCTTATTAACCACAATATGAACAAGTGATAGTGTATCTAAACTAATAATCACAAGTATATGCAATAATAAATAATGAATGGAAAAAGATAAGGAAAGGAAACGTCAAACCGAACACTAAGGAATTATAGTGGTTCGGCAACGAAGAACGAAAATCATTCTTCGTTCCTACACCACTCCTCGAGTACTCCTTACTTGAGTGTTCACTAATCAACAAGCTCCTTGAGATGGAGAAACCTTACACGTCGCTTAACCAATTTCCGACTCTAAGCTAAAAAGTCGAGACCTAATCTTAGTTAGGACCAATCTACACCAATATACTTTGAGGCCTAAGTATTAACCACAATACAGACACAACATCCAAATATACACGACAATTTGGATCTTCACAATGACACAAGAATGAAACAAAGTTTGGATCTTGAGTAGATCTTGAACTTGACATAACACTTCAAGGATGAAAGTGTTATTCTCTTTGCACTTGAGAGGATGAGATGGGAGGAGAAAGATTCACTTCTTAAACAAATATAATCAACCAAATAACCAAGGATTTGTGTGATTAAAGAAGGTGTATTGAATATGATAATTTGTGTGCAAAGGAGGTGAAATGAAAATCTTGAAATGGTCCACTGTTTATAGGAGAAAGTTCCAACAACTAGTACTGGGTGCGACTCATTAAATAGGCATGCGGCTTATTATCAATAATAATCTGCGGGTACCTATAATGATCCGCCAGTACTAAACTCCGCTCCTTTTTGTCATTTAGTGGAGGAATACCATCTGGTGAAGATTATACCTAAATTGAATATTGTTACACCATTTGGAATATGCCAAATTCAAATTTCTATTTTCTATTTTAATAAAACATCTTCTTAAAAAGTTTATTAAAAACTTTTTTCACTTTTAAATAAAAGTGAGTTTTAAGAAAAATATAAATCCTTGATCACTTAGTTAGGTTAAGAACTTGTTTATTCCTACCTTAAGTGACTATGGATGAAATGAAAAATACTTGAACTCAAGAATTCGATTTTTGTTGTTTTCGTAAATGTTTGTTTTTGTATATTATCGTAATCAAAACAAAGCGAAACCAAAAAATACAAGTAACGTTTTAAGGCATCATTAAATTAACACAAAATTTTAATAAATTTATTGAATATCATCACTAGAGACATTGTAACACCCCACTTGGATAAGTGGACCGTTACGTGTATTTATGGCGTGTCATCAAAGCATAAGGTAAATGTCCTAAAACATTAACTGACCATAACAGAAATACCGGAATCAAACATCTGTAATCCAACCTAAGCTCAAAACATGAAAAAAAAATATTGAAGGAAAGGACTAAACGATGTCTAAATAAGCAGAATAATGTAAGAAGTGCATAAAGTAAGAAGTCCGGATAGCTTCCATTCAATGCACATGCTCTTAGAATCCTAAGAGCGTCCTGGTGTACCTGCCGTTAGAACATGAAAGAACTACGGCTGAGCATAACGCTCAGTGAACGGATATAAAAGCATGATAAGGAATTACTGAAATGAAACAGATGATAAAATACTGGAGCTGTAAGAATGATAAGCAAAGTTGCAGCGGAAATCTATGTATACTCTGTAAAGTCTGATTTATAAATAATAAAGCTTAACTGTTATCTTTTAAATCTGAAAACATGCATTTACTGTATTTTAATTGCAAGAGCTTATATAGGTCATGTGCTGTAACAACGGTGCATGAATAACTGGAGGGGTGACCTCGTCATGCTGTAGAGGGGTGACCTCTAAATACTGTAGAGGGGTGACCTCTAAATACTGTGCTGGGTGGAGGGATCAGCTCCAATGTGAAGGATGTAGAGCACACACCACATTCACCCTGATAACTTGTAAACTGATAAGCCTAGGATGCATCCATACGCCCCACATGACATGATAATAATAATGGCCAAAACGTGAAGGGACGATGCAAGATATCACTCTCCTGCATGTGAGTCACGACACCGGTGCCTCAAGTGTCATGGTTACGGTACCTCCATAACTAGTACATAAACTGGTCATGCTTGTATATAATGCTCAGGCAATTTATTTAGTTATTAACATGATTACTGATAAGCTTAAACATATACTGGGGAAAAACATTTGGCTGCAGACGGGGAATCCTAATCATGCATAGGAAAGGAAGTCCTTACTGAAACGACGGAAAATCCGTACCTCGATAAAAAAACGAAAGGAAAAAGAAAGGGATCATAATATTAGAGTGATAGGAATATCCGTACCTTAACCAAAACACGATGTCTGAATAAACTCCAAACATATTATTTGTCAAATGATCTACATAAATTACACACTCCTAATTATTATCTAATAAAAAAACTTAATACTAATTGTCTCAAATTGCAAGACTATCAATCGAGCTTGTTGTTATTATTTTGACAAAAATGCATGTATATAGATCATATTTAAGCATTGATTCACTTCTCTAAAATTGATGTAGCACACTTAAAAAAAACTTGACGTAGCAAAAAGTCTTTATTATCGTATCATATAGAAACACATTTACATACTTTAGTTGAAAAGACTAACTTAGTTATAAAAATACTTTTGTTCATATGACTCATTTTATAAAACATTATTGTAACAGCAATCTACATAATACAAATGCTAAAATACAAGCTTCAAAGAAATGTGCCCATCTTCTTCTCCGATACATTTAACCACACCATTTATATGTTTCTGCGTTTTATTTCTTGGTTTACAGTTTGTGATATTTGTTGGAAAACATAATCAGCTTTGAAGCCTTAAAACCTTTCACTAACAATATTGCACGATTTAGTTCGAGACCCGTAAAAAGTGATTATCTTGAATCAAATGTAAACATCTTAAAACAGATTTTATTGTCATTATTAACTAGATTTATAATTGACATGGAGTTCATTTTAGTACGTCATGTTCTAATTTCCTGGACTCAAAATGTATCATTTACGTTTATAGTTTCAATGACGCGTGATTTAATCACTCAACACTCCTTATAATAATAGGGATCGAGAGCTAGATTACCTGGAATGGGACAATCACAAGTGAAACTTGATCGAATCGGATACGAACTCGAACGGAAATGCCAATAGTAACTTGACTCTAACATAATCCTTGTCATGAACCAAAAAAAACGTGATGTAAGCCGGTCAGAACGTCAACCTGATACAAGTTCTAGCCTTGAATGATCAATGCATGAACATGCACCTCAAGTAAAACATGAGTAGTTTATGGCGCCTTCTTTCGTCTCGTTTAGCACTCTTGGCCAGTTTTATGGTGGTAATGGTTTATCAAGAATAACCAATTAGAGTCCATACATATAAAAAGCAAGAAGAGTTGGACGTGGGATTAAACGTTTTGACCAAGTAAATAATTAATAAACGTGTTTTCTATTTTTATTTAAAGATTTGGATGCCATTTAAATATTGAGATAATTATGGACATAATGAATTTTGAGTTCATCCTCTAACTCTCGTCCGTTACTTATTCGTCTGTTGGTCCAAATTGAAATAGTTTGTGATCGTGAATTTATGTGTATTTAATTTCCGTGTTATATCTTGTTGTGTTATAATTAATATACGTTATTACTTGTCGTGAATTCTTTAATCACTTAAAGTTTTAAAGAAATGGTATTTTTATGCGGGTTTTACAGACATTAAAGTAAGAAATACACGTGCTGAAATACATGTATAATAATATTTAGTAGCGTATATATATTCAATTGAAATACATAACTGGATATCAATATTATATTCTATGAAGTATTGAAATTTCAACATGACGTATATTACTATATGGTATCCATGCACGTGATAACGACCCATTATGAAGAAAAGGTTAAAGTGTCGTCACTCACCAATGCTTCAAATCACAGTTCTATAAAGATATGACGTAAACCCTAATAATAACATAAACTTCAATAAATTCATAAAGACGCTGTCTCTCACTCCAACTACATTTTTATCTTAAATTAACCTAATGTGATATATGATTGATGACAAACCTCACATGGAATATAATATAGACTGAAAAATACGAATTTGATATTAGGGAGAGTTTTTGTATGTGTCTAAGAACTGTTCGTAAAATGTCAACTTTATGGAATAGATCATTATATTTAAACCTTACAATTTCTCTAAGAGTTATTAGGCTAGGTTAAGAAGAAAAGAAACTTCAGTAGACTTGATGAAAATATTGAATACCGAGACAAAAACATAAGAGAAACTATATTCATGGACATTGGTTACAAAAGTATTTAATATTTTACTAAATGCCATCAATATGGACGCCAAATTAAGAAAAGCATATGCTTAAAAATGTGTTTGATAATATTTACAAAACCACATCACTCCATATGATGATGAATTTATATTCCAATGGACCAAGTAAATGGACATGAGTAGTAAGATTGTATTATATTAAGTAACCATCAACGTAAACTAACATATATTAGTATATGGTATCCATAGATGTGACAACTTAAGCTCATGTATCAGTATATTGATGCTTTAAATAATTATATAAGAAAATGATGTAAACCCTATTTACATCATAAATCTCAATGACTACGATAAAGGTGTCAGCAGACAATCTAGCATACATTTGTTCTATCTTAAACCTATCTTATGTGATACATGATTTACGACAAACTTGCCTAAAGTACAAGGACATGGTTAGCGATAGTTTTTTTTTGTGTTCAACGCCATATCCCTAAAATATCAACTTTGTGAAAAATGTCTCATTTATCCAGGCCTAAAATTACTCATAATGACCAATAACCATTAAATATGCTTAAACATATTACAAATACGCTTGGTATGTGTTATCGTGTCTTGCAGGTAAAAAGGATAAAAATAAGAGTGAAAACAAGGACATTTCGATGAGTTTCGAGGACGTTTACGCATTAATAGAGATTCAAACAGAGTCGTTAAAATACCACGTTAACCAACAATTAATAGTATCACAATACTTGTTTACAATTGTCTACAACAACAACGAGATTATATGAAGAAAAATGATGTAAACCTAAAAGGCGATTGGATGGGCCGAAATGCTCCTGGGAATTTGTGGTTAGGATTTCTAAGGGAGGGAGAAAATGATATTCTATTTGATAATGATATATATTTATTTAATAAAAGATAAAAGATTAACTTTTCAAAAAGATAAATTTTATTATGAGATAAGATTAATTCATTCAATTAAATAGAAAACATGTTTCATAAGATAATAAATATTTTAGAATATTCTAATTTTATTTTAAGCCTACAAATAAATCTCATTATAATGACTTAACTATCAATTAAACAAAACCCTAATTCTCTTTTTCTCTTCTATGTTGATCGACCGTACACCACTACACACATTGTGTGTTTGTGTTTCTTGTTTCGATCATATGATAAGGGCGCCATGTAAATAATCCTAGAATATGAAGGAAGTCGTTTAAGTTTAGTGTGGACTAATTATGGAAGAGATTATGTACTTTTGTTATTGGTTTGTTATGCTGATCAAGATCTACAACTGTTTGTGTTTTGGAGTATGCTAAATAATGTATGTAATCTATTGTTTTCATGTGATTGATTAAAGGTTAGTGTATAAGGAAGTCGTTTAATACTTTTTTGGATGTTTAAACAATCTGTAGAAACTAGAAGGGGGGATGAATAGTTTTTATGATTAAGGTCTTAATTGAAAATTAGGTTAGTCTCAAAATTACCTTTTACTTGAAAACTGGTTTCATAGTTGTTAAGTCAATTTCCAAACCATTTGCTATATCTTATGATTATGGAAATGCAATGCATGAATGTAAATACGAATAAGTAAAGAGTAAGGAAAGAAGCAACCTAAGGTAGGACACCAAGATTTATAGTGGTTCAGAAATGAAGCTCTCTCTTCGTTCCTACTCTACTCCTTGAGTACACCTTACTCGAGATTTCCACTATATCCACAAGCTCCCTTCTTGGCGGAGAAAACCTTACAACGTCGCTTATAGTGTTTTCCAACACTAAGATAAATGTCGAGACCTAATCTTAGCTAGGACCAATCTACACAAGGCTATATGTCGAGTTCTAATCCAAAGCTAGAACAAATCTTCGTCACCCATCTTCTATTCTGACACAAGGCTAGATGCCAAGTCCTAATCCAAAGCTAGAACCAATCTTCACAACTTTTCACTTTCAAGTTAAGTGAGAACTCACAAGACACATACACACAATCACATCACTTTGTAGTTTAGTGAGAACTAACACACAAGACTCATTACAACACAAGACACATCCAAGTATACACATATAACTTGGATCTACACAAGACTAATCCAAGTATACACATATACATTAGATTTTACACAAGACTATCCAAGTATACACAAATACCTTGGAGTTACACAAGACTCAAATAAACAAAGTTATGAACATGACTAGATCTAAGAAAAGATGATCTTCATAAAGGCTTCATCTTTTATCACATCTGTGACAACTGGGAATTTTCTAGACTTTAAATAATAATTAATTATATTATTTATTAATCCAAATTCATTTTCGAGAGATATCAAAGTCATTTGATTCAAAAAAAGGGAGTTTATTTTACATACTGTAAAAGACTGCGCAAAATCTGAGAACTGACGCGATACAAATTAAATTTATATTTAATATTCAAAAATATTTGATAAATTTTTTTATTAAATTATATGATACTTCTCTTCTAGTTTTAATAATGTACGTTGAAATCGAGAGCATTCAAGTTGATTTTTTTTCTTTGAACGCAAGTATTCGAGTTAACCAATAAATAATAACTATTTTAAATAAAGTAGTAAATGATTACGAGAAGTTGGTCGAGTAAATACTCCACCTTATTAGAAAAATCATTTTAAAATTAGTGATGCGATTTTTGGAAAACGAATCAAAATTTATAAAAAACGAACGAGCACGAACCATGTATTAACAAAAGTTATAAGAAAATTTCATTTTTAGTCCATGTACTACTAGAAACCTTTCATTTTATTTTATTGAAGTCTTATTATTATATACTAGACGAATACCCGCGCATAGCGGCGGAATGTCTAGCGGCGGATAATTGACGTAATGACTCATTTTGTAGTAAATTATCCAAAGTGAATTTTTAAAATAAAAATGGAAACGTTCATAACATTCCATGACTTCTTAACATGTAGATCGATTCATGAATCTGGCTTTAGGATAATTTTGAAACTGGACCTCTTTTAATTTTCAGAATGAGTCGTATGGTGAAAGCTTTAAGATTTACATTGAAGTTGTAATATTTTTCTTGTTTAGATGAAATGTTGAAAAAATTTAACTTTTCAACAATTGAGATAAAAGTTTTATAGGGCATATAAATTTTGTCTTTTTAGTAGGGCCCACATTTTCAACCATTCTATGTTTTCAACATTTCAACCAAAAGGATACATCCTTTATAAGATAGTAAAGATATGGAAAAATTAGGGTTAGGTCCCATATTACTAAAACCCTAACCACCAACAAAACACACACTACCCTCTCCTTAAAGTTTCCGGCGCCACCCTTCCTTATCCGGCTGCCAGAATATTTTCCGGCCATCAACTACCACCACACCACCAGTGGTAGCCGCCACCCACCAACAACGTCATCACCACCACCGTCCAGCAAATCACAGTCACCTACCGTTTATTTTTTATGAACCGCTACAAGATCTACCATAAACATCATACATCAGTCATCACTCGAGAATCACCATCTATGGCCGCTGTCATCTCCAGCCGCCACCATCAAACTCAGCCACGACCTCCATACTATCATCACCGCCGTCAAGATCCGTTGGAGCTATAGCAATCCGCCACCCTTGTAAACAATCCACTAACCACTATCAATCATAATCTTCACCACGATAAGAGGTTGCTGCCGTCGTTCAACCACCACTAGATCCGACGGTTGCTGCCGTCGTTCAGCTTATGTCGTCCCATCACCACCACCAGCAGAAAGATGTGCTTCGGACCAGAAGAAGGTTGTGTGTTGGACTAGTGGAAAGCTGTGTTTCGGACCAGTGGAAGGCTGCGTTTTGGACCAGCAGAAAGTAGCACTCTGGACCGGCAAGGGTGCATTAGTTTCGGGGTAAAAGCAATACAGTAGGGTGCGTTGTTTACGATAGCAGCACGGGCGGGTTCGTTTGTTTATCAACGCAGGGGGTGTTTGGATCTGCTGATAACTAGCAATAGGGTGTTTCGATCTGTTGATAACTAGCAGTAGGGGCGTTTGGGTCTGTTGACAGGTGCATAAGTTGCGTTTGGGTCTGCTGACAGGTGCATAAGTTGTGTTTGGGTCTGCTGACAGTAGTATAAGGGGCGTTTGGGTCTGCTGACAGGAGTATAAGTGGCGTTTGGGTATGCTGACAGGTATAAGGGTGTGTTTGGGATTAGCAGCAGGTGTTTGGTTTAAGCAGAAACGCGTTAAGGGCTGTTTTGAGTTAACAACAGATATAAACGATGTTTGGTTGCTGTTTATTAGTTTGGGATGCGTTTGGACGCGGGATTCTAAGGGTTTATAGTACCGGGTGCGATTACAATTCATGGTTGTTTGTGGTTTAGGAACCGGCTAATAACGCATCTAACTCTATTAACTAACTAAAATGGATTAAACCGTGGTACATATATAATATGTATATTTGGTTAAATAAATATGTCGAACACTACTATTATCACGAGAACTATAAAATGATTACTCGTTTAAATATCTCACATCGGGCGCTTGGCTTTCAATTTAGAACACATAGGTTGTGTTTGGTTCAATTTAATTATGGCGATTAAATTGTCTAGTTTGATATATGTTAAAACGTGATTTTCATAACGTAGATTGTTTGGAAAATATTGAGAATTGATTAATATAGAAAAGGTCGTATAAACGAATAGGTCATGTCGATATTTCTATAAAATTTTATATTTTATATTTTGTTCGCTACAAACCACTATTATATTTGTAAAACGATAAAATAAATAAATACTATTATATTTGTAAACCAATAAAAGTTAATACTTTTTATCTAAAAGTGACAATTATTAAGTAAATGGTGATTTTCTTAAAATATGTCGAACTATATTGTCTAAGTATTTTCATCACGATCTTTATACGGTAACTACAAAGTAAATATATACTTTGGTTTATTTTGTAAAATTGGTATCTCTATTATATAATTCAACATAAGAATTATATAATCGTCTGGTTATACGTAATGTGTACGGAATACATTACATACTTGGTGTGCGTGCCTAATTTATTCATTTTATTTAACCAACCCTTGAACTATTATAACTTATAACTTAAATATTTTATCAACGAGTTACGTTAATGTACATATCTATCGAGAACTCAAATACACATTGTTAAGTTATTGGATTTAGCCGATTAGTTAAACCACAACACCATGATCGAGCCGTATCAATTTTCGTTGCGCGGAGAGTATTATTAGCTTTACTATTGTTTGCGCTACTACGTCGAGGTGAGTTCATACCCCACCTTTCTAGTTTTAAATTTATTTATAAAGGTTTTATAATCATTTTGGGGGAGGTACATGCTTGGTCGCTAACTATTTATAAACTTGCTTGGTTGGTCATAAACTGATTTAATTGTTACGTGATGAGTGGTTAACTCTATTAATTGTCTTAACTCCATTAATTGTCATACTTATAAATGTTGATACTAAACTTTCTATTTTGGGTTTCATAATCCAAAACTTTAATTGCTTTTCACTGTTTCTCGGGTAGAGACAATGCTTGCAAGAATGAACACAAGTGCATATACTCGTTTATGTATTGGTCTAAGTCCCGCTTTAACCCAATTACTTTGGCCCATTATCATGAACCGTTAATTTCGGACCGGATGACCGGTCGAAAGCGCGAATGCTATGGATAGATCTTTCGGGGTTGACGCCCCTGTCCGGCTTGGTCCAACAGAGGACAAGCGGGCACAGTTTCATTTGAGTCTGTGGATGGATGTCGTGGGTTAGACATTCGTAGGGGCTGCATTATGTGATTATACTACCGATGTTGTTAACGTTTCGGTGTCATGAGCTTAGACAATAATAAATGCTTTTTATGGTGACTTTGTATTTGTTATATTGTCACTAATGTTTGGGAAAATCTTGTGGTTCATCAAACACCTCTTTTATTATCAAGAATCTTATTTGTTAACTGGAATATCTTTTATGATCAGGGAATTCAGTTATTAACGAGAACATCTATTCTTATCAGTAAACTTTGCTTATATAAATAAACTATGTTTTTATCCATAAACTTTATCTTTATTATTTAACTCTGTTTTTTATCATAAACTCTGTTATTATTAATAACTATGTTTTTCATCAAGAAACGCATTTTATTAAGAAACTATAATTTTTAAGTTCTTATATTTTTACTGCAGGTGAAGTGGTCATATAAACTCTAATTTTTCATAAACACCTTAAAACAAAACTTATGAACTCACCAACTTTATGTTGACATTTTTAAGCATGTATTTCAGGTACTTGACTATGTGGATTATTGGAGTCTTGTTTGTGGTTTTTGGCATGTAGAGGTCGTTCTTGGATCAAGCTCTCGAATACTCATGAAGTCACAAGTCCCTAAAGCAAGTCTTCCGCTGCAGTGAATTTGGAGGTGTGACAACATCACAAATGTGTGAGTGATCTTCTCTTTGGACACGTAAAGAAGGGGATCAAGAGGATAATCATAAGTAAACACGCTTAACGAATTAAGTGATCATTTACTCATGATTGGAGATATAGATAGAAGATAAGAAACAGAAAACTGTCCAAAAAGGTTCTTAGGAAAATGAAAATATAATCCACTATTTATAGGGGACAAAGTATAATGGCTCGTTGGGCGCGGCTCATTAAATGGATTGGCGGCTCAATATTGATATTGAGCCGCAGGCACCTATATTAAGTCTCGCCTACTAGAGTCCGCTCCTTTTTGTCCTTTAGTGGGGAAATCCTATCTGCTGAAGTTTATACCTTAATTGTATATTCTTAGGCTATTTAGAATATGCCAAATTCAAATTTTCATTTTCAACTTTAATAAAACATTTTCTTAAAAACAAAGTTTATTAAAATATTTTGTCACATCTGTATAAATGTGAGTTTTGAGGTTAATCACTTTTTATGATCACTAAACATGTATAAGATATGTTTGTGTAAGACTTAATGATTATTACCTTGATGATTGTAACACCCGCTCTGATAAAGAGACAAAGTGTCACGTTATGGTGTCATATCAGAACATATATAAGCGCAAGCTGAAGTCTTTATTTATTAAAATATCAAAATAATTTTCCAAAAGTATTAAAACTCTAAATCAGAAGGGTATAAATGAAAACTTCAAAAGATAATGGTCTTCAAAACATTTGCCAAGACATAAGGGTGACTCTAAGGTAGCTCTCTAACCAAACTCTCAATGCCCAGCTTCTCGCTTAATACCTGCCACATGGAAAATAAACACGGCTGAGCGATTGGCCAGTGAACGAATATAAAAAAATAAGGCTGAAAAGTAAAGAGTAGTAACTGAAGCTGCATTATCAAGGTTATACGAACAAGGAAAATGAATATAGAAGTCATAAAGAAGATGAAAGAAAGGTAAATGTATGCCACAAGCTCCTAATACAAATCATATATCATATCCAAATCCAAAAGTCACCAAGTGCACATGGAGCGCGAATTCAATGTACCCTTGATATGATATGGAGCATATTGCACATGCCACTCATATCCCAAATCATATCCAAATATCCAAAAGCCGAGGATGCATCCATACGCCCCTTGCAAATCCAATTCAAAAGCACATATACTAGCTCATGACTAGCTCACGTACTAATAAATATATATATCCAAAATTGCCAATCCACAAAGGGAACGCCAGGGTCTAATAACACCGCCCCAAATAGTGTCATGTCGTTGGTGTATCAATCGATATGGTCATGGTACCTCCATGACTAGAAATCTAAAATATATATGGCTCGGGCATAAGGGTTCAAAATCAGAGGTCATAACAAAGCATATATCATAATTGGTCCAAAAGAAGTATATGAATCCAAAAGAAAGGCTTAGTGAATCATATCCAAACAACAAATAAACATATAGGAAACATAGCAAAGGCTTGTGGATGATTAAAAGAGAAAGGATTCAAAAGGGTAAGAGAAGGGTTCTTGCTGAAAGAACCGAATATGCGTACATTGATGCAAAACCAAACAAAACCCGCACGAAGTGAAGGGAATCCTAATCTTGTGTCACCAAGACTACATACATACATATCATACATCACATATACTGATCATCTATCAAATAATACAAGTTTCGAAAATAGGTGATTGACTTTCCAAACATAGAAGTTTCCTTATTTAAAAGATTGCCGACATTTAAGGTATGTTACACTACTTAACTAACCTATTATGGACTTACCATAAATTCAAAAAAACATCACAGAGGTCAACCTATAGGTCAACAAGGCCTCTGTAAAAGGGTTAAACCCCAAAGGTTACCCAACCCATGATATGACTTAATAATCCCAACCTAGCCCAAAAACAGTCTAGTCAGAACATACAGAAAGTTTCAATGACTTTGACCAATCTAAACAGCTTCAAAATAATTATAAAAAATCCAGGAGATGACCCAATATATGAAGATCATCCTCCTGAAAGGGTTTTACTTAATTCAAACTTTTAAAGATTTTATGGCGTTTATTGTGAACATGAGTTTTTTAGTCTTAAAAATCAGATTTGACACCTTATGGGAAAACAACCCTAACCCGTTATTAAAATAAAAGGAGTCCATATTAACAAATTAGACTCAGATTATATTGTCAAACTCATAATATTCATACCAAAAGCCTTTATAAAACTCATTTTATGATGTTTATAAGATGACGCTTTTCCTAATCAGCCCAAAACCCTAGTTTTACAAATCAAGTTTCACCTATCTAGATCTTTATCAAAACCATGTAAAAACTTATTTAAAACATATATGAGGCTGATTTAAATTTATCTAAGTCATGTTCATAGTCTTTAATTTATCAATCACCTTAAACATGTTTTTAGGGTTTATTAACCCTAAAAAGCACATACATAAGAAAATAAACATAAAACGAAATTAAGGAAGGTGACACAAGGATTAAGAGGCTTACATGAATAGAATATAATGATATTGGGATCACTAGAGGAAGTAAAACACCAAGGAATGGAGGGAACAAGGAGCACAATCACCAAAGGAAGGCCTGAAACCTCAAGTTTTCTTCAATGGAGGGGTAGAGAAAAGCTTCAAAGTTTAACAATGGTGGATTTGTGATTTTGGAGAAAAATATGCGGTTTAGAATACTAGGAGGAAGATTTTGTGGTTTATAGCAAGTTTCCCTTAATACCAAAACATGTATTTGTAACTTACACCTTTTAACCAAAATTAACCATAGAAGATAAAATCAAATCTTTTTCCTTGTTTTTTCTAACAAAAATTCGTTTTTTATATATAAGGGAAGAAATATATATATATATATATATATATATATATATATATATATATATATATATATATATATATATATATATACATATATATATATATATATATATATATATATATATATATATATATATATATATATATATATATATATATATATATATATATATATATATATATATATATATATATATATATATATATATATATATATATATATATATATATATATATATATATATATATATATATATATATATCATGTAGCGGTTTTTAGTCGTTTACTATCTTTTAGGAAAAAGAAAGCAAAAACCAAAGTCGTAGTAAGTATTAGTAATTACGTTTTGTGAAAAACGCAAATACCGACAATCGAGTTCGTTCTCGAGGAGGTATGGTGTTTAGCCAACAAATATATACGTTATTTAATCGAGTTGTTACGTTTTTGGAAAGAAAGAGAGAAAATAAAATGGAGACGAATTACGCTAAAAATGGTCGGAAACGCGTATACGAACGAACGTAAAAACGCGACCCAACGAAAAATTTAACCTAAAAATTAATTAAAAATCACTAAAATGTTCTAAAAATCATAACTAAGAAAAATACACAAACCAAAATTTTTGAAAACTATTTAATTAATTTATAATAATTTTTAAAGTGAAATAAAAAAATCTAAACAATAGAACTAGCTAAGAAAAAGACAAAATTCAAACCTTTTTTATTTAAAAACCTAAAGTGTATTATTTAAAAAAAACTAAAAAATATTTTTTTGAAAATAAAAACTTAATTTAACTATCTTTTTATGACTTTTTTCAAATTTAAAACTAAAATAATCCTAGAAATTGAAATAAAAAAAGAAAATTATGAAATTTAAACTCTACAAAATTAAATTGATTTTTTCTACTTCCTAAATGACAAAAGAAAAATTTTAAAAAAAAGAATTATATTTTTTTGACTTTTAAATATTTTTTTATGAATTAAGTACTATTTAAACTAAATAAGTGCTTTAAAAATATTAAATTATTTTTCTAAAATTCCAAAAATTTATAAAATGTTTTCAACACTTTTTAAATCCTAGGAAAAATAAAAGGAGAGAAAAAGGAGCTAAAATAAGCTACGAAATAAGCTGTATAGGCTTGTAAGCTTAAAACATACCAAACAAAAAGACAATATAAAACAAATAAAGAAGGAACAAGTAACAAAAAATTAACACAGAGCAGATGGTCACTGGTTGGGTCTGCTGTGTCTATAGGTCTGCTGATGTTTACAAGGTCACAGGTTTGAGCCCCACTGTGGCCCTTTTGGTTGTTTTTTTCCTTTTTATTATCAACTTATACAAAAACTGTATAAAGGAAAAATGATAGGGACAATTAACAAAAGTCACTGGTGGAGCAGAGCAGATGGTTGCTCAGATATGTGTTGCGTCTGCTGTGACTGCTATATTAGGTTTGGTCAGGGGTTTGAGTCCCACCTGCACCACTTTTTTGGCAGTTAAAAACAAATGGAACAGCAAGTTTTTCTTGTTCGCTGCTTGGTTTGTTAGGCTGCTGCGGTAACAAGAGGGCACACAAAATGCTAACACAGAATACAATTTCACAAGCACACCAGACTAACAGCTAATACGCAGACAACAAATCACGCATCAGTTACAAAGATCAATCATGGGATGCACTTCTTTATCCTACACTCTTTTTTTTCTTTTTGGGAATTCTATTTGGTATTGAAGGTCAGTTAATTTGCTTACACAAGTTACTCACACAAATCCAAAAATAGCAACGAATCACCCCTATCAATTGTGCGTTGTGGACAGTGGACACAAAACCAACACAAATCACGAACTCAAGAACACACTTAATTCACCTAATCAAGCTACCCAGTTAACACCACACCCAAGCAAACACTCGTTTCATAGTTTTGTTACAATGGCACAGTTAACACCAACCAAATCACAATCACACAGTCACCTAAACTTACAAGCACCAAATGGACAATGGGTTGAATACAAACAGTGGGAATGATGGTTGATCTTAAACGATATTGGCGAGTTTCTACTTAGGCAATAGGCAACAATCTGCACTCAAGTAATGAACCAAGACTATGCAGCCTTACAACAATGGACACCTTAGCAGCCTAAGTGATTTCGGTCATTCATTTTGCAGATTCACAACCAAACCAACCCTGTCTCCTACTTGATCGTAGAGATTATAACGCACCCAACTTTTTTTTTTACTCTCGGTTCGTTGCTGTTGGTACACTAGGTAACACAAAACAATGCCAAACACGAATTAAGTTACAAAGACTAAGAACAAACCTAAGTACTAACTAAGAGTGAGCAAAAGACCAAAAAAAACTTAATAAACTAACTAAAATCCAAGGCCTAAACTACTAAACCAAGCACACAAATCTGTTTTGTTGCACAGGCCACAGAAACACGTCTCAACACAAAGCATCCTAACTCCCAATCATTAAACATAATGAATCATGACCAAAATCAATAGACTCGTAATAGTGGGCTTACAAACCTACAACTATTGGTCACTTCCTTTGCTTTGGGGTTTTGTCGTTTGTTGTTTGGTAATGGTACAAAAGGGACCACAGGATACTAGTACAAACTGATATAGTGTTTTTACTACCCTTTAGGAAAAGAGCAATAAAATAGGGTAAGCGTGCACGACGATTTAGGAAAACCGTGTGTGAATGACCCTAAAAATGAGTTCGTTCTCGAGGAGGCTAGTGCGTTGTGTGATGAATGATTGATTTATGTTTTTGATTATTAACAAGAAGAAAAGAAGAGAAAATGACGAAGACGAAAAAAAATAGAAAAATAAGGCAAAAACACTACTAGAAAGTTACGACGTAGAAACGTAAAAAACGACAAAATTTAAAATTTTAATCTAAAAATTCCTAAAAATTACTAAAAATCCACAATAAAATTCTAAGAGTTTAAAAAAAATCCAAACTTGCCAAAACCTTTTAATTAATATAATAATGACTTTTTAATGCTAATTAAAGCCCTAAAAATCACTTTTAAATATTAAAAAGCCCTAAACAAGATTTTATAGTTTGTAAACCTCACAAATGACCTAATTAAACTAAAAACTATTTTTTAAAAATTTTAAAACCAAATTAAATTATTTTTAAACTCCTAAAAACTATTAAAATCTATTAAATCTTAAATTAAATCTAAAAATTAATTGAAAAGCCTAAAAATTAATTGGAAAGTGAAAAAGTTCCTATTTTAATGTCTAGAATCTAGGAAAAATGAAAAAAAATTAAAAATAAAACTTTGAATTTTAATGAATAAAATAATATTAAAAAATTTAAAAAAATAAAAATTTCAAAAATAAATTCTAAAAAATTCTCAAAAATCCTAAATATTCTAATTAAGAAGAAAATGCAAATTAAAGTTCCTAAAACCTTTTAATTAATTTTATATTAATTTTTAAAGTTGCCTAAAAACCCTAAAATTAAATAAAATTAAAAATTAAAGTTTTTGAAAACTTTTTTAATTGTAAACCTCAAAAATAAGAATTGAAACCTAAAAACTATTTTTTTGGATTTTTTAATTACTGTTCACTATTTTTAAATGACTTTCTAAATATAAAACTAAAAATAATCCTATTAATTAATTAAATAAAAGGAAAAATAATTTTTTAAAACAGAAAAGTCCTAAATGATAACACAAATCTAAGAAAAATGAATTGATGCAATGAAACTTAATGGATAAGCTGAAAAGAAGGAAAAAAGCTACGGCTTATTTTAATAAACCAAAGCCAAAACGTGGTTAAGTAATGTTTGAAATGAGAGTCTAACGTAAAAAGGCATCTGGATCACCGGTTAACACGCTTAGTCCCCCAGCGAGGGGTCGCGTGTTCGAGTCCGGTGCGGGTATGCTTTTTATAAAAATTTTCTTTTTTATTTTTTACTTTTTCAAATCAAACACTGACACCCTTAGTTGCTTGTAACACAATCCAAAACCTTTTAAACTAGTTTTAACAAGATTCAAGTCCAAATTCGTGGCCAGTTCTTACATGAACACAAGCAGGTTTTGGCTTGTGTTCTTGCTTATCTTCACAAGAGATGAAACACCAAGAGGAGCTTGGATGTGGATTATTGTGGAAGTTTTTTGGATGGCAAGGCACCCTTGTGCTCTTTGAAGCACAAGGAGTCAAAAACAAGCAGAATATACACACCTAGCACACAATCAAAGCAAATCAAAGCACACCAAAACGATTTCAAGTTGCTGAGACAATTTTGAGGTCTGGTGGTATTTAGATCCAAGTTACATGCAATTTAATGAGATTCCAGGTCCAATATTTTGCACACTCAATCACCAAATGGCACACAAGCAGAAAGAAGTCTTAGAACTACCTATGATCTAACAGCTAGCAAAATCCAAGCACCAAAGTCTCACAAAATGAACATTAAAATGACTATGCAGATTTTTGAGCTATCTTTTCTTTTTTTAAACACATAAACTAGCTACAAACTTGTTCCAATCTACTCTTATACTAACAAGCAACCTAACTCAACCCTACTGAAACTTTCTAACACCTAATTCAAGAACAATCAAAGATTATAACCCTGCTAAAACACTTATCCAAACAGTCCTTTAAAACTTGAAAACCAAATTTTAACAAACCAAAACACTTTAAAACTTAATCAATCTGGTTCATATAGCATCTAACATGTATATAAACACAAGAGAACTCAAATCCAACAGCTTTTACTCACAAAGAACACCTAGCACACAATATCACAAACACTTCACTTTTTCTGAGATTTCAAAAAGGAAAAAGGGAATTACCTTAGAACCTTACATCCAAGGTTCTAGTGGATGTAAATCCACCTCCTTATACACCCGGGTGTATGCAGAAACAAAGATCAACAATAATCTTCAAATTCGAACCTGCTAAGAAGAAAATCAAAAGCAAACACAAATATATCCAATATTCTGTTTTCTTTTTATCTTCTTTTTATCTTTCTTAAAAATCCTTACAACCTTCAAACACGTTTTAAAAACATCTAACTTCAAAAATCAACAACCCTTCAGTCCACTTTCACTTTCTAAAAGATTTGATTTTTGAAAGTTAAGACACTTTTTAGGAAAACTTGAAAACTCACAAAACCTTTCACAAATTTAAAATGGAACTCAGTCTCTTAGCCTTTACACAACACTCAACTTTTAACAAACCTAAAAAGGAATTATACTTGTTTAACACAAAAACCAAACTTTTATTTCATTAAAAAGGGATTACAAGTGAAAAGCTAAAAAGACTGGAACAAACTGAATAGGGTCACACACGACTCCTATTTATACAACTAGAAAGATCTATCTAGAACATATGAATAAAAAATACAAGGAAAATGCTAAGCTAAAACCCTAGAGATGGAATTGCCCATTTAGCCCTTGGTCTTCATTCGAATCTTGGTCAAAAGCTTGATCATGTGATATGCCAGCTTGGAATAATTGATCTTGGACGTCCAATAAAGCTTTGGGAGCAAGGAGTTGGTTATAATCGTTGATGCTGTCGGGGTATTGGGTTTTGGGTGAAAGTGACGCAGCAGGGGAGGTCCCTACTGCTCACATGGGTGTGTTGGTGGGGTGGTTAGGAGGTGGGTTAGGTTGAGAGGGACGTGAATTAGTGATCTGCACCTTTAGAGGGAATAACCCTTTGTTTGGAACTTAATTGATCTGGGTGGGGTTTTATGGTTTATGGGGTGATTAGCCAGGTTTAATCCAAATTGGGTTAATTTAGTTTTTAAATTAGTGTTTAGGAGGGAAGTAAATGGGTGAGTGGGTTTGACCGGTTGACCAAATAACTTAATAAACCGGGTTAGGTTGTGGACTGGGTTGATGGGTGGGTAGGGCTGATGTGTCAATGGCAGGTTGGTTGATATGTTTGGTGGTTTGGCAGATTTGGCCCCCAAGCTTTCCATTTTCTTTCACTTTGTAATTAAATCTATCAGCGCCCAATTTTGCTTGCAACAACTTTTGGCAAGTTGTCATATTTGGCATAATTACTTCTAAAATTTTATCCAAGGGCTTTTAATGCATATTCTTGATATCTCAAGGGCTGATCTTGTAGTATCTTCAAACATCAAGGTCCATTCTTGTACAACTGACATTTTGAGGGTCAAATGTGACAAGTTCTTCAAAGATGAGGGGCCATACTTGCCAATTCTTCAAACTTCAAGGGTATTTTTGCAAAATCCAAACTTGGGCCCGGTTTATTGTGCGACTTCGTTTCCCGTGTTCGTTTTTGATTGATTCTTGTGATCTTTTGCCAATTCCTCAATATCCGTACCTAAAAATACACAAGTAACAAACACGAGCATATATTTGGCATATTTGATGATATTTTATGCATTTTAAGGCCGTTTTGGACGATGAGACCATGTATAAAAGCAGTCTCATCACTCCCCCATACTAAACCATTGCCGTGCCCTCACGCAATGCTAGGAATAAAGTATCAAAGCATCTCCAAAATTTAATTTTATTTACTTTTATTGAAATGATAAACTAGCTACACTACTACTATTGCTACTACTTGTGTTTTAGACATAATGTATGATTTTCATCGCAAAATGGGACTTTAGGTTCATAGAACAAGAACACGTGAGTGCTTCGTTAGAAATAATTTCATCGTCCTCGATTTTCACCTTAATTCCATGCCAAGCGTGCAACGAGATCATTGTCATTATAAGTTAGTAATGCTAACACTACTCATATGCCCTAATCACGTACTTATTCTCCCATTATTCCTAAGTTGTATCTCTTATATTTTATTTTGTCTTTAATGATCACGAGGATACATTGTTGACTTATGCGATAATAGAGATTTAGGTCTAAAAATAGAGTCCTAACGGTGTAACTAAGACCATCAAATTAATAACCCCTCCTAATAGACAACGATGTCAAAAAATTAAGTTGACAAGAAGAATCGATAAACACGGTTTTATAACGGTTTTGAACATGAGACTTATTACCAAGACTTTTATACGCCCCCTAACGGAAGGACCTTATTATCTTTGGTTTACCTCCATCTTTTATTCAACTTCGCCATGAAGCTTTTATTATGACTTCGGTCTTGCCTTGCCTTTTATTATCCGCCATCATCGGTGGTTTTATTAGCCAAAGACGTATATCCTCACGCTAAAGCGAATTTTGGATCTTTAAAGCTTCGAAGATTAAGGCTTGATTCACTTTCAATTTTGCATAGATTTTAGGCCTTGTGGGGCTTTAAATTGTTTGCTTGATTTAGGTGAGCACTTGAAATCTTATTATTGGGTGAAGCTTTCGATTATTAGGGTTGCCAATACTTCAAAACCGTGACGCTGGCGATACCTTAATGTCTTCCCAATTTAATTACACGGAAGCTACTAGAAAAGACTAGAAACCCAACAATCCTAACTAAACCGCTAAATCAATATTTATTAAGCAAAAAATATTTACAAGCGAAGGGAGAATAAGCAAACAACGAGAACACATGAGTTTTTGAAAGAATACGAGTACTCTACGTTTAGCATAGTAACTTATAATTAACTCTATCATTTCTCGTCCTCATTTAAGAGACTTAGCCTAATGTGTAGTTAAGGAATCAAAGCTAAGTGCTCAACACGCACGGTCGAGTCAAAAATTACTCTTATTCTCGCCATCGGAAAATCTACATTCGTGTCTTCAAACACTTATAAAACATGAGAAAAATTTAAAATTTGGCCATTTTTAGCCTTATTTTGCAACAAAACGATAAACAAAACGATAAACTTTGGAAAGCGTGAAGGTTTGGCAAGGCAAGTATCTATTCACCCCCCATACTAGAGTTAAACATTGTCCTCAATGTTTCGAGTCTAGGGGTACAAACACCCCCATACTAGAGACGTAGTCGAATGCCTAATCTAGCATGGAAAGGGTGTAACCAATAAGTAATAGCCGTTTATGAAGTGTGCTAAAAACCTAAGGTTAGAACATAAAAGGATATATCATATGGATATTGGGAAAGGCCTCCAAAGCAAACGATCGAGTGCTCCCATAAACGAAACACGAGAGGCTCCAATCGTGAAGATGATAATCTAAAAGACACAATTCACAAACAACCACGGAACAAAGGTTGGAAGGGCACAAATCCCCTCACATTAAACTAATTAGAAAGCAATAATATGTACATGGATAAGCATGGGTCTCCCCCACGAGGCACCTTGTTTTTGATAACCGAGTCAAAAGCTCGACTCGAATCCCCATAAATGTGATCATTTAGGGATAATCATGGTATGGTCAATTTTTGGTGGGGCTTACATGATAAACAAGGCCCAAAAGTACGTGGAGTACTTTTAAAAATCCGATAAACGTATACCGGGGTCAAAGATAGCGTCCTCGTTTTCGGATGAAAGACGAGACAACACAACTCCAACACAAATCCCAATGGGATAGAAGAAAATAGGAGAGAAGAAATAGAAGGGTGGGACAATGGGTAAGTCAAAACATTGAGCTACTCGAGGTAGACTCGCACCAATCAAATGAAAAGATTTTCCATTTATTGCATCGGTGGAAGACCGAGATTTCCCTATATAAGCAATTCCAGGATCAAATATCTCGTCCTCGGTGGAGAAAGGGGAGGGAACATAAGGGGCTTCCCCCACACTAAGTCCACACAAAGCATCGTCAAAAGGAGAAGACGAGCTTGTAGTACTCAATAAACGCGGTGATGACGGAGTTAGAATTGTAGAAAAATCTTTTAAATTAAATTCAAAATCTTTTCCTTTTTCATCTTTAACACTCTCCTCGTGAAAACCCGATTTAATTATGTCAAAAATATTTGGTGTATCTAAAACAATGTTAGTCACACTAAAAATTCTCACATTTTGAAATCTTTTTGGTTTAGGTGGTGGCAAGTTTTCAAATCTTTTGTCAACAAAGAAAACCTCCCCATCGGGATCAACGTATTCATCATCCGAAGAATCACTCGAGATTGGAATCATAGGCTTAACACTCTTAACCTCCACCGGCGGAGGGGACGGAACTTCATTTTTCTCAACTCCTAAAACTCTATTGGAAATCTTTTGACAAATGTTTTTGATGGGATTGACATTGTACAAAGATGTGATAGAATAAACATGAGAAAGAGTGGAGTTTTGGGTTGCATTAATGACGAGTTCTTCCTCATTGAAACGAAGAGTGATTTTCCTTGCATGCACATCGATAAGTGCTCTCGAGGTATCCAAAAAAGATCGACCTAAAATTAACGGAACTTTAGGATCGATAGGAATATCAACGACAATAAAGTCCACGGGATAATAGAATTTCCCAACTTTCACAAAGACGTCCTCGGCAACTCCACAAGCTAGAATCGTAGAATGATCGGCCATTTCGATTGACATTCTTGAAGGAGTGATATTTGGAAGATTGAGCGATTTAAAAATCTCAAGAGGCATCAAATTAATACTAGCACCAAGATCGGCCAAGGCGTAGCATTCTTCCATGTCTTGGATAGCACATGGGATTAAAAACTTTCCAGGATCACCGACCTTTTGAGGTATGCGGCTTAGAAAAACCGAAGAACAACTAGACGATTTTTGCAATTTCTCTTTGTTATTCAACATACTTTTGAAGTTCGCGGCAAATCGAGGCATCATGACTAAGGCGTCGGCAAAACTTATATTGAAATGCAAGTCACGAAACATTTTCATAAAGAGTTCAAATTGATAATTATTTCGTTCTTGTGCCTTTTCCTTATCTCGTCTTGATGGGTAGGGTAAAGGTGGTGTGGGTTGGGGCAAATTAGGCATAGGCATCGGCCTTGGAATCTCGGGTTCCATGATGGGTATTGGTTCAACCGTAGGTGTGGTTTGAGCGGTACTTCGTGGGATTGTAATGTGCTCCTTTTCAACCACAACCTCGGGTTCTTTCTCTTTTTCCTTCTCCATAGAAGTACTTGGACGAGAAATGGGTTCTTTGAAAGTTTTATCACTACGAGTAGTAATAACCTTCAATTCTTCTTTTGGGTTCACGATGGTATCACTAGGAAGACCACCCGAAGAAGAGGGCTTACACATGATAGCTTCAAACATTTTAGCCATACGATCTTCAAACTTAGATTGCCTAGCATCCGCTTTTAACAATTCTTGCTTAATCTCATGTTGTCCTTGCTCCATTTTTTGTTGATTTTGTTGGAGTCGTGTGACATTTCCTTCCATTTTATTAGCATGAGTTTTAAGTTCATTAGCAAGTTCGTTTTTAAGCTCGTTTTTCAACTCGGACCTTAAGCTAATCATCTCACGTTGCATGTTATCAAACTTAGCATCATTAGCCTTAGCATAATCTAAAAATTCTCCTTGCAAATTTTTAGTGTGAGCATTTTGAAAACCTTGAGTAGGAGTTTGAAAATCACGGTTTTGGTTTTGGTTTGAAATTTGCCCATTTCCACTTTGGTAATTACCCTTGTTATAATTCCTTTGATTTCCTTGGTAATTTCCACCTTGATTGTTGTTTCGATAGTTATTAGCATTTTGATTGGGTGGAGCTTGATTCGAACGAGAACCTTGACCGATTTGGTTATAAGTTCCCGTGGCTACAAAAGCATTCGAAGTGTTACCATCTGCGGTAATGCACTCGGAAAAATCATGAGCTCCACCACATGAAATACAACTCTTAGCAACCGCTTTAACCGAAGCGGAATTTGAAGCTTCTTGAGCTTTCCAATGAGACATAAGAGTCGAAAACCTATCGAAAAACCGATTCTCCTCATTTGCTTCATCTTGCAAGGCATTAATGGAACGAGATGATAACGAGCCCAAATTGGCAACACTCGGTGTCTTACGAGGGCTATAGACCTTAGACCTATTTTCTATAATTTTCAAAGCCTCATCGGTCGTTTTGCACAAAAAATTACCACCCGCGGCGGCATTTAAATAATCTCGTTCATGTTCATTAAGCCCATTGTAAAAAGTGTCAATTTGATGCAATTCGGAAAAATCATGGTGTGGACATTCATGTAACATTTCTTTAAACCTTTCCCAAGCCATTGAAAAACTTTCATTTGGTCTTTGTGTAAAACGTGAAATCTCGTTTTTCAAATGTGTTGTCTTAGATGGTGGAAAAAATTGATTCACAAATTTAGACACGAGATCGGCCCATGTCAAAATCGAATTCGGCGGTTCTTTCTCAAGCCATATCTTGGCGGGTCCATCTAACGAGTAAGGAAACAACATCATCTTAATGGCATCGTGTGGTACATCCTTAAACTTGCTTGTCGCGGTAAGACGATTAAATTGCCTAATGTGATAATGTGGGTTGTCTTTTTCGTGACCGCGAAACTTGTTTGCTTGAAGCATAGACATTAAACCCGTCTTGATCTCAAAGTTCTCCGCAAGGATGGCGGGAATCACAATGGCCTCTCCAAAACCCTCGGTGGGTGCTTGAAGCAACTCCATCATAGTACGATTAGCCATGATAGCTTCTTGTTCTACAATAGGTTCCTCACTTGGAGACTCCTCACTAGAATGAGTTTTAGTAGGAGTTTTGTTCTTGCGTCTACGTGCACGTTTTGCTTGATTACGAGTGAGCATAAACGTCACGTACAACGTGGAGACGAGCAAAGAAGATTCTTTTTGGTATTTTGTGTTTTTTCAATTTTTTTGTGGTTTTTGATTGTATTAACTTTTTTTGGAAATTGGTGAATGTATTAAGTAGACAATGAGTCCACAAATCTCCTCCTCAATCAAATCTCTTGATTAAAAAGGCCTCAAGGAATGAAAACGATCACGTGGAGTGAACGCCTTCGATGACTTTAGAACGATGGTGGAACACCAAATCGTTCAAGAGGGTTTAATCAAATGAAACCAAGAAAATATATATGATATGTAATAATACTTTGGGCGGCAAAACCCTCGATTCACTCTCAAAATCAAATACGCACAAGCAAGCGGAGGAAACGAGGCGGCGCGAAGCACTTAAGAGCCTTTTTCCTTTAGGTTGTGAAATACAACCGCCTTATACCCACCTTATAGTTTGTATTATCAAGATTAAGCTTCACGAAAGTATTTATCTATTTTTGCCTTTTTCTTTGGTTTGAGATTCGAATACAATGATCGAGTGATGAAATCCCGAATCAAGGTTGTGATTGCTCACGTATTTGGAGTACTTGTGTATTTATTGTTCTACGTATACAATATAGTAATAGTATTCACACAAAAACCGAAAAACGATAATACGTATTAATAGAGTGCTATTAATACAATTACTATTATGGCTAATATAGAAAAACAACAATTGTTCAATCAAAACACAACACGCCTCCCCGGCAGCGGCGCCAAAATGATATAGTGTTTTTACTACCCTTTAGGAAAAGAGCAATAAAATAGGGTAAGCGTGCACGACGATTTAGGAAAACCGTGTGTGAATGACCCTAAAAGTGAGTTCGTTCTCGAGGAGGCTAGTGCGTTGTGTGATGAATGATTGATTTATGTTTTTGATTATTAACAAGAAGAAAATAAGAGAAAATGACGAAGACGAAAAAAAATAGAAAAATAAGGCAAAAACACTACTAGAAAGTTACGACGTAGAAACGTAAAAACGACAAAATTTAAAATTTTAATCTAAAAATTCCTAAAAATTACTAAAAATCCACAATAAAATTCTAAGAGTTTACAAAAAATCCAAACTTGCCAAAACCTTTTAATTAATTTAATAATGACTTTTTAATGCTAATTAAAGCCCTAAAAATCACTTTTAAATATTAAAAAGCCCTAAACAAGATTTTATAGTTTGTAAACCTCAAAAATGACCTAATTAAACTAAAAACTATTTTTTAAAAATTTTAAAACCAAATTAAATTATTTTTAAACTCCTAAAAACTATTAAAATCTATTAAATCTTAAATTAAATCTAAAAATTAATTGAAAAGCCTAAAAATTAATTGGAAAGTGAAAAAGTTCCTATTTTAATGTCTAGAATCTAGGAAAAATGAAAAAAAATTAAAAATAAAACTTTGAATTTTAATGAATAAAATAATATTAAAAAATTCAAAAAAATAAAAATTTCAAAAATAAATTCTAAAAAATTCTCAAAAATCCTAAATATTCTAATTAAGAAGAAAATGCAAATTAAAGTTCCTAAAACCTTTTAATTAATTTTATATTAATTTTTAAAGTTGCCTAAAAACCCTAAAATTAAATAAAATTAAAAATTAAAGTTTTTGAAAACTTTTTTAATTGTAAACCTCAAAAATAAGAATTGAAACCTAAAAACTATTTTTTTGGATTTTTTAATTACTGTTCACTATTTTTAAATGACTTTCTAAATATAAAACTAAAAATAATCCTATTAATTAATTAAATAAAAGGAAAAATAATTTTTTAAAACAGAAAAGTCCTAAATGATAACACAAACCTAAGAAAAATGAATTGATGCAATGAAACTTAATGGATAAGCTGAAAAGAAGGAAAAAAGCTACGGCTTATTTTAATAAGCCAAAGCCAAAACGTGGTTAAGTAATGTTTGAAATGAGAGTCTAACGTAAAAAGGCATCTGGATCACCGGTTAACACGCTTAGTCCCCCAGCGAGGGGTCGCGTGTTCGAGTCCGGTGCGGGTATGCTTTTTATAAAAATTTTCTTTTTTATTTTTTACTTTTTCAAATCAAACACTGACACCCTTAGTTGCTTGTAACACAATCCAAAACCTTTTAAACTAGTTTTAACAAGATTCAAGTCCAAATTCGTGGCCAGTTCTTACATGAACACAAGCAGGTTTTGGCTTGTGTTCTTGCTTATCTTCACAAGAGATGAAACACCAAGAGGAGCTTGGATGTGGATTATTGTGGAAGTTTTTTGGATGGCAAGGCACCCTTGTGCTCTTTGAAGCACAAGGAGTCAAAAACAAGCAGAATATACACACCTAGCACACAATCAAAGCAAATCAAAGCACACCAAAACGATTTCAAGTTGCTGAGACAATTTTGAGGTCTGGTGGTATTTAGATCCAAGATACATGCAATTTAATGAGATTCCAGGTCCAATATTTTGCACACTCAATCACCAAATGGCACACAAGCAGAAAGAAGTCTTAGAACTACCTATGATCTAACAGCTAGCAAAATCCAAGCACCAAAGTCTCATAAAATGAACATTAAAATGACTATGCAGATTTTTGAGCTATCTTTTCTTTTTTTAAACACATAAACTAGCTACAAACTTGTTCCAATCTACTCTTATACTAACAAGCAACCTAACTCAACCCTACTGAAACTTTCTAACACCTAATTCAAGAACAATCAAAGATTATAACCCTGCTAAAACACTTATCCAAACAGTCCTTTAAAACTTGAAAACCAAATTTTAACAAACCAAAACACTTTAAAACTTAATCAATCTGGTTCATATAGCATCTAACATGTATATAAACACAAGAGAACTCAAATCCAACAGCTTTTACTCACAAAGAACACCTAGCACACAATATCACAAACACTTCACTTTTTCTGAGATTTCAAAAAGGAAAAAGGGAATTACCTTAGAACCTTACATCCAAGGTTCTAGTGGATGTAAATCCACCTCCTTATACACCCGGGTGTATGCAGAAACAAAGATCAACAATAATCTTCAAATTCGAACCTGCTAAGAAGAAAATCAAAAGCAAACACAAATATATCCAATATTCTGTTTTCTTTTTATCTTCTTTTTATCTTTCTTAAAAATCCTTACAACCTTCAAACACGTTTTAAAAACATCTAACTTCAAAAATCAACAACCCTTCAGTCCACTTTCACTTTCTAAAAGATTTGATTTTTGAAAGTTAAGACACTTTTTAGGAAAACTTGAAAACTCACAAAACCTTTCACAAATTTAAAATGGAACTCAGTCTCTTAGCCTTTACACAACACTCAACTTTTAACAAACCTAAAAAGGAATTATACTTGTTTAACACAAAAACCAAACTTTTATTTCATTAAAAAGGGATTACAAGTGAAAAGCTAAAAAGACTGGAACAAACTGAATAGGGTCACACACGACTCCTATTTATACAACTGGAAAGATCTATCTAGAACATATGAATAAAAAATACAAGGAAAATGCTAAGCTAAAACCCTAGAGATGGAATTGCCCATTTAGCCCTTGGTCTTCATTCGAATCTTGGTCAAAAGCTTGATCATGTGATATGCCAGCTTGGAATAATTGATCTTGGACGTTCAATAAAGCTTTGGGAGCAAGGAGTTGGTTATAATCGTTGATGCTGTCGGGGTATTGGGTTTTGGGTGAAAGTGACGCAGCAGGGGAGGTCCCTACTGCTCACATGGGTGTGTTGGTGGGGTGGTTAGGAGGTGGGTTAGGTTGAGAGGGACGTGAATTAGTGATCTGCACCTTTAGAGGGAATAACCCTTTGTTTGGAACTTAATTGATCTGGGTGTGGTTTTAGGGTTTATGGGGTGATTAGCCAGGTTTAATCCAAATTGGGTTAATTTAGTTTTTAAATTAGTGTTTAGGAGGGAAGTAAATGGGTGAGTGGGTTTGACCGGTTGACCAAATAACTTAATAAACCGGGTTGGGTTGTGGACTGGGTTGATGGGTGGGTAGGGCTGATGTGTCAATGGCAGGTTGGTTGATATGTTTGGTGGTTTGGCAGATTTGGCCCCCAAGCTTTCCATTTTCTTTCACTTTGTATTTAAATCTATCAGCGCCCAATTTTGCTTGCAACAACTTTTGGCAAGTTGTCATATTTGGCATAATTACTTCTAAAATTTTATCCAAGGGCTTTTAATGCATATTCTTGATATCTCAAGGGCTGATCTTGTAGTATCTTCAAACATCAAGGTCCATTCTTGTACAATTGACATTTTGAGGGTCAAATGTGACAAGTTCTTCAAAGATGAGGGGCCATACTTGCCAATTCTTCAAACTTCAAGGGTATTTTTGCAAAATCTAAACTTGGGCCCGGTTCATTGTGCGACTTCGTTTCCCGTGTTCGTTTTTGATTGATTCTTGTGATCTTTTGCCAATTCCTCAATATCCGTACCTAAAAATACACAAGTAACAAACACGAGCATATATTTGGCATATTTGATGATATTTTATGCATTTTAAGGCCGTTTTGGACGATGAGACCATGTATAAAAGCAGTCTCATCACTCCCCCATACTAAACCATTGCCGTGCCCTCACGCAATGCTAGGAATAAAGTATCAAAGCATCTCCAAAATTTAATTTTATTTACTTTTATTGAAATGATAAACTAGCTACACTACTACTATTGCTACTACTTGTGTTTTAGACATAATGTATGATTTTCATCGCAAAATGGGACGCTTAGGTTCATAGAACAAGAACACGTGAGTGCTTCGTTAGAAATAATTTCGTCGTCCTCGATTTTCACCTTAATTCCATGCCAAGCGTGCAACGAGATCATTGTCATTATAAGTTAGTAATGCTAACACTACTCATATGCCCTAATCACGTACTTATTCTCCCATTATTCCTAAGTTGTATCTCTTATATTTTATTTTGTCTTTAATGATCACGAGGATACATTGTTGACTTATGCGATAATAGAGATTTAGGTCTAAAAATAGAGTCCTAACGGTGTAACTAAGACCATCAAATTAATAACCCCTCCTAATAGACAACGATGTCAAAAAATTAAGTTGACAAGAAGAATCGATAAACACGGTTTTATAACGGTTTTGAACATGAGACTTATTACCAAGACTTTTATACGCCCCCTAACGGAAGGACCTTATTATCTTTGGTTTACCTCCATCTTTTATTCAACTTCGCCATGAAGCTTTTATTATGACTTCGATCTTGCCTTGCCTTTTATTATCCGCCATCATCGGTGGTTTATTAGCCAAAGACGTATATCCTCACGCTAAAGCGAATTTTGGATCTTTAAAGCTTCGAAGATTAAGGCTTGATTCACTTTCAATTTTGCATAGATTTTAGGCCTTGTGGGGCTTCAAATTATTTGCTTGATTTAGGTGAGCACTTGAAATCTTATTATTGGGTGAAGCTTTCGATTATTAGGGTTGCCAATACTTCAAAACCGTGACGCTGACGATACCTTAATGTCTTCCCAATTTAATTACACGGAAGCTACTAGAAAAGACTAGAAACCCAACAATCCTAACTAAACCGCTAAATCAATATTTATTAAGCAAAAAATATTTACAAGCGAAGGGAGAATAAGAAAACAACGAGAACACATGAGTTTTTGAAAGAATACGAGTACTCTACGTTTAGCATAGTAACTTATAATTAACTCTATCATTTCTCGTCCTCATTTAAGAGACTTAGCCTAATGTGTAGTTAAGGAATCAAAGCTAAGTGCTCAACACGCACGGTCGAGTCAAAAATTACTCTTATTCTCGCCATCGGAAAATCTACATTCGTGTCTTCAAACACTTATAAAACATGAGAAAAATTTAAAATTTGGCCATTTTTAGCCTTATTTTGCAACAAAACGATAAACAAAACGATAAACTTTGGAAAGCGTGAAGGTTTGGCAAGGCAAGTATCTATTCACCCCCCCATACTAAATTTAAACATTGTCCTCAATGTTTCGAGTCTAGGGGTACAAACACCCCCATACTAGAGACGTAGTCGAATGCCTAATCTAGCATGGAAAGGGTGTAACCAATAAGTAATAGCCGTTTATGAAGTGTGCTAAAAACCTAAGGTTAGAACATAAAAGGATATATCATATGGATATTGGGAAAGGCCTCCAAAGCAAACGATTGAGTGCTCCCATAAACGAAACACGAGAGGCTCTAATCGTGAAGATGATAATCTAAAAGACACAATTCACAAACAACCACGGAACAAAGGTTGGAAGGGCACAAATCCCCTCACATTAAACTAATTAGAAAGCAATAATATGTACATGGATAAGCATGGGTCTCCCCCACGAGGCACCTTGTTTTTGATAACCGAGTCAAAAGCTCGACTCGAATCCCCATAAATGTGATCATTTAGGGATAATCATGGTATGGTCAATTTTTGGTGGGGCTTACATGATAAACAAGGCCCAAAAGTACGTGGAGTACTTTTAAAAATCCGATAAACGTATACCGGGGTCAAAGATAGCGTCCTCGTTTTCGGATGAAAGACGAGACAACACAAATCCAACACAAATCCCAATGGGATAGAAGAAAATAGGAGAGAAGAAATAGAAGGGTGGGACAATGGGTAAGTCAAAACATTGAGCTACTCGAGGTAGACTCGCACCAATCAAATGAAAAGATTTTCCATTTATTGCATCGGTGGAAGACCGAGATTTCCCTATATAAGCAATTCCAGGATCAGATATCTCGTCCTCGGTGGAGAAAGGGGAGGGGACATAAGGGGCTTCCCCCACACTAAGTCCACACAAAGCATCGTCAAAAGGAGAAGACGAGCTTGTAGTACTCAATAAACGCGGTGATGACGGAGTTAGAATTGTAGAAAAATCTTTTAAATTAAATTCAAAATCTTTTCCTTTTTCATCTTTAACACTCTCCTCGTGAAAACCCGATTTAATTATGTCAAAAATATTTGGTGTATCTAAAACAATGTTAGTCACACTAAAAATTCTCACATTTTGAAATCTTTTTGGTTTAGGTGGTGGCAAGTTTTCAAATCTTTTGTCAACAAAGAAAACCTCCCCATCGGGATCAACGTACTCATCATCCGAAGAATCACTCGAGATTGGAATCATAGGCTTAACACTCTTAACCTCCACCGGCGGAGGGGACGGAACTTCATTTTTCTCAACTCCTAAAACTCTATTGGAAATCTTTTGACAAATGTTTTTGATGGGATTGACATTGTACAAAGATGTGATAGAATAAACATGAGAAAGAGTGGAGTTTTGGGTTGCATTAATGACGAGTTCTTCCTCATTGAAACGAAGAGTGATTTTCCTTGCATGCACATCGATAAGTGCTCTCGAGGTATCCAAAAAAGATCGACCTAAAATTAACGGAACTTTAGGATCGATAGGAATATCAACGACAATAAAGTCCATGGGATAATAGAATTTCCCAACTTTCACAAAGACGTCCTCGGCAACTGATACATGGTTTTTGACACCCCGTAAGAAAATTAAGTTAAAGTTCGTTGATGTGTGTCTAATCGAATTGATCTAGGTTTTCTATGTGACTCAGTTTTATCTTGGTGGAAACAAATATTTTTGGTAGGTTTTAAATTTAAATGAGCAAAGACTTAAAAGTAAAGGTCGTTAAAGTAAAGGGCAAGTATTAAAAGAGCGTGAAAAATAAATCTAAGTCTATTTAAAGAGTAAACGTGACGAAAAGTAAAGTCAATCAAGTATAAAAATGTAAACTTAGAAAAGTAAACAAGACGAAAATATGAAAAACCACTCCAAATCGGAATGTATTCCGACCAACCACAATCGGAATAAAGACTTACCCTCCAATCGGAATATCTAAAATCCCCTCGATCGGAATAACTGTCACTTACACACGATCGGAATGTTTAGAAGACCTTGGTCGGAATGCTGTAGTGGCATCCAATCGGAATGTTGTCACTAACTCCGATCGGAATTACCCAAACGCACCTCAATCGGAATATGGCAAAGAAAACACTCGATCGGAATATCTGTCACATGTCCCAATCGGAATACCCTCTTACCTTGCTACGATCGGAATACCAAGTGTTCGTCCAATCGGAATTTAGAAACCCTTTTCAGATTGAACCAATCTGAATGTAAATCCCCTTTCGGATTGATACCAATCGGAATACTTGGGAAATAACCAATAATAAGCTACGTAAATAAGCTATAATCCTAATAAGCACTAGACTAAATCCTTAAGGTAAATCGTGTAAAAATAAGCTATAAAACTGAAAGTTGAAAACTTTTAAGATATGAAAAAGATAAACTTTAAGAAAAACAACTTTTATATAAAAATAACTTTTATAAAAACTATATAAACTTCAAAATAAATCAAATAAGCTATGAAAACAAATGATTTAAAACAATCAAAAGCATAAAATCAAACCTTTAACAAATCAACAAGATAAAAACGTGTAAATCAAAGAAAGGTAGAAGAAGATTAACAAGATAAAGTAAAGGTGCAAGAAATTAAAAAGACACTTACTTGAAATTAAAGGTAATTAAAGGTGCAAAACATGTATTTAAAAGACAAGTAATTAAATGTGCATGAAATAAAGTGGAAGAACTAATTGTCACTATTAGTCAACAAGAGCTAAATGAATGAATAAGAGGGGTTTATATAGGTGATTAGGGAGTGGTTAGGGGAAGCTTCCTCCCTCCTTCCTTTCTTGTTAATTGCACCATCAAGTCCTTCCTTCTTAATCTTTTTGTTAATCTTGGAATGTGATGACTTTTGGCTCGGGATTTCTTTGGACTCGTCTTTTAATTCTTCGATAAATAAGACTTGAGTTCCTCGGCTTTAAGTAAACTTCCGTCTTTTGACTTTATCTTCGATAAATCTTCAGAATTGGTCTTGGACTTCCGTTCTTTATCCTCTCTTGACTCCTTGACATCGTCTTTCATCCTTTTCTTCAATAAAAGTCCGTAAATGCCCGTGAATTCCCGTGTTTTCTCCACTTTTCACCTTTTCGTCCTAAAACATAACAAAAACACAAACCACGCATAATTCCGACATAAAAGACATAAAATACACGTTTTGGTCCGGTTTTTATTGTAATTAAGTGGTAGAAAAGATGGGTGTTTACACACCTATCAAATCCCCTACACTTGACCATTGCAATGTCCTCATGCAATGCATTAGTTACAAAGCACGCTTACACTTTTCATCATAATCAATCCACATTGGCCTTTATTAAAGAGATAGAAAATTATAACAATGCAAAGCAAAGAAATTAAAAGCATACCTTGGGTTTTGAAAATGTCATGAATAATCATCATCCTCAACTTTTCACTTTCTCCAAACCAAGCTTAAAAACGAGATCATTGTTATTATAAGTTAGTAAACTAACACGAACTCATGTGGGCCAATTATTTACTTAGACTCCCTTATTCCTATGGGTATCTCTTATATTTTATTATTTGTCTTGAATGATCATGAAGATGCATTGTTTGACTTATTTCGATATTTATTTAGTCTGAAAATAAAGTGCACGATTTAATCAATAGTTAGCTAAAGGACCAAATCTTTTAAAACTGCTTCTCGGGATATCAAAAAGTTCATATCTTGGCATAACTTGGTTCGCGATTTGAGACCTTTCTCGGGCCGATATTTGGCAGCGACTTCATACTTCAAATCTTGAGAGACGTTCATGAAATAATGGTCTTCTCTTCATGATTGGAATTTCTTCACTTGGAATTTTTGAGAGATTCTTCATATATGGACCACGACTTCTTCATTTTTCTCCAATCTTTATTTTGGATTTTGATATACAACGATCCGCCTCCTTTATTGACTTGGATCTATTTATCCTCATACCTTGTTAGGGTCTTTTCGGATACACTTCTCCATGACTTTTTGGGAGTTTTTGCTTTTCGTCGTGTGTCTCGATCCTTCATATTGATTTTCGATAAATGATTCTTCACATCACTTTTGGATCTTTAGCAACAAAACATAGCCCTCATGCCTTGTTAGGGCCTTTTCGGACTCGCCAATCTTCGCGCCCCGCTTCATAAGTTATGCCTTGGCTATGAACTCTCGTCATTACCGAGCAACTTTTAAACGATCTGGGGCTAGAAGCTAGGTAACTTTTCAAATCGTACAACCTTATTTATTAGCAGATAAATTTATTAGCAAGCGATGGGAGAATAGGCTTATAATTAACTCACATAAATTCACGAAAGAATACCGGACTTATAATTGGCTCTATCATCTCTCGTTCTCCACAGTTTAAAATCTCAAGTAATGAGACTAGTGGATACTTAGCCTATTAAATCAAAGTTTTGGGTTTTCGAGTCGCCTATAGGATCTTGCAAATTCTTAGACTTTTTCAAGTTTAGAAATCGCATCTTAAAGTTCCCTTGATAAACGACTCTCTAGGATCAATTATAGGAACTTGCGAAAAGTTCTTGTTCTTAACCCGTGAGAGTTAAGACTTTCGCGTTTTATAGCTCCCTATATAATAGCCTAGCAAAACTTGACTTAAACACGTTAAGGATACTAGCTAGAGTAAACTCGGATTGAGTCAAAAGATTCACAACGTTTGAAAATTAAACCACTTATTAAACATTTATTCTAATGAGGAAAGAAAATAACTATACAAAGGGAAAAACTAATAGGCCAAAATAGATCAAAAATTTTGAAAAATGTCGAAAAATTGATTTTCCGGTTAAAATGAGGACAAAAACAAGGAAAAGGCCACTTAACTTCGATAGAAGTCCCCCCTACACTTAAGATAAACATTGTCCTCAATGTTTAAGCATGTGGGAGTAAACTCCCCTACACTTAGGACATTGTGCACGTTGTTTAAATCTCGTGAAGGGAAAGACAACTAAAGAGATTCATATTTTAATATTGAGAAAATATAAAATAGTCAATGAAAAGAGTTTAGTGCAAGAAAAATAACGTTCACAAGTGAACGGGTCCCAAAAAGCAACGTGTCTCTCACAGAAAACTGTTGATCTTTACGAAAAGAGCCGGCAGCGGCGCCATTTGATACATGGTTTTTGACACCCCGTAAGAAAATTAAGTTAAAGTTCGTTGATGTGTGTCTAATCGAATTGATCTAGGTTTTCTATGTGACTCAGTTTTATCTTGGTGGAAACAAATATTTTTGGTAGGTTTTAAATTTAAATGAGCAAAGACTTAAAAGTAAAGGTCGTTAAAGTAAAGGGCAAGTATTAAAAGAGCGTGAAAAATAAATCTAAGTCTATTTAAAGAGTAAACGTGACGAAAAGTAAAGTCAATCAAGTATAAAAATGTAAACTTAGAAAAGTAAACAAGACGAAAATATGAAAAACCACTCCAAATCGGAATGTATTCCGACCAACCACAATCGGAATAAAGACTTACCCTCCAATCGGAATATCTAAAATCCCCTCGATCGGAATAACTGTCACTTACACACGATCGGAATGTTTAGAAGACCTTGGTCGGAATGCTGTAGTGGCATCCAATCGGAATGTTGTCACTAACTCCGATCGGAATTACCCAAACGCACCTCAATCGGAATATGGCAAAGAAAACACTCGATCGGAATATCTGTCACATGTCCCAATCGGAATACCCTCTTACCTTGCTACGATCGGAATACCAAGTGTTCGTCCAATCGGAATTTAGAAACCCTTTTCAGATTGAACCAATCTGAATGTAAATCCCCTTTCGGATTGATACCAATCGGAATACTTGGGAAATAACCAATAATAAGCTACGTAAATAAGCTATAATCCTAATAAGCACTAGACTAAATCCTTAAGGTAAATCGTGTAAAAATAAGCTATAAAACTGAAAGTTGAAAACTTTTAAGATATGAAAAAGATAAACTTTAAGAAAAACAACTTTTATATAAAAATAACTTTTATAAAAACTATATAAACTTGAAAATAAATCAAATAAGCTATGAAAACAAATGATTTAAAACAATCAAAAGCATAAAATCAAACCTTTAACAAATCAACAAGATAAAAACGTGTAAATCAAAGAAAGGTAGAAGAAGATTAACAAGATAAAGTAAAGGTGCAAGAAATTAAAAAGACACTTACTTGAAATTAAAGGTAATTAAAGGTGCAAAACATGTATTTAAAAGACAAGTAATTAAATGTGCATGAAATAAAGTGGAAGAACTAATTGTCACTATTAGTCAACAAGAGCTAAATGAATGAATAAGAGGGGTTTATATAGGTGATTAGGGAGTGGTTAGGGGAAGCTTCCTCCCTCCTTCCTTTCTTGTTAATTGCACCATCAAGTCCTTCCTTCTTAATCTTTTTGTTAATCTTGGAATGTGATGACTTTTGGCTCGGGATTTCTTTGGACTCGTCTTTTAATTCTTCGATAAATAAGACTTGAGTTCCTCGGCTTTAAGTAAACTTCCGTCTTTTGACTTTATCTTCGATAAATCTTCAGAATTGGTCTTGGACTTCCGTTCTTTATCCTCTCTTGACTCCTTGACATCGTCTTTCATCCTTTTCTTCAATAAAAGTCCGTAAATGCCCGTGAATTCCCGTGTTTTCTCCACTTTTCACCTTTTCGTCCTAAAACATAACAAAAACACAAACCACGCATAATTCCGACATAAAAGACATAAAATACACGTTTTGGTCCGGTTTTTATTGTAATTAAGTGGTAGAAAAGATGGGTGTTTACACACCTATCAGCAACTCCACAAGCTAGAATCGTAGAATGATCGGCCATTTCGATTGACATTCTTGAAGGAGTGAGATTTGGAAGATTGAGCGATTTAAAAATCTCAAGAGGCATCAAATTAATACTAGCACCAAGATCGGCCAAGGCGTAGCATTCTTCCATGTCTTGGATAGCACATGGGATTAAAAACTTTCCAGGATCACCGACCTTTTGAGGTATGCGGCTTAGAAAAACCGAAGAACAACTAGACGATTTTTGCAATTTCTCTTTGTTATTCAACATACTTTTGAAGTTCGCGGCAAATCGAGGCATCATGACTAAGGCGTCGGCAAAACTTATATTGAAATGCAAGTCACGAAACATTTTCATAAGAGTTCAAATTGATAATTATTTCGTTCTTGTGCCTTTTCCTTATCTCGTCTTGATGGGTAGGGTAAAGGTGGTGTGGGTTGGGGCAAATTAGGCATAGGCATCGGCCTTGGAATCTCGGGTTCCATGATGGGTATTGGTTCAACCGTAGGTGTGGTTTGAGCGGTACTTCGTGGGATTGTAATGTGCTCCTTTTCAACCACAACCTCGGGTTCTTTCTCTTTTTCCTTCTCCATAGAAGTACTTGGACGAGAAATGGGTTCTTTGAAAGTTTTACCACTACGAGTAGTAATAACCTTCAATTCTCCTTTCGGGTTCACGATGGTATCACTAGGAAGACCACCCGAAGAAGAGGGCTTACACATGATAGCTTCAAACATTTTAGCCATACGATCTTCAAACTTAGATTGCCTAGCATCCGCTTTTAACAATTCTTGCTTAATCTCATGTTGTCCTTGCTCCATTTTTTGTTGATTTTGTTGGAGTCGTGTGACATTTCCTTCCATTTTATTAGCATGAGTTTTAAGTTCATTAGCAAGTTCGTTTTTAAGCTCGTTTTTCAACTCGGACCTTAAGCTAATCATCTCACGTTGCATGTTATCAAACTTAGCATCATTAGCCTTAGCATAATCTAAAAATTCTCCTTGCAAATTTTTAGTGTGAGCATTTTGAAAACCTTGAGTAGGAGTTTGAAAATCACGGTTTTGGTTTTGGTTTGAAATTTGCCCATTTCCACTTTGGTAATTACCCTTGTTATAATTCCTTTGATTTCCTTGGTAATTTCCACCTTGATTGTTGTTTCGATAGTTATTAGCATTTTGATTGGGTGGAGCTTGATTCGAACAGAACCTTGTTTCGATAGTTATTAGCATTTCGATAGTTTTTGAACTAAACCCTTAAATCTTTACGTCAAAATCGAATCTCCTATACCCTAATAAGCCGTGCAGAGTACAGCTTGGCCGATTAATAGTCTACACTATTCAGCAACTAGCATTCCCAGACACCCTTAAAAGTCTAAATAAGACAGATTTTTACAAAAGTTTTTTAAGCGATCTTCATACACAAACTATTTGGCTATAATGACAAATTCATCAACTCAAAACAAGCATGACCACACACAGAATTCACAAGCACTTTGCATTCAGAATTCAAAGACAGAAAAAGTAAAATAAAAAAGGGAACTCAGACAAACCTCAAGAGCGTACATCCGCGTCCTCGAATGTTTGAGCTTATGTACTAGCTAAACAAGTACAAGCATCCAAATCCCTGCTAAGATGAACAAACAATCAAACAAGAACAGAGTCCTTGATTGGTTAGATCACAAAATAGAACAAAACACTGATTTCTACCTTTTTTTATTTTTCTTTTCTTAAAAACCTTTTATCTCAAACTTTTGAAATCCTTTAAACACAATCCTTATAACATGAAAAAGAAACAGGATCAAAGCTTTAACAAAACACCAGCTTTTCAAAGTAATTTTTGAAAAAGGAATTAAATTTGCCAAAAACTTAGAAACCCAAACACAAATTATGATGGAACTCAGCTCGTTTTTCTGCACTCTACCAACTTTTAAAACATCAAAAAGGAATTACATTTAGATAAAATACCAACTTTTATTTATTTTAAAAAGGGATTACATAGGCAAAAAAAACAGAAACTGGAACAAAGAAAAAGAAAGGGTCCTAATGCCTTATATATTCGGCTACAGTAGCTTCTAGAATAAAAATAATGCTAAACCCTAATTGCTTGTTGAATTCCAATCATACCCTTGGAAGATTCGGATCCTTTCAGCATCTTTGAAAATATTGAATTTGGTCTTGATGGCATGTGAAGATTTCTTGTTGTGTTGTGATGTGCCAGCTGTAGTGATATGATCTAAACCCTTCAATAAAACTTTGGGAGAAAGAAACCCTTGATAATCGTTGATTTGCTGCCCTTGTTTTTGTTTGGAGGTGCAAGGATCATGTGGGTTGGGGACCATGGTGACGTGGGGGTATTGTTTGAATGTGGGAAAGGGATTAGCAAACCTGGAATCATGATTCTGGAAAGGAAATCATCCCGAATCATTGTTAATAATAATAATGGGAATTAGGGTTCATGTCTTGGAGAAAAAAATGTTTAATCGTGGGTTAAGTAATAGGATTTGTTTAGTGGGAATTAGTATTTATTTATATTAATTTAAAATCAATATTAAATAAATCAGTAGTGGGTTTTGTTGGGCTGGGCATGGGTAAAGTTATGGGTGAATGGGTGGATGGGTCGGGTTTTGGTGATGTGTCATGTTATGGTTGGTGGTTTGAGTTTGCTTGTCTAGTAAAAATAGTCCCTCAACTCCCAAGTTGTGTCCATATGCATTCTTGGCAGATTTTATGCACATTCCCTTTGTTAATAAGTTTTTTCTTTCACATTTTTGCCACAACAACTTTTGAAAAGTAATTCCAAGGGTATGATTTGTACTTTCATGAATATTCAAGGGCTGATCTTGATATGTCTTGAAACTTGAGGGTCCTTTCTTGTAAATTTGATATTTAGAAGGACTAAAAGTGACAAGTCTTCAATTCTTGGAGGACTAAAGTTGCAAAATCTTCATTCTTCAAGGATTTCCTTGGAAATTCAACATTCGGGGCTGGTTCATTGTGCGGCTTCGTTTCCCGTGTTCGTTTTTGCTTGTTTCTTGTGATATTTTGTCATTTTCTCGATATCCATACCTAAAATATACAACAAACGAATACAAGCATATTTTGGGATATTTTAATGATATTTTAAGCGTTTTAAGCACGATTTGGACGATGAGACTATGTATAATTGCAGTCTCATCACTCCCCCATACTAAACCATTGCCGTGCCCTCACGCAATGCTAGAATAAAGTATCATAGCACCTCCAAAATTCATTTTTATTCACTTTATTGAAAGATAAACTAGCTATACTACTACTATTACTACTACTTGCGTTTTAGACATAATGTATGATTTTCATCGCAAAATGGGACGTTTAGGTTAATAGAATAAGAACACGTGAATGCTTCGTTAGAAATAATTTCATCGTCCTCAATTTTCACCCTAATTCCATGCCAAGCGTGCAACGAGATCATTGTCATTATAAGTTAGTAATGCTAACACTACTCATATGCCCTAATTACGTACTTATTCTCCCATTATTCCTAAGTTGTATCTCTTATATTTTATTATGTCTTGAATGTCTCACGAGAATACATTGTTTGACTTATGCGATAATAGAGATTTAGGTCTAAAAATAGAGTCCTAACGGTGTAACTAAGACCATCAAATCAATAACCCTTCCTAATAGACAACGATGTCAAAAAATTAAGTCAACAAGAAGAATCGATAAACACGGTTTTATAACGGTTTTGAACATGAGACTTATTACCAAGACTTTTATACGCCCCCTAACGGAAGGGCCTTATTATCTTTGGTTTACCTCCATCTTTTATTCAACTTCGCCATGAAGCTTTTATTATGACTTCGGTCTTGCCTTGCCTTTTATTATCCGCCTCATCGGTGGTTTTATTAGCCAAAGACGTATATCCTCACGCTAAGGCGAATTTTGGATCTTTAAAGCTTCGAAGATTAAGGCTTGATTCACTTTCAATTTTGCATAGATTTTTCGGCCTTGTGGGGCTTCAAATTGTTTGCTTGATTTAGGTGAGCACTTGAAATCTTATTATTGGGTGAAGCTTTCGATTATTCGGGTGCCAATACTTCAAAACCGTGACGCTGGCGATACCTTAATGTCTTCCCAATTTAATTACACGGAAGCTACTAGAAAAGACTAGAAACCCAACAATCCTAACTAAACCGCTAAGTCAATATTTATTAAGCAAAAAATATTTACATGCGAAAGGAGAATAAGCAAATAACGAGAACACATGAGTTTTTGAAAGAATACGAGTACTCTACGTTTAGCATAGTAACTTATAATTAACTCTATCATTTCTCGTCCTCATTTAAGAGACTTAGCCTAATGTGTAGTTAAGGAATCAAAGCTAAGTGCTCAACACGCACGGTCGAGTCAAAAATTACTCTTATTCTCGCCATCGGAAAATCTACATTCGTGTCTTCAAACACTTATAAAACATGAGAAAAATTTTAAAATTTGGCCATTTTTAGCCTTATTTTGCAACAAAAACGATAAACAAAAAGATAAACTTTGGAAAGCGTGAAGGTTTGGCAAGGCAAGTATCTATTCACCCCCCATACTAAAGTTAAACATTGTCCTTAATGTTTCGAGTCTAGGGGTGCAAACACCCCCATACTAGAGACGTAGTCGAATGCCTAATCTAGCATGGAAAGGGTGTAACCGTTAAATTAATAGCCGTTTATGAAGTGTGATAATAACCTAAGGTTAGAACATCAAAGGATATATCATTTGGATATTGAGAAATGTCTCCAAAGCAAACGATCGAGTGCTCTCATAAAACGAACACGAGAGGCTCCAATCGTGAAGATCATGATCTAAAAACCACAATTCACAAACAACCACGGAACAAAGGTTGCAAGGGCACAAATCCCCTCACATTAAACTAATTAGAAAGCAATAATATGTACATGGATAAGCATGAGTCTCCCCCACGAGGCACCTTGTTTTTGATAACCGATTCAAAAGCTCGACTCGAATCCCCATAAATGTGATCATTTAGGGATAATCATGGTATGGTCAATTTTTGGTGGGGCTTACATGATAAAAAAGGCCCAAAAACAACCTTGAATAAAGGCAAAGCCTTTATACCGGGATCGAAGATCGTATCCTCACATTTTGTTGAAAATAAAACACGCAAAGCCGGAGGATACGTCTTGTAAGGAAGAAAACTCCTTACGACGTAGGTAAACTCATCATATCCTAGGGGTGGGTTGGTTCACTTTGAAACGAAGGTAAAATCGGAGGAGAATTGCTCAAATTAGGAGTTTCAAAGTCTCCCCCCGGATCGTAGGCAAAAGCCTCATTAAAATCCTCATTCTCATCGAGAGGCGGTCCATCGGTGAACCCCTCGAGAATGGAAACATCATGGGTAGAAAGAGTAGTCTCAACCGTATGAGATTTCGGGTGGGTGACTAGCAAATCCGGCTCATCGAGTTTAGGATCCTTAGAATCCTCACTCTCGATGTCCTAGAACGTCTCATCAAAGAGAGGATTTACGTCACCAAAAATGAACGCGCCATCAAATTCGAATAAAGGGTTCGAAAAGATTTTAAAATCGGTATTTTGAACGTCCTCGTCGATTAGTGACTCGTTATCACTAGCGGAAAAATCATCGTCATTGAAAAGAGGGTTCGAAAAAGTCGTTGATTCTCTCCCCGAAGTGTCAATGGGAGAGACATCATCACGTGAAATCGATTCACACTCACTATTGTGATTCACTTCGTTAGAATCTTCGTGGAAAAATTCATCGAGAGCAAAATCACTTACCTCATCTTCGGAGAAAACCGTAGGCTCACTTTGGACTGGAATAGGGATCTCGACACTAGGATTAGTGCTAAGATTCGTCTCCCCCATGCTTAGAGAGGCATCGGTTTCCGTAGTGGGTATAGGAGTAAAAGGCTCTTCATTTGAAGATTTTGCCTTAGTAGTTTCGACATCGGCGTCAAAAAACGTATCAATGTGAGCAAGGACAACGGTGGACTTCTCACATGATAAATACATAATCTCACACGGTGTGGGATTAGGAGTAAAAGGCTCGTCACGAGACGTTGTAGCCTTGATGGTTTCAAATTGGTCCTTCGGAGGGATCGAAAGCGGGTTCTCAAAAGACATAGAAATAGTAGTAACATGTCCCTCCGGAATTAAATTTTGATACTCTTCAAAAGTCGAGGGGTCGATGATTCTCCTTAAAACCTTATCAATTTTTTCTTTTTCAAAATCACTTAATGGACTATCTTCGTCAAAATTTTGTGTATTTTGATTTTGAAAATCTTTGATAACTTCATTAGAAAAATTAGGTTCCAAAGGTTTAACATTTGTTCCAACACGTGCTACGAGTTTTTCTTGTTGTTTATATTCGAAAACATTTTCAAAAACCTCGTTCGTTGACACCCTCGTTTCCTCATCCTCGATGCTCTTTTCAACCTCTTCAACAATTAGGGTATCTTTTTTCTCCATAATTAGTTGGAAGAGCATATCAATTCGTTCATTGAAACGATTAGACCTTTCGTCGACACGACTAGAACCTAGATCATCATCGAAAATATGTCATGGAGATGGTTGGTCAAAGTCGGAATTGTAACATGGATCGGGCTCATGGGAATTTGGAGGATCGAGATTGTATGGTGGGGCCTCAAAATTATCAAAACCGGAATTATCGTATGAATTGGGTTCATCATAATGCATTGGTTGGCAAGAATAAGTATCGTGAGGCCCCCCACAATTGTCGCAACACGGATTTTGAGAAAAATCCGGTTCGTCGTATGGATAACCACCCCCATTGTCGTAATTGTAACCCATGTCGTGTGATTCGTCAAAACCGGAAAATTGATTGTCGAAATACGTATTTTGGTTCATCGGTTGACAATCGTACCCATAGTGAGGTTCATCTCCACAATACTCACATGACAGTGAGTATTGCGAAGATTGGTCAACGAAATTCGGATTAGGCTCGTGATTGTGACCATTTGGGTATTGAATTGGACACTCATAGTGCCAATGGGAAGGGCTTCCATAATATAGGCAATGGATGTGATGTTCTTCATTAGAAGTATACAAACAATTGGTCGGATTACATGAGGGACAAGATCTAAAATCTACATAGTCGATATAATCTCCGCACCTTTCGCATATACACCATGGACATGATACGGAACCAAACAGTCGTCTCCCACAACCTAGGCAATGAAAATCCATGAAGAATTAAAATTTAGAGGGGCTGAGAAAAAGAATTATGAAAATAGAGGAAAAAAATCGAAGAATCTTTTTGTGTTTTTGGTTTTTTTATTTTTTTGGAATTTTGGTGTATTACGTAGAAATTAATCTACAAAAACTATCCACTAATCAAAGGTCTCGATTAATGAATCCAAGAGGAGTGAAGGCAATTACGTGAAGTAAAAACCCTCGTCGACTTTGAAACGTTGGCGGAACGCCAAAATGTTTCGAGGTTCAATAATTAAAACTCACAAAAATAGATTAATAATACTTGATGTGGCAAACCCCTAATAGATCGTCACTTTCAAAATACGCACAAGCGAGCGGAGAAAACGAGGCGGCGCGAAGCACTTAAGAGCCTTTTTTCCTTAGGTCGTGAAATACAACCGCCTTATACCCACCTTATAGTTTGTATTTATCGAGATTAAACCAATTAAGAGTATTTATCTATTTTGCCTTTGACTTTCGTTTGAATTCGATACAACAATAGTGACCGGAACGCTCAACTATTGAGGTGCGATTTCTCGCGTATTTGGATAATTATTGTGTATTAGTTGTTCTACGTAAATACAATATATTATGCACAATAAAAACGAGAAAACGATTTTGTGTTAATAGAGTTCTATTTAACACGATTTATTTGTATGGCTAACAATATTTAAAAATAAAAAGAAGTATTTACGATAAAACGTAAACACTCAAATAAACACGATAAATAAATATGGCTAAACACACCTCCCCGGCAGCGGCGCCATTTTGATGTAGCGGTTTTTAGTCGTTTACTATCTTTTAGGAAAAAGAAAGCAAAAACCAAAGTCGTAGTAAGTATTAGTAATTACGTTTTGTGAAAAACGCAAATACCGACAATCGAGTTCGTTCTCGAGGAGGTATGGTGTTTAGCCAACAAATATATACGTTATTTAATCGAGTTGTTACGTTTTTGGAAAGAAAGAGAGAAAAGAAAATGGAGACGAATTACGCTAAAAATGGTCGGAAACGCGTATACGTACGAACGTAAAAACGCGACCCAACGAAAAATTTAACCTAAAAATTAATTAAAAATCACTAAAATGTTCTAAAAATCATAACTAAGAAAAATACACAAACCAAAATTTTTGAAAACTATTTAATTAATTTATATTAATTTTTAAAGTGAAATAAAAAAATCTAAACAATAGAACTAGCTAAGAAAAAGACAAAATTCAAACCTTTTTTATTTAAAAACCTAAAGTGTATTATTTAAAAAAAACTAAAAAATATTTTTTTGAAAATAAAAACTTAATTTAACTATTTTTTTATGACTTTTTTCAAATTTAAAACTAAAATAATCCTAGAAATTGAAATAAAAAAAGAAAATTTTGAAATTTAAACTCTACAAAATAAAATTGATTTTTTCTACGTCCTAAATGACAAAAGAAATTTTTTTTAAAAAAAGAGTTATATTTTTTTGACTTTTAAATATTTTTTTATGAATTAAGTACTATTTAAACTAAATAAGTGCTTTAAATATATTAAATTATTTTTCTAAAATTCCGAAAATTTATAAAATGTTTTCAACACTTTTTAAATCCTAGGAAAAATAAAAGGAGAGAAAAAGGAGCTAAAATAAGCTACGAAATAAGCTGTATAGGCTTGTAAGCTTAAAACATACCAAACAAAAAGACAATATAAAAGAAATAAAGAAGGAACAAGTAACAAAAAATCAACACAGAGCAGATGGTCACTGGTTGGGTCTGCTGCGTCTATAGGTCTGCTGATGTTTACAAGGTCACAGGTTCGAGCCCCACTGTTGCCCTTTTGGTTGTTTTTTTCCCTTTTATTATCAACTTATACAAAAACTGTATAAAGGAAAAATGATAGGGACAACTAACAAAAGTCACTGGTGGAGCAGATGGTTGCTCAGATATGTGTTGCGTCTGCTGTGACTGCTATATTAGGTTTGGTCAGGGGTTTGAGTCCCACCTGCACCACTTTTTTGGCAGTTAAAAACAAATGGAACAACAAGTTTTTCTTGTTCGCTGCTTGGTTTGTTAGACTGCTGCGGTAACAAGAGGGCACACAAAATGCTAACACAGAATACAATTTCACAAGCACACCAGAATAACAGCTAATACGCAGACAACAAATCACGCATCAGTTACAAAGATCAATCATGGGATGCACTTCTTTATCCTACTCTCTTTTTTTTTCTTTTTGGGAATTCTGTTTGGTATTGAAGGTCAGTTACTTTGCTTACACAAGTTACTCACACAAATCCAAAAATAGCAACGAATCACCCCTATCAATTGTGCGTTGTGGACAGTGGACACAAAACCAACACAAATCACGAACTCAAGAACACACTTAATTCACCTAATCAAGCTACCCAGTTAACACCACACCCCAACAAACACTCGTTTCATAGTTTTGTTACAATGGCACAGTTAACACCAACCAAATCACAATCACACAGTCACCTAAACTTACAAGCACCAAATGGACAGTGGGTTGAATAGAAACAGTGGGAATGATGGTTGATCTTAAACGATATTGGCGAGTTTCTACTTAGGCAATAGGCAACAATCTGCACTCAAGTAATGAACCAAGACTATGCAGCCTTACAACAATGGACAACTTAGCAGCCTAAGTGATTTCGGTCATTCATTTTGCAGATTCAAAACCAAACCAACCCTGTCTCCTACTTGATCGTAGAGACTATAACACACCCAACTTTTTTTTTACTCTCGGTTCGTTGCTGTTGGTACACCAGGTAACACAAAACAATGCCAAACACGAATTAAGTTACAAAGACTAAGAACAAACCTAAGTACTAACTAAGAGTGAGCAAAAGACCAAAAAAACTTAATAAACTAACTAAAATCCAAGGCCTAAACTACTAAACCAAGCACACAAATCTGTTTTGTTGCACAGGCCACAGAAACACGTCTCAACACAAAGCATCCTAACTCCCAATCATTAAACATAATGAATCATGACAAAAATCAATAGACTCGTAATAGTGGGCTTACAAACCTACAACTATTGGTCACTTCCTTTGCTTTGGGGTTTTGTCGTTTGTTGTTTGGTAATGGTACAAAAGGGACCACAAGATACTAGTACAAACGCAACATAATCTTACAACGCAAATCAAGCAATGTAAAGTACCCCAAGTAAAACTGAAGACGAACAACAGTAGCCCACAAAAACAATCAAATGAAGAGAATCACAATCTTACTGCTAGAACTAGACAGAAAACCCTATTGCTACTATTTTTTTAGTTTTTTTATTTACTTTTGAGTGAAATTAAAAGCTGAAACCTTCTACTTCTAATCTATATATCAGAATACAATCAAATCTTACCCTAGACCTAAATAACCTAAGATACTCAAACCTACAATATGAGATACCTACAATTCTAAATCAAACCTAAAACTTCTAACAGCGAGGTTATTACAGAAACTTAGGAACTAACTATATTTTTTTGTATTTTGTGTTTTAATGAATATGAGAACTTAAACAAACAGATTTTTGACTCAACCTTGAAAAACGAACTTTTTGAACTAAACCCTTAAATCTTTACGTCAAAATCGAATCTCCTATACCCTAATAAGCCGTGCAGAGTACAGCTTGGCCGATTAATAGTCTACACTATTCAGCAACTAGCATTCCCAGACACCCTTAAAAGTCTAAATAAGACATATTTTTACAAAAGTTTTTTAAGCGATCTTCATACACAAACTATTTGGCTATAATGACAAATTCATCAACTCAAAACAAGCATGACCACACACAGAATTCACAAGCACTTTGCATTCAGAATTCAAAGACAGAAAAAGTAAAATCGAAAAGGGAACTCAGACAAACCTCAAGAGCGTACATCCACGCCCTCGAATGTTTGAGCTTATGTACTAGCTAAACAAGTACAAGCATCCAAATCCCTGCTAAGATGAACAAACAATCAAACAAGAACAGAGTACTTGATTGGTTAGATCACAAAATAGAACAAAACACTGATTTCTACCTTTTACTTATTTTTCTTTTCTTAAAAACCTTTTATCTCAAACTTTTGAAATCCTTTAAACACAATCCTTATAACATGAAAAAGAAACAGGATCAAAGCTTTAACAAAACACCAGCTTTTCAAAGTAATTTTTGAAAAAGGAATTAAATTTGCCAAAAACTTAGAAACCCAAACACAAATTATGATGGAACTCAGCTCGTTTTTCTGCACTCTACCAACTTTTAAAACATCAAAAAGGAATTACATTTAGATAAAATACCAACTTTTATTTATTTTAAAAAGGGATTACATAGGCAAGAAAAACAGAAACTAGAACAAAGAAAAAGAAAGGGTCCTAATGCCTTATATATTCGGCTACAATAGCTTCTAGAATAAAAATAATGCTAAACCCTAATTGCTTGTTGAATTCCAATCATACCCTTGGAAGATTCGGATCCTTTCAGCATCTTTGAAAATATTGAATTTGGTCTTGATGGCATGTGAAGATTTCTTGTTGTGTTGTGATGTGCCAGCTGTAGTGATATGATCTAAACCCTTCAATAAAACTTTGGGAGAAAGAAACCCTTGATAATCGTTGATTTGCTGCCCTTGTTTTTGTTTGGAGGTGCAAGGATCATGTGGGTTGGGGACCATGGTGACGTGGGGGTATTGTTTGAATGTGGGAAAGGGATTAGCAAACCTAGAATCATGATTCTAGAAAGGAAATCATCCCGAATCATTGTTAATAATAATAATGGGAATTAGGGTCCATGTCCTGGAGAAAAAAATGTTTAATCGTGGGTTAAGTAATAGGATTTGTTTAGTGGGAATTAGTATTTATTTATATTAATTTAAAATCAATATTAAATAAATCAGTAGTGGGTTTTGTTGGGCTGGGCATGGGTCAAGTTATGGGTGAATGGGTGGATGGGTCGGGTTTTGGTGATGTGTCATGTTATGGTTGGTGGTTTGAGTTTGCTTGTCTGGTAAAAATAGTCCCTCAACTCCCAAGTTGTGTCCATATGCATTCTTGGCAGATTTTATGCACATTCCCTTTGTTAATAAGTTTTTTCTTTCACATTTTTGCCACAACAACTTTTGAAAAGTAATTCCAAGGGTATGATTTGTACTTTCATGAATCTTTAAGGGCTGATCTTGATATGTCTTGAAACTTAAGGGTCCTTTCTTGTAAATTTGATATTTAGAAGGACTAAAAGTGACAAGTCTTCAATTCTTGGAGGACTAAAGTTGCAAAGTCTTCATTCTTCAACGATTTCCTTGGAAATTCAACATTCGGGGCTGGTTCATTGTGCGGCTTCGTTTTCCGTGTTCGTTTTTGCTTGTTTCTTGTGATATTTTGTCATTTTCTCGATATCCATACCTAAAATATACAACAAACGAATACAAGCATATTTTGGGATATTTTAATGATATTTTAAGCGTTTTAAGCCCGATTTGGACGATGAGACTATGTATAATTGCAGTCTCATCAATATATATATATATATAGAATTTAGATAAATTAGTGTAACTTTCTTTTCCAGAACCAATTTTAGTGTCAGAACAATCAGAACCATATATTAGCCATTAGATTTTTAATCAATGGTTTAAAAGAGGTGTGGCAATTTCGTAATAAAATTAAAAATAAAGAAGTGTGTTAAAAGTAATAAAAGGGTACTATAGGCATTTTGTAAAACACACTCATCCTAAAAGAACACGTCTTTATCTCTATCAGATCCAAAAACAAAACCACCATTATCACTTATAACCCTAAATCTCTTCTCACACTACCACAAATCTGCCGCCTACTCCTCTCATAATCAACACTACAATTTTCGTTTCTAATCCACCTGTTCATAATTAATCTAACTACCAGTACAAATGACGAAACCCCACATACCTTACCTACGGTTTATAATAATTATTCAAATAAATTCATGTGTATTGTGGTCGTTGGATTGTGGGAGTCGGTTTTTCAGATGATACGTCGAATTATATAGCCTCCGGATCTAGTCAAAATTGTAGGTGGAGAGTCAAACAGAGATCCGTAATAATGTGCATATGATTGTGATGTAAAACTGATGACAATAGTCATGGTAATAGAAAAGGTAACTTTGATGTAATTTAAAGTCAAAGTATTGTTGTTTGTATTTAAAGTCATAATATGCTACTGTACGTAGTAATTGCTATCAAATCCAGTTATTAATTATAATATTTTTTTAACTTTTGTAGCCTTTAGTTAAAGTTGGATCTACCTTAACTTTTGTATGTTCATATATGTATTTTGGCGAGTTCATAACCTTAATGGTTAGTTGTGATTATTGTGCTTGTGGTATTTTAAGTTAAATGTGGGTTGAAGTAAAAAAATAGATGAGAAACAACGAACACATATGTTATCGAAGGATAGACATATATGTTTTCCTATGTTTTCGAAAAACATATATGTTTTTCGAGTGTATGCGTATATGTTTTTGAAATGCGTGCAAATATGTATCTCGGTGTGTTCAAAACTAAACATTGTGTTATTTATGATTATAGTACTTGCGATATTTGAAGTTTGATGTGGTCTAAGTGAAAATTTGATGAGAAGTCGCAAACATACATGTTGCGAATCACAAAGAAAACCACGACAAAGTAAGCATATATGTGTTTCGGATCTCAAGGATAAATTGTATCGCATGTATTATTTTTCTTTGTAATTAGTTTTTGTCCATAGAATCTTATCTAATAATTTTTTATATATTTTGAATTGCTTTTCACTTAGTATTTTAGAGGGGACCACATATAGATTTGCCGTATTTGGTTTGGAAATTGAAACTCTTAAAAAAATACTAATATAAACTTGTTGGTTGATTTTGGTAGAGGGACCATATATAGATGTACTTGATTTTAATAAGATTTTATAATGTATATGAATTTTGGTTATTACAAAACTATTTTGGATGATATAAACTCTTTTTTTTCACGGTAATTAATTAATGGATCAATTTCGTTTGTTTATGTAATTGAATTTAAAGGGTTGTTTGGATTTACATCATGGAACTAGTCGTTCGGTTAAGATTTAAATTTTTAGATTAATAGTTCATATTGATTATTTACTAGTTTATAGATGATAACCCGTAAACAAACATATATGTATTTGTCAAATATACATGTTTATAAAGTGTAAAACATATATGTTATTAATTTAAAAACATGTATGTCTTGTATAACATGAATGTTTTTAGTTTTAAAACATATTTATAAGGTATTAAACATGTATGTTTTGTATAACATGTATGTTTTTAACTATATAACATGCATGATGTTTATTATAAAACATGTATGCCATGTCAAACATGCGTGTTTTTTACTACACAATGTTAAAGATATATTAACATGTATTGTTTCAGATCGATGAAGATGATGACATCATTAAAGACCGTGAAGTGGATGAACATAGATTTACTTAAAGATTATTTGAGAATTTTGAAGAGATATGATTATAACATACATGTTTTTTGTACTTCTAATTAAGTGGAATGTAACATATAACTATACGAATCTTGTTTCTTTTCTTTTATAGAGATTTATGTTCTTTGATTTGTGTTTTAGACTTTCAAGAAAATAATGATTAAGTATAAATTATGATATAAAAGTGAAAAAAGTCACAATAGAAAAACACAAATTTACGTTATATAAAAAAAATATATGCACCGCATTTTTTTTTTAAGAATGCATCTCGAAAAAAATTTCTAGATTAAAAGACTTTTTTGGTGAGAAGGATAAGAAGGATTTCTAGCCACTGATTAAAAATCAATGGATGAGATCAATCCATACTTCTAACTAACTAACCATCTAAACATGATTTAAAAAAGTTTTCAAAAAACTCTAAAAAATCCCACAAAGTCGGATATGTCGGTGCATAAAAAAGTTGTGAAGAAACCTTTTTTAATTTTGAGTTTTTTACGTTTATTTAATGCACAAAAAACGAACTTTGATGCACAAAAAGGTGAAATTTGGTGTACAAATTTTTTTCCATGCACATTTCAAGTTGTTTTATTTTGATGTGGCATCAAACTTTAAAGCAAAAAGTCAAAAGAAGTTGGGCTTAAAGATGAATTCTTGATGCAAAAAACGTAAAAAGCCTAAAAATATCGCTTTTGTGCATTAAAAAAAGGTAAAAAACTTCGAATTAAAAAAACTTTTTTTACAAAAGTTTTTTGCACCAATATACCCGATCTACTGGAATTTTTCAGAATTTTTGAAAAACTTTTTAAAAATCAAGTTTAGATGGTTAGTTAGTTAGTTAGGATTGTTGTTTAATCTCGTCCATTGATTTTAAATCAATGGCTGAAAATCCTTCTTATCCTTCTCACCAAAAAAATATTTTTATTTGATCTCTCTCTCTATATATATTTCTTTTTTTACTTTATGTTATATTTTCATAATTTCCAAAGTCATAATATAAGGTTTAATTATTTCAAACTTATTTAAATAATTAAATGCACATTTTTTAAGCTTTTAGAAATGAAATAAAATTTTAGAAATGAACTTCAAATTTTCAAAATGACATAAATGACAAAAAATCGTATTCTCAAATGCAGGTTTTACAATGATAGTGTTTGTTGAATAATTTGTCTTACGGTTATCTTTGACGATAAATGTTTTTACACTTTGTCGTGATCAAAATTAAGAAAGATTAGTTATTACAAATAATGTTTTTAGGCATTGGTTGCATTAACAATCTCCCCCTTTTTGATTACGACAAACCATAAACTCATTTATGTAAAAACAAAAGTTTTCGAATTATTAACGAGTTTATCACTATCATTTCTACCCCTTTTGTCGAAGCAAAAAGGTAGCACAATGATAGTACAGAAGAGAAGAATCAACTTTGCTAGTAGCTCCCCCTTGGTGCTTACTCCTCTAGCTTGGGGCACTAAGTGATCGAGCTATGGTGACAAGCTATATACAAGGGTTAGTAGATAGAAAAGAAACACCAATGTAATTGCCATAGTCACTACCCACCATATAACTTGAGAGGAAGAAAGAAAAGAAGTCCCAAAGTATATAGTGAGTATTTACTAATTATGTCCAAAGAGAGTAATTTGACAAGCTAAATTCATAATTGTTAGAATAAAGGTAGAAAAGAAACATCCAACAATTTGAAGATATAATATCAAAGGGTTAAAGTCATATTTTTTTTTGGAATCACCCAAATCAGTTCAAGGTTTAACCAATATCAACTCTCAACAATACGTGTGATAAAAGAATTAGCAAAACAAACAATAACACATACAAATCATATTAAAATAAATATGAGAGCACATACAACAAGAGATTCATATTTGAAAATATGAATACAAAAGCAAAATATGAAGAAAAAATATAAGCATAACAACTATTCTAGTAAAAGTATTCCTCCAAGATTGCTTAGGTTTTTATTTTAAACTCAAATAATTAGAACACAAAGTGTATTTTAACCGGTAAAATAAGACGAAGGTGCATCTTCCGGAGAATGCTCACGGGAACAAATACTCTAAGAGGAGGTCGAGTGAGAAGAAATTAAAGAAAATTTAACTTCTCATACACATGAGAAAGTTCAATTTGTTGAAATCTACAACAAGCACAAAAACTTCCATGATGCAAAACGACATCATTTGATGGGAGAGGTCCATCATAATAAGAAGGTGGCGGAGGAGAAGGAGAATATAGATAAGAAATGTTACCATCACAATACTTAGAGAGGTTAGAGAAAGAAGAGAGGTCATCAAGTTAAGGTGTGTTGAAAGATTTAGGTGGTGGCGGAAGAGCTTCCCTTTCTCTGGTAATTGGATTGATTGAGTAAGACTCACTCCAATACTCAATTGGAGAGAAGGTAGAAGTCTTGCAAGTTCTGGGAGAAGAAGGTTCATAGTGATCATTGCTCTTCTTGATCTAAACGGGTTTTCACGAAAATTTTAGTTTCTTGGAAAGCTTAGAAGAAGAAGCTTTAGGTATAGAAGGTTGTGACAAAGAAGTGTCAAGGTTAAGTTTAGAAGAAGAAGAAATTGTGAGGGATGAGAAGAGAACTCCCCAAAACAAGATGATCTAAAGAAAATAGACAAGGCAAAGAATAGAAAGAAAACAAAAAGGTTTCAAGGAATGTTTAGCCCAAATAGGCAAACAAAGAATCTTGAAAAAAATAGTGGTAAAAATAGATAGACAAAAAACGAGTCAAAAAGTGGATGACTGCCTGTGGTTCATTAAATGAATTGTGACTCAATACAATATATTGATCCGCGGCTTCTTTATTGATCTGCCCACAGGGTACGTCAAAATCCAAATTTTTGAAGGTTTGACAAAAGACAAGACTTTTTCAAATTTTAGCAAATCTTGAATTTTTACCTCTAATAGCATTAGGTTAGGCTATGGTTGCATAAATAGCAACATACTCACAAGAGTATCTTGAAAAATGGTGACAACATATTTATATAACATTTTGATCAAGTTTTATCAAGTTTTTAGAGGTGACAATAGATTTTGGTTCAATTTTAATTTAAATTGAAGTTGATTAGTGTGAAAACAAATAAGTTATAACACATAAAAGCTAAATCTATAGATCATTTTTATGAAAACTCATGAAGGAATATAAAGTACAAGAAAATAAATACAACTAACTAAACAAAAGATAGCTATTTTTAATATTGGTTAAGTAGTTTTCTTGAGCTTGAGTTCTTGAAAAGATATTTTTAAAAATATAATCATTCATCTCCTAGGAGGAGGAGGATTGGCAAACAAAGTTAACATGAAACCTTACAACTTTATATGAAGCCCAAACATTTCCATCCTAAGAGAATCTATGATGTTGAAGTTGTGAAGACAAAATAGACAATTTATACCATTTGCCACAAAGAAATCAAAGAAATATGGATCACCCAAGAGGTTTGAGATAGGAACACCCAAAATTAGAGTGTTAGGGGGAGGAGGATGCATGGTGTCCAAAGGTGAAATGGGTGAAATAGGTGAAGGCTCAACAAAGTCATCCTCAAAGGGAATGCTTTGGAGGGGTGAGGGGTTCACATCCAAGAGAGGACTTGTAGAGAAGGGTGAGGACAACTCATTCATCCTATATTGGGACAAAAAAGAGGTCAACCATAAGAATGGTTAGTACCATGAGTTGTGAGGAATGCTTTGGAGGGGTGAGGGGTTGACATCCAAGAGAGGACTTGTAGATAAGGGTGAGGACAACTCATTCATCCTAGATTGGGACAAAGAAGAGGTACAACCATAAGAATGGTTAGTACCATGAGTTGTGTGATAACCCAAACCCAAGGTCATTATTTAATCCTATATTACGAATATTTTTGAAATTTTTGATGAGCTTGAATGCTATGACGTTTGGTGGTTTAATTTGAAACCGATGTTGGAAGTATTATTTTTACCTTTTTACTAGTTGTGAGGACTACTAGTGATTGCGATATCGACGGATGCCCGAAATTTTACGTTTTATTATATGTTGTTTCGATGTTTATATTTTTGACGTTTTTCTTTTTAGTTGCGTATTAAGTCGTACCGGGACTATATTACTATCATATTTGTGTGTGTTCTAACTTTTGTAAAGTATTTTTACGAAACCCGAGTTTCGTAAATATTTTTAAAATTGACTAATAGTCATTTTTACGCTTTAAACTATTTTATTACATTTTGGTCCAAAACTATGCAAGAATGGCAAAAGTAACCCTTCCACCTACCATATATATACTCCTAACTAACAAAAACACATAGTAAAACAACTTTACCAAAAAAATTTCCCAGCTCCTCTCTTTTCTTTCTTCACTGTGACTTAAACACCACCCCAAATAATAATTTTTTTCTTGAATTCAAGTTTGATCAATCCAAAACTAAGCCTAGACCACATCATAGAATTCAAAGGTGGTTCTTATGATGCAAAAAATTACAACATGCATGAGGTTTTTGATTTTGGTTATGAACTAAGGTTGGTATGATGGTTAGATGATCATGCATGTGTTTATCTAGTGATGATCATATGTACATCATGTTATTTTGTTGAAGAATGTTGATTTTTGATTTTGGGTTTTTAATTTTATAAATTATACAAGTGTTAAGGTAGATATATGTTGATGCTAGGGGATTAGGATGAGTAAAAAATTGATTAGAATTGATTAAAAGTGTGATTTTATGTGAGTTTTAAAAGGGTAAATTTAGGCAGTGAGTTTGAAGGTGTTTTTGGAGGTCTTATATTTTAATTTTTTTACACTAATAAGATAGTGTTATAGAGATTTTGATTATCTTTGTTTTGGCGTATATAGAGCTTCCAACTCAAAACGAGGAAGAAGTTTTGATAGTTTGATTATTCGTGTACCGGGAGACGAGTATCGGCACAATTTGAAGTTGTTGTCGATATTTGGATCGAATCTCGAGGACTATAGAATGAGTTTTAAGATGAGTCAAGGGCTGTTTAAAGCATTTAAACCCTAGGTTGTGAGTCTATTTTCAAACCTAAGTGTCGGTTTTGTAAAAGAAGTTGGTTAGGGAAGTCAAAATGGTTGTATGAGTCGATGACGTAAAACTGTCCGGTTTTTGTGATACAAAGATGTGTCGAGCAGGGAGTCTTAGAAGTAAAATATTTTAACGAACTTTTAGGAGGACTTTCTATAGATAGTAAGTGAGTTCCTCGATTCGTTTCATAAACTTTTGACGTGTCTAAGTGGGGTAAATGAGCTAGTATATTTGGTATGTGCCGGCAGATTTTTATCAAGAATATAGATTAATAAAGTAAACATATAGAAGAATATAATAATATCTCTTGAGTTGTTTTCTTTTGGGTTTGTCGTGATTTTATGATTTTGAGTTTGACGTTATTATGTATGGTTTACACTCGAGTCTATTATTAATGAACGCGCCTTATTTGATAGGTTGCGGTTTTCGTGTTTAATGGGCATCATCTATCGCCGAAGATCGTCTTGCTACTTCTATTACTTAAGGTGAGTCTATAGCCTCGCTTTGTACTTGTTTTAAATGATTTTAAAACCCGCGAGGGGGATACATGCTATTTGAAAATAAAATGAACACAAGTCATGAACGATTGTTTGGATCTGAATGTTGCCTGTTGTTGCCTTGAATTGTATAAGTACCTAGTTGCTGAAGTCCCTAATTTCATGAACCGTTAACTATCTTCTAGCTCGATGTTGCGAGTTAGGAATAGCCACTTGTTCAAATGATAGTACTATTGGGTTGACGACCCTATCCGAGACCAGGGCTTTACGCTGAGTAACCTCTGGGAAGGATAATTTACGAGAATGAGAGTCAGTGGTATAAAGTTAGCAACTGATACCCTAGTAGGGGCAGCAGAATTCATCTGGTCATGCTGACATTTGGCGTGGGTGACTAAGTTAAGGGGTAGGTGTCATGAGCTTAATACAATTCTATAACTGTTGCTATAAGACGGAATACCTGGATAATAGATTGTATGTACAGTAATTCTATTAAATAATTATGATTGATTTTTCTCTTGTGTTAAAATGATGATTTGATAAACCTATAGACTTGGTCAACCGTTGTGTTGATGATTTTAAGCATGTATTTCAGGTGGTTGAAGCTGATTGATGGCGGAGCTTGCTTGAGAAGGATTGCGGGTTGCTTTTGTGGTAGTTGAGTCTAAAACTGATTTCTTTCCCTTTTGTCATAAAACTAATTAGGTTTGGTCATGTATTTTGGTAAAAATGTATGTTGATTGGTTGAGATTTTGGGGGACCGAAACGCTGCTCTGATTGTTAAATTTTGTTTTAATTTGGATCGACGGTTTTAGACAATGATTAAATTATATCCTTTTATATTTCAGATGTATCATTTTATGATCGTACAAAGTGTCTTGTGTAATGATGTTTGAGTTTAGCACCCAAATGTGTATTTTCGCTGCGCAATGTATTTAATATTTCGTTTTTTAGTGTAGTTGTCTTCTCAGCTCGATTCGAATTGATATAACAATTTTAAGCTCGACTTATTGTTTTTGGTTGTAAGATCTTTTCTTGGTAATCTATGTCTAATTGGCACAAAACATGTAAAAAGTGTAAAATATTTTACTACGCTACATATACGTACTAATCTAAAAAAACACATTGCAAATATTGCAAATATGACATTTAAGTGCACAAAAATAAAAAAAAATGAAAAATACAATTCTATACTACAAATGTAAACTTCAACGTACAAGATATCAAACTAATCCTATTCTTTTATAAAACTTAGAGCTAATTTTAATCAAAATGTAAAAATACCATGTCTATCCAATGGCCCAGTCTAAAAATTAAACAACCAAGCCCAATCAATTCTAAATTCAGCCCAAGAGAATTCTAGCTAGTAACAGGCCTATTAACTATTTAACTGATAAGGACTGGAGGTGAAACCAAATTTTAACTGCAAGTACAAACGGACCTAACAATCTAACTATCTAAGGACTGTGACTGTAATAACATGTGTCTAAATGAAGGACTAAAATGGACTTTCCACTAATTTTGCTTATAAAGTGAAACCCAAAAGGAAACCTGTTTTTTTTCTAACTGACTTTTGATTAACTAGCTCATTACTTGCTTTGATCAAAATGAAACTTTATACTATTTTCATTACTTATCTTAACAACTAACAACTAGAATCTAATATCCCAATCTACCTTAATGATGCAAATTCAGCCAGAAAATGCTATTGCCAAACACTCGTATACAGAAAAATCAGAAACGTCATCACAGCTAGATGACTGAACGAAATCGTAGAACAGAAACATGTACCAATCAGTCAGATATATAGCAAATTTACAGAAACTTATACTACGACTAAATCTACTAGCGGTTTACACTAATAATGGAAGAAAACTAAAGATGTGCTTAACCTGCTCATCCGAAGCCTGCCCTTTGATGACGAGAAGCGCGGCGCTGAGCCGGCTTAGCTAATATTGAAACTGAATCTACACCTTTCTGCTGAGATCAACCTTGAAACACCAACCAATCTCCAACTTTATCAGCCGAAACATTACTTGAAACAGTAACCTGCTCAATATATCAAACTAAAACAGAAAACTGGTTAAAGCTCATAAGCTATTAGCTAAAAGATTAATCCTGAAGCCTATATTCCACAGAAATATCAATGTAAATTCGTACAGCTTATCTAATCAGCATCAAATCCAAACGTCTAAACTAAACAATTATCTGAAGCTACCGACACGCTGAAACTCAAATGGTTACACCAACAATTCCAAACAAACTGCAAATTTGTTATCCTGCAAATCTATAAACCTGCACAATTGAAACAAAGCACAGGAAAACTAGACGAGACTCTGAAACCTTCAAAACTGTCACGAAAAGAAAACCGAACGTCCGGACTCAAACTTAAGCTGACTGTGATTGCGACTAAACAAGCAAATTCAACTATTCTATTACCGAGCTAAAATTGATTTCAAGCTAAACTCATCCTAATTCATTGATGGTGAGCACTTATTTAGCTACTAATTAATTCTGACGAAATAAACTCCATGGGAAGCCAAACTAGAGACGAAAGCTTACGAAAGCTAAAATTCAAAACCTGTAAGCAAAATACTCTAAACAGGAACAAATCAAGAAATCGGAAGCTATCACTAAACTTATCTCGAAAGCTGAATAACAAATGAAACAAAGATTAACAAGATTTAAACCTTCATTAAGAAATAGAATAGAGATGCTAATGATGAAAGCTATGAAGTGAACAAAATGATTTCATTAATAAGAATCAGTAAAGAAGATTAAGAGAGCTTTTTATTTCATTAATGGTGGAAAATGAAGCATTCGGTTACAACTGACTAAACTGAAAAGAAACAGAATTAGCAACAAGATTTTAAAACTAACTATCTATCTAATCATACACCTACAACTATGTGTGATCTACACCTAAGCTAACCGTAAGAAATGAGGCCTTCTCCTTCTTTTTATAGCCATCGAGAGGGTGAAATGGAGGAGGTGATGATGTGTTCGATCCAATGATTGAATGCCACGTGTAAAATACGAGGTTCTTGAATTCGTTCTTCATTCTTGAAGTTGGGGGTTTCTTCAATCTTCCTTTTTGATCTAATTGATTCACATCTTCTTGTAGAGGAGAAGAAGATAAGCACTTTTGTAGTTTTGGTCTTCGATTGAATCTTCGTGGATCATCTTTGATCTTCGATTGCAGGTTCTGGAGATGAAAAGAGGATAATAAACCGTCTCTCTCTCTCTTGAAGGTTGAAGAAGAAGACGTGTAATGTATGCGTGTGTTTTGACCGAGACTTGGTCAATAGACCAAGTTAAGTAATAAACTTTTCACTAGTTTTCCTTTTAATCCCTCATCTTTTTATTTTGTCAAAAATCTTTTACACTTTGAAATCAAGTTCCTTTATCATCCTTTATCTTGTAGAAAATTGCACTTAAGTCCTCGATCTTTGAAAGCTTGGCAAATAAGGTCCTTGAATCATCTTTTCGTCTTTTTCTTCGTCTTTTGTGATATAAATCCCTTGAAAACGCATCTTTGCTTCAAAATGTATCTTTTTTTACCTGAAAACACAAAAACACAAATACACGTGTAATTCTGATAATTTACAGTTTAATATAAGGTATTTGACTGTATTTTGAGTGGTATTTGGATCATTATTGATGAGTGTTTTCACACTTATCAACTCCCCTCCACTTGACCATTGCCATGACCTCATACAATGCAACATTTTAAAGCTCTAAAGTTACACTTTTCTCATAATTAACCTACCTTGGCCATTTTATGATTTAATAAACTAAACTATACTACATGATGAATGGTTTTGAACATTTACAATGCAATGCAAAGAAAACAATTCTATTTATGTATTTTTGATTTTTATTGAAATGGTTTTGATGGAAATAACTCATAAAGAAATCAATGACTTGGATTAGGGCTTGGGTACCATGGACATTTATCACCCTCAAGTTTCACTTTCCCCATACCAAGCTTAAAAATGGGATCATTGTATTCACAAGTAAAAAGTGCATCAACTTATTCATGACAATTAAATGTGGAACCAGTTATTATTTGAGCAAATTGCTTTTGGGCAAATTTGTCATTATTTAAAGTGTGAAGTATAAGAAATGTAAAATCCAAAAATAAGGAAGCACGGTTTTAATCCTAAGTAATCCTCTCATCCATTACTTGAAAAACCGCTCACAATTAATATAAGTCCGTTTCAAGAGTAATAAGTCATTCGTTTTATGTGTAAAATCCTCATGTCATGCTTTCATAAGTAGCTACACACTCGCTAAGGAAAGAAAAATAAAACTCACGCAATAATTTACATCCGCCATCTTTTTGAGACTTCGGATCTTCAACCCCGCAACCCGTCAATGTAATATTGGATTGGAGCAATCTATTGAATCCCCGCAACCCGTCAAGGTAATATTGGAACTCAATAGTCACTATAATTAACACCACACTGCCCCTCTTGGGAGTCTTGTATTATTTTGTTTTTTCTTTTCTTTTTCTTTTTTTTCTAGCCACTCATTTTTTTTGTAAGCCGCTCTTATTTTTATTTATTCCTCACAAAGAAAGTAGAAAAGAATAAAAGGAAAAAACACCCGCTAAATATTGAGCATGACATAAGTCTAGTACACATAAAACGTTCTAACTTAGAACCTTAAGACGTACTTATACCAACCATGAATGATTAGACAAAAATGCATAAGAGATTACCAACCGATTAAAACCGTTCTTGATTATTTATTAACATATATATACATGCGAAGAAATTAGAGGTAAAGAAGAGAAGGGTTTAGCCACAAGTAATTATCATGAAGTTTATCTAGCCCTTTTATACTTGCTTCAACTCTATCATTTCCCATTCTCCACAAATTTAAAATCTCTAATAATGAAATTGGTGGATGCTTAGCCTAATAGACCAATGAAGGACTACATGGTTAAGGATACTAGCTAGAGAATGCTAAGATAAGCAAACTCGGGTTGAGTCAAAATATCCATGGCGGGCCTAATATGTCAAAGAAATCTAAATTTGTTAAACCATGTTTTTATTATATATATATTTTTTCTTTTGGATTTTTGATGAAAAATAAAGGAAGAAATATATACAATGCAAATGTGTTACGCAAATGAAAAATGATAGATGCAAAAATTATGAATGCATATTTTTGGTGGCCAAAGTAGATCAAAAATTTGAAAAATGTTTGAAAAATTAATTACCAAGCTATCATGAAGTTAAGGCAATGGTTTAGGTAAGGTCACTTCGATAGAAGTCTCCCCTACACTTAAGATAAACATTGTCCTCAATGTTTAAGAGTATTGGAGTGAACTCCCCTACACTTATGACATTGATAACTTTGCTTAACCCAAGCTAAGGAAGAGACAACTGAAGGGTATTCATTTTAAGCACAAGTGTTTAATATCACGATAGCAAAAACTAATCGAAGTGAACCAGATACACGGGCCTCCTCCATAAGCTCCAAGCATGAAATGTGAGAGAGCAACCCTCGAAACAAACACCAAAAGACGGAGAAAGGCACCCCTCCACTTCAACTCTACTATAACATCCTTTTAATTAAACCTAACCTATTGAAAATCTACTCTACGTTTTCTAACCTAGTTATTCAATGCTTGAGTTTTTTTAACCCTAAGTCGCTAGCTCGACTCGGCCCCGAATTAAGTTGTCCTTGGGGAAACCATCATGGAGAGTAAAAGATTTACCCTCTTAGGAAAAACTCTCCATGATAAGGTAAAACAAGTTCTTAAGTACACAAAAGCCCATAAATATCCACCAGGATCAAATACATAATTGCCCTCCCAAGAATAGCACATCCCAAAAGTGGACTTCTTAATCAATGGTGAGGTGGGTGAGGTTTCTTTGTTTATGATTCTTTCCCTTAAGTGTCCCATAAGATGATAAGGTGATACTTTAAAGTTTCCCACAAGTTTTCCTTTTAATGCATCAAGCGGATACTGAGTTGGCTCAACATTCTCTATACCAGGATCAAAAATCTTTTGCTTCATGGGAAAATAACAGGTGGTGGGAGCCTTTGAAGATTCTCCTTGATACTTCACATCATGAGAGAAAGGGTGTGTAGTAGTAAGTGTCATCACACTTGTAGAGGAAACCACCATTTCTTTCTTGTTCTTAGAAAACTCCTCATCAAAAACATCCTCATATGATGACATAAAGAATCTCTCCATTTCAACATCCAAATGATACAAGTCACTATCATCTTGAAACTTCTCAAATATTGGTTCATCAAGTGAAGGCTCAAAGAGATAATTTGAATTGGTTTGTAAGAAAAGTGGTGAAATAAGTGAAGCATTTTGGTTTTGAGGTGTTTCACAAGGTGTGTAAGAAGGAGTAATAAGTGAAGGTTCATGAGAAGGTTGAGTGGGAATGGAATCTCCATAAAGCAATCTTTTTATTTCACGAATATCCTCATCCCAATTAGAAGAAGATGTATCAACCACAATATCATCCCTCTTAATATAAGCTTCAATCTCCTCATTAATCAACTCATCTTCACGAAGCATTCTTTCAATCTTTAGAACATCCTCTTCCCAATTTGAACCAGAGTTATCAATCTCAATATCATATCTCTTAAGATAATCTTCAATTTGTTTATCTATCAATTCATCTTCACTAAGCAATCTTTCAATCTCAAAAACCTTATCACTCTCATCAATGATAGAACCCTTCTCATCATGATAGTCATCATAGATTGGCATATCAAGTATTGGTGTTTCAAAAGGAATCTCCTCAAAACTCAAGATAGTGTGATCATCAAAGAATAGAGGCTAAAAAATGGAGAACTCATCATCACTATATTCATCATAAATTGGTATATCAAAAAGAGGTGGTTCATCATAACTAGAATCCTCATTTACTTCCTCATTTGTGTTGAAAATATGATTCAAATCTCCAAAATGAAATTGTTGGGGTTCATGAATACTCAATGAGGAAGTAATGGAGGCTATTGTCTCAACATAAGGAAGATCATATTCACCACTCTTACAAGCTTCATGAAAGTATTCATTACACACTTCATCAAGAATATCAACGTGATTCACCTCTTTATCAAGAATATCAACATGCTTAACCGTCTCGAGCTCATTGGATTTCTTAGACAATTTTCCCATGTTAAACACAATCTTTTGATCTTCCACCCTCATAATAAGTTCCCCCTACGCCACATCAATAAGAGTACGACCCGTCCTTAAAAAGGGTCTACCAACAATAAGAGGAACTCTCGGGTCCATATCATAATCAACCACTACAAAATCCGCGGGAAAGGTAAACTTATCAACCCCTATAAACACATCCTCCGCTATGCCTACCGGATAAGCTATGGTACGGTTAGCTAACTCAAGTGTCATCCTAGTAGGTGTGAGCTCGGGAAGTGAAAGTCTTTTCCAAAGCGATAATGGCATGAGATTGATACTTGCCCCAAGATCCGCTAGTGCCATGCAATTTTCCACCCCAGGAAAATTACAAGGTATCAAGAAGCGCCCCGGATCTCCAAGTTTTGTTGGTAAGGTTTTAAGTAGCACGGCGGAACAATTTTCATTAAGGGATGTGTTAGGCAAGTCAACCAATATTTCTTTGTTTGAGAGTAAATCCTTGAACATCTTAGCAAACTTTGGCATATAAGCAAGAGCTTCCGCAAAGGATATGTTGATGTTGAGTTGCTTGAACATCCTTAAGAAATTTGAGACTTGGATGTCATCCTTGTTCTTTAACTTGTCCTTTTTCAACCTTGAAGGGTAAGTGATAGGTGTGTAAACACCCATCCTTTTACCACTTAATTCGGGCTAAAACAAGACCAAAACACGTATTTAATATCATTTGTTTGGAATTATGCGTGGTTTTTGTGTTTATTGTGTTTTCAGAGCCAACCGGATAAATATTGAAGAAAACATGGGATTGCACGGGTTTTACTGAAGAAAAAGACTCAAGATAAAGTCTATTGTCCAAGAGATGCAAAAGATTTGAAGTCACTGGGCCTATTCGAAGATTTATCGAAGAAAAGGACCAAAGATGGAAGATTTACATAAGTCGAAGAAACTCAAGTCTATTAAACGAAGAAATTAAAAGACGAGTTGAATTTAATCGACAACGAATCCCGAATCAGAATCGAAAACGGAAACTTTTCTGAAAAGACGAAAAGACAAGAAGAACGGGAGAAAGCCCACTCACCAACCCAAGGACAAGGCTATAAATAGCCTTCCCCTCACACATTTTAGACTAGCTTTTTATTTTTCTTCTTCCCCATTTTTCTTCTTCCTGGTTCGTAGCTTCACCATCACCACTAGGGTGATTGGTGATTTTCATCTTTAATTCTTTAATCTTGTAATTTTAATCTTTGTTTTACCTTGTCAAAACATTAATCAATCAATACAAGTTCTTGTTTAATCTTTTATTTCATCTTGTTCATCATCATTTTTATCTTCAAGTTCTTAAGTTTTATTTTTCTTGATTTGATCTTCAAAAGTTGTTTGGATTTGTGTTTTTATTAGTGGGATTCGTTGCTTATGGTGTCTAAATGATTTGTGTTTAAATTGGTAAAACCTTTTTAAGTATTTGGTTTGATTTTGATTAAAATCATTGCTTCCGTGTTGTTCGTGACTGCTACTGTATCTGGGTTTCATAACTTCCGAATCAGCTAAAAGTTCCGAATGAAGCTTTCATTCGGAAAGTTCCGAATCAAGCTTTAAGTTCCGCATAAGTCTTTAAGTTCCGTATCAAGACACCTTCATTCGGAAGTCTCAAACTTCCGAACCAAGCTAAACTTCCGAATCAACCTCTTCATCCGGAAAGTTCCGAATCAAGAAGACTTCCGAACCAGTGACTTCCGAATCAGCCAGTTCCGAATCAAGGGCTTCATTCGGAAGTCCAAAACTTCCGAATGAGTGAGTGAACAGTTACTTCCAAATCAGTAAGTTCCGCATGAGCAAGTTCCGAATCAAGGTTTAAAAGTTCCGAATCAAGTTTTCCCTTTAGTTTACTGTTTGTCTACTTTACTGTTTCTTTATGTTTGCTTGCTTAAATTTCAAATTTAATTTTAATCTTGATTTTAATCTTAAGTTTAATACAAGTCTTTGTTAATCATAATTAAAGTAATTGTCTTTGATTTAAATTTTCATTTCCACCTTTTATTAGATTAGAAAAGCAAACCCTTTTATTTAGTAACCAAGAACAATCATTCCACTTAAGACCTAGATCAATTCGAGAGGATATCGAGAGTAAAATTGAACCTAGCAAAACATTTGTATCAAATGGCGCCGCTGCCGGCTCTTCTCGTTAAGATCAAAAGTTTTTTGTGAGAACTTGGATTTTGGGATCCGTTCCCCGTGAACGTTACTTTTTCAAGAAAATTTTCAAAAACAACTAAAAAATATAAAATTTTCAAAAATCCTAAAAAGTAAAAAACATAAAAACCAAAAATATTTTTGCTTTGTTTTTCTTTGTTCGTTCTTTTGCAGGTGTATGCGCACTCGATCCACGTCTTATCAAGAGCCCGAGCCTCTCGATAACTTAGACATGGCTGGTGTCCAAAACAACAATAACATACCACCTCCGAACAACAATAATAACAACAACAACCCACCTTTCAACAACATGAATAACAACAACAATGAGCCACTTCCGGATAACCGCCCCATGATTGAATTGCTCCAAGATCATGTCGATGGCAACACGGATCCAATTGTCATCCCTCCAATTGCCGCCAACAATTTCGAGCTCAAGTCAGGCTTTATCCAGATGGTCTCAGCTCAACCGTTCTTGGGACGAACCATTGATGATCCACACGACCACATCAAGAGATTTCTACAACTCACTAACACGGTCAAGTTCAATGGAGTTTCACAAGAAGTGATAAGGTTACAACTTTTTCCCTTTTCTTTAGAGGGACAAGCCCGGCATTGGCTTGCTAAGGAACCGCCACAGAGTATTCTCTCGTGGACGGATTTGGAAACAAAGTTTATCAACTACTTTTTTCCACCCTCTCGTACTACCGCTTTGCGGAATGAGATTATAAACTTTGAACAAAAGTACGATGAGTCATTCAGTGAATCTTGGGATCGCTTTAAAGATCTTTTAAGAAAATGCCCACAGCATGGTTTTACCAAAGTACATCAAATCAATACTTTTTACAATGGTTTAAGCATGAGTGACCAAGATTCACTGAATAGTGCCTCGGGGGGTAACTTATTGGCTAAGACTTCCAATGCTGCTTGGGATATCATTGAGAACAAATCTCGTGTGCAAACCAAGAGTGTTAGGACCAATGTTGCTAGTGCTAGCACTAATGACAGCGACAAGCGATTAGACAAAATCACCACGCTTCTTGAATCGCTTGTCACCCACACCGTCAGCAACAACAACAGCAACAACGCCAAAAATGCACAAGTGAACGCTGTCAGCCAACCTTGTGAGATATGCGGTGGTCCTCACTCTTACACAACTTGTACCGCCACCCAAGATTACCCTGCTGAGAATGTGAATGCGGCATATGGCACCTACCAACAACCTGCTTATCAAGCTAGACCTCAAGGTGACCGTAACTTGCTTAGCTATCGATCCAACAATTACCTTTCTCCACCTGGTTTTCCTCCTACCAACCCAAACCAATAACAAAACCTTAACCGCCCTACTCAACAACAACAACAACCTCGACAACCATACATCCCACCTCACAAGCAGCAACAACCGCCTCCACGTAACAATCAAGTCTACCAACAACCTGCTTACCAACCACCTACATACAATGCTCCTCCCAACCAAGCCACCACTGCATTACACCAAGAGGTTGCTACCTACATGAGGACCAATGATGTGATAGTGGGAAATCTCCAAGAGGAAGTGCGCAATTTGAAGGCAGACTTGGTCAAGCAAGGAAATGATTTGAGAGCTGACATGAGAAACATGTTGGATAGCCAGACTAATGATCTGAGGAACATGATGGCTAGTTTTTTCCAAAGTAGTCAACCCTCTTCTTCGGGTACTCTTCCGAGTAACACCGTTGCGAACCCAAGAGGGGAGATGAAAGCAATCACTACTCGAAGTGGTAAAGGTACCAAGGAACCCGAGCTTCCTATACCTCCACCGGTGGTTGTGACTAAGGAGAACGAGTCGCCTGCTCCTATTCCTTCTCCTTCCCCAATTTCTCCACCTCGTCTTTCTACCCCTCCTCCACCCGTGGTTGTGAGTGATCCTATACTCCCAAAGCCTTCCTCTTCTTCCAATATACCTTATCCTTCTAGGTTGAGGAAAGAGAAGCAAAAGAGCAAGGATGATATTCAGGTTTCTAACTTTCTTAAAATGTTTAAACAACTGAATTTCAATATCTCCTTCGCTGAGGCTCTCGTTCACATGCCCAAATACGCCAAAATGTTTAAAGACCTTCTGAGCGACAAGGAAAAGCTCCTCGACATTGCAAACACCCAACTTAATGAGAACTGCTCTGTAGTGCTCTTAAGGAAATTGCCAATCAAGCTTGGTGATCCGGGTCGTTTTCTTATCCCTTGCAATTTCCCGGGAGTAGAGAATTGCATGGCCCTAGCCGATCTAGGTGCCAGTATTAATCTCATGCCTCTAAGTGTTTGGAAGCAATTATCTCTCCCAGAGCTAGTCCCCACTAAAATGACTTTGGAATTGGCCAACCGTACGGTTGCTTATCCAGTGGGGATAGCCGAAGATGTCATTGTAGGAGTCGACAAATTCACCTTCCCTGCTGATTTTGTTGTCGTCGACTACGAGATGGACCCTCGTGTACCACTGATTGTTGGTCGTCCATTCCTTAGGACCGGTCGCACTCTCATTGATGTTGAAGCCGGTGAGCTTATCATGAGAGTGGGTGACGACAAAGTAGTCTTCAACATGGGAAAGTTATCTAAACAGCCTTATTCATATGAGAGCGTTAATTGTATTGACGTTCTTGATGAGGCTTGTGAAGAACACTTTAATGATGCTTGCAAAAGTATTCCTACTTCTCTTCCCACTGTTGAGACCGTGTCCTCCATTGATTCATCGTTGTCTCTATTTGGAGATAGTGATTTATTCTGGAACAATCTTGAAGATACCATGGGAGATGTGAATTTAGCTACTAATGATTCTCCCACCGAGGGGGATGAAGATATGAGTTTCTTTGACAATCTTCTCACCGAAGACAATCCTTCGCCTCCATCTCCCACGGTCATTGCTATCGATACTCCGACTTTGAAAACGCCTCCCGTCGAAAATCCTCCGGATTTGGAACTTAAGGAGTTGCCGCCACATCTCGAGTACGTGTTCCTTGACGACAACAAGAAGTCGCCCGTCATTATTGCAACGGATTTGAAAGATGAAGAGAAGACTCGCCTCGTTGCCGTGCTGAAAGCTCATAAGAAGGCTATTGCTTGGAAAATCTCGGATATTCGTGGAATTGATCCTCACTTCTGCACGCACAAAATTCTCATGGAGGACGACTATAAGCCCACTATTCAAAGCCAACGAAGGGTGAATCCAAAAATACATGAAGTCATCAAAACAGAAGTTATCAAACTTCTTGATGCGGGTATGATTTACCCTATTTCGGATTCACCGTGGGTTAGTCCAATCCATTGTGTGCCCAAGAAGGGCGGAATAACCGTTGTTCCCAATGAACACAACGAGTTGATTCCCACTCGTCTCGTTACTGGGTGGAGAGTTTGTATAGACTACCGTAAACTCAATGATGCCACGAGAAAGGATCATTTCCCTCTACCTTTCATGGACAAAATGCTTGAACGATTAGCCGGTAATGAATATTACTGCTTTCTCGATGGTTTCTCGGGTTATTTTCAAATACCCATCGATCCCCAAGATCAAGAGAAGACTACATTCACTTGTCCCTATGGCACCTTCGCTTACAAAAGAATGCCTTTTGGCTTATGTAATGCGCCCGGGACTTTCCAAAGGTGCATGTTAGCTATCTTCCATGACATGGTTGAACAAACCATGGAAGTCTTCATGGATGATTTCTCGGTCTTCGGGGATTCCTTCTCTGCTTGCCTTGCCAATTTAGAACGTATGCTAAAGCGGTGCGAAGACACTCGCCTTGTTCTAAATTGGGAAAAATGCCATTTTATGGTAAAAGAAGGCGTCGTGCTTGGACATAAGATCTCGAAAGCCGGTCTTGAAGTTGACCGTGCTAAAGTCGATGTTATCGCAAAGTTGCCTCCACCTTCAACCGTGAAGGGTGTGAGAAGTTTCTTGGGTCATGCGGGCTTCTATCGTCGATTCATCAAAGATTTTTCTCAAATCGCTCGCCCGATGACCCACCTCTTGGAAAAAGATACTCCTTTTATCTTCTCCAAAGAGTGCCTTGAAGCCTTCAACTCGCTTAAGGATAAGCTAACTACGGCACCCGTCTTGGTTACCCCTAATTGGGAGCTTCCTTTTGAGTTGATGTGCGATGCTAGTGATTTTGCTATTGGAGCGGTTCTTGGACAAAGAGTGAACAAACACTTCCAACCGATCCATTACGCTAGCAAGACAATGACTGGGGCACAATTGCATTATACGACAACAGAAAAAGAGCTTTTAGCTGTTGTCTATGCTTTTGAAAAATTCCGCCCCTATCTTGTCCTTTCCACCACCATTGTGTACACCGATCATTCCGCGTTGAAGTACTTGTTGACAAAGCAAGATTCCAAACCAAGACTTCTTCGCTGGGTTTTGCTGCTCCAGGAATTTAAAATCGACATCCGCGATAAAAAAGGAGCAGAAAACCTAGCCGCGGACCATCTTAGTAGACTTGAGGATCCTTACCAAGGGGATCATCCGACCAAAGAAATCAATGATTCTTTTCCCTTGGAGACCTTAATGTCTATAAACTCGAAGCCGAATGAAACCCCGTGGTTTGCGGACTTTGCAAACTACTTGGCGGGTGGAATTCTCAAGGAAGGGTTGACGTCCCAGCAAAAGAAGAAGTTCTTTACCGACATCAAGACTTACTTTTGGGACGACCCTTACCTATTCAAACAATGTACTGATCTGATAATTCGCCGATGTGTTGATGGACCGGCAGCGTCGGACATCCTTGATGCTTGCCACAAAGGACCCACCGGTGGTCACTTTGGTCCCAACTACACCGCTAAAAAAGTGTTTGATTCGGGATTCTATTGGCCCTCCATATACCGTGACGCTCACGATATGGTCAAACGATGTGATGTTTGCCAAAAGCAAGGCAAAATCACACATAAAGACGAGATGCCTCAGAATTTTATTCAAGAGTGTGAAATTTTTGATGTTTGGGGTATCGACTTTATGGGGCCATTCCCTTCGTCTAAAGGAAACAAATACATCCTTGTAGCCGTTGACTACGTTTCAAAGTGGGTTGAAGCCAAAGCTTTGCCTACTAATGACGCAAGGGTGGTTTGTAACTTTTTGAAAGCTCTATTCGCTAGATTCGGTGTGCCTCGTGCCATTATTAGTGATCGTGGGACTCATTTCTGCAATGACCAATTTGCTCGAGTCATGGCTAAGTACGGTGTAAACCATCGTCTTTCCACAGCCTACCACCCACAAACTAATGGCCAGGCCGAAATATCCAACCGAGGTCTTAAGCGAATTCTTGAAAGGACCGTGGGAGAGCATCGTGCCTCATGGGCTGATAAACTGGATGATGCTTTGTGGGCTTTCCGTACTGCTTACAAGACCCCAATCGGCTGTACGCCTTATCGTCTTGTGTACGGGAAAGCGTGCCACCTCCCCATTGAGTTGGAGCACAAGGCTTATTGGGCCTTGAAGTGGGCCAATTTTGATATAAACAAAGCCGGTGACCTACGCAAGATCCAACTCAATGAGCTGAATGAACTCCGTAATGAGGCTTATGAAAATTCTTTGATCTATAAGGAAAGAACTAAGCTCATTCACGACTCCAAGATCAAAAACCGAGAGTTCCATGTTGGAGACAAAGTCTTACTTTTTAACTCTCGGTTGAAAATCTTCTCGGGAAAGCTCAAATCTCGTTGGTCCGGCCCATTCACCATTGCCAAAATTTTTCCATATGGTACTCTCGAGCTCGCTCAACCTGATGGACCAAATTTTAAGGTGAATGGCCAACGAGTGAAGTTGTACTTTGGTGAGGACACCTCTAAGGAGGTGATTCCATCCCTCACCACGTTCCCCATGAACTAATTTTGGGTCGAGTCAGGCTCGTGACTCGGTTATCAAAAACAAGCGCTCCTCGGGAGGCAGCCCGAGTATCTATCCTTTTATATTTTAATCCCCTAAGTGTAGGGGGGACTTGTATATGCGTTTGTCTTTGTATGGTGTGATTACAGGGATAAGTGCACTCTTGGAATCTATGAAGAACCGTGCTCCCGTGTTTATCCGAAATCCGGTTCTATCTCTCAACTATCGTGATTCAATTTTCTTCATACTCACATTTGAAATTGATCACTTTAGTCGTCTTCTCCTTAACTTGAGTTAACCAACGTGCACAATGTCATAAGTGTAGGGGAACCTTTTCCCACATGCTTAAACATTGAGGACAATGTTTATCTTAAGTGTAGGGGGGACTTCTATCGAAGTTTTAAGTGGACTTTTCCATGAAAATGCCTTCAATTAACCGGAAAATCCTATTTTTCAACATTTTTCAAATTTTTTATTAACTTTGGCCATTTAGTTGTAATTTCTAAATTTATATCGTTGCTTTCATATGTATATATCCCGCAATAGAGTCAAATTTTAATAAAGTGGTGTAGCTAGTTTAGAAGTCTTTGACATATTAGGCCCGTTGCGTTTATTTTGACTCAACCCGAATAGACTTATCCAAGTTTATTCTAGCTAGTATCCTTAACCATGTAGACCTTAATTGGTTTATTAGGCTAAGTGTCCACGAGTCTCATTACTTGAGATTTTAAATTGTGGAGAACGAGAAATGATAGAGTCAATTATAAGTCGGTATTCTTGCGCAAGCTCACTTGGTGTAATTATTTGCCTATTCTCCCATCACTTGCTAATAATTTATCTGCAATAAGTAAGGTCTTACGATTTGAAAAGTTACTTAGCTTCTAGCCCAAGATCGTTTAAAAGTTGCTCGGTAATGATAAGAGTTCATAGCCAAGGCATAACTTATGAAGCGGGGCGCGAAGATTGGCGAGTCCGAAAAGGCCCTAACAAGGCATGAGGATTCAATTTTATTGCTGAAGATCCAAAGTGATGTGAAAAACATTATTCCTAAAGTCAATATGAAGGATCAAGACTCACGACGAAAAGCAATCAACTCCCATAAAGATCATGGAGAAGTCTATCCGAAAAGACCCTAACAAGGTATGAGGATAAATAGATCCAAGTCCGAAAAGGAGGCGGATCGTTGTATCTCAAAATCCCAATTAGAGATTGAAGAAATAATCATGAAGTCGTGGTCAACAAAGTTAGAGTACCCCTCAAAAGTCTCCAAGTGAAGAAACTCTATTATGATGAGAAGACCATTATCTCAAGAGCGTCTCTCGAAGATATGAAGTATGAAGTGCATGCCAAATATCGGCCCGAGAAAGGTCTCAAATCGTGAACCAAGTTATGCCAAGATATGAACTTTTTGATATCCCGAGAAGCAGTTTTAAGAGATTTTGTCCTTTAGCTAACTATTGATCAAATCGTCCTACTTTGCTTTCAGCCCTAATAAACTATCGAAATAAGTCCAAAAATGCATCTTCATGATCATTCTAAGACAAAAATAAAATATAAGAGATACACCTAAGAATAAGGGAGTTTAAGCATTTAATTAAGCCATGTGTGTAAGTGTTTGAATTGCTAACTTATAATAACAATGATCTCGTTTTTAAGCTTAGTTTGGGGAACGTGAAACTTGAGGGTGATAAATCTTCGCAGCACCAAAGCCCTAATGTAAGTTATCGATTTCTTTGCAAGTTATTTCCATGTAGCTATTTTCAAAGAGAAAATGGTTTTCTATCCCTTTGTTATCTTTGAAGTTTTATTTCTTTAATTTTTGTTTAGTAGAATCTTAAATAAGGCCAAGGTTGATTAATTATGAGAAAAGTGTAAGCTTGCTTTATCACTAAGCATTGCATGAGGGCATGGCAATGGTTAAGTGTAGGGGATTTGATAGGTGTGTAAACACCCATCCTTTTACCACTTAATTCGGGCTAAAACGAGACCAAAACACGTATTTAATATCATTTGTTTGGAATTATGCGTGGTTTTTGTGTTTATTGTGTTTTCAGAGCCAACCGGATAAATATTGAAGAAAACATGGGATTGCACGGGTTTTACTGAAGAAAAAGACTCAAGATAAAGTCTATTGTCCAAGAGATGCAAAAGATTTGAAGTCACTGGGCCTATTCGAAGATTTATCGAAGAAAAGGACCAAAGATGGAAGATTTACATAAGTCGAAGAAACTCAAGTCTATTAAACGAAGAAATTAAAAGACGAGTTGAATTTAATCGACAACGAATCCCGAATCAGAATCGAAAACGGAAACTTTTCTGAAAAGACGAAAAGACAAGAAGAACGGGAGAAAGCCCACTCACCAACCCAAGGACAAGGCTATAAATAGCCTTCCCCTCACACATTTTAGACTAGCTTTTTATTTTTCTTCTTCCCTATTTTTCTTCTTCCTGGTTCGTAGCTTCACCATCACCACTAGGGTGATTGGTGATTTTCATCTTTAATTCTTTAATCTTGTAATTTTAATCTTTGTTTTACCTTGTCAAAACATTAATCAATCAATACAAGTTCTTGTTTAATCTTTTATTTCATCTTGTTCATCATCATTTTTATCTTCAAGTTCTTAAGTTTTATTTTTCTTGATTTGATCTTCAAAAGTTGTTTGGATTTGTGTTTTTATTAGTGGGATTCGTTGCTTATGGTGTCTAAATGATTTGTGTTTAAATTGGTAAAACCTTTTTAAGTATTTGGTTTGATTTTGATTAAAATCATTGCTTCCGTGTTCTTCGTGACTGCTACTGTATCTGGGTTTCATAACTTCCGAATCAGCTAAAAGTTTCGAATGAAGCTTTCATTCGGAAAGTTCCGAATCAAGCTTTAAGTTTCGCATAAGTCTTTAAGTTCCGAATCAAGACACCTTCATTCGGAAGTCTCAAACTTCCGAACCAAGCTAAACTTCCGAATCAACCTCTTCATCCGGAAAGTTCCGAATCAAGAAGACTTCCGAACCAGTGACTTCCGAATCAGCCAGTTCCGAATCAAGGGCTTCATTCGGAAGTCCAAAACTTCCGAATGAGTGAGTGAACAGTTACTTCCGAATCAGTAAGTTCCGCATGAGCAAGTTCCGAATCAAGGTTTAAAAGTTCCGAATCAAGTTTTCCCTTTAGTTTACTGTTTGTCTACTTTACTGTTTCTTTATGTTTGCTTGCTTAAATTTCAAATTTAATTTTAATCTTGATTTTAATCTTAAGTTTAATACAAGTCTTTGTTAATCATAATTAAAGTAATTGTCTTTGATTTAAATTTTCATTTCCACCTTTTATTAGATTAGAAAACCAAACCCTTTTATTTAGTAACCAAGAACAATCATTCCACTTAAGACCTAGATCAATTCGAGAGGATATCGAGAGTAAAATTGAACCTAGCAAAACATTTGTATCAGTAAGGAAGGTTTGGTTTTGGTGTAGGTGGAATAGGTGTTGTAGTGGAAGATTTGTCTTTGTTAGCTTCTTCAGTAGGAGGTGTGGAAGGTAGAGGAGAAGTAGGAATAGGTTGAGAAGGTGTGTTTGATTGAATAGGAGCATTTTGAGGTGGTGAAAAGAGGTAGAAGGTTTGTCACAAGTAGGAACAAAAGTGGGTGGAACAATAGGAGGTTTAGGAGGTGAAGGATCCTTTGTTGTCTTTCCACTTCTTGTTGTAATAGCATTGACATTTGCCCTTGGATTTGTTTGTGTGTTAGACGGTAAAGCCCCTTGTGGTCTTTGATAATAAAGCATCATAAACTTCTTATTTGTGTCTTCATGCATTTCTCTCATTCTTCTCTCATGAGCTTCATTCATTTCTCTTAATCTCTTCTCATTAAGTTGGAACCTCCTTTCATTCTCTTGATTAATTTTGTGAAAAAGCTCAATTGTGTTATAATCTTGTGGAATATTTCCTTGAAAACCTTGGGGTTGGAAAGGCGGTGGTTGAAATCCTTGATTGGGTGGATGAAAATTATTTCCTTGATCTTGAAAGGTGTTGGGTGCTTTGTAATTGTTCCCTTGGTAAGCATAACACTCCCTTTGATAGCCTTGAACTTTATCACATTGTTTGTAGGAATGGGGACCTCCACAAGTCTCACATGAAAGAGCAATAGTATTCACATCATTGGTGGAATTCTTTTTCAAAAGGAGTTCACAAAATTTCATGAGTGTGTTGGTCATAGTATCAAGCTTTTGAGAGATCATTTTTTCTATTTGAGGAGTAACACTCTCTTGCACCACATGGACTCTCTCATCAAATTGTGTGTTAGCTTGCACCATCGATTTGTTCTCAATAATGTCCCAAGCTTCTTAAACAGATTTAGAGAAAATATTTCCACCCGCGGAAGAGTTGAGTGAATCTTGGTGGTATGGTCTTAATCCATTATAGAAAGTGTTGATTTGGTGATCCTCATTGAATCCATGATTTGGACATTTCCTCAATAACGCCTTGAAATTTTCCTAAGCCTCACTAAATGTTTGATCATTCCTTTGTTGAAAACCAATAATTAATTTTCTCAAAGCCGTAGTTCTTGATAGAGGAAAGAACTGGTTCAAAAACTTCTTCCTTTAATCCTCCCAAGTGAAGATGCTCATAGATGGTTGCCTATCATACCAATTTCTAGCAAGACCCTCTAAGGAGAATGGGAATATGATCATCTTAATAGCATCAGGAGGGACCCCATTATACTTAAGTGTATTGCAAAGTAACAAGAACCTCTTAATATGGTCGTGGGGGTCATCTATGGATCTCCCTAAGAAGGGGCTAGAAGAAACCAAAGTGATCATGTGTGTATTAAGCTCAAAAGTGTGTGCGGTTATTTCGGGTATAACGATGGCGTCGGCATTTCCCTCCACTTTCGATTGGAGAATCTCCATAATAGGACGTTGATCCATGGCTACAATAGCGGTGTCGAAAGCGCGATACTCGTGATCGGCTTGATGGACGATTTTGTTGTTCTTCCTTTTTGAGAACGAGATACACCAATCGGTATGTTTACACGTGTGCGAGTACACGTGTAAGTAAACACGAGGAATGAGGGAGTAGCCCTCGGTCGACTTTAAAGAGAAAAGGATTATCCTCTTTGAGGTTCGATATGAAATATCCACAAGAAAGTATAATATATATAATTACTACTTGGGTGCAAGACCCCCAATCAAGCCTTCCTTCTTAGAATACGCACTAGTGAACGGGGGGTTAGGTGGCGTGAAGCACTTAAGTACCTATTGACCCTTAGATGGCATTTTATAGCACATCGCCTTTCTATTCACTTTATAGTTTGTATTCTTCGAATTATTGCCAATTGGAAGTATTTATCTATTCTTGCTTTATTTTGTTAGATCGATACGCGTGTCAAGGACCGGAACGCCCCTCAACACGGTGTATTGCCTCGGCAATACTTATGGAAATAGGTAACTTGGTTGTTCATATCTAGGTATACTTATTTACATATAATAATAGATCAAAAATATTTTTGTATTTATTTGATTTTTAAAGAAAAATACTATATGTACGTAAAAAACGATGAAAACCGATATAATATATATTTTTGGGTGTAATCTTTTAGAAAAAAGATTACTTTTTGGATTTTTTATTTTTTTGGTTCAATTCTTTAGGAAAAGAATTGATTTTTTTATTTTTTATTGTTTTTTTGTATTTTTATCTTTTTGATTTTTTTCTTTTTTTATATTTTTGATTTATAATACGTAAAAATAACGTTCACAAAGTGAACAGATCCCAAAATCCAATCGTCTCACTCAAAACCGTTAATCTTCACGAAAAGAACCGACAGCGACGCCATTTAATATTTCGTTTTTAGTGTAGTTGTCTTCTCAACTCGATTCGAATTGATATAACAATTTTAAGCTCGACTTATTGTTTTTGGTTGTAAGATCTTTTCTTGGTAATCTATGTCTAATTGGCACAAAACATGTAAAAAGTGTAAAATATTATACTACGCTACATATACGTACTAATCTAAAAAAACACATTGCAAATATTGCAAATATGACATTTAAGTGCACAAAAATAAAAAAAAATGAAAAATACAATTCTGTACTACAAATGTAAACTTCAACGTACAAGATATCAAACTAATCCTATTCTTTTATAAAACTAAGAGCTAATTTTAATCAAAATGTAAAAATACCATGTCTATCCAATGGCCCAGTCTAAAAATTAAACAACCAAGCCCAATCAATTCTAAATTCAGCCCAAGAGAATTCTAGCTAGTAACAGGCCTATTAACTATTTAACTAATAAGGACTGGAGGTGAAACCAAATTTTAACTGCAAGTACAAACGGACCTAACAATCTAACTATCTAAGGAATGTGACTGTAATAACATGTGTCTAAATGAAGGACTAAAATGGACTTTCCACTAATTTTGCTTATAAAGTGAAACCCAAAAGGAAACCTGTTTTTTTTCTAACTGACTTTTGATTAACTAGCTCATTACTTGCTTTGATCAAAATGAAACTTTATACTATTTTCATTACTTATCTTAACAACTAACAACTAGAATCTAATATCCCAATCTACCTTAATGATGCAAATTCAGCCAGAAAATGCTATTGCCAAACACTCGTATACAGAAAAATCAGAAATCACAGCTAGATGACTGAACGAAATCGTAGAACAGAAACATGTACCAATCAATCAGATATAGCAAATTTACAGAAACTTATACTACGACTAAATCTACTAGCGGTTTACACTAATAATGGAAGAAAACTAAAGATGTGCTTAACCTGCTCATCCGAAGCCTGCCCTTTGATGACGAGAAGCGCGGCGCTGAGCCGGCTTAGCTAATATTGAAACTGAATCTACACCTTTCTGCTGAGATCAACCTTGAAACACCAACCAATCTCTAACTTTATCAGCCGAAACATTACTTGAAACAGTAACCTGTTCAATATATCAAACTAAAACAGAAAACTGGTTAAAGCTCATAAGCTATGAGCTTATGAACTTATTAACAAGTTTAGCTAAAAGATTAATCCTGAAGTCCTATATTCCACAGAAATATCAATGTAAATTCGTACAGCTTATCTAATCAGCATCAAATCCAAACTTCTAAACTAAACGATTATCTGAAGCTACCGACACGCTGAAACTCAAATGGTTACACCAACAATTCCAAACAAACTGCAAATTTATTATCCTGCAAATCTATAAACCTGCACAATTGAAACAAAGCACAGGAAAACAAGATGAGACTCTGAAACCTTCAAAACTGTCATGGAAAGAAAACCGAACGTCCGGACTTAAACTTAAGCTGACTATGATTGCGACTAAACAAGCAAATTCAACTATTCTATTACCGAGCTAAAATTGATTTCAAGCTAAACTCATCCTAATTCATTGATGGTGAGCACTTATTTAGCTACTAATTAATTCTGACGAAATAAACTCCATGGGAAGCCAAACTAGAGACGAAAGCTTACGAAAGCTAAAATTCAAAACCTGTAAGCAAAATACTCTAAACATCAACAAATCAAGAAATCGGAACCTATCACTAAACTTATCTCGAAAGCTGAATAACAAATGAAACAAAGATTAACAAGATTTAAACCTTCATTAAGAAATAGAATAGAGATGCTAATGATGAAAGCTATGAAGTGAACAAAATGATTTCATTAATAAGAATCAGTAAAGAAGATTAAGAGAGCTTTTTATTTCATTAATGGTGGAAAATGAATCATTCGGTTACAACTGACTAAAATGAAAAGAAACAGAATTAGCAACAAGATTTTAAAACTAACTATCTATCTAATCATACACCTACAACTATGTGTGATCTACACCTAAGCTAACCGTAAGAAATGAGGCCTTCTCCTTCTTTTTATAGCCGTCGAGAGGGTGAAATAGAGGAGGTAATGACGTGTTCGATCCAATGATTGAATGCCACGTGTAAAATACGAGGTTCTTGAATTCGTTCTTCATTCTTGAAGTTGGGGGTTTCTTCAATCTTCCTTTTTGATCTAATTGATTCACATCTTCTTGTAGAGGAGAAGAAGATAAGTACTTTTGTATTTTTGGTTTTCGATTGAATCTTCGTGGATCGTCTTTGATCTTCGATTGCAGGTTCTGGAGATGAAAAGAGGATAATAAACCGTCTCTCTCTCTCTTGAAGGTTGAAGAAGAAGACGTGTAATGTATGCGTGTGTTTTGACCGAGACTTGGTCAATAGACCAAGTTAAGTAATAAACTTTTCACTAGTTTTCCTTTTAATCCCTCATCTTTTTATTTTGTCAAAAATCTTTTACACTTTGAAATCAAGTTCCTTTATCATCCTTTATCTTGTAGAAAATTGCACTTAAGTCCTCGATCTTTGAAAGTTTGGCAAATAAGGTCCTTGAATCATCTTTTCGTCTTTTTCTTCGTCTTTTGTGATATAAATCCCTTGAAAACGCATCTTTGCTTCAAAATGTATCTTTTTTTACCTGAAAACACAAAAACACAAATACACGTGTAATTATGATAATTTACAGTTTAATATAAGGTATTTGACTGTGTTTTGAGTGGTATTTGGATCATTATTGATGAGTGTTTTCACACTTATCAATTGGTATCAGAGCTTTAAGTTATAGAGAACTAGGCCGATTTTGAAAAATGTCCTAAACTATAACTTTGGTGTCGAAAATATTTTACAAAAGCACGCAACTTCTTCGCAAGGCTCCGGTAAGATTATTGTTTTGCATTGTTTTATATTTAGATGTATCCCTCAAAACTGAAATGATTTCCTGAGTATTTATTAAGTAAATACTATGATGATGTATTGATGTAGTTAAAAGTACGTTGAGTACTTGTTATCGTAATTTTCTTTATGCAATGCATATGTACATAATTTTGAATAATGACCTTATATATAGCCGAGGGTCTAGGACAGTAGACCAGATGATGAACGATTTTACAACTAATTTCTTGCGACTTGTATCGGGTATGAGGAAGTTTGATTGGTTGATGTATGAAAGATATGTGGTTGAAACTCGTGTGATTAGGAAGTTTGAGAAGAATTAAAAGATATGTTTCAAAGGTTGTATCTGGTATGTGGAGATTAGAGTTTGTTAGGGTTCGGAAGATGGATGAGATTGCTAGCCTTTGGTCAATGGTAATGAATTTGTGTGCTTGAATTGAAAGGTTTAAAGAAATGTAGGCAAGGTTTGAGAGGATGAGTGAATGGGAGTCTCATGTGAGAGCAATTCTGAGTCAAGGTTGGAAGTTTAGGAATGATGAAAGCCGTACTAAGACTTATTTTATGATTAATCCGCCGTGTAGGAGTGAGTATTTGAACTTTGGGAATGAGCTGCCATCATGTCATGATTTGACTTTGAGGTACGAAGTGGAGGAAGACGAGTGTGGTGAAGCTGACATCGATGTTAAAGAGGATGAGGAGCCGGTGTCTAAGGAACTAATCACGTGATGGATTTCTTTGTATTTTATTTTCCTGTTGTGATCGAACTTATTTAGACTTTGTGTCATAGCATTGTGATGAAACTTATTATCTTTTAAGTTTGTTCGGTAAATGATTGTTGTAACACCCCATTTTGATAAATGGAATGTCACGCGTGATTATGGCGTGTCATCAAAGCATGCAAGGTAATATGTAGTAAAACATACATGACCATAGGGAAAACCAGAATCAAACATCGGTTCCCAAACATAAGCCCAAAACATAAATAAAGTAAAGGAAAAGAGAAATGACTAAACAAGCATAGGTATATGAAGGCAAAGGAAGAAGTCTATGGCAGCTTCCATCCTATGCACGTCCTCCGCATGCTCGAGTCCTGGGTACCTGCCGTTTTGGGAACATGAAAGGAAAACGGTTGAGCATAACGCTCAGTGCACGGATATACAAACGTATCATTAATAACATAAGCATATACAACATATAGCAGCGGAATTGATTAAGTCCTGGAAAACCTGATATAACTTAGTAGAACTGGTTTTATAGTTTGAAAAGCCTTATGTTTATCTTATAAAAACTGTTTAACATGTTTACCGTTAGCCAACATAGGTCATGAAATATCAACGTGCATGAATACTTGGAGGGGTGACCTCGTCATGCAATTAGAGGGACTGCCCCTAATTAATATAAGTTTGGGTATGAGGGATCAACTCCTTGTGAAGGATGCAAGGCACACACCACATTCACCTGAATAATCTGCTGAAAATATGTAACTTAGGATGCACCCATACGCCCCACATGATAATAATAATATGGCCAAAAGGTGAAGGGACGGCACGAGCTATCACTCCGCCATGGTGAAGTCATAACACTGCTGCCTCCAGTGTTATGGTTATGGTACCTCCATAACTAGGTGAAACTGGTCATGCATGTATATGGCTTTAGGTAACTAATTAAACATAATCAATTCAACAACATATAAAACATATACTGGGAAAACAGTTGGCTGCATACGGGGAAATCTTAATAAGGAAATAAGTCCATTTTGAAAGGACGGAGAATCCGTACCTTGTGTCTAGTGAACGAAGAAGACGAACGGAAGAGAGTCCTACTTCGATATCACTAATGCTATTAATATACGTGTATAAGTATTCCGATTACTGTATACGTAACTGGTTTTATATCATGTCTTAGCTTGTTTTATATGTTCATGTCTTGTTTTACTGATTTTAACGTTATGCTGTGTTTATCATGTATTATGTCTATTCCGATTAAGTATTACTTGTATTTATTGTATTATTATACTTGTTATTTAATAATAAGTAACTTTCTAAAAATAGAAGGTTTCCAAAAATAGAAAGTTTCCAAAAATAGAAAGTTTCTAAAAATAGAAAGTTTCCAAAAATAGAAAGTTTCCATAAATAGATTAGCTTCCTTAATTAAATAAGTTTCTAAAAATAGAAAGTTTCCATAAATAGATTAGCTGCCTTAATTAAATAAGTTTCTAAAAACAGAATGTTTCCATAAATAGAAATAAGCTGGATTATTAAGCTAATAATATAAGCTTAAGTTGTACTGATTAATATTCTAAGTCATGTGATATATAGTATAGTTTATTAATTATTACATGTAAATTAAATAAACTATAGGTTATAAGATTTAATTAAATATAACATGATTTAATTAAATAATAGTGTATAAAATACTTAGGTTAAAACGTGTATTAATATCTATATTAATATAACCTAAGTCATGTAAATTAATTAATTATAAGACATGTTTAATAATTAATTAGTTATATAGTCTAATTTAATAATAAATACTTAGGTTAAAATCCATGTATTATCAATAATAATAATAAGCTAAGTCATGTCCAAATTAAATTAATTATGTACATGTTTAATTAATTTAATAAAACTTGTAATTATTTATCTTATAAAAATAATTAACTTGTAAAAATAAACCGTGAACCAAACCCGTGTTTTAAACATAAACATGTCATGAACCGGTCTGTGAACCCCTTGAACCGGATCTACACCCTTAACCATGGCAAACCGCCACCGGCCTAAACTGGTGGTGCGTGTGGTGTTCCATCCGAGACCCCCTAAACCACCAAGGCTAACCCCGACATACATCGGGGTCCCTTGGTTGCTTGCGTCCGAGCCACCAAAACCAAACCAAGACCTTGTGGTCTCGGTTGGTGGTGATCACACAACCACCGAGAGCTTGCTCTCGGTTCTACCCATAGCCGAACCAAAACACCCCTTAAACCATATGTTTTTAATCCCACTTGATTAGATCTACATGTTTATTGACTTGTTTTTAATACCCCATGAGTTCATGTTTTTAGATCTAATAAATAATTAAAAAGAAAAGGTTTAAGAAGATTACCGATTCGTGGATCAAAAGGAAAAACTAACACGAACGATCTAGCAATGAATTGGATCTACCAAAATCAACCAAACACCCTTGGTGGTGTTGTGTAGGTGGCGGCAACAAAGGAGAAGGAAGGAGGAGCAGGGTTTTGATTTTCTAATTATTCTGTATAATGAAAATCTCCTTCCCTTTCTTTTCTATTTAGTTAACAACAAAGGTGGGCTTTGCCCCCTTAGTTTGTTTATGCCGTGAGTATGGGGGGCCCACAAGGGGAACCCATTATTTTCCCGTGTTTTAATATACTACGTGTTCTCGTGTCGTGCTTACGTGATTTATTTATTAATCGTTCGCGTCGTAAAATATATTTATACGTAATCGTAATAAATATACGTAAATACATAATAATAGGTTCGTGATTAATTACGTTCATGATTTCATGTTCGTGATTATAATTATTGTTGATAGTAATTATTGTGTCTTAATACGTATTAAATACTTATCGTGTAATAACACGTACGTAATACTTGTAATTCCTATTTGTGAAACGTAAATGTGCTAAATAAGGAAAGTTCTAACCATGTACGTACGACTATATATGTACTGTTCATGGTAAAAGCGTGCGGGTTTTACAACTCTCCCCCTAAAAAGAATAATTCGTCCCTGAATTATAGATAAAGTAAGCTGAAAGAGGAACATACCCGAATCAAACTGAGAGGGTATGTAAGATAAAAGGACATGCAGGTGACATGGTAGAAGGAACGTGGAACGTGACATGTCTTGAAAGGACATGTAACGTGACGTGACTGAAAGGACATATCTAATCGATAAGAGAAAAACGGATAAGAAGTCCGGATGAACTTGTCCGTTTCCAAGTGGCTTCCCTCTTGGAACAGTTCCTTCACAAGATCTTGACACAAATGACAAATCTTAGTCATCCTGACCTTGACTTGAAAACACGAAGAGTTCATTGTCATCTACGTAAGATAGATCCCCTGAATTCGATCGAGGAAATAAGAGTTAACGTGCAAGGGTAACTGAAACATTATGATGCAAAATAATCTAACCTAACTGATAATTAGCAACGATGCGCGAGACATATTGAAACGTAGTACGTGAAAAATTTGGAACGTGACACGTGAAAATTTTTGAACGTGATACGTAGAGATATGGTGAGTATAATATGAGTAAACATATCGTGATCCATGATACGTGTAACATATCGTGAACGTGGAATGACATGTGAAACATATTGTGAACATGGAATACAACTGCGGTACACCAAACGCTACAAGGTGAGACGTGGAATATGTCATGAAACGTCTATCTAAGGATAGAGGGTTATACCAAACTAGAGTCTGGTCTATCAAGTTCTTGCCAAAACTTCCCAGAACAAAAATGAACGTAAAATCGTAAGACAGGATACGAGCATGAACATGTATAGTGTCATGAACGTGAGCGTGAAAGCAAGTCGTGAAATTAGAACAAGAACGTGAACGTAAATAAGGAGCACAAATGGGAACCTTTGTCTGACCCGATAGCTGACGGATTACCAAGTGATCAGATGAGCCTTGGCTGGAACATGTCCGATCAATCTGTTGGTTCTGAAATCCTTATGGATGTAAGGATTCTGCAGACTTGATCAAATTGTTGCCAATAACCCAGATAGCATCTTGTTACTTCTGAGTTTGCGTTAATCTGGTAACCAAAATCCATGGAGATCTTTTCCCATTTATGTTCACAATTTCTGATGATGGAAAAACATCCTAGTCTGTTGGTGTTCTATCTTAGCCTATTGGTATGTCAGGTACTTAGATATGAACGTAACTGTATCTTGCTTCGTAGAAAATTGATACGTAGAAGTTTGCGAAACTCCGAGTCTCTGAAATTAGACCTTTCTTAGCGTAGGATTTTCTTGGAACACCTAACGTAGTGTAGGGTTCTCACCTTTATGCATAAGCTGAGTCATGGTAAGATTAACCTTGATAATCCATGTGATTCAGTGTGTCACTGTAATCAACCAGAATTTAGATTGGAAAATTCCAGGGTTAAATTTTCTCTTGTCGTAGAATTTGCAACATAGTGCAAATATGGTCTTCCTGCTCTTCTCTAGACTTTAGAGAAGGTTAGATTTTCATAGATGAAAACACTGATGAATTTGTTTATGAGTTCATGGAAACTCAATTTATTAAGTCCATAATGCTGCTGGGCATTTATGAGACTAATACAAAATCATGAATCTCGCATGACCGAGTCGTGTACGAATAGCAGTCATGGAAATGTCCTGCTCTTTCAATCGTCACTGTTGGCAGCATGATCATGAATCCGATCTTGGAAAAGTGTTTTACACCCTCAAGTCGATTGGACATGTCGTCAATACGTGGAGGAGAATAACGGTTATGAATGGTGATTTGTTTTAAATCGACGGTAGTCGACACATATCTCATGTTACCGACCTTCTCCTTGAAGGTTCTTTTGGAATGTATGGGAAGATTTTGGAATAATCGTCTTGTTATGCGCAAAAGTAACTTCAGTGGTCATGTCTTAACCGACAGCTAGAAAATTTAGCAGTCATGGCTAACAAAGCACGTGCTTGGAAAGCATAGATAATTTGTATAGATTTTCCTGATGGAAAACCATGCTGAATGTATTCAGGAGCCTGAACATCACTGTACATAATCATGAATCGTAGCATGGTTGGCTGTTCGTAGTCCATAATTAGGATTAAATTCAACTCGCATCTGTCCGAGGAAATGCGTTAGCAGCTTGGGTCTTATCAGTAGGCTGAAGGAAAACCTTCGTATACATGAGTGATATGAATGGCGTCCTTCATGGTCATGAATATATAAGATATGGGTACAAGAAATGAAAGTGTCATCGAGCAACGTGACAGTTCTCACTGATGCGCTGGTAATGGTACTGAAATTCTTGTGGCCTGATTAATACATGGCACAACCAAATGGATATACCCTTGAGAGGGCACCCTGAATTTCTTAGGGATGTTCCAGAAATACGTAAGTCATGTGTCTTGACTTGTGTCTTGAGAAAGAGTGCTCAAGACATGTGTCTTGACTGATGTCTTGACATGCGCCTTTAGCAAAAGTACGTGAGACATGTGTCTTGACTGATGTCTTGACATGTGTCCCTAGGTGTAAAACGAATAAATTTTAAACTCTTAGGTTATTATGCCAGAATTGGCGGATCGGTTGTGTTGGAAATAGGTTTCTCGTATTTAGGAAGATTCGGTCACTCCGACAATATATTAAGTAGTGGCTCGTAGTTTAGTTAGTCTACATTAAGTAAACAAGGAAAGGCCTAGTCCATGGTTTGTATGGACGGCCCAAACATGTAAGCCCAAGCCCATCACAAGGCTTGGTTATATAAACCCTCTCCTTAGATGGAGAGGGTGTGATTTTCTCATACAATACATATAGTAAAGTGTGTTTTCTTAGTATTCTTGCATTGCAGACCCAGGAGCAGCAGATAATGAAGGCATTGCAGTCGTTTCCACTTCTAATGCAGCTTATCAAGCAGATTATCTTGACGCATATGATTCGGATTGTGATGACATTCACTCTGCCCAAGCTGCTCTCGTTGCTAATCTCTCTCACTACGGTTCTGATGTCATCAGTGAGGTACCAACCACATCTAATAATATTGATGATAACCAACATCAAGTTGGGCATGAAAATGACAACCTCGAACAACATTCGGCAACTAGTAACTCAAATGATGTGGTACCCAATCCTACACATTTGAGTGAACCTCAACCAAATGCTACGACGGGTATGGAATCTTATGCTCAACATGATTTGGTCATGGTGCCTAAACATATTATTGATCAAATGCATATGGCTCTCAGACAATCCGTAGATACGAATTCCACCCTAACAGCTGAGCTTGCGTTGCATAAAGAAAAGGTCAAAGCTTTTGAAATGGTCCCTCAAGCTGAAAAAATAACTTATTCTGAATTTGACCAATTTCGTTTTGAAAAGATTGAACACTTGAAAGAAATAGAATCATTAAAAGCTAATCTTTACAATGAATTAAAAGCAAAAGAGTCGGTTGTCAATGATTTTCATAAACTTAAAATGGATTTCGAACCTCTCGAGTCTAAAAAGTTTGAATCGGAAATTAATGCTACCAAACTTCTTAAATTCAAAGAACAACAACTTTTAAAACAATACGCTTCCACAGAAAAGGTTCATCTTTTAACTAAATCATTTAAAGAACTCGAACTTAAGCGTCTTCAAGATTTACCACCTAATCCTGGTTATGCAAAGCAAGCTCAGGAATATATTCCTTGTCTTTATGATATGACCCTTATTGGCAAATCGAAAGAAGCACCTTATGTTCGTAGTACTGAGGAGACACAGTCACTTGCGGAAGAAACTCATTCTAAAATGCTTTCAAAATTCCATAAGCTTGATTATGATCAGTATAATAAAGATCAATTATCGAACAAGACCCGTATTCGTTTACAAAAGAAATTAGCTCAATTAACAGTTTTTGTGCCTCAAAGTTTGTCAATGGAAAACCCTCCCAGTACGTCTCCTGCACTTGTTAAAAAGGATTTAACTAAGTTAATTCCACCGGTAAGTAAGGCATCCGTTAGCTTAAATGTGGTGCACCAACACTTATCCGATTTTGACAAGGTCATTGTGGAACGTACGACGGCTTCGGCCATAACGGAAGGTGAATGTAATTTTGAGCACACTAGAGCTGCATTTCGAGACGAAATTGTTCCATTTGTAAACAATATTATAGCTAGTCTTCGAAATGTCGATCAAGAATTGCTTTTGGAAATAGAAGAAGTTAGACGTGTTTTCAATGAAATGGATGATGTTTATGAAAACAGTTTACTTGAAATTGAACGAATTTCACGTCAGAATGACCAGCTTCTGAAGCAAGTGATGTCTCATGATATAGTTTCCGTCTGTGTGAATAAAAGTGTTGATAACGATTCTATTATGCATAATGTTGAATCTGTGGATACTGTGGTAGATAGTACTTGTCACAAATCTGACGCTGAATTTTTAAAGCTTCAAGATTCTTATACTTTGCTTTCAATTTTTTTTGATGAGATCCAAAAACATTATATTTAGCTTGAATGCAAGCAACAATTTATTCAAGAGATCTTTTAAACTTCATTCGAAGGTGTTAATATAAATGAGGAAAATTTCAAAAGAATTTTCTATTGAATCTAGAATCAAAACAGCGTCAGCCGAGGGACAAGGTTGCTAAATCATTGTCGATAGACATAGAGAAATCTAAGGAGCTTAATTGTGTGAATGTACTTGAGGCCGCTGAGAATTTTAAACTTGATCTAGAAAATCGAGTTTCCAAGATTTTGTCCAAAGTTGATAACTTAAAACAGAAAAATACACAACTCTTCAATTCAGTAAAGCCCGCATGTGCTAATACCACTGCACAGAATCAATCATTGATTGAACAATTAAATCGAAAGTCGGTGGAAATATCTGATTTGAGGGAACAAATTTATGATAAAAATCTGGCTTTGACTGAGTTAAAGGAAACACTTCGTACCCTAAAAGGTAAGAATGTCGTGGATAACGCAGCCACTGTCTCAGCACCGTCCTCTAGTGCAATCAAAAGGAACCTCATTGCCGTCACACCACTTAACAAGGGCCCTAGGACTAAACCATCTTAAACCTTGGTCACTAAAGATAAGGCGTAAACCAAACCAGCTTCTAATATTCCTGTGTTTCCTTCTACAGGAGTAAGCACCACTACTAAGGCTCAAAGATCTAAGCTTAAAAGAAACAAGAAGAATGATAGGATCTTGCCCCCATCTAGTAGTCAAGAGAAGAAGAAAGTAGAAGCCCATCCTAGGAATGTTATTTCTGTTTTGAATAAAAAGAATCATGTAGCTAAACCTAAAGGCTCTGCGGTTGTGCAGCGTTCTAAGCCTACTATGAATTCTAATTTGAAATGTTGGAATTGCAATGAATGTATGTTTTCTAGTCGTCATGATTCTTGCCTTATTGACCATGTGAATGAGATGAATGCCCAGAAAATGGATTAGAATGGAAACCGACTGGGAAAGTGTTAACCCAAGTTGGTTGGATGTGGCGCCCCACTGGTAGAACTTTCACTATAGTAGAAAATGCGTGCCCTTTAACTTGGATCACTCCCACTAAAGCGAAGAAAGCGTGCCCTTTAACTAGGAGTACCAAGGCTACCAAAACATAAGCGTGTCCTTTAACTAGGAACACCGACACTACTATAGGAACAAAGTGCCCTTTAAATAGGTCTACTCCCACTATAGTGCCCGCTAATAATCTAAAACCTCAGAAAGTTGGAACAACAAAACCTGTTAGTGATAAAACTCACATTAGAAAACGTAGGAAATCTAAGGGTCACACAAATGTTAGCAATTCTGATAATTTCATATCTGTATCTGCTAACACTCCAGAACCAATAGTTTCCAATGCATTGTCTACTGTTGTCGTTGAAAACAGGTGGTCCAAATTGTTCTCTGGTATTTAGACTCTTGTTGCTCCAAGCATATGACCGGAGATCGCTCTCAGCTCAGAAATTTTGTCAGCAAGTTTCTTGGTACGGTTCGATTCGGAAATGATCATATTGCAAAGATAATGGGTTACGGTGAATATCATATTGGGAATGTTATAATTTCGAGAGTGTATTATGTGGAAGGTCTCGGTCACAACTTATTTTCTATGGGACAATTTTGTGATGCAAACCTAGAAGTTGCTTTTCGAGAGCATACCTGCTTCATACGTAATTTGGAAGGGGTTGATTTATTGAAATGTACTCGAGGGAATAATTTTTATACTTTGTCTCTACAAGACATGATGGCCGCTTCTCCCGTATGTCTTCTCTCCAAAGCATCGAAGACTAAGTCATGGTTATGGCGTCGACGGTTATCTCATCTTAACTTTGACGCTATTAATCATTTGGCGAAAAACGAACTTGTTCGTGGTCTTCCTAAACTTTCATTTCACAAGGATCATTTGTGTTCCGCGTGTACAATGGGGAAAAGCACTAAGAAATCATACAAACCCAAGACTGAAGACAAACCAAGAGAAACTTTATTTGTTGCATATGGATCTTTGTGGGCCAATGCGTGTTGAAAGTCTTAGTGGCAAAAAGTACATCCTCGTAATTGTCGATGATTTCTCTTGGTTTACATGGGTGAAATTTCTTACAACAAAAAATGAGGCACCTAAATTCATCATCGGATTTCTCAAGATGATTCAACCGTGTCTCAACACTACTGTCCGACGCATTCGTACAGATAATGGAACCGAATTTGTGAATCAAATCTTGTGTGATTATTATGAAGAAGTTGGCATATCTCATGAAACATCCGTTGCTCGCACTCCATAACAAAACGGTGTCGTTGAAAGGCGAAATCGCACACTTATGGAAGCTGCTCGCACGATGTTAATTTACGCAAAGGCTCCATTGTTTTTATGGGCAGAAGCAGTATCTACAGCAGTTTACACCCAAAACCGATCACTAATTCGTAAACGCCATGGTAAAACACCTTATGAGCTGCTCCATGAAAAAGTACTAGATTTATCATATCTTCATGTATTTGGTTCTCTTTGCTATCCAAATAATGATGGTGACAATTTGGGAAAACTTCAACCAAAGGCTGATATTGGTATTTTCATTGGTTACGTACCCGCAAAGAAGGCATACCGAATCTACAACCGTAAGTCTCGTAAGATCCTTGAAACTATGAATGTTGATTTTGATGAGCTGACAGCTATGGCTTCTGAGCAAAGCAGCTCTAAACCCGCACTTCATGAAATGGGACCCAGTAACATTAGTTATGGTCTTGTCCCAAATAACCCTACTTCATCATCATTACACCACCTACTAGGACTGAATGGGATACGTTGTTTCAACCGTTCTTTGATGAATTTTTTGCTCCTCCAAGTGTTGTTGCTCCAGAACCTGAAGTAATAGCTCCGGTTACCGAAGTTGTCGCTCCAGCAACCGAAGCACAATCAAACACATCTGCACCTACAATTAGCCAAGCTATACCTTCAACGAGTAATTCTCAACCAACAAATGTTTCAACTACCCATGTCATGCCTATTGATGATGAAGAGGATGATGATGATCACGATTTGGAATTCGCTCAAATGCGTGAACTTCCATTCTTTGGTGTACCTATTCCCGATTCTAATCAAGTCAGGTCGTCCACCTCAGAGGAAGCTCCTACTACAGTTTACTCTAACCCACAGATTCGTGAACATGACAGCAAGTGGACAAAGGATGATCATATCGATTCAATTATTGGTGACCCTAATCGTCCGGTATCCACACGAAGCCAATTACAAGAAAATGCAATGTTTTGTCATTTTGATGCTTTTCTCACTGAAGTTGAACCTAAGACATGGCAAGAAGCTTTTACTCAATCCTGTTGGATAGAAGCTATGCAAGAAGAACTTAATGAATTTATACGTCTTGAAGTATGGGAACTTGTCCCATGCCCAGATCAAGTGCAATTACTCACTTTGAAATGGGTTTGCAAGGTGAAACTCGACGAGTTAGGCGGAATATTAAAGAACAAATCTCGACTAGTAGCTCGTGGATAGCAATTATTGGGCATCGACTTTATGGAATCCTTTGCACCTGTTGCCCATTTGGAAGCTATTAGACTATTCCTCGCTTATGCAGCCCACATGAATATGATCGTCTATCAGATGGATGTGAAGACGGCATTTCTTAATGGTGAAATCAAGGAAGAGGTCTATGTTCAACAGCCGGATGGTTTTGTGAATTCTAATTATCCTAATCAAGTGTACAAGCTTAAGAAGGCTCTCTATGGGTTGAAGCAAGATCCACGCGCATGGTATGATCTATTGTCACAATTCCTCATTACGTAAGGCTTCGCAAAAGGCAGGGTGGATCCCACGCTGTTTATTCAGAAATGAGGTAAAGATATGATTATGGTACAAATATATGTTGATGATATTATATTTGCCGCCTCGACCCAAACCTTATCCGATGAGTTTGGGAAACTCATGTATTCCAAGTTTAAGATGTCAATGATGGAAGGTATCATTCTTCTTAGGTCTTCAAATATCTCAGAGTCCTAGAGGCATCTTTATCAATCAATCCAAGTATGCCCTTGAATCTATTAAGAAATATAAGATGGAATCTTGCGACCCCGTAGATACTCCAATGGTGGAACGAGCTAAGCTTGATGCAGATTCACATGGAGTTGCCGTTGATCCGACACTTTATCGTGGAATGATCGGTACCATTCTGTATATCACAGCTAGTCGACCTGATCTCCAGTTTGCTATAGGTATGTGTGCTCAGTATCAAACTCAGCCTACTGAGTTACACTTGGCCACTGTGAAACGGATCTTTCGATATCTTAAAGGAACCATTAATCGGGGACTTTGGTATTCGAAGGACTCTTCGATTGCACTTATGACATATGCAGATGCAGATCACGCGGGTTGTCAAGATACAAGGCGTAGCACGAGTGGAACGTTGCAACTACTAGGAGATCGACTAATCAGTTGGGCATCGAAAAGGCAGACTAGCGCTGCAATTTCAAGTACGGAAGCAGAATACATAGCTATGTCTGGTTGCTGTGCTCAAATTCTTTGGATGAGATCGCAATTAACCGACTATGGTCTAGGTTTCAACAAGATTTCGATGTACTGCGACAACAAAAGTGCAATTTTCTTATGCTGCAACAATGTTCAATTCTCCCGGTCAAAGCACATTGAAATTCGCTACCACTTCATCAAGGAGAAAGTGGAAAATGGAGTGATAGAGCTTTACTTTGTCCGATATGAGTATCAATTGGCGGATATTTTCACGAAGGCTTTAGATCGTGCTCGAATGGAATTTTTGGCTGACAAGCTTGGAATGAGAACCTTCTCGCCTAAGACTCTAAAGGAACTGGCAGATGAAGCGAAAGAATAGTGGTGGTAAACTATTCTCTCCGTATCCTTGGTGATCATCTGTATATATTGTTTATATTTTTATACACAAAATCAAAATACAAAAATATAAAACCATATAAAAACCATAAAAATTGAAAAATTCTAGAAAAATCGAAAAATATTTTTACTTTATTTTTCAAAGGCATGTCTTTTGGTACGATAATATTTACGGCCTTAGAAATGTTGATTAATATTGACACGGAGCCATAAATAGAGTTCGTACAAATGTTGTAAATATTTCATAAAACATGCCTTTATGGCTTGTAGTTATTTCTGACTGCAACCCGTTTTTCATATTAAAGTCAAGTATTTCTTATGAAAGCTTTGGCTCGACAACGGGAATTAATTTTCTCGGGCATGGTTTACTTTATAGCCATGTAATGGATTGTGTTTACGTTATAACACAATCTAACTCGAATATATGTACGATTCAGTGCATTTATTTGTTAAAACAAGAGAAGTCTTGTTTTTATGAAGTTATCATCTCTACAACATAGCAATCTACAACTGGTATCTACATACTCGACGATGCGACTACTTAACCGACGACTACAACTCTTTCAATAGAACACGGGTCAACAATTGAAGGGGAGCAATTGTCAATCATTCAGAATCTTCGATGCCGAACGTGCAAAGCTCACTAACTGGTGTAAAGACAACAATACCAATCGTACACGTGATGTCAAGAGATGACTTCAGACATGACGAGGCGACCAACATATGCCGACAAGAACCATTTGATCTTATTATATGATGTTATTATCAATCAGGTCCAACCTTGTCAATTTTTTCTAATATAGTGAATATGTGATCATGTTACAAATCGGTATCATATCTCATACATTTGGTATCATGAAGATAAATGGACTTGCATTTTTCTTCCCATAATCTTTGTTAAAACCTCATTAAATCAATTGATATTAAAAACATCGATTGGGTTAATATTTTTAATATGGGGGAGAAAATGTGATTTAATATGGGAAATTATCACAAACGGTTTGACTTAATGTGCTGGCTCATCCCGACATATGCAAAATGTTTTTGAATATCGTGGCATATGTTAAGGGGGAGCAAAACGGACTTGCATATCAAAATGGATTTTCATGGTGACATATACTTACCCAAAACCCATTTACTTCACAACGATGAAGATTGTGGTGACATAAGGACGGTAGGATAGGTTAAGTCCAATGATTCTTCTTAAACCAGAGGAATCTTCCCAAGGACATTCCATAGCTAGAAATAGTAGTCCTTAGGAAAGATGGAGAAAGACTGTGAGCGTAGCTGAATGCCGACCAAGTACTTAAGTTAGCACTGGAACTAATAAGTGTGAAAACACTTATCCTTTTACCACTTAATTATAATAATAACCAAACCAAAACGTGTATTTTATGTCGTAAATGTCGAAATTATGCGTGGTTTGTGTTTTTGTTGTGATTTAGGACCAAAATATAAAAAGAGAAGAAAACATGGGCTTTCACGGGCTTTTATCAAAGAAAAAGACAAAAGACGAAGTCAAAAGATCAAGAGTGCAAAAAGAACGGAAGTCCAAGGCCTATTCTGAAGATTTATCGAAGAAAAGTCTAAAGACGGAAGATCAATAAAAGCCGAAGAACTCAAGTCTAAATTAATGAAGAAATTACAAGACGAGTTTATTAATCCCGAGACAAAGTCGAAAAAGTCGAAGAATTAAGAAGACGAGAAGTCGAGAAAAGAAAGAAAGAAGCAACACATGCTTAACCTTCCCTAATCACCTATAAATACCCTCCTAATCTCACATTAGGAGTTGTTGGCTATTTTGACAAACTAGTCTTCCAATTTAATTACTTGCGCTTTTCTTAATGTCATTTTACTTAATTGCACCTTTAATTTCTTGTCTTGCACCTTAAATTTGTAAGCTTTTAATTCTTGTCTTTACTTTAATTGTTGAATCTTAATTTTAATCAAGTTTTTATTAATCTCTCATTCTACCTTTCTTGTTCTTGATTTAATCTTTATGCTTATGTGCTTATTGTCATGCTTATTTGATTATTTGTCATGTTTTTATGTTTATGATTGTGTTAGCTTATTGATTTTATAGCTTATTGTGTTTTTCTTAAATTCAATTAAGTGCTTATTAGTTAATTTTAATAAAAAGTTGTTTTTCAATATTTTTATTTTTTAGTGTTTTTAAAAGTTTTTAAATTTTGGCTTATTTGCTTTTTCTTAAAAACAATTTGGTTAAGTTTTTAGTTAAGTGCTTATTTGTTTTTAGTTTAATTTTATATTTTAGCTTATTGCAAACTTGTTCTTATCCGGGTAAACAAAACCCTCATATTCCGAATATAACCTCTGGCTCTCATTCCGGATAAGAGGTAATACCTTTTATTCCGGATAAGCACCCGATATCCAAATTCCAGATAAAGCAGACCTAGACATTCCGGATAAGGTCCTAAAGCCTTATTCCGGATAAGCCACAAGACAACAAGATTCCGGATAAGTGTTTGAAGGGATTCTGGATAAGCTTTGGCAGAAAACATTCCGGATAAGCAACCGGATAGTATTCCGGATAACTCGTCAATCAAGTATTCCGGATAAGGGCATTTTCTGATTATTCCGGATAGCACGCTGAAGATTATTCCGGATAAGGGCTAATTTTGGTACTCCGGATAAGGGTTCGTTTTAGGGATTCCGGATAAGCAAAGTGAAGGTATTCCGGATAGTGTCTGGAATTTAAAATTCCGGATAGTGACAACTATTTGGTTATTCCGGATAAGAGTAAGATTGGATTCCGGATAGTGACAATATTTTGGATCCCGACTCAGGTTTTGTTTATCCTCCGTTTATTTTCAAGCATTTATTTTTCCTGCTATTTTTCTTTAGTAATATTTTAATTGCTTTATCTTAGTTTAATTTTAAAGTTCACATTTTTATTACATTGTTAATTTAATTTTCGTCAAGCTTTAATTTTTGTCATTTAATTAATTACTTTTAAAAGTTTTAAATATTGCACCATTTAAGTTTTAATTAGTTTTAGATTTAATTACGCAACATTTACTTTAAAGTCTTGCACATTTATTTTACAACAACCAAAAATATAGTTTCCACCAAAAGACGACTGAGTCGCACTTAAACTGGTAGTCAATTCGAAAAGATCGGACGATAATTTTAACCCTAGCAAAACCTAGTTATCAAATGGCGCCGCTGCCGGCTCTTTTCGTATAGATTAACGGTTTTCTGTGAGAGACGCGTTGTATTTTGGGATCCGTTCACTCGTGAACGTTATTTTTCTTGCTCTAAAAGTTTTCAAAAATCCATAAAAAATTAAAATTTGTTAAAAATCCATAAAAACTAAAATTTTTCAAAAAATCCAAAAAGATTTTTATTTTTATTTTTACACGTATATATATATTCTCTATTTCTTTGGTATATTTTTCTTTTGATTTTGCAGGTGTATGCGTACTATATCTTCAACTTATCCAGAGCCCGAGACTCGTGAAGATTTAGATATGGCTGGTGTGAACAACAACAATAACCCACCGCACCTCAACAATAATAACAACAACAATGTTCTTCCACCACCCGACCTTCAAACGATGGAGGAGCTTTGTCAACCTACGATGAATGGACGAGGAGGACCGATTGCGCCGATGCAAATCACGGCTCCAGAGTTTTCGTTGAAGCATCACATGATCCAACAAGTGCAGAACACTTGTCCATTTCGCCGATTACCGGATGATGATGCCAACAAACACCTCGACAAATTCATTATCGTTACTCAAAGCATGAAGTTGACCGGTGTTACTATGGATTTTCTTCGCCTTCACCTATTTCCACACACCTTATCCCACCATGCCGAAAAATGGTTTGATCGTCATCTGAAGAATTCAATTCATACTTGGGATGAGATAACTCAACGCTTTTTTTCGCGCTACTTTCCACCATCCATGGTCACGAGCCTTCGGAATCAAATTAGTGGATTTACTCAAGAACCCGATGAATCACTTTTTGATGCTTGGAATGATATAATGTTTTGATCGATCGATGTCCAAACCACAACATGCTCCCCGTCACCTTAATTGATACTTTCTACAACGGTTTAACTTTTCGTGATCGTGATACGATTAATGCAGCCGCCGGTGGCACATTTATGAAAAGAAGACCCGAGGAGTGTAGAGAGCTTATCGAGAACATGACTACTCATCACAAAAATTGGGATTCATCCGCATCTTCAAGGAATAACCCGAGAGTCAATGTGTCTTCTACTTCTTCAAACCCTGATATCACCGAATTGACCCGCGCAATGGTCGAAATGAGCAAAAACATGCAACTTTTGGCTACAAATCAACAACAAGTTAAAGCTATAGCAACTTCTTGTGAGACTTGCGGGGGTCCTCATTCATACACTGATTTGTCCTTCTACTCATGACAATTTGGAAAACGTGTATGCGTCTTATGGTAACTATTCAACGGAAAACCATCAATCCCGACCTCAAGGTGATCGTAACTTGCTAAGTTACCGTTTGAACAACTTTCTTGCACCCGGTTTTTCTCCTCAAAACCACAACCCCAACAACTATAACCGAAGCAACCCAAACCCACCTCGAGCTTCTAATCCTTATCACCCACCCGCTCAACAAGCCCCACCCATTAATCAAGATGTTGAAGCTTTTATGAGGACCCAAGGAGAGCAAATTAAGAATCTACAAAGCCAAATTATCAACTTAAAAGGGGATATCACTAAGCAAGGGAATGATATTAGATCCGAGCTTCGACATGATATACAAACCTCTTTTAGCACTCAAACAAATGATTTGAAGAATATGCTGGCTAGTTTCTTACCAACCACTCAACCCTCTACTTCGGGCTCTCTACCTTCAAATACCGTCACCAACCCAAGAGCGAATGTGAGTGCTATTACTACACGCAGTGGAGCAAACTTAGTAGGACCATCTATCCCTCCCCTAGTTACTCCATCTACACCTCTTCCACCACCATTTATCCCTCCTACTCCCACACCTAGTATTAGTTCTCTATTACCGTCTCCACCTCTACCAGCAGAAGTACCCAAGAAGATCCCTTCACCAACCCCACCTTCCACCTTTAAACCTTCAACATCTCAACCTTTACCTGCTACACCTACACCAACTAAACCCAACATTCCTTATCCATCTCTCTTAGACAAGGCCAAACTACAAACCAAGGATGACATTCAAGTGTCGAACTATTTGAAGAATCTTTCGAGACTGACCATCACCTTTAGCCTTGTTGAAGCTCTTGCCCAAATGCCTAAATTTGTTAAGATGTTTAAGGAATTGCTTAATAAGAAGGAGAAGATGTCCGAGTTTGTTAATACTCGATTGAATGAAAACTGTTCTGCCGTCCTTCTTAAAGAACTTTTGGAAAAGCTTGGAGATCCCGGTCGTTTTGTGCTACCATGTACTTTTAACCAAACCGAAGAATTTACTGCCTTATCCGATCTCGGGGCAAGTATAACTTTGATTCCTTTAAGTGTTTGGAAAAAGTTATCACTACCCGATCTTACACCAACGAAGATGACTCTTGAGCTTGCAAATCGCACTCTCGCTTACCCTCTTGGTATTGCCGAAGATGTGTTCATTAAAGTTGGCACCTTCACTTTTTCGGTCGACTTTGTTGTTGTTGATTATGAAATGAACCCTCATATTCCGTTAATACTTGGTCGGCCATTCTTGAGAACCGGAAAAGCCTTAGTCGATGTGGTCGAAGGTGAGTTAATCTTAAGAGTCGGGAATGATGCACAAGTTTTTAAAATGGGAAAGATCACAACCTAATCAAACGGAAGAGAATCAGCGAATATGATTAATGTGTTTGATGATTTTGTCGTTAATAACAATCCTCTATTCGATTATTGCTATGATAATCCACTGTTCCATGATGATGTGGATGATTCTCTCTCTAATTTAGATCCTACACCAATTCATGAGTATCCACCGATCTATGATGACTACGATGATGATTCGAGTTCTGATATGGATGATTATGATGATTTTACTTCTAAGTATCCAGACATGCCCACTTATGATGATTTTGACGAGGCTGATACTCTTTCGAGTGATTCTTCACATAATGACTTTGCACCTACTTTTGATGAAGATCCTCCGCCAACAATACTTGATCCTACTTTGGACGACTACTCATTGGAGGAAGACTTTGCTATTTTTCTCAACACTTACGTCCCCAATGATAGTGATGCCCCTCCTTTGGACTTTGATGATTATAGTCTCTATCCTCCTTTGGATATGAAGAAACCTGTTTCAAAGGAGAAGAAGCCGGCCGACACCGATATCTGTAGCACCTATGTCTTGACACCTCTCTATCCTTCCTCTGAGGTTGAGATTGTGAGATTTATGAGCGGATCCTCTTCAAGGTATACTGAGCCTGAGTGTTATTTTCCCCTAAAGGAAAAGGTGTTCGATCCTGGTATTGCCATTTTTAAGCCATCTCGGTATCCATCTGATGAAATAAAAGGAAAGACTTTTGGAAACCAAGGTGATATGCTTGTGCTGCATCATACTATCTACCACCATGCTCAATCTTTGCTTAAGGGAACCTTGCCTACTCTTCTTTGGCTTGCCTTGTTCGCCTTAAGCTTGTGCTATTTGATGGACGAAAACCATGTATTTGATCCCAGTGGATGTGTTTCAGGCTTCTTCCTATGCTAATCAAGGTCGAGTCAGGCTCACGACTCGGTTAACAAAAACAAGTGCTTCTCGGGAGGCAACCCGCAGTATCTATCCTTTTTCTTTTAATTTTATAATAAGTGTAGGGGGAGACCCTAATATGTGTTTGTTGTTTTCTTTCTTATCATGTGCAGGGATTCGAGCTTTCAAAGATCCATTCTTGATGACTTTTGACGACCCGTGATTCTGTGTACCCGTCTTCCCGGTTCTATCCTAAACTCTTTTGATTCTCTATTTTATATTCTTCAATATTAAAATAGGAATCACTTTAGTTGTCCTTTCCTTAGCAAGATTTAAACAACGTGCACAATGTCCTAAGTGTAGGGGAAATTACTTCCACATGCTTAAACATTGAGGACAATGTTTATGTTAAGTGTAGGGGGGACTTCTATCGAAGTTAAGTGTGCTTTTCCTTGTATTTGTCCTCATTTTAACCGGAAAATTGATTTTTCGACATTTTTCAAAATTTTTGATCTATTTTGGCCTTGTAGTTTTTCCTTTGTTATAATTATTTTCTTTCTTTGCTAGAATAAATTTTTAATAAAGTGGTTTTAATTTTCAAACGTTGTGAATCTTTTGACTCAACCTGAGTTTACTTATCTAAGTTTACTCTAGCTAGTATCCTTAACGTGTTTAAGTCAAGTTTTGCTAGGCTTTTATGTAGGGAACTTTAAAACGCGAAAGTCTTAACTCTTACGGGTTAAGATCAAGAACTTTTCGCAAGTTCCTATAACTGATCCTAGAAAGTCGTTTATCAAGGGAACTTTAAAATGCGAATTCTAAACTTGAAAGAGTCTAAGAGTTTGCAAGATCCTATAGATGACTCGAAAACCCAAATCTTTGATTTAATAGGCTAAGCATCCACGAGTCTCATTCCTTGAGATTTTAAATTGTGGAGAATTAGAGATGATAGAGTCAATTATAAGTTCGGTATTCTTTCATGAATTTATGTGAGTTAATTATGAGCTTTTTCTCCCATCGCTTGTTAATAAATTTATTTGCAATAAATAAGGTTGTACGATTTGAAAAGTTACTTAGCTTCTAGCCCAAGATCGTTTAAAAGTTGCTCGGTATTAATTAGAGTTCATAGCCAAGGCATAACTTATTGAAGCGGATGCGAAGATTGGCTAGTCCGAAAAGGCCCTAACAAGGCATGAGGGCTACATTTGGTTGCTAAAGATCCCAAGTGATGTGAAGAATCATTTATCAAAAATCAATATTAAGGATCGAGACACACGACGAAAGGCAAACACTCCCCAAAAGATCATGGAGAAGTCTATCCAAAAAGGCCCTAACAAGGTATGAGGATAAATAGATCCAAGTCCTAAAAGGAGGCGGATCGTTGTATATCAAAATCCCAAATAAAGATTGGAGAAAAATGAAGAAGTCGTGGTCCAAATATGAAGAATCTCTCAAAAAGTTCAAGTGAAGAAATTCCTGTTATAAAGAGAAGACCATTATTTCATGAACGTATCTCAAGATTTGAAGTATGAAGTCAATGCCAAATATCGATCCGAGAAAGGTCTCAAATCGTGAAGCAAGTTATGCAAAGATATGAACTTTATGAGGTCCCAAGAAGCAGTTTTAAAAGATTTTGTCCTTTAGCTAACTATTGATTAAATCATCCTACTTTATTTTTAGCCTAATAACTATCGAAATAAGTCAACAATGCATCCTCGTGATCATTCAAGACAACAATAAAATATAAGAGATACACCTAGGAATACGGGAGTCTAAGTAAATAATTGGCCCACATGAGTTTGTGATGGTTTGCTAACTTATAATAACAATGATATCGTTTTTAAGCTTGGTATAGGGAACATGAAACTTGAGGATGATAATCATTCATGACATTCCAAAACCCTAAGGTAAGTTTTTGATCTTCTTACTTGTTTTCTTCTTTTTAATATTTTGTCTCTTTAATAAAGGCCAATGTAGATTGATTGTTATGGAAAATGTAAAACTTGTTTTGTACTTAATACATTGCATGAAGACACTGCAATGGTCAAGTGTAGGGGATTTAATAAGTGTGAAAACACTTATCCTTTTACCACTTAATTATAATAATAACCAAGCCAAAACATGTATTTTATGTCGTAAATGTCGGAATTAAGCGTGGTTTGTGTTTTTGTTGTGATTTAGGACCAAAATATAAAAAGGGAAGAAAACATGGGCTTTCACGGGCTTTTATCGAATAAAAAGACAAAAGACGAAGTCAAAAGATCAAGAGTGCAAAAAGAACGGAAGTCCAAGGCCTATTCTGAAGATTTATCGAAGAAAAGTCTAAAGACGGAAGTTTAATAAAAGCCGAAGAACACAAGTCTAAATTAATGAAGAAATTACAAGACGAGTTTATTAATCCCGAGACAAAGTCGAAAAAGTCGAAGAATTAAGAAGACGAGAAGTCGAGAAAAGAAAGAAAGAAGCAACACATGCTTAACCTTCCCTAATCACCTATAAATACCCTCCTAATCTCACATTAGGACTTGTTGGCTATTTTGACAAACTTGTCTTCCAATTTAATTACTTGCACTTTTCTTAATGTCATTTTACTTAATTGCACCTTTAATTTCTTGTCTTGTACCTTAAATTTGTAAGCTTTTAATTATTGTCTTTACTTTAATTGTTGAATCTTAATTTTAATCAAGTTTTTATTAATCTCTCATTCTACCTTTCTTGTTCTTGATTTCATCTTTATGCTTATGTGCTTATTGTCATGCTTATTTGATTATTTGTCATGTTTTTATGTTTATGATTGTGTTAGCTTATTGATTTTATAGCTTATTGTGTTTTTCTTAAATTTAATTAAGTGCTTATTAGTTAATTTTTATAAAAAGTTGTTTTTCAATATTTTTATTTTTTTAGTCTTTTTAAAAGTTTTTAAATTTTGGCTTATTTGCTTTTTCTTAAAATCAATTTGGTTAAGTTTTTAGTTAAGTGCTTATTTATTTTTAGTTTAATTTTAGATTTTAGCTTATTGAAAACTTGTTCTTATCCGGGTAAACAAAACCCTCATATTCCAAATATAACTTCTGGCTCTCATTCCGGATAAGAGGTAATACCTTTTATTCTGGATAAGCACCCGATATCCAAATTCCGGATAAAGCAGACCTAGACATTCCGGATAAGGTCCTAAAGCCTTATTCCGGATAAGCCACAAGACAACAAGATTCCGGATAAGTGTTTGAAGGGGATTCCGGATAAGCTTTGGCAGAAAACATTCCGGATAAGCAACCGGATAGTATTCTGGATAACGGGCCGCATGTATTCCGAATAGAGGATTCTTCGTGTATTCCGGATAACGCTCCGAAGATCATTCCGGATAACTCGTCAATCAAGTATTCCGGATAAGGGCATTTTCTGATTATTCCGGATAGCACGCTGAAGATTATTCCGGATAAGGGCTAATTTTGGTACTCCGGATAAGGGTTCGTTTTAGGGATTCCGGATAAGCAAAGTGAAGGTATTCCGGATAGTGTCTGGAATTTAATATTCCGGATAGTGACAACTATTTGGTTATTCCGGATAAGAGTAAGATTGGATTCCGGATAGTGACAGTATTTTCGATCCCGACTCAGGTTTTGTTTATCCTCCGTTTTATTTTCAAGCATTTATTTTTCCTGCTATTTTTCTTTAGTAATATTTTAATTGCTTTATCTTAGTTTAATTTTAAAGTTCACATTTTTATTACATTGTTAATTTACTTTTCGTCAAGCTTTAATTTTTGTCATTTAATTAATTACTTTTAAAAGTTTTAAATATTGCACCATTTAAGTTTTAATTAGTTTTAGATTTAATTACGCAACATTTACTTTAAAGTCTTGCACATTTATTTTACAACAACCAAAAATATTGTTTCCACCAAAAGACGACCGAGTCGCACTTAAACTGGTAGTCAATTCGAAAAGATCGGACGATAACTTTAACCCTAGCAAAACCTAGTTATCAGGAACAATCACAACAAGGTGCTAGTTATGACGTATTGGTAAGCATTGAAGGGGTTGAAGAATGAAAAAGAATTGTAAAGATAAAGGGTGTAAAGAAAGAAGCCCTCCTTACAACCTTAGGCAGAAACCGGGTCAACAACATATGCTATTGAGATCATTTTCATGATGCTCGATATTGAAGATAGACATCATGGACCCAGTGATGCAATGCACAACCCATCCCAGCTAACTTAGATATCTCTCAAAAGGTATTTGTTTTATTCACACGGAGACAACGCATTATCTATCGATTTATTCACTCCGAGTAAATTGGTATTGAAAAGGTGGCACTCCTCTCTAGCCTCCGATCACTAAATCCAATGTGCACGATCGAGTCTAGAGCCATTTGAGATCATCAAATATCTCATTAGGACACACTTTCATAATTCCTTGCTTCTTCACACACTGTGAAAAGTAAGAAAGATCTTAAGAGTCCTATGCAAAATCTTCATGATCTTGCCTGAACATCCCAGTAATACGCAAGTATTTACAATGAAGATGGAAATCCTTCTTGAGCGAATATCAAAAAGCTCATGGTAGGTGACTTGTGTGATTCTTTATGAATCAAGCTTGTGATAACTGGAAAGCAACAGTGGTTTAATTCTTAACTGAATTTAAACACGTTCCAAGCCTCTACGCAATATCTTAGTGCTCTTGCTAGAACACTCAGAGTGATACCGTAGTGTTCACAGTGATGAGTGGAAATCCTTCTAGTGTTAATCTCAAACAGCACTTGGTAGGTAACTTACAAGATTAAATATAAATCAATCTCGTGACAACTGGGAAGCAACGATGGTGCGATTCTTTAATGAATCAAACTTGTTCCAGGAATCAGAATTGACGACTTCAATCATACGGATAATTTTATCCAAATGATTCACGCTTTACGTTCGTAGTCAGCTTTGGACGGTCGAGTAAAGAGAACGGGTTTACCCGCGAAATCTTGTGAAGGAGATTTTTAATTAAATCTACCTGCCACAAGTACGATATTTTATATCGTCCAACGGTCTTCACCGACTGGAGGTAAAATGCTACCGAATTAGAATGAAATGTTCAAATCCATTCCGTTCGTGTCTGCTTATGTTGCGGCATTTGAAGACGGTGGCGTTGCGGAATCCGAGAAGAAGTCATCCCCGCATGCTTATACTTTATGCACTTAATACTTCATCTAATTCAAGAAAGCCTAAAAGTTAAGTCTTCCACTGTATCGAACTCTGAAGCTTTCAAGAATTACGAAGGTATAAGTATGTGGGACATGGTGTCACGAAGAGGCAAAGATCACAAGTGAAGGATGCACAAGATCAAGGCAAAAGATTAATGCTCAAGATTGATATCAAAGATCACTTCAACATATTCACCAGAAAACAAAAAGAAAAGAAAAAAACGAAGACTACGAGCTCAAGACAAGCATAGTATGCTAGGTTTATTTTATTATTGTAACTCGGGTAACACCCTTGTTTGGAGTGACCTCCCTTAGGGGGAGATTGTTGGAAATACGTTTCTCGTATTTAGGAAGATTCGGTCACTCCGATAATATATTAAGTAGTGGCTCGTAGTTTAGTTATTCTACATTAAGTAAACAAGGAAAGGCCTAGTCCATGGTTTGTATGGACGTCCAAAACATGTAAGCCCAAGCCCATCACAAGGCTTGGGTATATAAACCCTATCCTTAGATGGAGAGGGTGTGATTTTCTCATATAATACATATAGTAAAGTGTGTTTTCTTAATTTTCTCTCTCAAGTGTGTATGTGAAATCATCTATCTTTCTATCTCTTTCTCTCTCTAAAACATAAGCAAGATTTACATATCATACAGGTTGGACTACTAATCCTTTGTATTTCTGATCACGTCCGCGGCCGGGGCTTCGATTACGATTGCTAGGATAGTTGCTGTCATAGTAGTGGTTACTATCGTCGTGTCTGTCAGTTCCATGACGGTCATTCTCATGACTGTGATTCATGTAACTATTTAGTTGAGTGGCCGGCTGGTACCGGTTTGCACTTATATTACTGAAACGAAAACTGAATGACATGTGACATGTAACTAAGAATTAGGGACAATGATTGATGGAAATCGTCTAATAGTGAAGCATCTTCTCGTCCGATCGCTTCGATCTAACGCCTTTGTCTTCGTCTTGTAAGATCTCCAGGTTGTGAACATCATCATCATCTCGTAGTGTCTCCACCGAATCAGCAACATCAACCTTTTGTAACATCTCCCAGTTATGAGCGGCATCAGCATCTTGTAGAACATCAACAAGTGAAAATACGCCTGAGATGATTCAGAATCGACTATCGAATACCCGTGAAGTATTGCAAGTGAAATACACCTGGATTAAGGTACATGTAATACTGATTGTAGTAAATTACAACCCTTGTTTAGGAAAACAAAGAGCGTAAAGTAGGGAAAGTATTAAGTGATGATTTAGGAAAATCAAACACTAATGACCCAAAGGTGAAAAGTTCGTTTCCCAAGGAGGTATATGTGTGTGACTAAAATGTAGCAAGATTTGAGATTAATATTGGATAGAAGGGGATGAGAAAAGAGAATGACGAATACGTGAAATTAATTACTAAAACGACTAAACGTAAAACCGTAAAAAGAGCAAAAATAAAAATTAATTCTAAAAATTCCCAAAAATTTACCAAAAAGCAAAATAAATAAACTAAAAGTTTACCAATGATCAAAACTTTTTCAAACCTTTTAATTAATTAAATATTAATTTTTAAATGCTAATTAAAGCCCTAAAAATCAAATTAATTATCAAAAAGACCAAATAAAGATTTTTCAATTGGTAAACCTCTAAAATGACCTAAAAAGATTAAAAACAATTTTTATAAATTTTTAAACTAATAAAAACTATTTAAAATTATTAAAAAACTATTAAAACTTAAAATAATTATAAAAATTAATCTAAAGATGATAAAATTAATCTAAGAGTTGAAAAATTCCTACTTTAATGTATTTAAGCTAAGAAAAATATAAAAAGTGCAAAAATGTGAAATTTGAAAAATAATAATAAAATAATATTAAAATAATATTAAAAATCCAAAAATTATAAAAGTTTCTAAAAACTTGCAAACTAATTTATTTTAACCTAAATAATCATAAAATGAAAGTGAAATTACCAAAATACCCCTAATAGGCCCCCAAATGGGCTAAAACCAAAAACAGTCAACACTAATGGGCTTTTGGGCCCAAAAAGTCAAACAAGGCCCAAATAACCTGAAAAAGCCCTATCTGACTCAAAATTTAATTCTAAGTACAAAAGTCTGAAGGCCCAAAAGCTGAAAATGAGCTTATCACAGCTTAAATAACAAACTGCTTATGCTTATTGGGCCAATAAGCCCATTAAGCAATAAGTCAGTGCCATAAGCTCTGCTTAAACACACAACCTTCTTTTGAGATGCCTAAGAGATCTGTAAAAAGAAATTTTGAAAAAGCTCACTCAATAAGCCAGAATAAGCAAAGAACAATTCCACAAAACGACAAAATAGTCGGGAAAGAGTTCTAGGCTGTTTCAGAAGCTATAGTTTGTTGCAAAAGCTCACAAATAGCTTAACTAAGACTAATCAACAAAGAAAATCCCAATAAGCCAAGTATAATAAGCTGTAAGAACCAATAAGCAGGCTGAAAAAGCCAAATAAGCTAGTTTTCTAGCAAAAGCTTAACCAAAAGACTTGTAACCTTCCAGAATTGTTATTAAGCTAAGAAAAATGAGTTTTATTACAAAAATCAAGTTGTTGCATGTACCAATAAGCAAAACAGATTCAATAAGCTATTTGACCAAGTTTGACCAATAGTCAAACGCTGTCAAGAGTAAATCAAGCGCTGACAAGCATAATTTTGGACGTTGACAGACTTAATGAAGTGTTAAACCTTTGTTTTCAACCTGCTGGTCAAGGCTTGACTACAAACCTTGTGAATCAAGGTCTACCAGTTGGGCAGACTTGACTAGTATTGGCCTAAATAAGCTAATAAGCCAGTAAGCTTATAAGCTAGCAACAAAGCAATCCAAATATCCAAATATCCTCACAAGCAGCACATAAACAGGATCCAAGCAACAAAACAACAAGCCTTACACTAGAAATACAAATGCAAGCACCAAATGAGGTGGTCACTTTGCTGATGCAAATGACCACTTCAGCCAACTTTGATAAGCTATAGTACACTCAATAAGCCACCAAATTCAACAACCAGATAACCAATAGATAGCTTATCACCCAAACTATTCCCAAACCCGATTTCAGACCTTAGATCCAACAAACAAAGAAGTTATTGGATCTAATGTGTTTGACCAATTTCAAAAACACTTTTATCAGATTTTTTGCAAAACTTGAAATCCTTTTTCCAAACTTTTAGAAACTTAACCACTGACTAAAACTTGCATATTAAGACTTGTTTAGACTTCCCAAACCCTATGAACCAAGATCATAAGGCCAAAGGCCTTATGAACCAGTAATCCCAAACAATCCTTTATTAAGCACTTTTCAAACAAACTTCTTAATCCTTCAAACAACCTACTGATTTTAATGATCAAATAGCTACACTAGGTGACAACTAACAGATACCAACCATAAAACACAAAGCACAAACACAAAATCACCAAATCACATAGCAAAACATAAAACAGACCATAACATGTGATTTTTTAGAGGAATCTTAACAAGAGCTTATACCTGTCCTCCACAACATCCTAGGAGGACCAGCAATGTTCCTCGGACCTTGTTCAACAACTAGAACAAGACCAAGGTACTTCAACAAGAAATATGGATGACTACCTTGGTGGATGTTTCAAAGCAGAAACTCAAGGGCTTGATTTCTTCAACACAATGAACAAACAGCCCAACCAAACGATCCAATCCCTTCACAAGCTTGGTGTCAACAAGTTTGTAAGAGCTTATAGCTTTTGGTTAAGGATTAGTACAAGCAAAATGGCAAAATCAGAAACCACTTTTCAAGATTTTTTCAAACTTGAAAACCTTACCAAACATAAACGTCCTTGAACCAAAAGATTCAAACACACTTATAACAACAAATGGAACTCAAAATTACCCTTAAACAACACCAACTTTCAAAAACATAAAAAGGAATTACAATTTTCTCAAAATACCAACTTTTATAAAATTTTAAAAGGAATTACAATGTTTAAAAGGTAAAACTGGAACAAGGCTCTCTCACAAGTTGAGGAGTCCTTATATAGGCCACAAAGGCTGAGATTACAATGAGAAAACCCTAGCTATGAAGTCCCTAAAATGCCATTGAATCTTCTAGACGCATTTGTTGTATGAGCTGTCTAAATTCATCCTGGCTGTTCATTTTAGCTTTGTAACCAAGCAAGGAGTGTGGGCTTTTGATTTTGACACCTGGCATTCCTTGTAGGCTAAGTTGTGATGTGATGGGTGGACGTATGAAATGGTGGGACCCTTTGGTGAGTGGGAGTGAGGGTTTTGGGTGTGGGATGGGTTTCTGCATGTGTGAATCAAGCGTGGGTAAGGTTAATTGCAGTTTACCCTTTGTTTAAGTGGTGGGAGTTACTGGGTTCTTCATGGTGAATAGTAGTAACTTTTGATCCGTTTTTGTAGGAAAAAGGTGTTTGGCGCGTGTTTGTGTGGTTTAAACTTAGGGAAATGACAATAGTAGTCCTTATGTTTTGATGAAAGTTGTATAATACATTTTTCAGCCACAAAACATGATTCCCTTTGTTAAATAAGTTCTGATTTTCACACTTTGGCCACCAAACTTTTGCAAAAGGTAATCAAGGGTAATTTTTTGCCATGTTTGAATATTTGAGGGACTGATTTTGGACATTCTTGATCTTCAAAGGTCTTGAAAGTATCTTTGACTTCATGAGGGACCATAATTGGCAATTTAGAATTGTTGAGGGACTAAACTTGCCATTTCTTCAAAGTTGAAGGAGCATTTTGTAATTTTGACAAACTTAAGGGACCAAACTTGTAATTATGAATATACAAGGGTTTTAAGTGTCATTTCTTCATATTTTGAGGATCAATCTTGTACATCTTCAAGTCTTCAAGGGTAAATCTTGGATAAATCATGAACTAGGGCCCGGTTCTTTGTACGGCTTCGTTTCTCGTGTTCGTTTTTCCTTGTTTCTTGTGATATTTTGTCTTTTTCACGATATCCATACCTACAACACACAAGTAAACAATTACAAGCATATATATGGTATTTTATGACATTTTTATGCATTTAAAGCCCGAAAAGAACGATGAGATCATGTACAAATGCCATCTCATCACTCCGCCATACTAAGCCATTGCCGTGCCCCCATGCAATGCTAGAATAAAGTATCTTAGCATCACCAAAATTCAATTTTATTGACCTTTATTGAAAAGTAAAAGACTTGCAACAATACTACGAAGATGTGTAAAGACATAATGTATGATTTTCATCACGAATGTGACTTTTAGGGTCAATGAATAGAAACAAGTAAATGTCCCATAGAGTAAATTTTGTCATCCTTGATTGTCATACATTCCATTCTAAGTGCAAAAACGAGATCATTGTTGGTACAAGTCACAATGCTAACACTACTCATACGTCCAAATTGTGTAATACTTTTTCTCCCCGTAATCCTAGTTATTATAAAAGGAAATGGGTTACTAGCATTTTTTAACTATTTGTCATGGATCACAAGTGATTCATATTGACTTATTTGAGTATTTATTAGTCCGAAAGCAAAGTAGCACGATTTAATCGATAGTTAGTTGAAGGACAAAATCTTTTAAAACGGCTTCTCGTGTATCTCCTTAAGTTCATATCTTGGCATAACTCGTTTCACGATTTGAGACCTTTCTCGGACCGATATTTGGCATGTACTTCATACTTCAAATCTTGGGAAGACGTTCTTGAATTTATGGTCTTCTCTTCATATTTTGGAACTTCTTCACTTGACGTTTTTGAGAGATTCTTCATATTTCGACCACGACTTCATCATTTTTCTTCAATCTTTATTTTGGACTTTGATATACAACGATCCGCCTCCTTTTCGGACTTGGATATATTTATCCTCATACCTTGTAAGGGTCTTTTTGGATAGACTTTCTCCATCATCTTTAGGGGAGTAATTGCTTTTCGTCGTGTGTCTCGATCCTTCATATTGATTTTGGATCAATGATACTTCACATCATCTTGGATCTTTAGCAACAAAATAAAGCTCCTCATGCCTTGTTAGGGCCTTTTTGGATCTTCACCAATCTTCAGGTCCCGCTTCAATAAGTTATGCCTTGGCTATGAACTCTATTCAACCCCGAGCAACTTTTAAACGATCTTGGGCTAGAAGCTAAGTAACCTTTCAAATCGTACGACCTTACTTATTGCAATTATTTTTATTCCTAATGCATTGATCTTATGGGAAGAAAAATCCATAATTAAAATCATATGAGTTTTTGAAAGAACATTTTCATGTTCTACGTTTAGCATGATCACTTGTCTAACTCTATCATCTCTCGTTCTTCACTATATAAAGACCTCTAATTAAAGAGACTCGTCAATACTTAGCCATGTAAGTCAAAATTAAGCCAAATTTGGATAACTTTCATTAAGACCATATCAAATCAAAGTTTTGGGTTTTTAAGCCACCTATAGGATCTTTCACTTTCTTGGAATTTTTCAAGTTTAGAGAATGCATTTTATAGTTCCCTTGATAAGTGACTTTCTAGGATCAATTATAGGAACTTGTGAAAAGTTCTTGTTCTTAACCCGAATGAGCTAAGACTTTCGCGTTTTAAAGTTCCCTATATAAAAGTCTAGCAAAACTTGAATTGAGCGAGTTAAGGAATGTAAAGGGCTCCAAATGCCCAGCAAGTAAAAAATTAGCTCTTATTCTACCCATCGGAAAATATACTTTCGTGCCTTAAAAATACTTATTAAAACTTAGAAAATTTTTAAAATTTGGCCATTTTTAGCCTTATTAGCAACAAAACAAAACAAAACGTTGAAAGTTGGAAAATGTGAGGGCGTAGCAAAGCAAGTACCTATTCACCCCCATACTAAAAGTAAACATTGTCCTCAATGTTTCGAGTCTAAAGGTGGAGCACCCCCATACTAGAGACGAACAGTCAAATGCTTAAGATCTAGCATGGAAAGGGTGATCAACAATATATCTAAAGCCGTTTATTAAGTATGCTAAAAGATAATTGTTAGAACAATAAAGGATATGTCAATGGATTCGTGAAAAACTTCTTCAAGCAAACGATGGAGGCTCACGTAAACGAACACGAGAGTCTTCAATCGTAGATGATGATGATCTAGATAAGACAATCACAAACAACCACGAGACAACGAGTTGGAAGGGCACAAATCCCCTCTCATTATTTGTTAGAAAGCATAAAAGGGTACGCATGGGATCTCCCCTACGAGGCACCTTGTTTTTGATTACCGAGTCATGAGCTCGACTCAATCCCCTCAAAATGTTATCATTTAGGGAAAATCATGGTATGGTCAATTTTTAATGGGGCTTACATGATAAACAAGGCCCAAAAAGCAACCGGTATTAAGGACTAAGTCCTTTAATGATACAAAATACCGGGATCGAAGATGGCGTCTTCGTTTTCATTGGATAAACAATTCAACGCCATTTCAACACGTGCCATAAACTCAAAGAGTTTGAAGAAAAGAGATGAGAAGTAGAAGGGTGGGACAATTGGTAAGACAAACTTTTGAGCTACTCGAGGTAGACTCACACCAAGCAAATAGATATAGTTTCCATTTATTACATCGGTGGAAGACCGAGATTTCCCTTTACATGAAATTCCGGGATCGAATATCTCGTCCTCGGTGGACAAGGATGAGGGAACATAAGGGGCTTCCCCCATACTAAAACCACACAAAGCATCGTCAAAAGGAGTAGACGAGCTTGTAGCACTCAAAACACGTGGTGACGACGGAGTTAGATTTGTAGAAAAATCAATTAAATCACATTTAAAATCTTTTCCTTTTTTACCTTTTAAACTCTCCTTATGAAAACCCTAAAATATTTGGTGTTTCTAAGACGATGTTAGTCACACTAAAAATTCTCACATTTGAAAACCGTTTTGGTTTTGGTGGTGGTAAGATCTTAAAACGTTTATCGACAAAGAAAACCTCCCCATCGGGGTCAACATATTCGTCATCCGAAAGATCTTCCGTAGAAACCGACAACTTATCAACACTTTTCAAGAATGAATTTTCGAGGTGAGGAAAAGGATTTTTCGATTCAAGTATTGACGGTTTCTTCTTTGTAGGCTTTACACTCATAACCTCCACCGGCGGAGGAAATGGTAAATTGTTTTTGGCGACATTTCCTAAACTCTTGGTGAAAATTCTTTGCAAACGACATTGGTTGAATCACCATGGTTTAAAGTAGAAATAGAATAGACGTGAGAAAGCTTAGAGTTTTGTGTTGCATTGATGACAAGTTCTTCCTCATTGAAACGAAGGGTGATTTTTCGAGCATAAACATCAATAAGTGCTCTTGATGTATCCAAAAATGAAAGCCCCCAATGAGAGGAACTTTTCGATCGATAGGAATGTCTACAACGGTAAAGTTAACGGGATAGTAAAACTTTCCGACTTTCACGAAAAAGTCCTCGGCTACTCCACATGCTAAAATCGTAGAATGATCGGCCATCTCGATAGACATGTTCGAAGGAGTAAGAGCCGGAAGCGAAAGCGATTTGAAAATCTCAAGAGGCATTAAATTAATACTCGCACCAAGATCAGCCAAGGCGTAGCATTCCTCCATATCTTGAATTGCACACGGAATCAAAAATTTACTGGGATCATCGACTTTTTGTGGTATGCGGCTAAGAAAAACTGATGAACAACTAGATGATTGTTATAACTTCTCTTTGTTTTTTAGCATACTTTTGAAGTTTGCGGCGAATCGAGGCATCATGATAAGAGCGTCGGCAAAACTTATGTTAAAATGTATGTCACGGAACATTTTCATAAAAAGCTCAAATTGATAATTATTCCGTTCTTGTGCCTTTTCCTTGTTACGTCTCGAAGGGTAAGGTAAGGGTGGTGTGGGTTGGACATTAGGCAACGGCCTTGGAATCTCGGGTTCTATGATTGGTATTGGTTCAACCGTAGGTGTGGTATGAGCGGTACTTCGTGGGCTTGTGATATGCTCCTTTTCGATCATCACCTCGGGCTCTTTCTCGATTTCCTTCTCCGTAGATGTACTTGGACGAGAGATTGGTTCCTTGAAAGTTTTACCACTTCGTGTAGTAATAACCTTCATTTTTCCCCTCGGGTTGTTAATGGTATCACTAGGAAGACCACCCGAGGAGGAGGGTTTACACATGATTGCTTAAAACATTTTTTCCATTTGGTCTTCAAATTTTGATTGCCTTAAATCCGCTTTTAACAATTCTTGCTTAATCTCATGTTGTCCTTGTTCCATCTTTTGTTGATTTTATTGAAGACGTTGGATATTTCCTTCCATTTTATTTGCATGAGTCTTAAGTTCATTAGCAAGTTCGTTTTTAAGCTCGTTTTTCAACTCGGATCTTAAGCTAATCATCTCACGTTGCATGTTATCAAACTTAGCATCATTTGCTTTAGCATAATCCAAAAATTCTCCTTGAAGATTTTTAGTGTGAGCATTTTGAAAACCTTGTGTTGTGTTTTGAAAATCACGGTTTTGGTTTTGATTAGTAACTTGTCCATTCCCACTTTGATAATTCCCTTTGTTGTAGTTACGTGAATTGCCTTGATAATTACCACCTTGATTGTTGTTTCGATAGTTATTAGCGTTTTGATTTGGTGGAGCTTGATTTAGGCGGGAACCTTGGCCGTTTTGGTTATAAGTTCCCGTTGCTACGTAAGCACTCGAAGTGTTACCACCGGCGGTAATGCACTCGGAAAGATCATGAGCTCCACCACAAGACAAACAACTCTTATCAACCGCTTTAACCGAAGCGGAATTCAAAGCCTCTTGTGCTTTCCAATGAGTCATAAGATTTGAAAACCTATCAAAAAACCGATTTTCCTCATTAGCTTCATCATGTAAGGCATTAATGCTACGAGACGATGACGAAGTTGACAAACCCATATTGGCAACACTCGGGGTGTTACGAGGGCTATAAACCTTAGATCTATTCTCGATAATCTTTAAAGCTTCATCGGTCGTCTTGCACAAAAAATTACCACCCGCAGCGGCATTCAAATAATCTCGTTCATGATCATTAAACCCATTACAAAAAGTATCAACTTGATGTAATTCCGAAAAATCATGGTGTGGTCATTCATGTAACATTTCCTTAAATCGTTCCCATGCCATTGGAAAACTTTCATTATTTCGTTGTACAAATGTTGAAATCTCATTTTTCAAATGTGTTGTTTTAGATGGTGGGAAAAATTTGTTCACAAACTTAGAAACGAGATCACCCCATGTCAAAATTGAATTTGGCGGTTCTTTCTCAAGCCAAATTTTAGCGGGTCCATCTAACGAGTATGGAAACAACATCATCTTAATGGCGTCATGTGGAACATCCTTAAACTTGCTAGTTGCGATGAGACGATTAAATTCCTTATGTGATAATGCGGGTTGTCTTTCTTATGACCTCTAAACTTATTAGCTTGCAACATCAACATTAAACCCGTCTTAATCTCGAAATTCTCCGCAAGGATAGCGGGAATCACAATGGCCTCTCCAAAACCCTCGGTGGGTGCTTGAAGCAACTCCATCTTAGTACGATTAGCCATGACGACTTCTTGTTCTACAATAGGTTCAACAATTGGAGTTTGTTCTTCAATCAACGTCTCTTGATTTCCTTGATTTTGACGACGTTTACGAGCTCGTTTTGCTTGATTACGAGTTATCATAAACTTTACGAAGAATGGGAGGTGAGCAAAGAAGATTCTTTTTGGGTGTTTTGTGAATTTTCAATTTTTTTGTGTTTTTGATTGTTTTTAAATTTTTTTTGGATTTTGGTGTATCTTCGTAGACAACAATCTACCAAATCTCTCCTCGAATCAAACTCTTGATTAAGAAGCCTCAAAAGAATGAAAACGATCACGTGGAGTGAACGCCTTCGAATGACTTTAGAACTTTGGTGAAAACCAAAGTGTTCAAGAGGGTTTAATCACAAAGAAAACCAAGCAAATATATATGATACGTAATAATACTTTGGGCGGCAAAACCCTCGATTAGCCTTCAATCTCAAAATACTCACAAGCAAGCGGGGAAACGAGGCGGCGCGAAGCACTTAAGAGCCTTTTTCCTTAGGGTATATTTTATAATACCCGCCTTATACCCACCTTATAGTTCGTATTTTTTAAAATCGAGCTTCACGAAAGTATTTATCTATTTTTGCCTTTTTCTTTTGTTTGAGATTCGAATACAATAATTAGGAGATCAAATCCCAATTAAGGTTGTGTTTTCACACTTTTGGAGATATTTTAAATTGATTGTGATACTTAATACAATATAGTAATAATAATTTCACAAGAAAAACAAAAAAACCGATAATACGTATTAGTAGATTTCTACTAATACAAATACTATTTATGGTTAATATTAAAAACAACAAGATAAATTAATCACGACACACCTCCCCGGCAGCGGCGCTAAAATGATTGTAGTAAATTACAACTCTTGTTTAGGAAAACAAAGAGCGTAAAGTAGGGAAAGTATTAAGTGATGATTTAGAAAAATCAAACACTAATGACCCAAAGGTGAAAAGTTCGTTTCCCAAGGAGGTATATGTGTGTGACTAAAATGTAGCAAGATTTGAGATTAATATTGGATAGAAGGGGATGAGAAAAGAGAATGACGAATACGTGAAATTAATTACTACAACGACTAAACGTAAAACCGTAAAAAGAGCAAAAATATAAATTAATTCTAAAAATTCTCAAAAATTTACCAAAAAGCAAAATAAATAAACTAAAAGTTTACCAATGATCAAAACTTTTTCAAACCTTTTAATTAATTAAATACTAATTTTTAAGTGCTAATTAAAGCCCTAAAAATCAAATTAATTATCAAAAAGCCCAAATAAAGAATTTTCAATTGGTAAACCTCTAAAATGACCTAAAAAGATTAAAAACTATTTTTGTAAAATTTTAAACTAATAAAAACTATTTAAAATGATTTTGAAAACTATTAAAACTTAAAATAATTATAAAAATTAATCTAAAGATGATAAAATTAATCTAAGAGTTTCAAAATTCCTATTTTAATGTATTTAAGCTAAGAAAAATATAAAAAGTGCAAAAATGTGAAATTTGAAAAATAATAATAAAATAATATTAAAATAATATTAAAAATCCAAAAATTATAAAAAATTATAAAAACTTGCAAACTAATTTATTTTAACCTAAATAATCAGAAAATGAAAGTGAAATTACCAAAATACCCTTAATGGGCTAAAACCAAAAACAATCAACACTAATGGGCTTTTGGGCCCAAAAGTCAAACAAGGCCCAAATGACCTGAAAAAGCCCTATCTGACTCAAAATTGAATTCTAAGTACAAAAGTCTGAAGGCCCAAAAGCTGAAAATGAGCTTATCACAGCTTAAATAACAAACAGCTTATGCTTATTGGGCCAATAAGCCCATTAAGCAATAAGCTAATGCCATACGCTCTGCTTAAACACACAACCTTCTTTTGAGATGCCTAAGAGATCTGTAAAAGGAAATTTTGAAAAAGCTCACTCAATAAGCAAGAAATAAGCAAAGAACAATTCCACAAAACGACGAAATAGTCGAGAAAGAGTTCTAGGCTGTTTCAGAAGCTCTAGTTTGTTGCAAAAGCTCACAAATAGCTTAACTAAGACTAATCAACAAAGAAAATCCCAATAAGCCAAGTAGAATAAGCTGTAAGAACCAATAAGCTGGCTGAAAAAGCCAAATAAGCTAGTTTTCTAGCAAAAGCTTAACCAAAAGACTTGTAACCATCCAGACTTGTTATTAAGCTGAGAAAAATGAGTTTTATTACAAAAATCAAGTTGTTGCATGTACCAATAAGCAAAACAGATTCAATAAGCTATTTGACCAAGTTTGACCAATAGTCAAACGCTGACAAGAGTAAATCAAACGCTGACAAGCACAATTTTGGACGTTGACAGACTTAATGAAGTGTTAAAACTTTGTTTTCAACCTGCTGGTCAAGGCTTGAGTACAAACCTTGTGAATCAAGGTCTACCAGTTGGGCAGACTTGACTAGTATTGGCCCAAATAAGCTAATAAGCCAGTAAGCTTATAAGCTAGCAACAAAGCAATCCAAATAGCCAAATATCCTCACAAGCAGCACATAAACAGGATCCAAGCAACAAAACAACAAGCCTTACACTAGAAATACAAATGCAAGCACCAAATGAGGTGGTCACTTTGCTGATGCAAATGACCACTTCAGCCAACTTTGATAAGCTATAGCATACTCAATAAGCCACCAAATTCAACAACCAGATAACCAATAGATAGCTTATCACCCAAACTATTCCCAAACCTGATTTCAGACCTTAGATCCAACAAACAAAGAAGTTATTGGATCTGATGTGTTTGACCAATTTCAAAAACACTTTTATCAGATTTTTTGCAAAACTTGAAATCATTTTTCCAAACTTTCAGAAACTTAACCAATGACTAAAACTTGTATATTAAGACTTGTTTAGACTTCCCAAACCCTAAGAACCAAGGGCACAAGACCACAAGGTCTTATGAACCAGTAATCCCAAACAATCCTTTATTAAGCACTTTTCAAACAATCTTCTTAATCCTTCAAACAACCTACTGATTTTAATGATCAAATAGCTACACTAGGTGACAACTAACAGATACCAACCATAAAACACAAAGCACAAACACAAAATCACCAAATCACATAGCAAAACATAAAACAGACCATAACATGTGATTTTTTAGAGGAATCTTAACAAGAGCTTATACCTGTCCTCCACAACATCCTAGGAGGACCAGCAATGCTCCTCGGACCTTGTTCAACAACTAGAACAAGACCAAGGTACTTCAACAAGAAATATGGATGACTGCCTTGGTTGATGTTTCGAAGCAGAAACTCAAGGGCTTGATTTCTTCAACACAATGAACAAACAGCCTAACCAAAGGCTCCAATCCCTTCACAATCTTGGTGTCAACAAGCTTGTAAGAGCTTATAGTTTTTGGTTAAGGATTAGTACAAGCAAAATAGCAAAATCAGAAACCACTTTTCAAGCTTTTTTCAAACTTGAAAACCTTACCAAACATAAACGTCCTTGAACCAAAAGATTCAAGCACACTTATAACACCAAATGGAACTCAGAATTACCCTTAAACAACACCAACTTTCAAAAACATAAAAAGGAATTACAATTTTCTCAAAATACCAACTTTTATAAAATTTTAAAAGGAATTACAATGTTTAAAAGGTAAAACTGGAACAAGGCTCTCTCACAAGTTGAGGAGTCCTTATATAGGCCAAAAAGGCTGAGATTACAATGAGGAAACCCTAGCTATGAAGTCCCTAAAATGCCCTTGAATCTTCTAGACGCATTTGTTCATCCTGGCTGTTCATTTTAGCTTTGTAACCAAGCAAGGAGTGTGGGATGTGGATTTTGACACCTGGCATTCCTTGTAGGCTAAGTTGTGATGTGATGGGTGGACGTATGAAATGGTGGGACCCTTTGGTGAGTGGGAGTGAGGGTTTTGGGTGTGGGATGGGTTTCTGCATGTGTGAAAAAGCGTGGGTAAGGGTAATTGCAGTTTACCCTTTGTTTAAGTGGTGGGAGTTACTGGGTTCTTCATGGTGAATAGTAGTAACTTTTGATCCGTTTTTGTAGGAAAAAGGTGTTTGGCGCGTGTTTGTGTGGTTTAAACTTAGGGAAATGACAATAGTAGTCCTTGTGTTTTGATGAAAGTTGTATAATACGTTTTTCAGCCACAAAACATGATTCCCTTTGTTAAATAAGTTCTGATTTTCACACTTTGGCCACCAAACTTTTGCAAAAGGTAATCAAGGGTAATTTTTTGCCATGTTTGAATATTTGAGGGACTGATATTGGACATTCTTGATCTTCAAAGGTCTTCAAAGTATCTTTGACTTCATGAGGGACTATAATTGGCAATTTAAAATTGTTGAGGGACTAAACTTGCCATTTCTTCAAAGTTGAAGGACCATTTTGTAATTTTGACAAACTTAAGGGACCAAACTTGTAATTATGAATATACAAGGGTTTTAAGTGTCATTTCTTCATATTTTGAGGATCAATCTTGTACATCTTCAAGTCTTCAAGGGTAAATCTTGGATAAATCATGAACTAGGGCCCGGTTCTTTGTACAGCTTCGTTTCTCATGTTCGTTTTTCCTTGTTTCTTGTGATCTTTTATCTTTTTCACGATATCCATACCTAAAACACACAAGTAAACAAATACAAGCATATATATGATATTTTATGACATTTTTATGCATTTATAGCCCGAAAAGAACGATGAGATCATGTACAAATGCCATCTCATCAAATACTCATGGAATACGGTACATGGAGTACATATGGAATGCACATGAAATGATCGGTATGGGGTCGATAATTTGTCATGATCTTTAAAAAAACTATAATCGGTTAAACGGTTAGAAAAACCATCATCATAACCTGGCAATGCCAGCATATACATCATTCTGGTTGCATAGAGAAACGTTAAAATGTGGTTACACAAAATTCAACGATGATTTTCCTGAAAGCATGATTAATGAAAACCGACCATGACTATCATGAACGTAGGATTTAAGTGAACTCCAACAGTGTCTTGCATGAAAGTATAAACAACAAAAGAGACGTAAGACATAATCAATCATGAAGACAAAATCATCATGAAGAAACATGAAACAACTTAACATGAAGGATGAAACCGAAGTTATATAACATAATCAGCATGAAACTGAAGTTAACCATGACAGTATGAAAACATACTTGACATAAAAATATATTAACTTATGAGGGGACATGAATTTTTTTTTATGCCAATAAATCATGAGAAAAAATTTATGCATGAAAACAGTGCATGAATACATGATGCACTTTATAAAAACCTTTATATGCGCGAGGGTAAATGCCAATGGTCAGTTTACTCAAACAAAAGACATGGCGAGGGGACGCGTATGGGTTGGTCCCAAAGTTAAAAGTTTCGAAAAAGCACATGCGACTAAATAGGGCCAGTCATGTACCAACCATTACTTAGTCATAATTCGTGTGACAATGATACATGAAATAAATGAATGAAACTCAGCTGTCAAAACTTAACAGAAAAAAAAATTTATGTGACTAATTATGAACTACTGGGGTTCAAGCCCACATAGTCACATTTCACGAGGAACATCATGCGTGAAACAATGACACATAACTAAATATGAATGACGGTTGTCCATCCATATTAGTAAAACAATATCAATGAAAACATCAAGGTTAAAACATCAAGGTGCTGAAAACATCATGGTTAAAACAACAATGCACCAAACACATCAATATGTGGAAGAACAAGCGTTGGATTAGGAAGCTCCTGGTGACTACCTACTAGTCACATGTCAAGTTTTAGTGCCTACAGGTCGAAGCCTTGGCTGTGATACCATAATTGTAACACTCCATTTTGATAAATAGAATGTCACGCGTGATTATGGCGTGTCATCAATGCATGCAAGGTAATATGTAGTAAAACATACATGACCATAGGGAAAACCAGAATCAAACATCAGTTCCGAAACATAAGCCCAAAACATAAATAAAGTAAAGGAAAAGAGAAATGACTAAACAAGCATAGGTATATGAAGGCAAAGGAAGAAGTCTATGGCATCTTCCATCCTATGCACGTCCTCCGCATGCTCGAGTCCTGGGTACCTGCCATTTTGGGAACATGAAAGGAAAACGGCTGATCATAACGCTCAGTGCAAGGATATACAAGTGTAGCATGAATAACATAAGCATATACAACATATAGCAACGAAATTGATTAAGTCCTGGAAAACCCGACATAACTTAGTAAAACTGGTTTTATAGTTTGAAAAGCCTTATGTTTATTTTATAAAAACTGTTTAACATGTTTACCATTAGCCAACATAGGTCATGAAATATCAATGTGCATGAATACTTGGAGGGCTGACCTCGTCATGTAATTAGAGGGACTGCCTCTAATTAATATAAGTTTGGGTAGGAGGGATCAGCTCCTTGTGAAGGATGCAATGCACACACCACATTCACCTGAATAATCTACTGAAAACATGTAACCTAGGATGCACCCATACGCCCCACATGATAATAATAATATGGCCAAAAGCTAAAGGGACGCCACGAGCTATCACTCCGCCGTGGTGAAGTCATAACACTGGTGCCTCCAGTGTTATGGTTATGGTACCTCCATAACTAGGTGAAAATGGTCATGCATGTATATGGCTTTAGGTAACTAATTAAACATAAGCAACTCAACAACATATAAAACATATACTGGGAAAACAGTTGGCTGCATACGGGGAAATCCTAATAAGGAAAGAATGTCCATACTGAAAGAACGGAGAATCCGTACCTTGTGTCCAGTGAACGAAGAAGACGAACGGAAGAGAGTCCTACTTCGATATCACTAACGCTACATAAATAATATACGTGTATAAGTATTCCGATTACTGTATACGTAACTGGTTTTATATCATGTCTTAGCTTGTTTTATATGTTCATGTCTTGTTTTACTGATTTTAACGTTATGTTGTGTTTATCATGTATTCTGTCTATTCTGATTAAGTATTACTTGTATTTCTTGTATTGTTATACTTGTTGTTTAATAATAAGTAACTTTCTAAAAATAGCAGGTTTCCAAAAATAGAAAGTTTCCAAAAATAGAAAGTTTCCAAAAATAGAATGTTTCTAAAAATAGAAAGTTTCCAAAAATAGAAAGTTTCCAGAAATAGAAAGTTTCTATAAATAGATTAGCTGCCTAATTAAATAAGTTTCTAAAAATAGAAAGTTTCCATAAATAGATTAGCTGCCTTAATTAAATAAGTTTCTAAAAATAGAAGGTTTCCATAAATAGAAATAAGCTGGATTATTAAGCTAATAATATAAGCTTAAGTTTTACTGATTAATATTCTAAGTCATGTGCTATATAGTATAGTTTATTAATTATTACATGTAAATTAAATAAACTATAGGTTATAAGATTTAATTAAATATAACATGAGTTAATTAAATAATAGTGTATAAAATACTTAGGTTAAAATGTGTATTAATATCTATATTAATATAACCTATGTCATGTAAATTAATTAATTATAAGGCATGTTTAATAATTAATTAATTATATAGTCTAATTAAATAATAAATAGTTAGGTTAAAATCCATGTACTATCAATAATAATAATAATAACCTAAGTCATGTCCAAATTAAATTAATTATGTACATGTTTAATTAATTTAATAAAACTTGTAATTATTTATCTTATAAAAATAATTAACTTGTAAAAATAAACCATGAATCGAACCCGTGTTTTAAACATAAACATGTCATGAACCGGTCCGTGAACCCCTTGAACCAGATCTACACCCTTAACCATGGCAAACCTCCACCGGCCTAAACCAGTGGTGCGTGTGGTTTTCTAGCCGAGACCCCCTAAACCACCAAGGTTAACCCTGACATACGTCGGGGTCCCTTGGTTACTTGCGGCCGAGCCACCAAAACCAAACCGAGACCTTGTGGTCTCGGTTGGTGGTGATCACACAACCACTGAGAGCTTGCTCTCGGTTCTACCCATAGCCGAACCAAAACACCCCCCTTAAACCATATGTTTTTAATCCCATTTGAGTAGATCTACATGTTTATTAACTTGTTTTTAATACCCCATGATTTCATGTTTTTAGATCTAATAAATAATTAAAAAGAAAAGGTTTAAGAAGATTACCGGTTCGTGGATCAAAAGGAAAAACTAACACGAACGATCTAGCAATGAATTGGATCTACCAAAATCAACCAAACACCCTTGGTGGTGTTGTGTAGGTGGCGGCAACAAGGGAGAAGGAAAGAGGAGCATGGTTTTGATTTTCTAATTATTTTGTATAATGAAAATCTCCTTCCCTTTCTTTTCTATTTAGTTAAATACAAAGGTGGGCTTGGCCCCCTTTGTTTGTTTATGCCGTGATTATGGGGGGCCCACAAGGGGAACCCGTTATTTTTCTCGTGTTCTAATATATTACGTGTTCTCGTGTCATGTTTACGTGATTTATTTATTAATCGTTCGCGTCCTAAAATATATTTATACGTAATCGTAATAAATATACATAAATAAATAATAATAGGTTCGGGATTAATTACGTTCATGATTTCATGTTCCTGATTATAATGATTGTTGATAATAATTATCGTGTCTTAATACATATTAAATACTTATCGTGTAATAACACGTACGTAATACTTGTAATTCCTATTCGTGAAACGTAAAAGTGCTAAATAAGGAAAGTTCTAGTCATATACGTACGATTATATATGTGCTGTTCATGGTAAAAGCGTGCAGGTTTTACGATTTTAGTGATATACGTTGTCACTATCTTGTTGAATACTCAACGCAATCTAAATGACCCTCATGATCTATAATGTGTCTTTATTAGCTCTTTTGAGATTTAGTTGATGAATCATTGTAATTTGTGTTGTTCGTACATGTAGTACCCATGATATGTCTTGATAAAGAAATCATTCTTTTATCTTGATGTGTATACTTATCATGTTTCTTTCTTCTGTGATGACAAGAGAAGGGGTAGGGAAGCATATTTTGTCATTAGTGGATCGCCACGTGACTAAGTTTCTTGAAATATGTTGCCAAAGCTAACAAATGCTACTGTGAACACTATTATCGAGCGAGCTATTGCTAGAGCACTTGAAGCTGATCGTGCTGCAAGGAATCAAGATGATGGAGTTAATGGTGATGAAGTTAATAGTGCTGGGAATAATGATGATGCTGCTGGTCCAGTTGGGAGTGTTGCTGCTGGTCCGCATTTTTCAAGAGAATGTACGTATTCTAGTTTCATGAGATGTGGTTCTACTCAGTTTCGTGGTACTGGTGGTGCTTTAGAATTACGTAGATGGATTGAGGAGATAGAGTACTTTTGAGATTAGTAGGTGTTCAGAAGATAATAAAGTGAAATTTACTGCTGCTACATTTCAGGATGATGCACTAAGTTGGTGGAATAGCCAAGTGGCTACTGTAGGATTGGTTGTGGCTAATGGTAGGACAAGGACCGTGACTAAAGGACTATTGACTGCTAGGTTTTGTCCCGAGGAGGAACTAGGACAGTTGGAAGACGAATTGAAGCACTTAGTGTTAAGAAACAATAATATTACTGCATGTACTAAGAGGTTTCTGAGCTGTGTTTGTTATGTCCTGATGCTTTTCTGAATGACCGCAAGAAAATGAAGCAGTACATTAAAGGATTGTCTAGTAATATCAAGGATGAGACTACTTCTTCAAGACCTAAATCTTTCGATGAAGCTGTTCAGATGGCGCATGCTTTAAAGGACGTGAAAGTGCAAGATAATAAAGATAGCATTGTTGAAAGCAATAAGAGAAAGTGGGAATCTGCTCAGTCAAACCAGAATCAAGGTCAAATCGTAGGGACTACCGTAATAACAAAAACCAAAGACAGAACCGAAACCAGTATTTAAACTATGGAAGGAATGAGGGAATTCGTGTGGCCACTGTGTTTGGAGGTAATAAGATAAATCTCAAGTGTGTTTGCTGTACTTTATACCATGTGGGTAATTGTCCACATTTGTGACTAGAGTTAGGACAACCTGGTCATAAAGCTGCTAGGTGTAGGATAAGAGGAGTAGTTACTAAAATTAGTACCCCTGGAGTTGTGATATGTTTTCGCTGTGGTGAGAAAGGACACAAGCAATGGAATTGTCCAAGGAAAGGGAATTGACAAGATGGGAATGATGCCGCTTTAGTTTATGTTTTGGGAGATGTTGACAAACCTTAAGGTCCGAACGTTGTAATGGTACGTTCTTACTTGACATTCTTTATGTTAGTGTGTTGTTTGATTTTAGATCAGATAGAAGCTTTAGAAATGTAAATATTCAGTCACTTTATCAAGGGAGAACTAGTAAGATTGACAACTAACTATGATGTGGAGTTAACCGATGGAAAGGTTGCTAGTATTATTTCTATACTAAGAGAGTGTTCTTTGAATTTAGGGAGTAGGTGTTTAATATCGATTTGATGCTCATAAAGTTGGGATTTTTAGATGTAGATTATTTATATATATTGGTTAGTTGTGTGTGGTGCTGATGTTTGAGATTGAACCAATCCCTACTATAAATTGATAACTACTGGTTTAGATTTTGTTGAGAAGCTGAGTGTTGACTGTGAAAGGTGATGGATGAACTTTTCGTTTGAGAAGTGTGTCTTGTTTGGGGATGAGGAAGTATGTGGAAGAGAGATGTGGTGTATTTCTAGCTCAAGTAACTAGTGCCGGTGTAGTTAAGAAGAAGTTGGGAGATGTGTTAATGATTCGAGAGTATTCTGAAGTTTTTCTTGAAGTTTTGCCGAGTTAATGCCGTCTCGTGAAGAATTGTTCGTGTCGATTGAGTGTTGCAAGCGATAGGTGTAGTGCTCCTGCATTTCATTGTGTTGTGCTTCTGCGTTTCGTTGAGTAGTATTTGTACACCTTATCATTTGGCACCGTTAGAGTAGAAGGAGTTATCCGATCAATTGCGAGAATTGATGGATAAGGGATGTATTAGACTTAGTTTCGTCACCATAGTGATCGCCTGTGTTATTTGTCAAGAAGGATAGTTTGCTTCAGATGTGTATCGACTATCGTGAGCTTAGCAAATTAACTGCCAAGAATCGTTATCCACTGCCGAGGATTGACATTATTTGACCAATTGTAAGGATCCAGTGTGTACTCAAAGATCGCTTTGAGGTCTGGTTATCATCAACTGAGAGTTTGGGAGGAAGATATTCCTATAACTGCTTTTCGTACTTGATATGGGTACTTTAAGTTTCAAGTAATGTCTTTTTGGAATTGAGGAATGCGTCTGCCGTATTCACGGACTTGGTGAATCATGTGTGAAAGTCGTATTTGGATGAGTTAGTCATTGTTTCTATTGACGATATTCTCTGTTATTCCAAGAGGATGGGAGGAGCATAAGAAGCAATTGAGGATAATTTTGGAATGGTTGGAGAAAGAGAAGTTGTATGTAAAGTTCTCTATGTGTGAATCTTGGTTGAAATCATTACATTTTCTAGGGCATGTGATTGACAACAAAGGTATTCGTAAAAATATTGCCAAGATTGAAACAAATAAGGATTGGTCGGTACCAACGACGCCGACAAAAAACTGTTAATTCCTTGGTCTAAGCTTAGTATTATCGGAGGTTTATCAAAAGGTTATCAGTGGTTGTTATATCATTGACTAAGCTAACTAAGAAGAATTAGATGTGTGATTCCCACTTATGCATCTAAATTTGTGTTTCGAGATATGATCCTTATCAGATGAGGAAGCTATATTCTGAACACTGAAGGATAGGTTGTGTTCTGCATCGATGTTGTCATTGTTGGAAGGATCTGAAAATTTTATAGTCTGTTGTGATGCGTTTCATAAGGGTTATGGAGTTGTGGTGTTTGCTTTGATATTGTAGAGATATTATTTATAGGGAATCAAGTGTGTAGTAATCAAGGATCATAAGAGTTGTCTCATATTCAATTTCTTGGGAAGACAAAGGAGATGAGTAGAGGATCACCAGTTATAAATTTTGAGTACTTGAGTATGTTGGTAATTATGACTGTGAGTGATTATGACTATGAGATTCGCTACCATTCGGGAAAGGCGATGTAGTAGCTGATGCACTTATTAGGAAGATAAAGGGAAAAAGCCTCTAAGGTTTAAGCATTGGTAATAACAAGAAGTGTGGATTAGGCAGAAAGAATATTGAAAGCTTAAAGCTAATGGTGTTGATGGAGAAGAATGTCAAGGAAAAGTGATTTCAACATTTTGTCAAACTTATGGAAAGGATTTTGTAGTAAGATCGATTGAGATGAAGTATTTTGGAGAATTGGATTTGATTGCCATTATGTCCATCTAGAAAGGTATGTTAGGAGTGCGAGATCTTGTGATAAAGGAATCTCATAATTCAAGTAATCGATACGTTCTGGTTTGGGTAAAGGTTAAAGTTTAGTTGAGTAATGCGTGTTATACAGAGACTAATGGACAAGTGAAAGGACGATTCGAATATTGGACGATATACTTGTGCGTGTGTGATTGACATAGGAGTTATTGGAATTCTTATACGACAATGGTTATCATGCTAGTAATGAGGCTGTACTGTTTAAAGGTCCATAAAGAATGTGACAACCCAAAAAAAACCAAGGTCATTATTTAATCCTATTTTACATATATTTTTGAAATTTTTGAGAATTTTTATCGTGGAATTATTTGACGGTTTAAGTTGAAACCAATAAACGAGGCTAAATTTCTATGTTTGACGACTTAAGAAGAATCGATAGTGAACGCGATACCGCCGGATGCCCAAAATTTATATTTTATTATCGATTGATCGATATTCGAATTTTCGAGATTTTTATTTTTATTTATGTGTTAAGTCGATTCGGAACCATTTTTATTTTTTTGGTGTGAGTATAGGCATATAAATATGTTTTAGGAAACCGGGACAAATCCCGACTCCCGCAAAAATTCAAAACCGACTAGTAAGTCGATTTCCGCTCTTAAAATGTGTCGTTTAATTTTAAGGCCAAAAGATAGCCAAAATTGCACTTAGGTCCCTTCCATTTTTACAAAAACAAACACAAACACACACACCCTCATTTTTCACTTTCAAAATTTTTCTTCTTCTCCCCTCTCTCTCTTGAAACCGACAGCCACCACCACCATAGCACCACCACCACCAAATTTTATTCGGTTTTTGACAAAAGTAAGCTAAGACCACCTCCTATTTCATCTTTGTAAGTCTTTTTATCCATTAAAATCCAACATGCATCAACTTGATTTTTCCAAAAATTAAATTTTATGACCAAATGGGTTTTTAATTATCTTTCTTGAATGCATGTTTGAATTGGGTGTTTATAAACATGGGGTATTGAATTATTAAGCTTGGAAATCAATATTTTTTTGTTCTGGTTCTTTAAAACCCACGGCCCAAAGGGGTGTTTGTTTTTTCTTTGATGTTGATTTATTTTGAGTATGGATATGTGTTTGTCATCATGTTTTTGATGTTTTTAATTAAGTAAATTACATTGCATGTGTAGTTTATGAAATGGGTTTTTCTGAATGATTGTTCATATAAGTGATATAGGATGTTTAGGATGTTTTATATTTAGATTATTTAAAGTGTCATTTTTTAATCAGAATGTTAAGGCTAGTTTTAGTGGTCTTAAGTCTAAGTCCAGGTCTTAAGGATTAGATGTAGTTGTAGAGCTTCTTTTTATCTTCGCTTCGATATAAGATAGAGCTTTTAACTCCAAACGAGTCAAAAGTTATGTTAGTTTGAAGTTTTCGTGTACCGGGAGATGAAAGTCGACATAATCCGAAATTGTGTTCGATTTTAGGTCAAATCTCAGGGGCTATGACTATAGTTTTAAAAATGGTTGAGAGTTTTTCTTTAGCTCTAAACCTGGAGTTTCGAGTCTACTTTTAGAATTAGGAGTCAAATTTACAATTAGTATAATTTAAATGAGTCGAAAAGGTCTTACAACGTGAAGGTACAAAACTGTCCGAAAATTTGAGTTTAGTAATATGACGAGCAGTGGGTCTTAGAAGTGAGAACTTTTTATGAAATTTAACATGGACTTTCTGCAGGTTATTAATGAATTTTACAAAGTTTCTCAAAATTTATGGTGATGTCTAAGTATAGGAAAACAGCCCGCACATTTGGTATGTACCGGCAGAATTATAAAATGAGTAATACTTCTAGTAAAATAGAAAAATGGTACGAGTCTAGTAATTATCACTTGTTCGGATTTTGGCGTGAGTTTTTAGAAGTCACAATTGACTTTATTTAATTTTATTCAGTACTTAATACTATATAAATGAGTTGACTCATTACGCGTTTATTCGCTAGGTGTTGTGATCGAATTTCTCGGGCATCCTCATCGTTGGTGATCGTCTTCCAATACTTCGACTAATACTTCTACATAAGGTGAGTCTATAGCCTCTCTCTTTACTTATTTCAAAAGTTTTTACCCGCGAGGGGGATACATGCTATTTAAACGAAAATGATTATAAGTCATGAATGATTGTTGGACCCGAATGTTGCCTTGATTTATGTTGAGTACCTAGTTGCAAAAGTCCCTAATTTTATGAACCGTCAATTATTTGTCTAGTTCTTGTGTGAATTGGAAATAGCCGCTTATATAATTTGTGGTAATACGGGGTTGACGACCCAATTTTATATGAGAGTTGTACGTTGAGTGCCCTCTGCGTACGGATATTTTGTATGAGAAATAAGGTATAATTGCAACTGATGCCTTTAGAAGGGGCACTGGTTTCAATGTGATCATGCCGGTCTACGGACGCGGGTGATTAAGTTAACGGATCGGTTTCACGAGCTTAAAAACAATTATTAGCTATTGCTAAAGATAATAACCTTGAATAATAGATTGTTTGATCGACAACTCTATGAATGATCGTGAATGATTTTTATACACTTATGTTCAAATGTGATTGTAAAACCTATAGATTTCGCTCAACATTATTTATTGACCCTTTTAAGCATGTGTTTCAGGTAATCGAGGCTAGGATGTGGCGGAGCATGCAAGGGAATGTTGTTGTGGCTTTTGTGGTCTATGTGGTTTCCTCCCTTTTTATTCAAACAATTAAGTCTTATTTTGTTTAAAGTGTATGAACATGGTAATTTGTTGAGATTCAGTGGGGACCTAAACGCAACTCTGTTGTAACTTTTTGGGTTGGAAAACTACTTAGACTTTGTTGTTGTACATTTTTATTAATGTAAAATTTTCAACGTCTCTTTTGAGTCGTTCGATATAACTAGTGTATGATGATAACTGCTTAGCACCCAAATATTGTATTTCCGCCGTGCATATGATTTGGGGGTGTTAGAGATTGGTAATCAGAGCCACAAGTTGTAGAGAACTAGGTCAATTTTTGAAAATGTCCTAAACTATAACTTTGGTGTCTCAAATGTTTTCAAAAGCACACAACTATTCCGCATGGCTCCGGTAAGATTACTTTTAGCATTGCTTTATTTATTTTTAGATGTATCCCCTATAATTGAAATGAATTCCCTAGTATTTATTGAGTAAGTACTATGGTATTGTATTGAGATTTTGTTGGAAGTATGTTGAATACTTGTCATCGTAAATTTTTGGCATTGCATTTGCATGGCTATCATATTGTTGCATCATATAAGCATACGTACTAGATTTTGCATGTTCATGCACATGCATGTATATAATTTTGAATATTGGCCTTTTATACCCTCGAACTTTCTGTGATTGCAGAAATGTCGGAAATCCTACCTAACAGTAATGGAGATGAGCATGTTAATGAACCGAACCCGCATAACAACAATAATGGGTGGATAGAATAAGAAGAAGAGAGTGTTGGTATTAATGTTGTGGATCAAGCTGACTCGGATGATGTGCAAGAGGGTCGACGAATGGCTTGTATTCCTAGGCCTGCCCGTATTTCTCATTTGGCTGGTATGATCAGGAATCTGAGTGCTAGTTCTCTCCATGAGGACATAGAGTGTTTTGCCTTGGACCAAGGTCGTATGAAGATACTACCTATTTCTTGAAGAATTTGGATGGGTTAACGTATGAACGCTATGTTGTGGAAACTCGAGTGATCTAGAGGTTTGATGAAAATGAAAGAGCTTTTCAGAAACTGTTGACACGGACTGCAAGAGTTGAGTATGACAGGAGGATGGTTGGAAGTGAGATGGATAGTTTGAGGTCTATGATCAGGAATTTGAGTGCTAGACTTGAGCAAAATAGAGAGGATCAAGCTAAGTTACAAAGGATGCGAAATTGGGAGCATTGTGTGAGGCCATCTCTCCCGCAAGAATGGTGGTTTATTAATGATTCGAGTATGATACCAATGACTTTATGGTTCAACCGCCCACCAGAGGTGAGTGTATTACTTGTGGGAACCAAGCAGCACCAGAGATTGGATCAACCTCGAGGAGGAAGAGAGTGGTGGAGTGTGACCCTAATGACAAAGGCAAGAGAATAGTGAGCAATGAAGAATATAGTGATGAGGAGGAACCCGAAGAAGATCCTGAAGAAGACGGTGATGCTGATGAGCCGCAACCCAAGAAATAATGTGGATCGCCTCGCGATTAGTTCTGGTTTTTAGTATTTCATTTTCTATTTCCTCGTTGTAATCGAACTTATTAGACTTGTCTACCATGGATTTACGATGAACCTTAATATCCTTTTGGTTTAATCAGTGATAGATTGTAGTGACATGACTTGTCACAATTTTGTTGATATCAATGCAATCGATGTTTACCCTTCATGATGTATGTTATGTCTTTATTAGCTCTTTTGTGATATGGTTGATGAATACTTATAGTTTTTGATGTACATGTTATACTTATATTATGTCCTGAAAAAGAAATCCTTCTTGATCTTGATGTGTATACTTATCATGTTCTTTTTCCCTGTGATTGCAGAGAAGGAGTGAAGAGGCATTTTTGGTCATTTGTGAATCATTACTTGACTAGTCCTTCAATATGCCTCCAAAGTTGACTACTACTACCGTTAACAACATGATTAAGCAGGCGATCGCTACAGCTCTTGTAGAGGATCGTGCTAACAGAGTGCAAAATGCTGGAAATAATGTTGGAAACAATGCTAGACCACAAGTTCCAAGGGAGTGTACTTATGCTAGTTTTGTGAAGTGTGGACCTACACAGTTTCAAGGAACTAGGAGGGGCATTGGAACTATGTCGATGGATTGAGAAGATTGAAAGTGTGTTTGAAATCAGTGGTTGTGCGGAAGCTAACAAGGTGAAATTTGCAACTGCTACCCTCCAAGATGATGCTTTGAGTTGGTGGAAGAGCAAAGTGGTGACTGTTCGGCTAGTAGTGGCCAATGGGAGAACTTGGGCTGCCACTAAGGCATTGTTGACTAAAAGGTTTTGTCCCGAGGAAGAACTGGGTCAACTGGAAGACGAGTTGAGACACTTGATGTTGAAAAACAATGACATTGCCGGTGATACCCGCATATTTAATGAGCTATGTTTGCTATGTCCCGATGCTTTTGCGGATGACCGCAAGAAGACGAGACATTATATCAAGGGGTTGTCGAGTAATATCAAGGGTGAGACGACTTCGTCAAGGCCTACCTCCTTTGATGAAGCAGTCCAAATGGCTCACGCTTTTATGGATGTGAAGATCCAAGATAAGAAGATTAGTATGGCTGAAGGAAACAAGAGGAAGTGGGAGACTGCCCAGTCTAGTCAGTCTCAAGATCAGAATCGTGGAGGTTATCGTGGCAACAATCAAGGACCGAATCGTAATCAACAGTTTAATCAGAGAAGGAATGATGGGGTTAGAGCTGCTACTGTGCCAAGAGGAAACAAGATTAACCCTAAGTGTGGTCGGTGCAATTTGTATCATGTAGGTAAGTGTCCACCTGCATGTGGCAAATGTGGAAAAGCTGGACATAAGACTATGGAGTGCAAATCTAGAGGTGTGGATACGGGTGCTAACACTACCAGAGTGATGGTTTGCTTTGGTTGTGGTGAAAGAGGACACAAGCAAGGAAATTGTCCTAAGGTTGGGAATAATCAAGGTGGAAATGATGCTGCTCCAGTGGATGCTGTAAGGAACGTGGACAAGCCTCAAGGTCCGAACGTGGTGAACGATGCGTTCTTACTTGACGCTCGTTAGGCTAGTGTACTGTTTGATTCTAGTTCAGATAGGAGTTTTGTAGATATACAATTCAGTCGCCTTATAAATAAATAACCAATAGAGTTAGCAACTAGTTATAATGTGGAATTAGTGGATGGGAAAACTGCTAGCACTAATTCGATACTAAAAGGGTGTTCCTTGAAGTTGGGTAATTACGTGTATGAGATCGATTTGATGCCTATAGAGCTAGGATCTTTTGATGTAGTGATTGGTATGGATTGATTGATTGCGCATAGTGTGGTGATTGTTTGTGAAGAAAGGTAAGTCCAAATTCCGTTGAGGAATAGGTTATTAACTGTGAAAGGTGATGAATGTACTTCTCGTTTGAAAGTGATATCTTGCTTGAAAATGATGAGTTATATGGAGGATGGTTGTGATGTATTTCTGGCTCAGATCGCAAGTGATGGTGTGGTTGAGAAGAAATTAGAAGACGTGCCAGTAATTAGAGATTATCCTAAAGTTTTTCCTGAAGAGTTGCCGAGACTGCCGCCACCTAGAGAAGTTGAATTTCGGATTGATTTGGTGCCGGGAGCTGCGGCAGTGGCTCGCGCGCCTTATCGATTAGCACCGTCAAAATTAAAGGAGTTATCTGATCAGTTGAAAGAATTGATGGATAAGGGATTTATTAGACCAAGTTCATCGCCGTGGGGAGCGCCTGTTTTGTTTGTAAAGAAGAAAGATGGATCATTTCGAATGTGTATTGACTACCGTGAGCTTAACAAATTGACGATTAAGAATCGATACCCGTTGCCGAGGATAGATGATTTATTTGATCAGTTGTAAGGATCTAGTGTGTACTCGAAGATCGACTTGAGATCGGGTTATCACCAACTAAGAGTTAGAGAGGAAGATGTTCCTATAACGGCTTTCTTTACTCTTATGGACATTTTGAATTCCAAGTGATGCCTTTTGATTTAACGAATGCGCCAGCCGTGTTCATGGATCTTATGAATCGCCTGTGTAAGCAGTATTTGGATAAGTTTTTCATAGTGTTCATTGATGATGTTATTATCTACTCCAAAAGCAAGAAGGATCATGAGAAGCACTTGAGGACGATTTTGGATTTGTTGAAGAAAGAGAAGCTTCATGCCAAGTTTTCGACGTGTAAATTTTGGTAGGAATCTGTGCAGTTTCTTGGGCATGTGATTGACAACAAAGGTGTTCGTGTAGATCCTGCCAAGATTGAAGCTATCAAGGATTGGTCGGTACCAACAACACCGACTGAAGTTCGTCAATTTCTAGGTTTAGCGGGATATTATCGAAGGTTTATCGAAGGATTTTCGTTGATCGCTAAGTCTTTGACTAAGTTGACTGAGAAGAATAGGGAGTTTGTGTGGGGACAAGATGAAGATACCGTTTTCCAAACTCTTAAAGAAAAGCTGTGTTCTGCACCGATTTTGTCGTTACCTGAAGGATCTAAAGATTTTATGGTCTATTGTGATGCGTCTCACAAGGGCTATGGAGCGGTATTGGTGCAGCGCGAGAAGGTGATCGCTTATTGTTAACTTGGATTCACTATGAACACGGGTTTGATCCGGAGGTCAGGGAGGGTGATAGAAGTGTTTAGCCATGGTTAGTGAGAGAAAGAGATGCTCTAATAAATGTGTGTTTATTAGAGAGAGAAAGAAATGAAAGAAAAGAACAACCTCACCCCTCCATGGAAGTATGGAGGGGTATATATAGCACGGGATTTGGACTATTACATATGACAATATTAGTCCCTGCATGTCCCGGCTATTAAACTAATGTAATTCCGTTAGTCACACACATTTTAAGGCTAAGAATCTTCTCCCAATGTGGAGACATACGGAATTACTTACAATGTTCCTAACAAATGCAAATACAACAAAAAAATGACAGTATTGAGTTTGCTTCCAATGCTGAGGATGACACTGTTGTCTTCAAGTCTTCTAGAAAAACTTATACCTCAGTTTGAATCCTCTTTGTCTTTGCTTGTTGAGGAACCATTGTATCATGTATGAACTGGATTAACTTCCCCCCAATTCATACCACATGTCTTGAAAAGCTTTCTTCATAGACTTCTTTTTGACGAAGCTTCTGAATCAGCTTCCCCCCAAACCAATATCCAGTCTTGAGCAGAACCTATAGTTTGAGCAATCTTTTATCTTTGACATTTAAAGTGCACAGCGGAATTTTGTAGAAGAAGAAGCAAACCGCACCAAGTAACTGCTATCTTGACATTTTTGGTATACATGATTATGTGTTTGGGGGAACATGTAAGAAATCAGCAACAAATCTTCTCACGCTTGTAGAATGCTTCCCCCTGGAAGTTGAACTAAGTACTCAAAAGTACACGTTCTTCCCCCATGATGGTGACGAACTCTCGGAAGCATCATCTGACGTGTATGGTCAAAATCGCGAGATGTTCTTGTCAAAAGTATGATGGTGACGAACACTCGGTAGCGTTTTTGTCAAACGTATGGTGGTTAAGAACACTCGCTAGCATTCTTGTCAAAAGTATGGTGGTTAAGAACACTCGGTAGCATTCTTGTTAAAAGTATGGTAGTTAATAACACTCCGAAGCATCATTTGACGAGTACAATCAGAATCGCGAGATGTTCGTGTCTGAAGCAGAAATCTTTGTTGACGTTTTGTAGCTCAAGTTGCTCGTGAGAATTATTTGCTGATCACATCTCTACTCATTTACTCTCTGGCTAATTTACCGACCTCGTATTCTTTCGGCTATCTGTAGTGACCACTGGTGAAGTAAACCTGATATTCCAAACTTGAAACTGAAGTACAATCCCCCAAATTTGTTACTTACGCTTAGCACTTTTGTTGATTGACGAACGGTGCAGAGAGGCGTCTCTTAGAACCTTATACATAAAGAGAGAGGTATAAGATGTAGAACACCTCTTGAAGTATCCACAACTCCCGGTGAGTGTGACACTAAGCACTACAACGTAACTCCTTAAGTGATAGTTGTCCATGTCGTCGACCATCCACCCCTTGATAGTGGAAACTAGATAAATCAAGTCTCAATCATAAATGCTGAAGCGAATCATCAATCGATAGAAGGGGTGAAAGAGGCTCGATGATGAATTGAGTGGACGCCTTCGTGATATTACACTTCAACTTCAAATGATAAATACCAAATCCACTTCGTAATTACTTGACATTACTTTGCCCGAATAGTAGCCATTTTGACAATTTTAGTGAATCTTAAAGGATCGTTTTGGTGTTTGTTTGTTTTTATCGTGTTTGTTGTGTTTGTTTGATTGTTGTTTGAGTGCCGTTAACTATAGACCAACATTGACTAAAGGAGATGAGAAACCGTCAACGTCGTCAAGCTAACATTACTTTGAAGCCCAAATCAGTTATATTCACAACTGATGCGCGGATCGACCTCCACGGTGAGGTCGCCGAAAATATTTTTCGAGAAATAAGGTTTCAAAACGAGCATTTTCTTTAGTTGGAATGAACCCATAATCACCATATCCCCATAATCCGCACATCCATCATATACCCGGTGATGTATTAGTTTTGTACCCCTTTAGGAAAAGGATGCACAAAGTAGGAAAACCGTGTGTAAATGACCCTAAGTGAAGTGAGTTCGTTCTTGAGGAGGCACGTGTGTTGTGTAATGAAATGATTTTGATTGATGATTTTATTAACAAGAAAAGAGAAAAGAAAATGACGAAGACGTAAAAATAAAAAAAATTAACAAAAACCACTACTAGAAAGTTAAGACGTAGAACCTTAAAAACTACCAAAATTAAAATTTTAACCCAAAAATTCCTAAAAATTACTAAAAATCCACAATAAAATTATAAGAGTTTACAAAAAATCAAAACTTGCTAAAACCTTTTAATTAATTAGTTAATGACTTTTTAATGCTAATTAAAGCCCTAAAAATCACAATTAATTATTAAAAAGCCCCAAACAAGGTTTTCAAGTTTGTAAACCTCAAAAATGACCTAATTAAGCTAAAAACTACTTTTAAAAATTTTAAAACCAAATTAAACTATTTTTAATTACGTAAAGACTATTAAAATCTATTAAATCTTAAATTAATTCTAGAAAATAAATGAAAAGCCTAAAAACTATTTGGAAAGAGACAAAGTTCCTAATTTAATGTCTATAATCTAGGAAAAATGAAAAAAGTAGAAAAAACAAACTTTGAATTTTTGGTAATAAAATAATATTAAAATATTCTAAAAAATAAAAAGTTTAAAAATAAATTCTAAAAATTACCAAAAATCCTAAATAATGTAACTAAGAGAAAATTGTAAATAAAAGTTCCGAAAACCTTTTTATTAATTTTATATTAAATTTTAAAGTTGTCTAAAAACCCTAAAATCAAATAAAATTAAAAATTTGGCTTTTTGAAAACTTTTTGGAATGTAAACCTCAAATTACTTAATAAAAAACTAAAAACTATTTTTTTGGATTTTTTAAATGCTTTTTACTATTTTTAATCTACTTTCTAAAAATTAAACTAAAAATAATCCTAATAAATAAATAAATAAAGGGAAAAATATACTTTTTGGACAGAAAAGTCCCTAAACCTAATAAGAACCTAGGAAAAATGTAAACTAGCAAATAAGCTTATTAAATAAGCTGAAACAACCAAAATAAGCTACGGCTTATATTAGATGAGCCAAGACAAGAACACCTTAAATATTAAACTATGCAAACACTTACCAATCAAAGACCCTAGGGCAACGGTAAGGAGTATGTGTTGTGAGAGGAGTGGCGCAGGTTCGAGTCCTGGCCACGTCCTTTTTGGCAAATTTTTTTTTTCTTTTTAAACTTTTAAAAACCAAACTCAGTAACCTTTTAAGCACAAAATCACAAACACAATTCCAATATTGTCAAGATTAATGCAAAATTCAAAGCAAAACGTGCTCAGTTGAGCTTATGAAGAACACAAGGAAGATCAGTTGTCTTCACTTGTGAAATAAGTAATCAAGAGGACTTGATTAGCTGATTTGTGGTGTTTTGATTGGACAAGAAGGCACCCCTACACTCAGTTGAGTGTAGGGAGTCAAGTGAATGCAAAGAAACACAAGCACAAAGCAAAGAATAAGCACAAATCACCCAAAAAAGTTTCTGATTAAGCACAATGAAGGTCTGATAAGATTTGCTGGTTCAATTGACACTCAAAATGGATTTCAAATGCTCAGATTTTGCATACAAGTTCACCAAACAGCTTAAATTCAATATTCAATACTGCTACAGCCTAAATTCTAGCAGATTAACAACCTTGATGCATAACTTTCACCAACACAAGCAGAAAAATGGCACTTGCTGATTTTTATCACTTTTCCAAAATTTGGGCATCCAAACCTGTCCTAACCCTATTCAAACTGCAAACCAAATGCACCTATATTCTAATGACACCCTAGGGAGTGGTTCTAGACAGGTTTTAACACAAAATTTAATCACAAATTTTTGCTAATCCCTTATCCCAAACACCCCTTAAACTGACTGAAATCAAAATTTTCAAACAAAATCTGTTTAAATCCCAACCAAATTGTCAACAAAGCTTCTAACATGAATCAATCACCTAACATGAGCAATATCTAACAGCTTTTAATAACTCCTAACACCTTTTAAGCAGATTCACATAAACACCATATGAAAACATAAAACTGAAAATAAAATTGGGAGGAGAGTGCTACCTTAAGGGTCCTACATCCAGGACCCTTTGTGGTTGAAAAACCACCTCCAATAGACCCGGGTCTATGCTGGACCTTTAACAGCAACAAGCTCAAAAACCTGCTAAGATCAAATGAAAACAAGCAACTATACTAACTTTCTGATTTTCTGAAAACTTACAACCCTTTTCAAAAACCTTGAAACCAATCAACACGTTTCAAAAACAGCTTCAAACTCACAAATCCAAACCTTCCTTATCCACTTTCACTTCAAAGGAGTTTTGGGTTTCTGAAATTTGAACTAACTTGAAACCTTTTGAAAATTCAACACACAAGTGTTACACAATTAAAATGGAACTCAGATTAATTACTCACAAACATATATCAATTTTAAAACTCATAAAAGGAATTACACTTGTTTCACCACAAATACCAAACTTTATAAATATTTAAAAAGATTACAATTTTGAGTAAAATATGGAACAAAGAAAAGGGGTCACAGGTCGACTCCCTTTTATACTAAGCTATAGAATAATCTAGATATCTAAAACCCTAGTTGCTGAATTGCCAATAAAGCCCTTGGTCTTCATCTTGAAAAATAGTCAAAATTCGTCCATGTGAAGGAGAGTGATGTGCCAGCTGTGGAAAGTGATCTTAGACGTTAAACAAGCCTTGGGGACAAAGGAGTTGATCTTGGACGCTAAACTTGTCTCCTCTTGGGTTTTGGGGGAAAAAGACGTGTGCAGGGGAGGGGTCCACAAGACACATGGGTGTGTCTTGTGCATGGTTTTGGTGTGGGATGGGGTGAGGGTGAACTAAATTAAGGATCTGGAGTGATTTAGCAAATACCCCTTTGTTTTGAGTGTGATTGAGTCTGGAAGTAATTAGGGTTTATGGTAATTAGAAAAGGGATTAGATCCATTTTGGGTTAAAAAAGATTTTAAATTTGTGTTAGTGGTGGGAAAAGGTGTTGACTGGTCTTTGACTGGGGTTTATTTAATAAACCGGGTTTGTTTTGGGTGGGTATTGGGTATGGACGGGTAGGGTATGGGTAATGGGTGGGTTTGCTGAGGTGGCATGTTCTGAGTAGGTGAGTAGGTTTGGTTGTTTGGCAAATATGGCCCCCAATCTTTCCTTTTTACTTCACTTTGTAATAAATGGCAAAACTTCATTTCCCTTTGTAATTTGACTTTGGCAGGTTGTCACTTTTGGCACAAAAACTTCCAAAACTTTTAACAAGGGCCTTTAATGCATATTCTTCATTTTCCAAGGGCTGATCTTGTATAGTATTCAAACTTTAGGGGCCATTCTTGTACAGTTGACATTTGGAGGGTCATTTGTGACAAGTTCTTCAAAGATGAGGGACTAAAGTTGCCAATCTTCAATTCTTCAAGGGCATTTTTGTAAAATTCCAAACTTGGGGCCGGTTCATTGTGCGGCTTCGTTTCCCGTGTTCGTTTTTGAATGATTCTTGTGATCTTTTGCCAATTCCTCAATATCCGTACCTAAAAATACACAAGTAACAAACACGAGCATATAATTGGTATAATCAATGATATTTTATGCATTTTAAGCCCGTTTTGGACGATGAGACCATGTATAAAATCCGTCTCATCACTCCCCCATACTAAACCATTGCCGTGCCCTCACGCAATGCTAGAATAAAGTATCAAAGCATCTCCAAAATTCATTTTATTCACTTTATTGAAATGATAAACTAGCTACACTACTATGATTACTACTACTTGTGTTTTAGACATAATGTATGATTTTCATCGCAAAATGGGACGTTTGGGTTCATAGAATAAGAACACGTGAATGCTTCGTTAGAAATAATTTCGTCGTCCTCGATTTTCACCTTAATTCCATGCCAAGCGTGCAACGAGATCATTGTCATTATAAGTTAGTAATGCTAACACTACTCATATTCCCTAATCACGTACTTATCCTCCCATTATTCCTAAGTTGTATCTCTTATATTTTATTTTGTCTTAATGATCACGAGGATACATAGTTTGACTTATGCGATAATAGAGATTTAGGTCTAAAAATAGATAACTAACGGTGTAACTAAGACCATCAAATCAATAACCCCTCCTAATAGACAACGATGTCAAAAAATTAAGTTGACAAGAAGAATCGATAAACACGGTTTTATAACGGTTTTGAACATGAGACTTATTACAAAGACTTTTATATGCCCCCTAACAGAAGGGCCTTATTATCTTTGGTTTACCTCCATCTTTTATTCAACTTCGCCATGAAGCTTTTATTATGACTTCGGTCTTGCCTTGCCTTTTATTATCCGCCATCATCGGTGGTTTTATTAGCCAAAGACGTATATCCTCACGCAAAGGCGAATTTTGGATCTTTAAAGCTTCGAAGATTAAGGCTTGATTCACTTTCAATTTTGCATAGATTTTAGGCCTTGTGGGGCTTCAAATTGTTTGCTAGATTTAGGTGAGCACTTGAAATCTTATTATTGGGTGAAGCTTTTGATTATTCGGGTGCCAATACTTCAAAACCGTGACGCTGGCGATACCTTAATGTCTTCCCAATTTAATTACACGGAAGCTACTAGAAAAGACTAGAAACCCAACAATCCTAACTAAACCGCTAAGTCAATATTTATTAAGCAAGAAATATTTACAAGCGAAGGGAGAATAAGCAAACAACGAGAACACATGAGTTTTTGAAAGAATACGAGTACTCTACGTTTAGCATAGTAACTTATAATTAACTCTATCATTTCTCGTCCTCATTTAAGAGACTTAGCCTAATGTGAAGTTAAGGAATCAAAGCTAAGTGCTCAACACGCACGGTCGAGTCAAAAATTACTCTTATTCTCGCCATCGGAAAACCTACATTCGTGTCTTCAAACACTTATAAAACATGAGAAAAATTTTAAAATTTGGCCATTTTTAGCCTTATTTTGCAACAAAAACGATAAACAAAACGATAAACTTTGGAAAGCGTGAAGGTTTGGCAAGGAAAGTATCTATTCACCCCCCCCCCCATACTAAAGTTAAACATTGTCCTCAATGTTTTGAGTCTAGGGGTGCAAACACCCCCATACTAGAGACGTAGTCGAATGCCTAATCTAGCATGGAAAGGGTGTAACCATTAAATTAATAGCCGTTTATGAAGTGTGCTAAAAACCTAAGGTTAGAACATCAAAGGATATATCATTTGGATATTGAGAAATGTCTCCAAAGCAAACGATCGAGTGCTCCCATAAAACGAACACGAGAGGCTGCAATCGTGAAGATCATGATCTAAAAACCACAATTCACAAACAACCACGGAACAAAGGTTGGAAGGGCACAAATCCCCTCACATTAAACTATATTAGAAAGCAATAATATGTACATGGATAAGCATGGGTCTCCCCCACGAGGCACCTTGTTTTTGATAACCGAGTCAAAAGCTCGACTCGAATCCCCATAAATGTGATCATTTAGGGATAATCATGGTGTGGTCAATTTTTGGTGGGGCTTACATGATAAACAAGGCCCAAAAACAACCGGTATTAAGGACTAAGTCCTTTGATTGTGCAAAATACCGGGATCGAAGATGGCGTTCTCATTTTCATTGGAAAAATAAATCAACGCCACTTCGTCGTGTGCCAACAAAAACTCAACGAGTTTCAAGAAAATATGAGAGAAGAAATAGAAGGGTGGGACAATGGGTAAGTCTCTAAAAACATGAGCTACTCGAGGTAGACTCGCACCAATCAAATGAAAAGATTTTCCATTTATTGCATCGGTGGAAGACTGAGATTTCCTTATATAAGCAATTCCAGGATCAAATATCTCGTCCTCGGTGGAGAAAGGGAAGGGAACATAAGAGGATTCCCCCACACTAAGTCCACACAAAGCATCGTCAAAAGGAGAAGACGAGCTCGTAGTACTCAATAAACGCGGTGATGACGGAGTTAGAGTTGTATAAAAATCTTTTAAATTCAATTCAAAATCTTTTCCTTTTTCATCTTTTAAACTCTCCTTGTGAAAACCCGATTTGATTATGTCAAAAATATTTGGTGTATCTAAAGCAATGTTAGTCACACTAAAAATTCTCACATTTTGAAATCTTTTTGGTTTAGGTGGTGGTAAGTTTTCAAATCTTTTGTCAACAAAGAAAACCTCCCCATCGGGATCAACGTATTCATCATCCGAAGAATCACTCGAGATTGGAATCGTAGGCTTAACACTATTAACCTCCACCGGCGGAGGGGACGGAACTTCATTTTTCTCAACAACTCCTAAAACTCTATTTGAAATCTTTTTGCAAATGTTTTTGATGGGATTGACATTGTACAAAGATGTGATAGAATACACATGAGAAAGAGTGGAGTTTTGGGTTGCATTAATGACGAGTTCTTCCTCATTAAAACGAAGAGTGATTTTTCTTGCATGCACATCGATAAGTGCTCTCGAGGTATCCAAAAAAGATCAACCTAAAATTAACGGAACTTTAGGATCGATGGGAATATCAACAACAATAAAGTCTACGGGATAGTAGAACTTTCCAACTTTCACAAACACGTCCTCGGCAACTCCACAAGCTAGAATCGTAGAATGATCGGCCATTTCGATTGACATTCTTGAAGGAGTGAGATTTGGAAGATTGAGCGATTTAAAAATCTCAAGAGACATCAAATTAATACTAGCACCAAGATCGGCCAAGGCGTAGCATTCTTCCATGTCTTGGATAGCACATGGGATTAAAAACTTTCCAGGATCACCGACTTTTTGAGGTATGCGGCTTAGAAAAACCGATGAACAACTAGACGATTTTTTCAATTTCTCTTTGTTATTCAACATACTTTTGAAGTTCGCGGCAAATCGAGGCATCATGACTAAGGCGTCGGCAAAACTTATATTAAAATGCAAGTCACGAAACATTTTCATAAAGAGTTCAAATTGATAATTATTTCGTTCTTGTGCCTTTTCCTTGTTTCGTCTTGAAGGGTAGGGTAAAGGTGGTGTGGGTTGGGGCAAAGTAGGCATAGGCATCGGCCTCGGAATCTCGGGTTCCATGATTGGTGTGGGTTCAACCGTAGGTGTGGTTTGAGCGGTACTTCGTGGGCTTTGGATTTGCTCTTTTTCAACCACAACCTCGGGTTCTTTCTCTTTTTCCTTCTCCATAGAAGTACTTGGACGAGAAATGGGTTCTTTGAAAGTTTTACCACTACGAGTAGTAATAACCTTCAATTCTCCTTTCGGGTTCACGATGGTATCACTAGGAAGACCACCCGAAGAAGAGGGCTTACACATGATAGCTTCAAACATTTTAGCCATACGGTCTTCAAACTTAGATTGCCTAGCATCCGCTTTTAACAACTCTTGCTTAATCGCATGTTGAACTTGCTCCATTTTTGTTGATTTTGTTGGAGACGTGTGACATTTCCTTCCATTTTATTAGCATGAGTTTTAAGTTCATTAGCAAGTTCGTTTTTAAGCTAGTTTTTCAACTCGGATCTTAAGCTAACCATTTCACGTTGCATATTGTCAAACTTAGCATCATTAGCCTTTGCGTAATTCAAAAATTCTCCTTGAAGACTTTTGGTGTGATCATTTTGAAAATCTTGGGCATTGTTTTGAAAATCACGGTTTTGGTTTTGATTTGAAATTTGCCCATTTCCACTTTGGTAATTACCCTTGTTATAATTTCTTTGATTTCCTTGGTAATTTCCACCTTGGTTGTTGTTGTGATAATTATTAGCATTTTGATTTGGTGGAGCTTGATTTTGGCGGGAACCTTGACCGATTTGGTTATAAGTTCCCGTGGCTACAAAAGCATTCGAAGTGTTACCATCCGCGGTAATGCACTCGGAAAGATCATGAGCTCCCCCACACGACAAACAACTCTTAGAAACCGCTTTAACCGAAGCGGAATTCGAAGCTTCTGAGCTTTCCAATGGGACATAAGAGTCGAAAACCTATCGAAAAACCGATTTTCCTCATTAGCTTCATCTTGTAAGGCATTGATACTACGAGACGATGATGAGCCTATTTTGGCAACACTCGGTGTGTAACGAGGGCTATAAACCTTAGACCTATTCTCAATTATGACCAAAGCTTCTTCAACCGTTTTACACAAAAAATTACCACCCACGGCGGCATTTAAATAATCTCTTTCATGATCGTTAAGTCCATTGTAAAACGTGTCGATTTGGTGCAAATCGGAAAAACCGTGATGAGGACATTCATGTAACATCTCCTTAAACCTATTCCAAGCCGTAGAAAAACTTTCATTTGATTCTTGTGAAAATTTAGAAATCTCATTCTTCAAATGCGTAGTCTTAGAGGGCGGAAAAAATTGGTTCACAAACTTTGAAACGAGATTCTTCCACGTCAATATAGAATTGGGTGGCTCTTTCTCTAACCAAATTTTAGCGGCCCCGCTAAGGAATACGGAAAAAGCATCATCTTAATCGAGTCATTCGAGACATCCTTAAATTTGCACGTGGCGGTAAGACGATTAAATTGGCGGATATGGTTGTGAGGATTGTCCTTCTCATCACCACGGAATTTGTTGTTTTGGATCATCGACAACAAACCGGTTTTCACCTCAAAATTCTCCGCAAGGATAGCGGGAATCACAATAGCTTCTCCATAACCCTCGGTGGGTGCTTGAAGTAACTCCATCATAGTTCGCTTAGCCATGGTAGCTTCTTTCACTACAACGGGTTCGTCAATAGGAGACTCCTCACTAGAAGGAGTGGTCGATTTGTTTCTTCGTTTACGAGCACGTCTTGCTTTAGAGCGAGTTTGCATAAACGTCACGTACAACGAGAAGGTTAGCAAAGAAGATTCTTTTTGGTATTTTGTGTTTTTTCAACTTTTTTTTTTGTTTTTGATGGTAATAACTTTTTGGAAATTGGTGAATGTATTAAGTAGACACAAAAGTCCACAAATCTCCTCCTTAATCAAATCTCTCGATTAAAGAAGCCTCAAGGAATGAAAACGATCAAGTGAAGTGAACGCCTTTGATGACTTTAGAACGATGGTGGAACACCAAATCGTTCAAGAGGGTTTAATCAATAGAAACCAAGAAAATATATATAATATGTAATAATACTTTGGGCGGCAAAACCCTCGATTCACTCTCAAAATCAAATACGCACAAGCAAGCGGAGGAAACGAGGCGGCGCGAAGCACTAAAGAGCCTTTTTCTTTTAGGTCGTGAAATACAACCGTCTTATACCCACCTTATAGTTTGTATTATCAAGATTAAGCTTCACGAAAGTATTTATCTATTTTTGCCTTTTTTCTTTGGTTTGAGATTCGAATACAATGAGTGGGTAATGACCTCCCAAGTCAAGGTTGTGATTTCTCTCGTATTTGGAGTACTTGTGAATTTATTGTTCTACGTATACAATATAGTAATAATATTCACACAAAAACCGAAAAACGATAATACGTATTAGTAGAGTGCTACTAATACAAATACTATTATGGCTAATATAAAAAACAACAATGATAAATTCAAAACACAACACGCCTCCCCGGCAGCGGCGCCAAAATGATGTATTAGTTTTGTACCCCTTTAGGAAAAGGATGCACAAAGTAGGAAAACCGTGTGTAAATGACCCTAAGTGAAGTGAGTTCGTTCTCGAGGAGGCACGTGTGTTGTGTAATGAAATGATTTTGATTGATGATTTTATTAACAAGAAAAGAGAAAAGAAAATGACGAAGACGTAAAAATAAAAAAAATTAACAAAAACCACTACTAGAAAGTTAAGACGTAGAACCTTAAAAACTACCAAAATTAAATTTTTTTCCCAAAAATTCCTAAAAATTACTAAAAATCCACAATAAAATTCTAAGAGTTTACAAAAAATCAAAACTTGCTAAAACCTTTTAATTAATTAGTTAATGACTTTTTAATGCTAATTAAAGCCCTAAAAATCACAATTAATTATTAAAAAGCCCCAAACAAGGTTTTCAAGTTTGTAAACCTCCAAAATGACCTAATTAAGCTAAAAGCTACTTTTAAAAATTTTAAAACCAAATTAAACTATTTTTAATTACTTAAAGACTATTAAAATCTATTAAATCTTAAATTAATTCTAGAAAATAAATGAAAAGCCTAAAAACTATTTGGAAAGTGACAAAGTTCCTAATTTAATGTCTATAATCTAGGAAAAATGAAAAAAGTAGAAAAAACAAACTTTGAATTTTTGGTAATAAAATAATATTAAAATATTCTAAAAAATAAAAAGTTTAAAAATAAATTCTAAAAAATTACCAAAAATCCTAAATAATGTAACTAAGAGAAAAATGTAAATAAAAGTTCCTAAAACCTTTTTATTAAATTTATATTAAATTTTAAAGTTGTCTAAAAACTCTAAAATCAAATAAAATTAAAAATTAGACTTTTTGAAAACTTTTTGGAATGTAAACCTCAAATTACTTAAATAAAAACTAAAAACTATTTTTTTTGGATTTTTTAAATGCTTTTTACTATTTTTAATCTACTTTATAAAAATTAAACTAAAAATAATCCTAATAAATAAATGAATAAAGGGAAAAATATACTTTTTGGACAGAAAAGTCCCTAAACCTAATAAGAACCTAGGAAAAATGTAAACTAGCAAATAAGCTTATTAAATAAGCTGAAACAACCAAAATAAGCTACGGCTTATATTAGATGAGCCAAGACAAGAACACCTTAAATATTAAACTATGCAAACACTTACCAATCAAAGACCCTAGGGCAACGGTAAGGAGTATGTGTTGTGAGAGGAGTGGCGCAGGTTCGAGTCCTGGCCACGTCCTTTTTGGCAATTTATTTATTTTTATTTTTCTTTTTAAACTTTTAAAAACCAAACTCAGTAACCTTTTAAGCACAAAATCACAAACACAATTCCAATATTGTCAAGATTAAAGCAAAATTCAAAGCAAAACGTGCTCAGTTGAGCTTATGAAGAACACAAGGAAGATCAGTTGTCTTCACTTGTGAAATAAGTAATCAAGAGGACTTGATTAGCTGATTTGTGGTGTTTTTATTGGACAAGAAGGCACCCCTACACTCAGTTGAGTGTAGGGAGTCAAGTGAATGCAAAGAAACACAAGCACAAAGCAAAGAATAAGCACAAATCACCCAAAAAAGTTTCTGATTAAGCACAATGAAGGTCTGATAAGATTTGCTGGTTCAATTGACACTCAAAATGGATTTCAAATGCTCAGATTTTGCATACAAGTTCACCAAACAGCTTAAATTCAATATTCAATACTGCTACACCCTAAATTCTAGCAGATTAACAACCTTGATGCACAACTTTCACCAACACAAGCAGAAAAATGGCACTTGCTGATTTTTATCACTTTTCCAAAATTTGGGCATCCAAACCTGTCCTAACCCTATTCAAACTGCAAACCAAATGCACCTATATTCTAATGACACCCCAGGGAGTGGTTCTAGACAGGTTTTAACACAAAATTTAATCACAAATTTTTGCTAATCCCTTATCCCAAACACCCCTTAAACTGACTGAAATCAAAATTTTCAAACAAAATCTGTTTAAATCCCAACCAAATTGTCAACAAAGCTTCTAACATGCATCAATCACCTAACATGAGCAATATCTAACAGCTTTTAATAACTCCTAACACCTTTTAAGCAGATTCACATAAACACCATATGAAAACATAAAACTGAAAATAAAATTGGGATGAGAGTGCTACCTTAAGGGTCCTACATCCAGGACCCTTTGTGGTTGAAAAACCACCTCCAATAGACCCGGGTCTATGCTGGACCTTTAACAGCAACAAGCTCAAAAACCTGCTAAGATCAAATGAAAACAAGCAACTATACTAACTTTCTGATTTTCTGAAAACTTACAACCCTTTTCAAAAACCTTGAAACCAATTAACACGTTTCAAAAACAGCTTCAAACTCACAAATCCAAACCTTCCTTATCCACTTTCACTTCAAAGGAGTTTTGGGTTTCTGAAATTTGAACTAACTTGAAACCTTTTGAAAATTCAACACACAAGTGTTACACAATTAAAATGGAACTCAGATTAATTACTCACAAACATATATCAATTTTAAAACTCATAAAAGGAATTACACTTGTTTCACCACAAATACCAAACTTTATAAATATTTAAAAAGATTACAATTTTGAGTAAAATCTGGAACAAAGAAAAGGGGTCACAGGTCGACTCCCTTTTATACTAAGCTATAGAATAATCTAGATATCTAAAACCCTAGTTGCTGAATTGCCAATAAAGCCCTTGGTCTTCATCTTGAAAAATAGTCAAAATTCGTCCATGTGAAGGAGAGTGATGTGCCAGCTGTGGAAAGTGATCTTAGACGTTAAACAAGCCTTGGGGACAAAGGAGTTGATCTTGGACGCTAAACTTGTCTCCTCTTGGGTTTTGGGGGAAAAAGACGTGTGCAGGGGAGGGGTCCACAAGACACATGGGTGTGTCTTGTGCATGGTTTTGGTGTGGGATGGGGTGAGGGTGAACTAAATTAAGGATCTGGAGTGATTTAGCAAATACCCCTTTGTTTTGAGTGTGATTGAGTCTGGAAGTAATTAGGGTTTATGGTAATTAGAAAAGGGATTAGATCCATTTTGGGTTAAAAAAGATTTTAAATTTGTGTTAGTGGTGGGAAAAGGTGTTGACTGGTCTTTGACTGGGGTTTATTTAATAAATCGGGTTTGTTTTGGGTGGGTATTGGGTATGGACGGGTAGGGTATGGGTAATGGGTGGGTTTGCTGAGGTGGCATGTTCTGAGTGGGTGAGTAGGTTTGGTTGTTTGGCAAATATGGCCACCAATCTTTCCTTTTTACTTCACTTTGTAATAAATGGCAAAACTTCATTTCCCTTTGTAATTTGACTTTGGCAGGTTGTCACTTTTGGCACAAAAACTTCCAAAACTTTTAACAAGGGCCTTTAATGCATATTCTTCATTTTCCAAGGGCTGATCTTGTATAGTCTTCAAACTTTAGGGGCCATTCTTGTACAATTGACATTTGGAGGGTCATTTGTGACAAGTTCTTCAAAGATGAGGGACTAAAATTACCAATCTTCAATTCTTCAAGGGCATTTTTGTAAAATTCCAAACTTGGGGCCGGTTCATTGTGCGGCTTCGTTTCCCATGTTCGCTTTTGAATGATTCTTGTGATCTTTTGCCATTTCCTCAATATCTGTACCTAAAAATACACAAGTAACAAACACGAGCATATAATTGGTATAATCAATGATATTTTATGCATTTTAAGTCCGTTTTGGACGATGAGACCATGTATAAAAGCCGTCTCATCACCCGGCCAAAATATATAACATCTTAGTCCAAATAGTATTGATACCATTGCCATCCTTTTTAAAACCATCATAGAGTCACAATGCTTTTAATAAAATAAACCCTCGCAAAGTTTTCCAATAAAATCCAACGGAATATGAATCCATCGGAATGTTAATACAGCATCCATCGGAATATGAATACAGAATCCATCGGAAAATTTCATCGGAATAATCCCATCTGAAAAGCCATCGGAATCACCATCGGAAAACCCATCGGAATAACCATCGGAAAGTATAAACCCTTTTCCGATGGATTTCAGTCGGAATGTATAAACATCGGAAAACCCATCGAAATAAGCATGGAAAAACTATCGGAAAAGGGTTTTGACACCGAAAAAGTGGATCTGTCAAATTTTTGTTTTTCTGTCCTTTTGCCAAAAAATTAGATCTGATAGATGTAAGGGACACAAAAGACGAGAATAAAAATGACTAAGTAATTTATGACAGACATGATAATGAGAAAAATATAATATCAGACGTGATAAAATGAGTAAAAAAATAACCAGAATAGTATGGACCAAGAATCAAACACGAAATCGAACACACACACACGAATAAAAAACATGAAACACCACCGGTTAGCTCTGATACCAATTGTTAACTTGGATTCACTATGAACACGGGTTTGATCCGGAGGTCGGGGAGGATGATAAAAGTGTTTATCCATGGTTAGTGAGAGAAGGAGATGCTCTAATAAATGTGTGTTTATTAAAGAGAGAGAAAGAAATGAAAGAAATGAACAACCTCACCCCTCCATGGAAGTATAGAGGGGTATATATAGCACGAGACTTGGACTATTACATATGACAATATTAGTCCCTTCAAGTCCCAGCTATTAAACTAATGTAATTCCGTTAGTCAAACACATTTTAAGGCTAACACTTATGCGTCAAGACAACTGAGAAAGCATGAGGAGAACTATACGACTCATGACTTGGAACTTGGAGTTGTTGTTTTTGCTTTGAAGTTGTGGAGACATTATTTGTATGGAACCAAGTGTGTGGTGTTTACTGATCGCAAGAGTTTACAACATATATTGGATAAAAAAGAGTTGAATATGCGACAAAGGCGATGGGTTGAGTTATTGAGTGATTATGACTGCGAGATTCGTTACCACCCTAGTAAAGTGAATGTGGTAATTGACGCGCTTAGTAGGAAGGAAAGGGAAAAGCCGCTGAGAGTTAGGGCTTTGGTGATGACTGAAAATGTTGACTTGACCGAGTTGATATTGAAAGCTCAATCCAATGGTTTGTTGAGGAAGAATGTTGAGAAAGAGAATTTGGGAAGAATGATAAAGCCGCTGTTTGAAGTAAGGTCGAGTGGGATGAGATATTTTATAATAGAATCTGGTTACCATTGTGTCCACCTGAGAAAGGAGCACAAGGAGTGAGAAATTTGGTGATGAATGAATCCCACAAGACGAAGTATTAGATACATCCTGGATCGGATAAGATGTATCATGATTTGAAGAAAGTGTATTAGTGGCCGAATATAAAGGCAGATATTGCGCGCTACGTTAGTAAGTGTTTAACTTGTGCGAAGGTTAAGGCTGAACACAAGAGACCGTCCGGATTATTGGTTCAACCTGAGATTCCTGAATGTAAGTGGGAGAAGATCGCTATGGATTTTGTAGCATGTTTACCTAGAATTGCTAGTGCTTGTGATATGATATGGGTGATTGTGGATAGATTGACTAAATCTGCACACTTTTTGCCTATAAAGAAGACGTATAGTATGGGGAAGCTTGTTCAGGTGTATGTGAAAGAGATTGTTAGTCGTCATGGAGTGCCGTTATCGATTATTTCGGATCATGACAATCGGTTTACTTCAGAATTTTGGAGATCTCTTCAACGTGCTATGGGCACCGAGTTGAGTTTGAGTACTGCTTATCATCCCAAAACCGATGGCCAAAGTGAAAGGACTATACAAACGTTGGAGGACATGCTCCGAGCGTGTGTGATAGACTTTGGTCGTAGTTGGGAGCTTCATTTGCCTTTGGTAGAATTTTCATATAACAACAGTTATCATACGAGTATTAAGGCTGCTCCATTTGAAGCGTTGTATGGACGTAAGTGTAGATCTCCAGTGTGTTAGAGCAAAGTAGGGGAAAGTCAACTGACTGGACCTGAAATGATTTTTGAGACGACCAAGAAGATTGTGAAAATCAAGAATCGATTATTAGTTGTGAGAAGCTGACAGAAGAGTTATGTCGATAATCGTAGGAAACCTTTGGAATTTGAGATTGGAGACATGGTTATGCTTAAGGCAGGGGCGGATCCAGAGAATAAATCATCAGGTGCAAAAGTTTTTTAATAGAAATATTTATATAACACTTAATTTGGGACCGGGTTCATTTTGCAAAAATCGAGATTTTTAGCATAAAAATACACTACGCGATAAAATTTCATCGGGTTCCCGTGCATCCCCGGGAATCCCCTAGCTCCGCCCCTGGCTTAAGGTATCGCCATGGAAAGGTGTGATTCGTTTTGGGAAGAGAGGAAAGTTGAGTCCGAGGTATATTGGACCATTCAAGATTATTAAACGAATTGGACCAGTTGCTTATAAATTGGAGTTGCCAGTTGAGCTTAGTGCTATTCATAACACATTTCACGTGTCGAACTTGAAGAAGTGTTTAGCGGACCAATATTTGGTGATTCTTTTGGATAAGATACGACTTGACGATAAGTTGCATTTTATTGAGGAACCAGTGGAGATAATGGATCGAGAGGTTAAGAAGCTGAAGCATAGTAGGATTCCGATTGTGAAGGTACGATGGAATTCTAGACGTGGACCGGAATTCACGTGGGAGCGTGAAGATTTCTTCAAAGAGAAGTACCCTCATTTGTTCTAGTGGTACGAAATGCGAGTATAAGAGGAGGCCAACGCCGGGACGTCGTTCTCTTAAGAAGGGGAGGATGTGACACCCAAAAAACCGAGGTCATTATTTAATCCTATTTTACGTATATTTTGAAATTTTTGAGAATTTTTATCGGGGAATTATTTGACGGTTTAAGTTGAAACCAAATAACGAGGATAAGTTTCTATGTTTGACGATTTAAGAAGAATCGATAGTGAACGTGATACCGACGGATACCCAAAATTTATATTTTATTATCGATCGATCGATATTCGAGTTTTTGAGATTTTTATTTTTATTTACGTGTTAAGTCGATTCGGAACCATTTTTATTTTTTTGGTGTGAGTATAGGCATATAAATATGTTTTAGGAAGCCGGGACAAATCCCGATTCTCGCAAAAATTCAAAACCGACTAGTAAGTCGATTCCCGCTCTTAAAATGTGTCATTTAATTTTAAAGCCAAAAGATAGCCAAAATTGCACTTAGGTCCCTCCGATTTTTACAAAACAAACACAAACACACACACCCTCATTTTTCACTTTCAAAATTTTTCTTCTTCTCCCCTCTCTCTCTTGAAACCGACGGCCACCACCACCATAGCACCACCACAACCAAATTTTCTTGGGTTTTTGACAAAAGTAAGCAAAGACCACCTCCTATTTCATCTTTGTAAGTCTTTTTATCCATTAAAATCCAACATGCATCAACTTGATTTTTCCAAAAATTAAATCTTATGAACAAATGGGTTTTTAATTAATTTTCTTGAATGTATGTTTGAATTGGGTGTTTATAAACATTGGGTATTGAATTATTAAGCTTGGAAATCAATCTTTTTCTTGTTTTGGTTCTTTGAAACCCACGGCCCAAAGGGGTGTTTGGTTTTTCTTTGATGTTGATTTATTTTGAGTATGGATATGTGTTTGTCATCATGTTTTTGATGTTTTTAATTAAGTAAATCACATTGCATGTGTAGTTTATGAAATAGGTTTTGTGAATGATTGTTCATACAAGTGATATAGGATGTTTAGGATGTTTTAGATTATTGATATGATGTTAGAATAGGTCTAGAAACCAATAGAAATGAGTGGAATGATGATTTGTTATGATTTTTAAAGTGTCATTTTTAATCAGAATGTTAAGGCTAGTTTTAGTGGTCTTAAGTCTAAGTCCAGGTCTTAATGATTAGATGTAGTTTTATAGCTTCTTTTTTATCTTCGTTTCGATATAAGATATAGATTTTAACTCCAAACGAGTCAAAAGTTATGTTAGTTTGAAGTTTTCGTGTACCGGGAGATGAAAGTCGACATAATCCGAAATTGTGTTCGATTCTAGGTCAAATCACGGGGACTATAACTAGAGTTTTAAAAATGGTTGAGAGTTGTTCTTTAGCTCTAAATTGGGGTTTTGAGTCTACGTTTAGACTTAGGAGTCAAATTTACAAGTAGTATAATTTAAATGAGTCGAAAAGGTCTTACAACGTGAAGGTACAAAACTGTCCGATAATTTGAGTTTAGTAATGTGACGAACAATGGGTCTTAGAAGTGAGAACTTTTTATGAAATTTAATATGGACTTTCTACAGGTTATAAATGAATTTTACAAAATTTTCATAATTTATGGTGATGTCTAAGTATAGGAAAACAGCCCGTACATTTGGTATGTACCAGCAGAATTGTAAAATGAGCAATACTTCTAGTAAAGTAGAAAAATGGTACGAGTGTAGTAATTATCACTTGTTCGGATTTTGGCGTGAGTTTTTAGAAGTCACAGTTGACTTTATTTAATTTTATTCAGTAACTAATACTATATAAATGAGTTGACTCATTACGCGTTTATTCGCTAGGTGTTGTGATCGAATTTCTCGGCGCATCCTCATCGTCGGTGATCGTCTTCCAATACTTCGACTAATACTTCTACATAAGGTGAGTCTATAGCCTCGCTCTTTACTTATTTCAAAAGTTTTTACCCGCGAGGGGGATACATGCTATTTAAATGAAAATGAACATAAGTCATGAATGATTGTTGGACCCGAATGTTGCCTTGAATTGTGTTGAATACCTAGTTGCAAAAGTCCCTAGTTTCATGAACCATTAATTATTTGTCTAGTTCTTGTATAAATTGGAAATAGCCGCTTATACAACTTGTGGTACTACGGGGTTGACGACCCAATTTGATACGAGAGTTGTACGTTGAGTACCCTCTGCGTACGGATATTTTGTATAAGAAATAAGGTATAATTGCAACTGATGCCTTTAGAAGGGGCACTGGTTTCAATGTGATCATGCCGGTCTATGGACGCGGGTGATTAAGTTAACGGATCGGTGCATGAGCTTAAACACAATTATTAGCTATTGCTAAAGATAATAACCTTGAATAATAGATTGTTTGATCGACAACTCTATGAATGATCGTGAATGAGTTTTATACACTTATATTCAAATGTAATTGTAAAACCTATAGATTTTGCTCAACAGTATTTGTTGACCCTTTTATGCATGTGTTCCAGGTAATCGAGGCTAGGATGTGGCGGAGCATGCAAGGGAATGTTGTTGTGGCTTTTGTGGTCTATTTGATTTCCTCCCTTTTGATTCAAACAATTAAGTTTTATTTTGTTTAAAGTGTATGAACATGGTAATTTGGTTGAGATTCAGTGGGGACCTAAACGCAACTCTGTTGTAACTTTTTGTGTTGGAAAACTACTTAGACTTTGTTGTTGTACATTTTTAATAATGTAAATTTTTCAACGTCTCTTTTGAGTCGTTCGATATAACTAGTGTGTGATGGTAACTGCCTAGCACCCAAATATTGTATTTCCGCTGCGCATATGATTTGGGGGTGTTAAAAAGAACTTCAAATTGTGAAGATAAAAGATCGTGAGTTATGGATGTAAGTTAGGTTTTCTGTGTATTGAAGTAATGTAGGTGGAATAAAATGATTGAACTAGGAATGATGTTGGTGACTACTGATATGATTGTAAAGGTTAAGGATCTTCTATTAGCAGTAAGGAGTTGTCAGAAGAGATATGTTGGTAATTGAAGGAAATCAATGAAGTTTGAAATTGGAGACATAGATATACTTAAGGTGTTGTTATGAAGGGTGAAATTCGTTTTGAGAAAAACAAGGAGGGAATTCAACTTGAAGATAAGTTGCATTTCATAGAGGAAACTGTGACGAGTTCTTAAAAGGTTGAAGCATAGTAAGATTCTATTTGTGAAGATATAATAAATCTAGGAGTGGACCTGAATTCGCAAAGGAAGCATGAGGATTTATTTAAGAAAAAGAGTTCTCGTTTGTTCTAGAGGTATGGAATGTGAGTATAAGAGGGGTCGAGCGCTGGGACCTCGCTCTCTTTTAAGAGGGTAGGATGTGATAACCCGAACCCGAGGCCATTATTTAATCCTATATTACGAATATTTTTGAAATTTTTGATGAGCTTGAACCCTATGACATTTGGTGGTTTAATTTAAAACCGAGGTTGGAAATCTTATTTTTACATTTTTACTAGTTGTGAGGACTACTAGTGGATTGCGAATCGACAGATGCCCGAAATTTTACGTTTTAAATTTGTTGTTTCAATGTTTATATTTTTGATGTTTTTACTTTTAATTGCGTATTAATCCGTACCGGGACTATATTACTATCATATTTGTGTGCGTTTTAACTTTTGAAAAGTATTTTTACGAAACCCGAGTCTCGTAAATATTTTTAAAATTGACTAATAGTCATTTTCTACGCTTTAAACTATTTTATTACATTTTGGTCCAAAACTATGCAAGAATGGCAAAAGTAACCCTACCACCTACCATATATATACTCATACCTAACAAAAACACATAGTAAAACAACTTTACCAAAAATTTGTCCCACCTCCTGTCTTTTCTTTCTTCACCGTGACCTAAACACCACCCCAAATCATATTTTTTTTCTTGAATTCAAGCTTGATCAATCCTAAACTAAGCCTAGACCACATCATAGAATTCAAAGGTGGTTCTTATGATGCAAAAATTTACAACATGCATGATTTTGGTTATGAACTAGGGTTGGTATGATGGTTAGATGATCATGCATGTGTTTATCTAGTGATGACCATGTGTAGATCATGTTGTTTTCTTGAAGAAAGTTGATTCTTGATTTTGGGTTTTTATTTTTATAAAATACACAAGTCTTAGGGTTGATATATGTTGACGCTAGGGGATTAGGATGAGTAGAAAATTGATTAGAATTGATTAAAAGTGTGATTTTATGTGAGTTTTGAAAGGGTAAATTTGGGCAGTGAGTTTGAGGCTGTTTTTGGAGGTCTTATGTTTTGATTTTTGTTACACTAATAAGATAGTGTTATATAGATTTTGATTATCTTTGTTTTGGCGTAAATTAGAGCTTCTAACTCAAAATGAGGAAGAAGTTATAATAGTTTGATTATTCGTGTACAGGGAGACGAGTATCGACACAATTTGAAGTTGTTGTCGATATTTGGATCGAATCTCGGGGACTATAGAATGAGTTTTAAGATGAGTCAAGGGCTGTTTAAAGCATATAAACCCCAGGTTGTGAATCTATTTTCAAACCTAAGTGTCGGTTTTGTAAAAGATGTTGGTTAGAGAAGTCAAAATGGTTGTATGAGTCGATGACGTAAAACTGGCCGGTTTTTGTGATTCAAAGATGTGTCGGGCAGGGAGCCTTAGAAGTAAAATCTTTTAACGAACTTTTTGGAGGAATTTCTATAGATAGTAAGTGAGTTCCTCGAGTCGTTTCATAAACTTTTGACGTGTCTAAGTGAGGTAAATGAGCTAGTACATTTGGTATGTGCGCTGACAGATTTTTATCGAGAATATAGATTAATAAAGTAAACATATAGAAGAATATAATAGTATTACTTGTATTGTTTTCTTTCGGGTATGTCGTGATTTTATGATTTGGAGTTTGACGTTATTATGTATGGTTTATACTCGAGTCTATTATTAATGAACGCGCCTTATTTGATAGGTTGCGGTTTTCGTGTTTAACGAGCATCATCTATCATCGAAGATCGTCTTGCTACTTCTATTACTCAAGGTGAGTCTATAGCCTCGCTTTGTACTTGATTTGAATGATTTTAAAACCCGCGAGGGGGATACATGTTATTTGAAAATAAAATGAACATAAGTCATGAATGATTGTTTGGACCCGAATGTTGCCTGTTGTTGCCTTAAATTGTATAAGTACCTAGTTGCTGAAGTCCCTAATTTAATAAACCGTTAACTATCTTCTAGCTCGATGTTGCGAGTTGGGAATAGCTGCTTGTTCAAATGATAGTACTATTAGGTTGACGACCCTATCCGAGACCAGGGCTTTACGCTAAGTAACCTCTGGAAAGGATAATTTACGAGAATGAGAGTCAGCGGTATAAGTTAGCAACTTATACCCTAGTAGGGGCAGTGAAATTCATCTAGTCATGCTGGCATTTGGCGTGGGTGACTAATTTAAGGGGTAGGTGTCATGAGCTTAATACAATTCTATAGATGTTGCTATAAGACGGAATACCTGGATAATAGATTGTATGTACAACAATTCTATTAAATGATTATGATTTATTTTTCTCTTATGTTCAAATGATGATTTGATAAACCTATTGACTTGCTCAACCGTTGTGTTAATGATTTTAAGCATGTATTTCAGGTGGTTGAAGTTGATTGATGGCGAAGCTTGCTGGAGAAGGATTGCGGGTTGCTTTTGTGATAGTTGAGTCTAAAACTGATTTCTTTCCCTTTTTGTCATAAAACTAATTAGGTTTGGTCATGTATTTTGGTAAAAATGTATGTTGATTGGTTGAGATCTTTGGGGGACCGAAACACTGCTCTGATTGTTAAATTTTGTTTTAACTGGGATCGACGGTTTTAGACAATGATTAAATTATATCCTTTTATATTTCAAATGTACCATTTTGAGATCGTTCAAAGTGTCTTTTCTAATGAGGTTTGAGTTTAGCACCCCTAATGTATATTTCTGTTGCGCAATGTATTTTGGGGGTGTTAAAAGTTGAGCTTGTCTTGCATGGTGCAAGAGGTGGTGAAGGTGATGAAGAAATGAGATTGGAGAAGTATCATTCTTAGGTGTAAGAAAAGATGAAGAACCTTACTTAGGTATCTTAATCCTTATCTTAAGGCTCTTTTTGGTGGAGGAATTTTTGGAAGAGTTTGAAGATCTAGTGGACACCATAGTTGTGTGTTTAGGTTTAGAAAATTTTTAGAGGACGAAGAAGAAGAACAACCATGAATGGTTTAAGAAGAGAAGAGGATGATCCAAAGAGGTAATGCGTTAATTTTTTTTTGGTGTATGAAAATTTCTAGACTTGATTGGGAAAAAGCTAGTGCTTAGCAAAAGTTTATCCATGTTTACAAAGATTTAGAGAAAATAGTGTAAAGCAAAAACTATGTCGAAATCAACACCCACGGCTCAATTAATAAGCCTGCGGTTTAATATCGATAATGAACCGCTAGAAGATAATGATCCGTGGGCAGAGGACTAAAAATAGTGACTTCCAACATTTTCACAAGCCTAGATTTTAAGCACTAGTTTATCAAGTCAAAATAGATTACCAACCAAAATCTAAATAGCTAACTAACAGATAATTGCACATAATCTTGTAAATTGAAAGTTTAATCACATGAAACAAAATTAGGATTAAAATCTAGTTAATCCAAACAGTTATGTATTAATACAAACCAAGGTTAAGAACTACAAGAAATGATAATCATGGTACCAAAGATTAACTCTTCAACTTACTCTTTCTCTTGAACATTTCTTCAATGTGCTTAGATCTATCTCTTGTATCCTTTAGAAAACAAAGGTTTTGAAAATAGCGAGTTTCAAGACTAATGTCTTGAGGAGCCACAAGAGAGTTGGAGGAGAATGAAACATAACTATGCTCAAGAGGGGAACCATTAATGTAATAATACATTGATGATTGGAAGTTACTATGAAGACTCATGTCGGTATTGGTCACAACCTTGTCCTCCCTAAGAGTTAAGGTTGATTCATACCCAACATCATGAATTTCTCTTTGAGGATCATTTTCCTTCTCACACGCATCACTCCTAGGCTCTTGTGAAAAGTTCCTTTCAATGGGAAGCATTACACGATCAACAAAAATGTAGGATGATACTTCTAGATGAGGAAAATCATGATCAACTCTTCTAAGAAGACGAGTAAGAAGCATAGAAAACGGAAGGCTAGATTTAGATTTAAAGAGAACATAACTAATCCTACTAGTGATGAAATATACAAGATTATACAGGGTGAAGGTAGCAACGTAAATACAACATATATACGAGACATACGGGTATGCGATTGGGATCACCACCAAGAAAAATTGTGTTTTCCATAATGATTTCGGCCCAAGGAACAACGAAATCATTTAGTTTGCTATATAGCAATTCCCAAGGAGTGAGAAGATGAATATTTCCTTGAAAATCACCGAGAATAGAATATTCACGAGGTTTAGAAATAGCTCTAGCAATGAACAAGGGAGAGGGAATTTTGGTCACATAATGCACATCAATAGAGGCTGATTTCAAAGAGTCAATACTCCAAGCATCAGTGAACCTACATTGACCATCATATGGCACCTTTAGAATTCTACCGAATTCTTCAAGAGAGTATATGATTGTTTTCCCCTTAATGGAAAATCTTATAGACAAACCATTATTGATTCATATTAATGAGAACGTGCTAAAGAACTTAATAAGAAACGAAGGATATATTGGTTCATCAATGTCTAGTAGACAATCAAAGCCAATGGACTTAAACATGAATCGAGTGAGTTCGTGCCCATGGAGACTGGAAGAAACCAATCGTCCTTCATGAAAGCAACGCTTTTCTAAAGACCGAAGAGTATTTTTTTGAGAGAGGGAGAACGACACGACATGGATAGACAAGGCATATATTCTCTAGTATTCCCATGTTTGTTATGATTTTCCAAATGCATTATGGCACCTATATAAAACCAAAAATATTACCACAATCACTCTTTGTTATATGTAGATTAGTAAAAATTAAAACCACAAGAATGTGTTTAATCAATTTCTTGGCTAAATATGATTCCATATCATTCTTATGCTCACAATGTACTAAATTCATTATCGACAAATGCACATGAACTATGCGAATCAACCATGAATTTGAACAATGGTTTTAAAAATTTATTTTTAGGTAAGCATTAATAATGAAATTACGAATGTGTTTAAGGGTTCATATCAATTCCATCATTAAACCAAATTATTTGGATTAAAATTCAGATTTGTTCTATAAGTGGGTTTAGTGAAATCACAAGGAATATGAACCTAAAGAATCATGATACTAAAACTATGGATACCCACATTCCTAATTTGGTTCTAATTCAATTTAATTTCGAAATCCCCAATTATGAAATTCAGAACACAACAAATTATTTGAATTTGAATGAAGATACTTACAATTAATCGATGTTATATGAAGGATGGATGAGACCCTTGTCTTAGAGTCAATTTATTTGAGTAAATTTTGAAGGTTTTGAAAGTTGTTAACGATGGTTTTACTTGTTTCCTCTCCGCACCAGCAGAAAGAAGGAAGGATGAATGTTTGAAAAAGTGTAAAATAATAAAACCCATATTATTTTAAGACTAGTGGGGTGCGGCTCATTATCAATAATGAACCGCCAATACCAGCACACCTAATTAAAGAACCGCAGAAAGAACATAGGTTTTGTCCGTGAAAATGAAAGAAATTTTCCAAACCAAGTTTTTCTAAAATATTTAAAAAAGTTATTAAGCCTTTTTAAAATTATTGGACCACTTCAAGACTAGGTTATAATACCTTCATGAAGGATTACGATTGAAATCGAAACCGAAAAAGACTGAAACAAAGAAACGACTACTCGTAAACAAAAAGAGAGAAGAGAGAATCCAAGAGGAGTGAATCAAAGCCAAGTATCAGTGCTCAAGATATGAAGACAATCTTCAAGTTGTGGAAACGAAGATATTGTGTCATAAATAGTGGTTTAAGACGTGCCTTTTCGGTGTAAGATGAAACGGCTTTGGTAATGAACCATATCAAGCTGTATTGTTATATAGAGTAAGAACACTTACTAAATGTCGTAAACTTTTATAAAACATGAGCAAGAATATAGATTCACCTTCTCTCTCACGTGATCAAACAAATATCATTGTTAAGGGTTACAATGACAATATCTTTGGAATATTTCAATTTCAATGTTTAGTATCCTAACTACAACATATGATGTAGTTTGGTATCTCAAAAGATTAATTAATCAACTTAGAGATGAGCTCAATTGCACATACTGCACATGATATAGGGCCTACTAACCGTATTAAGTTGCAAACCATATAAATCATGCTTGATACTTTAAGCTACTACTAACTCACTCTACAACTCCTATGGAAGTCAAGTATCCAAGACCATGAAAGTTTGAGAGGGTGAAAGAATAGAATGATATACCATAAATAAATGTCAAGGAAAGGATGCCAAGAGCAATCACATAGTCAAGTAACGATCAAAAGAATGATCAAAGGGTGTGTAGAAGGACGAAAACGTACCTTAGCCGCAAAGTGCATCCCAAGTCTTTTATGGACTAATGCAACACCCAAGCTTGACCAAAGTGCATACTAAGTCTTCAAGGACTAGTATCACATCCACCAATCTTGATGTCATCATCCCATGATGTTGGAGATCAAAAAGAGATGAGTCTTCAACAAGTGTAAGTAACTCAATCCATAACCAAATTAATGATTAGCTTTCATGAGTACCTACACAAAGAAAGATTCAAACTAGTAGATACATTTCAAGAGCAAATCTGAAATGCATAAAAGCTACTAAAAAGATCATAGTCAATATGAGTTGATATAGCAATAATTTTAAGATCTATTTTTAGATAAAAATAGTTAAATAAACTTTAGAGCAACCAACCCTTACAATTAGTAGAGACAATAGATCGATCCAAGCTTTAAAACATAATATAGTTCAAAGATCTTGTGTGACCATCACTCTCATACCAATTGTAGAAACTAGAGGGAGGGGGGTTGAATAGTTTCTATAATTAAGGTCCTAATTAAAAATTAGTTTGTCCCAAAATTACCTTTTACTTAAAAACTAGTTTCATAGTTGTTAAGTCAAGTTCCAAACCATTTGTTATATCTACTGATTATGGAAATGCAATGCATGAATGTAAGTATGAATAAGTAAAGAGTAAGAAAAGAAGCAACCTGAGGTAGGACACCAAGATTTATAGTGGTTCGGCAATGAAGATCTATCTTCATTCCTACTCCACTCCTCGAGTACACCTTACTCGAGATTTCCACTATATCCACAAGCTCCCTTCTTGGTGGAGAAAACCTTACAACGTCGCTTATAATGTTTTCCAAAACTAAGCTAAATGTAGAGACCTAATCTTAGCTATGACCAATCTACACACGTCACCTACTTTACATTTTCCGGCACAAGGCTAGATGTCGAGTTCTAATTCAAAGCTAGAACCAGTCTTCGTCACCCATCTTCTTTTCTAACACAACGCTAGATGTCAAGTCCTAATCCAAAGCTAGAACCAATCTTCACAACTCTTCACTTTCAAGTTAAGTGAGAACTCACAAGACACATACACACAACTGAAAGTTTATGGACTTATATTTAATAGTAGTATGATAGGATCAAACTCGAGATTACGGGATTGCACACAATACGTAAATAGTTAATTTATTTAATAAATATATTTATTATATTTATTAATTTATTTAATAAATATATTTATTATATTTATTAAATTAAACCGAGCTATAACTTTAACGACCGTTAAATAATTAAGAGTTAAGTATTAACGAGCGTTATGGAATAAATAAAAAGTGGAATAAATAGAAATAGGAATGAAAGGTTCCGGAACACCCCAAAGGGGTGTTTGGGCTGTCAATTATAGAGGGGAAAAGGGGAAGGAAATTTTTTTCTTATATTTGTTTTGTTAAACAAGATTTAGGTCTATATAAACAACCCCCCACCCTAATAATTCTACACACCATTCTCCTCTCTCTCTTTCTCTCTCTAGTCGATCGCAAGGGGAAAGCCACAAAGGGTTTTGGTTGGTTTTCTTATTCTATCGATTTTGCTTATAATCTAGTCCTAGCCCCTCATTAGGGTTGTTGGGTATATTTTTTCACTAGCGTAGAAGCTCGGTTTCTACGTGCTAGAATCACGGTTAGCTCGTTGTATTACGTGTGTACAATAACGTAATTGTTGATCCCAAACTTAGATCGATTAGCTTTGTGTATACGAGATTAGATCAAGTAATACGCGTAGAGAAACCTTTGTATATGCTTTAGGAATCTAAGTGTTATGCGGAATTTAACACTTAAACAAGAACACACAAGATGTAAACAAACTTTCACTTTGATTATGAATGTCGAACTTGCTTACAATGAAAGGTGTTTACAAATGAAAACTTATATAAAACTTATATCAAACATTAACCTAAAGGCCTTCTTTTATAGATACAAGAAGCCTTGTACAATAATCTACGTATCAACTATTCTAGGTAAAGATAAATATAGAAAATACATTGTCGTTTCTATCCTTACTAGTAGTATTCTAGAATATAATAAACGTGTAGATTATATCTTCCATCAGTGCTTGTCTTCAATGTGTCAACGCTTGACTTTAACTTGTCAACACTTGAACTGTCAGCGCTTGTATTGTTCTTGTCAACGCTTGTTTTGTTCTTGTCAGCGCTCAAGTGATCTGGCCTTAATTTATTCCCAACAATCCTCCCCTAAACTTGATATCCACTCTTATGATCAAGTTTCTGAATAAGCATTAAGGACTAGGAGGAGTCTTACAAACCTTCTCATATTGGTAATGAATAAATCTGATCAAATCTTTTGCCACGTCACTTGAATAATCTATTTCCAGCTGAGTGTCCTTCATCTTTTCCAAAACAGCCTTGGATATGAAATACTGAGCATCCACAAGTAGATACTCTGCAAACTTTGTAGAACTCAAATGGTATACACCAGCAGCTGAATATAACCTCCATTGAAGACCACTGAGGTCATCTTCAAGATCCTTCCATATTGCAGGATCTTCATCTTTTGGCCCACACATTCTTTTGAATGTGGTCCAAAGTTTTATTCCATTAGCTGAAGTTGGTGCTTCAGCCTCATACTTGGTCTCCAGTAACCTCCAAAGGTCCACCAAGTCTTCTCTATCACAACTTGCAAATAAAGATATGAGAGTGGTAAAAGTGTGTACCTCCTTGCCAAATCTGCCAATCTTCCAGAACCCACATTCATCTTCTTCATAGCTCACAATTGGGTTCCTGGAATCTAATGGTAACACTTGCACCATATGTGAAGCTTCTAATGGAGAGAGCTTGAGGCTCTTTCTTATAACTGCTTCACTTGGATATAGTGGATCCATATCTTTTGGAAACTCAAATTTAATTCCCTTCTTCACTGGCCTGAGAACCATCATAGCTTTCTTGATTTCCATTTCTTCTGCAAGTTGCTCCTTTCTTTCATCTGAAAGAAGTCTGAGAGTGTTTGCTTCCTGCACTCTCACCCAAATGGGATAAGCCCTGTTTTCCAACTCATCAAATGTCAAAGCCTTCAACTTCTGATATGTCCATCCAACTCCATGACATCTGAGCAACATAAAGTAGAGCTCCCGTCTATCCCTTTTTAACTCTGAGAGAATATTGCTTGCCTTATGTTTCAAAATTACCTTACAATCCTTCTGAACTCTAAGAAGAAGTTCCAAACCCCATATTTGATCTGAAATGGTCAAGTCTGGATTATCCATGCAGCTTTCTTCCCAAGAATTGTACATTTGAACCACCTCTGGCATGTCAAAGTCAACCTGCAATTTCAACTCTCTCAGCTTCTCTTTAGCCAACTCATCTCCATACTCAAGCCTTTCAGGTTCTATAATCATTACACTTGAGTCTGAGCTAGCTCCATCACTTTCTTCTTCTGAAGTCACAACAAATGGTGACTTTTCCTTTTCATCTTGTTCCATCATTTGTTCAGCCAATCTTCTATCAAATTCAACTTGAGCTGCATCTTTTGGAACAATCTCTTCTACCATTTTACCCTTACCCTTATCTGATGGTGCAATGGTTGGTAAGGTAGATGGTAATACCTGAGTAGAAACCTCCTTGATGATAGATGATGACTGGGATACATCACCTTCATGTGTAGGTCTGTCAACGCCCAAATTTATCCTATCAGCGCCCAAAATACTTCTATCAGCGTCCAAATTTTCCTTGTCAACGCTCAAATATTTTCCCTCAGCGCCTTGTGTAACCTCTCTCAACATAGCTGTAAATGATAAATTTAAATTGGTGGGAGAGACTAAGGACGTATCAAAACCTGTTTGTTTCTTCAAAGTTGTAAGGGCTTCAGCAACATCCATTGATTGACCATCCTGGCTGCCCTTATCACTCAGATTTATTTGATCTTCCTCCCCTTTGTAAGACTCCTCCATACCCCTTCTAACACGATCACTTTCCAAAACAACAATCCTCTCCCTCAATTGCTTGAGTTCAAGGCCTTGTGAGCTGACAATTTGTACTAAGTCTGCATTTTGCTTTTGCAAGCTTATGCAGACAGCCGTCAATTCCAAAAGAGTCATTGGTTCCAGTCTGCCCTCTTCTAAAATGGGGATTTGACCTCCCAAGTCAGATTCATTGGGCATGGATGAGGACTTGACGATGGTGGGACTGCCTTGGCCAGCTTCTAAGACAGAACCAATAGTCCCAGCCTCATCCAGGTCACCAGCCACACTTGTGGTGGTGGTTCTCTCTGCTTCATGGCTAGGACCACCAGAGGAGAACACTCCAGTAGTCCTTTGGCGTTTCATCAACCTATATTCAGGGGGTGTGGAAGATGGTGTGAAAGAATGGGTAGATGTGGGTTGATTAAGGGGTGTTTGGGATTGTGAAGGTTGTGTGTCAGCGTTGGAAATAGGCACATCAACGCCAACATTTGATGTGTCAGCGTCAAAGGGTTCTTGGTCAAGTTGCATTTGTTCAGGTGAAGGTAAAGGTTCAGGAATGGGTTCAAGTTGTGGTTGAGGGTCAATTTGAGGTTGGGGGTCTGGTTGGGGTTGTGCTGCTGCAATAACAACAAGCATGACGTGGGTTAAAGGTAAGTCTCTATGGGGTGGTGAATCCATCTTCATAAAAATAGCTTTCTTTTGCTCAGGGATCTTATAAAAATCATTGTGATCCCTTGAGCAGTAACCTTGATCATCAAAAACCATTTGCAGAAAACGGGGATAAGCTAAAGTCATTTTTGTCCCCTTGTTTTTACACATCCCCTCAAAAATCATTTTAGAATAGTTATATTTTTCCCTGTTGCAATGCATACAATAGCACTTGCAATGGATCTATTGATCTCATTGTGTGCAGTACATTTGGGACTCAAACATTGAAGGAGGACATGTATGATGTACTTCCAGGCTGGGGGAAATTCCTGCTTATGATACTTGTTTAGAGTACCTTCATCAGGAAAGGGATATCCCAAATCCCTAAGTCCTTGTTCTATTCATTTATGGGAAGGGTGGCTATACCATCAGCATCATCAAGATGCAAGGCTTGGCGTACCAAAGCCTCAGTAACCACCCAAGATCTCCTATGAACAATAGAAGTCAATGTGGTCACTCCATTAACTGTTGAGGAACTGACAGTGTTCCAAAACTGCTTAATGTGTGTGACTGGAATGAGTGGTGCATGAGAAAGAGCATACCTTAGTGGGGATGCGTTCAAATACGCCACCATTTGTGTGTATTGGGAAACAGAGCATCATCAGCTTCAAGATAAGCAATCATGTTGTGTTGTGATCTGAACCCCAATGCCAATTCTGCTGAGTTAAACTTTGGTGCCATTGATGAAAGCTGTTAATTTTAAGTGTAGAAGATGAAGTTGATAAGAGAAAATTGTTAGACAAGAATTATAGATACCCTGTTTAAAATAGGAGCCAAATTTATAGGAGAGAAAGAATGCATGTGATTGGCCCAAAAATAGGCAAAGTTTTTCAAAAATCAATCATGAAAATATTGAAAAAGTTATAAGTTATCTCATGCATTAAATGAAAGTAACAACTCCTAAAATTACGGCTTGAAAATATGTCAAAAAGTAACAACTGGGTAGGCCCCATTGAGTGTCAACGGTCAAAAATAACCTATCAACGCCCAACGGCTATAATCTTGTCAACGTTTGCCTAAAGCCATGTCAGTGTCCAATTTGGTCACAACAACGCTTGGAAAATTCTTGTCAGCGTCCAAAAATAAAATTATTTTAAAAAAATGAAAAATGACCTTAACAAGTAATTTATCCTAGAGAAGATAACCAAAAGCTGATAATTATCATAGGACGGCAAGCACTGTCCAGTTATGCACACTTGCATAAGCAAGATAGACATAACAGTCCTCTAGTGTCCCTTGCTAACCAAAACTCTTAACAACAAAGTTACCTTATAAAATCCTTGTTACTCCCAGGTAAATCCCATATCAAAATCATTCCCAATTCTCCCAACAGACCATAACCAATTCTAGGCCAAAAATGTCTTGGCAGCATGCAAAGTTGATATACTATGCATGCTACAGTGCCTCATGATTTAGTAAAACTAACTCATACTCACCTGTGGACACAATCTAGAATTGTGATAAGAGTATCATATGGATACCCAAACATCCTAAAGGTTCCTAAAACCTCCCCTTAAACTATGATACAAACAGTTTTCTAAAATCATGCATGAACATAAAAAATTTATGTCAAGATAGGAATGAAACATTCCAACCATCATCCATAAATAAAAACTTGTCCAAATGCTTCTCTATTGATCCATAAGCAACTCTGTATCCAATGGTATACTGCTAACACCATCTGCACATTTAGATTGAAAACCACAAAACTAACATTGTTGCTGACAACGCCCCGATAACACATGACAGCGTTGAGGGAAGCTTTGTCAGCGTTAGACAATTATATTGCTGACAACGTTGCAAAAACTCTTATCAGCGTTCAAGCAACCTTTGTCAGTGTTAGAAAAATATAGTGGAAAATCTAAATCATCAATAAGACCAATAATAATAATGCATCATCCTGTACATACTTTTACAAAAAGAATCCAAAACACATATTATGTGAGATTAACCATTCCAATACTTGTTACCAAGTATTGAAATCTCCCAGCATCAAAAGGTTTAGTTAATAAATCTGACACATTTTCCTCAGTGTCAACCCTATCTGGTTGTATTAAACCTTTCTCAAAGCAATCTCTTATAAAATGGTGTCTAATTTCTATGTGTTTAGTTTTAGAATGATGTACAGGATTCTTAATGATGCATAAAGTACTATTATTGTCAACAAATATCTTAGTATGCATGAAATTATACCCATAGTCCAACAGCTGGTTCTGAATCCATAAAACTTGGCCACAACATGCAGCTGCAGCCACATACTCTGCTTCAGTTGTAGAATTAGCCACCACTGTTTGTTTCTTGCGTTGCCAAGATATTAACCTGCTCCCAAGAAACTGACATCCACCAGTTGTGGATTTCCTATCAAATTTATCACCTCCATAATCACTATCTGAATATGCAATCAGCTCCAATGGTGAATCCTTTGGGTACCACAAACCAAGATTAGGATAACATCTTAGGTACCTAAAGATCCTCTTCACAGCATAAAGGTGACATTCTTTGGGAGTCACTTGATGACGTGCACAAGCACACACATCAAACATAATGTCAGGTCTAGAGGCAGTAAGATACATCAAGGATCCAATCATGGATCTATAGTGCCTGACATCAACATCTTTCCCATCTCCAAGCTTTCCCCAAGGGTGTTCTCTATCCATAGGAGTAGTAGCCCTCTTTTCATGTGGAGAAAAGCCAAACTTCTTCAAGATCTCAGCAACATATTTGTCCTGGGAGATGAAGATACCATCCTCTTTCTGCTGAACTTGTAAACCAAGAAAGAAGTTCATCTCCCCCATAGCACTCATCTTGAATTTGTCTGTCATAAGCTTGGAGAAATCCTCGTTCATCTTTGGATCAGTAGACCCAAAAATGATATCATCAACATAGACCTACACAAGCAACACATCCTTGCCTTTCTTCTTTGTAAATAGTGTCTGATCTATGGTGCCCCTTTTGAATCCATTGTCCACCAAATAGGTAGACAAAGTACCATACCATGCTCTAGGGGCTTGATGAAGGCCATACATAGCCTTTTTGAATCTATACACTTTATCTAGATGCTCTGGATCCTCAAAACCAGGAGGTTGCATCACATAAACTTCCTCAACAATGGTGCCATACAGGAAGGCACTCTTGACATCCATTTGATAGACTGTGAAGCCCATGCAAGAGGCATAGGCTAGAAAAATCCTAATAGCTTTAATCCTTGCAACTGGTGCAAAGACCTCCTCATAGTCTATCCCCTCCTCTTGTGTATAACCTTGAGCCACTAACCTTGCCTTGTTTCTGACCCCAATGCCTCTTTCATCTCTTTTGTTCCTTAGAACCCATCTTGTCCCTATAGGTCTGACATATCTAGGACAATCAACCAGCTCCCAAACATCCTGAATTGCAAATTGGTGAAGCTCATCCTGCATTGCTTCCACCCAACTTGGTTCTTTGAGAGCATCAAGTATTTTCTTGGGTTCTTCTTGTGACAGAAAACATGCAAACAAACATGCTTGCACAAGAGGGGTATCAACCTTCTTGTGTATATTGGCAATAAACCCACCAAGACCTTGATGAGATCTTCTAGTCTGAACTGGAGTCATAATATCACCAATGATCTGAGATGTGGGGTGATTCTTCATTGTGGAAGTGAGAACCCCTCCTTCAAAAAGTCTGGTGTCCTCAACCTCACGCTTCATGTTGCCAATATCTTCTTCATCAGACTCTCCTTGATCAACGTGAACCTCTTCATGAACATTGGAAGGTCCACCTTGTTCAAAACTAGAAGAGAAAAGATGCCCATAAGTGTTGTCAACGTCTGAATCTTGGTTGTCAGCGTCTGGGCTAATAGCGCTTGAAATGTTGTTGTCAACGTCTGAGCCATCAACGTCTGAATTGGTCTTGTCAGCGCTAGATTTGCCTTTGTCAGCGCCTGAAGAACCATGCATGTTTGTATCTGGTGGTATTTGGAAACCACCATTATCTTGTCCAGCAGCAGCAGCAGCAAAAGCATCTGTCCAAATGGGAATTGTGACATATTCTAATGTAGGAGATGCCTTTTCTGCTTGTGATCCAACCTTCTCATGAACCTGTGTACCTGAAACATTAACAACTTGTTCCTCCACAACATTTGAAGTTACCTTCACAATGTCTGGATTAGTGACAGGCATATAATTTAAAGTTCTAGATAAGGGTTCCAAATCAAACAACCAATTAGGACCACTTTCAGGATCACTAGGTTTATTCTCTAAGAACCTAACATGTACTCTCTCAACTATACGTTTGTCCTCCTTAAGATAAACCCTATAACCCTTGCTCTGGACTGAATACCCCATGAAGTAACCCTCATCACCTTTTGCACTAAATTTCCCTAAGGCATCACTAGTATCCAATACTACTACATGACAACCAAAAGGTCTGAGAAAACCAATATTAGGTTTTCTTCCCCAAAGTAACTCATAAGGTGTTTTGTTCTGAATTTTGTTAACCAATGCTCTATTTTGCACATAACATGCTGTATTAACAGCCTCAGCCCAAAAGGCTATTGGAAAGTGAGCATCAGCCAACATTGTTCTGGCTGCTTCAATTAGGGTTCTATTTTTCCTCTCAGCAACCCCATTTTGTTGTGGGGTTCTAGCAATACTAAATTGCCTAGTAATTCCTTTCCTGGCATAGAAATCATCTAGCTTCTTGTTCCTAAATTCTCCACCATTATCACTCCTAAGCATTTTAACCTCATTGCCAGACCTTTTCTCAATCTGAGTGATAAAATCAATAAGAACATCAGCTGTGTCACTCTTCATAGCTAGAAAGAATGTCCAAGTAAATCTAGAGAAGTCATCTGTGACAACAAAGCAATATGACTTACCATTTAAACTTTCTATATTTGTTGGACCAAATAGGTCCATGTGAAGCATATGAAGAGGTCTGGAACTAGTATGCACCTGTTTGGACTTGAATGAGACCTTGTGCTGCTTGCCCTTAAGACATGCAACACAAGAGTGGTCATTGTGGAAGGCCTTCTCAGGCAAACCATCAACTAAACCAAGTCTCACAAGTCTATTTATATTTTTAAAATTTATGTGCCCTAGTCTCCTGTGCCATAAATTACTCTCATCTACTGAGCCTTAGCATAAAAACAAGACATATTGGTATTCATTTTAATCCCATTTAAATTCACATTGTATATGTCCTTATGCCTAGGTGTTCTATACTCAATATATTTCTCATCAGGGATCTTAAAATCCTTGCTTAACACCAAACACTCAATATCAGTAAAAAGAACCTTATTTTTGTTATCACAAACTTGTGATACACTAAACAGGTTGTAATCAAGTTCTTTTACCAGGAAGACGTTCTCAAAACGCAGATTATTGGTGAGAAGGGTTCCTTTGCCTGTGATAGTTCCATATCCACCTCCAAAGTATACCTTATCACCATCTTTAATAGGAGTGAAATTCGTCAGATAGTCTTCCTTCCCTGTCATGTGCCTTGAGCATCCACTATCCCAATATCCATAATCATTGATCTGTCTTTGAATGCCCTGCACATAAAGAAAACAAATTAGTTTTCTTTGGGAACCCAAGTCTCAGAAGACTTGGATTCATCTGGTTGTTCAATAAGAACAGACTTAGTTCTCACAACAACCCCATGCTCATCCTTTTTAGGATGAAATACCCAGTTAACCCCAATAGGTTTTGTAATGACTTTTGAAATGTAATTAAATCTATTGCAAGTCATTGAAATCCCATTATCATTAGGGTTTTGATCTTTCTTGGGTCTCCATGTTAAGCTTGAAGAAGCTTTAGACCCCTTACCTTGTGGCTGCAGATATTTAGGTCTGGTCACGTTTCTGTCAGCGTTAGAATTTGTCCTGTCAACGCTGAAATTACCCTTGTCAGCGTTGAACCTAGGGTTTGCTACAGAAACCCATTGCCTATTTGACCAGGTGTTTGTGTTTTGAAATGGTCTTTGTCCATGAGTGTTAGACTTTCTAGAAAAGAATGGGGCAGGTCTAATCACTTGTGGACTTTGCTGCACACAAGGTTTGGGTCTGACAACGTTTGACTTTCTAACAACGTTGACTTTCTTCCTGTCAGCGCTGAAATTGTTCCTGTCAGCGCTGGCTTTGGGAGCGTTGACACACTTGTATGCCAAATGTGAAAAGCTACCACAAGTGTAACAGGCTTTCTTAGACACAACCTTAGGTCTAGAAGAGAAGAAGCCTGTTCCATGATTGCTAACTTGGCTCTTGGGTGACCTATTATTCCTATACATCTCTGCATATTTAATGGTAGGTCTTCTAACAGTGTTTGAGCCTAGGTCAACAATTTTACCAGTGATTGGGTTAGTAACCTTAATGGGTGGAGATTCATTGGGGCTTTCACATAGCAAACCTCCCTTAACAAATAAAGTAGGGTTAGCTTTCTTCCACTCATTTAGGTCAGTCAATTTTTGTTGATACTCTTCCACTGGAGTGACAACTCTTGGTGGAGGAATGAATTCCTCCTCTTGAAGCTCTGGTAAACCAGTCCAAGATAAGTCCCTTCGTTGGACACCATAGAAGTCACCAGCTGGTGGTGGAACCAAAGAGTAATCATTCATCCCAATCTCAGTCATGTCCTTAGGATCCCTTTGTTTAGCTACACAGTCTCCTAGGGTTTGGGTGGATCTATCAAATCTTTGAATTTTGAGGTCAACATTATCTTTATTCTTAATGGCCTCATCTAACTTAGCCTGTAGTTCTCTATTAACCTTTTTCATGATGTTTCTAATATCCATACTACCCTCTAACTCATGTTTTAAGATATTGATCTTATCTTTTAAGTCAAATTCCATTTTCTTGTATTCAGAAACGGTTTTCTCAGTTTCAGTAAGAGCTAGTTGGTAATTAGACAATTTACATCTTTCAGTACTCATGTCATCTTTTAGTTTTAACACCTCTTTGTTAAGTCTTTCAGTATTTAACCTACAACCTTTGCTACAAAAAGCATCATCATATACCTCATTATTAGATGAAGAGGAGGAGTGTGCCATGAGAGCATATTCAACATGCTCTTCTTCTTCAATATCAGCAACCAAAGCTTTATCCTCTTCAACATCCTTAGCCAGATAGCTCCAATCCCATCCTGTACCATCAATTCCTTGAACTGCAACCATAGCTTTGGAATCCTGAGCTTTAACAATCTGACTTGAGGGTTTACCAGCATCAGATCTTCTAGGAGATCTGCATTCCCTCATGAAGTGCCCCATACGATGACAGTTGTAGCATTCAACTTTGGATTTATCAAATCCAGCTGTGTCTTTAGCATTGAAGGTCATCTTCTTTTTGAACCTTCTGTTCCACCTATTTGCTCTTATACTAGCAAGAGTCATGTTCCACTTGATGTCCATCTCTTCCAAGTGCTCATCACTTATCTGCTCAAGGTCCTCATATGTAATCACTGAACCATTGGGCAAAGAAGCAATGTAAGCACAAACAGTATCCAAATCCAAACTAGCAGGTTTAACTCTTGGGGAGTCATTCTTGAATGTGTCAGCGTCTGAAAAGGAGACGTTGACAGGACTTGTTCCAGCGCTGACATATGATGATCCAGTAACTGGATGCATATAAGAGTCCTTCTGATTGAATTGACCTTCACTATGAGAGAAGAAGGCCATGTTGCTGGTGGTAGATTTGCTTCCATGCTCTGAAAGAGTTTCATCTTCCAACAGTCTTAGTTTGTTGTAGATGTCATCAAACGAGGAGCTCTTGTAAGTATTGTTGGCAAGAATAAATCTTGCCTCAATCTTCCATGCCTCACCAAGACTTTTAAGAAAGGTAGCATTGGTGTCAACATCACCAACTTGTGTCCCCATGAAGGACAACTTGCTTGTGATGTCAAGCAATCTGCTTCTCACACTACTCAGTTTCTCATTGGGTTGAGCTTTGAAGACAGCATAATCATGCAGAAGTTGCTTTTTCTTTTCTTCATTAGTGTCTGCATTGCCACCATATGCAACTTCAAGAGCTTCCCAAAGATCCTTAGCAGATTCATAGCCTCTATATTTATGCTGGTTTTCTTGTGCCAAAGAGACTTTCAGAATATTTAGGGCTTTCATGTCAACCCTTTTCTTTGCAATATCTTCAGCATCTACAGCTCTACCATCTCCAGGTTTTTCTTTCTTATCCTCTTCAGGGCATCCTTCAACAGCTGTTCTTTGACTAATGGCATCAAGAATCTTTTGAGCCTTATTGAATGTGTTTCTATATTCAATAATCTCCCAGAGTGTGTAGTCATAGATCCCCAGATATTGTTCAAAGTTAAACTTCCATAAGTCAAAGTTGGTTGCATCAAGCATGGGAATCTAGATGTTTGGTAAGGCTGAGGAGGAGGAGGTTATTGCTTCAGACATGATGTTGTTAGGGTTTTGGTGTTTTTATGGTTTCTGAGAAAATTAGGGTTTTGGTGTTCTTTATGATCAAAAGTTCCTCAACAAGCTCTGATACCACTTGTTGATCCCAAACTTAGATTGATTAGCTTTGTGTATACGAGATTAGATCAAGTAATACACGTAGAGAAACCTTTGTATATGCTTTATGAATCTAAGTGTTATGCGAAATTTAACACTTAAACAAGAACACACAAGATGTAAACAAACTTTCACTTTGATTATGAATGTCGAACTTGCTTACAATGAAAGGTGTTTACAAATGAAAACTTATATAAAACTTATATCAAACATTAACCTAAAGGCCTTCTTTTATAGATACAAGAAGCCTTGTACAATAATCTACGTATCAACTATTCTAGGTAAAGATAAATATAGAAAATACATTGTCGTTTCTATCCTTACTAGAAGTATTCTAGAATATAATAAACGTGTAGATTATATCTTCCATTAGTGCTTGTCTTCAATGTGTCAACGCTTGACTTTAACTTGTCAACGCTTGAACTGTCAGCGCTTGTATTGTTCTTGTCAACGCTTGTTTTGTTCTTGTCAGCGCTCAAGTGATCTGGCCTTAATTTATTCCCAACAGTAATATAGTCTTACTTTAGACTATATCTTGGTGGTATTCATTATAAACCTGAATTGGTGATTCGTTCTTTATCTTGTGGATTTGCTTTAGCGTAAAGGTATGTAACCCTAATTCGATTAATTATAATTGTGTTATTATTATCATTCTGTTAAATAGCTTCCGCTATGTGTGCTTTGATCTCGTTTAGGGTTTTGTGTAATTTTTATGAACTATATAAACATTCAGTGGCATCGAGAGCCGTTTTAACATGTTATAATTATCGAAAATCTAAAGTTTCTTAACTAATAATTTTTTTGAGTTAAAACTATATTTTTTATAGGTTTTCTTAAAAATTAGGGTTTTTTTTTTAAAAAATTAAGGTTTGGCCGATTTTCATAAAAAAAGGAATTGATTTTGAAACCCTAAATTACATGTTGGATAATTTTAGATTAAATTGCATGATTAATTGTTATGTCATGTAAATTAAAGGTTACGATCCGAAGAGATTTAATTGTTAAGATTTGAGGGTGGATCCATGATGAACGTGCATATTTTCATGGATCATAAATTCGTATGTTTATATGATTTTATGTACTACTTGCTTTATTTGATTCAATAAAATCTTGAATTAGGGAAAACTTTTATATGAATATAAAAACCTAAATTTAAAGTTTATTGAATAAATCGTATGCATGTGGCTATTTGATTTATTTATCGCACATATAAATTGTTATTATGTGTTTATGATTTAGTTTTTTTACTTGTTTATGTTAAAATTGTACGAATTGTTGTAAACAATGGTTTTTTAAGAAAAACAAATATGGACTAAATCATATTAAAATTAAGATTTGTTTGATATCTAAATTTCATAGAATTACGTTGACTGGTGAATTGAAATAATAATACAACGACCTACTCCTTTTGAAAAACTATAAAATGGGTATAACGCACCGCTGGTCATGTACCCGGTTAAGAAAGGAGGTTTTAAGCCATTAGTCGTTGACCAAATTCTCGGCTCGCCGGTGCGTAAAATTGAAATTACCTACGATTATTATTTGAGTTATACCTTAAGGTTGGTTTACTACAAATTCACATCCGAATTCACAATGAATAAGGTTATTGCTTTGTGCTTTAGCCATAAGTACGCTGTGAATTGTTGTGGGTAATTATTTGATTGGTTGAACTAATACCTCAACATAATTTATGTAGAAATTTAGTCTTGTGGAAAAGTTTACTAAATGTTTTATTAAACGTATGCTATGGAGTTGTATGCATGCTTCTCCATACATTGATTTTGACATCAAATTTATACCCTAAAAAATTTAAGTCGAATGCTCCTAATTGACGAACACTTGAAATTGATCAAATGAGATTTTTGGATGATGTTGTGATGGAGAGAAAAATTTCATAGAATGAGAATTCGTATGATTGTTTTACGTTACTCAGATTAGACGACTTAATTAAGTTACTCAGTGAGATCTGGAAACTTAACGCATTCAGAAGGGATGAAACATGTTTACAATGCAAAACGTTTTTTGGCAATGTAAATCCCTTAAATATCTAAAAATTGAAAATTGTTTGTTAATTGAACTATTCGACAAGTCGCTATGTTGAGTACATTCAGTACTAGCAGATTAACTGATGTAATGGATCTATGTCAATATATGTTCTAGGATTCAAGGAAAATACTATGGTTTATATACGGGGGTAATTTTATTTTCTTGAAAGTATTTTATTATCGAAAATACTAATATTTGAACTTATTTATGTAGAAATGGCTCAACCGACAATAACACTATAAGTTCTGTGTTCAAAACGTTTTTTGATCGTCCTGAACTTAGTGGCCCAAACTTCAATGATTGGTACCGCTCACTAAGAATTGTCTTGAGAGTAGCGGGTACTATTGATATCTTGACCACTCCTTATTCGGAGGATCTTGCTGAAGGAGCTTTTGAAGCGCAAAGGCTTGAACACGCTGCTAATGTTAAGAAGCACTCAGAGGTGGCTTGCTTAATGTTAGGGAAAATGGCCCCTCTACTTCAAAAGAAGTATGAGCTATTTTTTCCTAAGCGTATGCTTGATGAGCTCAAGGCTATGTTCGAAAAGACGCAAGCTGTTGAGATCTACGACTTAGTAGATGCTTTGCATAGCTGCAAGCAAACTCCTGGAAAGTCTGTTAGTGCCCATTACATGGAGATGGGGGTTATATGGAACAACTCATTGCAATAGGACAACGTTACGATCATAATATAGCTATCAACTTGATCAATAGGTCCCTTAACAAGGACTTCAATGATTTTGTTCAAAACTATAATATGCATTGCACGAGGAAGATAGTTAATGATTTGCATGCAATGCTCATTGACTACGAAAAGGGGTTAAAGGACAAGGCATCTACTTCTACTCCTCCTGTACTAACCATACAAAAGGGTAGAGTAAGTAATCCAAACCCGCAAGCGAACAAGAAGAAAGGCAAAGGAAAGGGTGATAAGGTCAAGAAAGTTACGACTTATTCAAAACCTAAGCAGAACTTTGTCAAGAAGAATCAATCTCAGAAGGATGAGACTTGTCATGATCGCAAGGCAAGTGGTCACTGGAAGAGGAATTTCCCTCTTTACCTCGAAGAGTTACGAGAAATAAAGAAGAAGTCTGAGCAGCGCACTGTAGCTTCAGGTATACAAATTAAATTCCTGGGTATATGATACGAGATGCGGTATTAACATTTGTAATATGCTGCAAGGATTTAATCTGGAAAGGAAGCTATCCTATGGGGAACAATTTCTGCAAGTGGGCAATGGTGCACAAGCAGCGGTTGAAGCTATAGGAACATTTAATTTTGTTTTACCTTCGAGTTTAGTACTAATTTTAAATGATTGTCATTATGCACCTACAATTTTTAGGGGTGTTATTTTCTTTTCTTGTTTGTTGAATAATGGTTTCGTTGACACTATTGATAATAATGGAATATCTGTTTGGAAAGATGGTATTTTCTATTTTAGTGCAATTTCTGTGAATGGTGTGTTTGAAATAGACATGCATGATAGTGAATCCAAGTATAATAATTCTGTTTTTAGCATGAATAAGAAGAGAAAGTTTGACAAGAACTCTTCTTATCTTTGGCATTGTAGACTTGCCCATATTGGGAAGACTCGTATACAAAAGCTTCAACGTGAAGGACTTCTGGAAAATATAAATGATAAATCATTTGATAAATGTGAGTCTTGTATCTCTGGGAAGATGACCAAGAAACCTATTAATAGCAATATTGAAAGGGCTACTGATCTACCTGGTTTAATACACACTGATGTGTATGGACCACTTAGACATTTGTCAAGGAAAGGTGCTAGCTACTTCTTAACATTTACGGATGATTATAGTCGTTATGGTTATGTTTATTTACTTAAACATACACATGAGGTATTTGAAACATTCAAAGTGTTTAAAGTAGAAGTAGAATTGCAACTAGGAAAGAAGATTAAAGCTCTTCGTTCTGATAGTGGTGGTGAATATTTAAGTCAAGAGTTTATAGATTATCTAAGTGAGAATGGAATTGTTCAGCATCTTACTTCTCCCTATACTCCATAACAAAATGGTGTATCCAAAAAGAGAAATCGTACATTATTAGATATGGTGCAATCTATGTTTAATCTTACAACTTTACCATAATCCTTTTGGAATTATGCTTTAGAATCTGTTGTTCGCATTTTACATATGGTTCCCACAAAGAAGGTTGATAAGACACCATATGAACTATGGCATGGCAAGAAGCCATATTTGTCTTATTTAAAGGTCTAGGGTTGCGAGGCGTATGTGAAACTTGACTCGGGCGATAAACTCCAACAACGATCTGTAAAATGTATCTTTGTAGGATACCCTAAGGAAACTATGGGTTACCTCTTTTATTATCCACCTGAGAACAAAGTGATTGTTGCTAAGTATGAATACTTCCTTAAAAGTGATCTTGTAAATCAAGAATTCAGTGGGAGAAATTATGATCTTGAAGAGAGTCATATAGATACATTACCTTTTGAAAACACTAGCGAAATAATTTCTGTAGAACCAGAAAGTCTGGCGGTTCCACCAGAATTAGTTCCTCTACGTAGATCCAAAAGGATTAAAAACGCAAATAGCAATATATGTCTTAATATAGAGGATGATGATGAAGTAGGGGATCTTGGAGAACCTGCTAATTATAAATCTGCCATGCTTGATCCGTGAGAAGGATAAGTGGATGGTTGCTATGGATGAGGAAATGAAATCCATGAAAGTTAATGATGTTTGGATTCTTGTAGATCCACCACCAAATGCTAAAGTAGTGAGACATAAGTGGATATACAAGAAGAAAACCGACATGGATGGAAAAGTACAATCCTATAAAGCTCGTTTAGTAGCTAAAGGTTTTACTCAATCTATTGGCATAGGCTACGAGGAGACTTTTTCTCCTGTAGCAGACTTAAGGGCTATTAGGATTCTCATAGCTATAGCAACATACTATGACTATGAGATATGGCAAATGGATGTTAAAACTGCCTTCTTGAACGGTCGCTTAGATGAAGACATCTATATGTAACAACCAGAAGGGTATGTTGATCCAAAAAATCCGAAACACGTGTGTAAACTTCAAAGATCTATTTATGGTTTGAAGCAAGCGTCACGTCAATGGAATAAAAGATTTGATGAAGAAATCAAAAAGTTTGGATTTATTCAAAATCGTGACGAGCCATGTGTATATCGCAAAGCTAGTGGGAGTGATGTAGTATTTCTAGTTGTATATGTTGATGACATATTAATCATAGGAAGTAACATTCCAAGACTTAAAGCTGTTAAGGATTATCTTGGTAAATGTTTTTCTATGAAGGATTTAGGAGAAGCTGCATACAATCTGGGAATTAAGGTCTATCGAGATAGGAAAAGACGGTTAATTGGTCTAAGTCAAGATGCTTATATAGATAAGATATTGAAGAAGTATAATATGCATAATTCCAAGAAAGGTTTTCAACCTATTGAAGCTAAGCATAATCTAAGTCATGAGATGGATGCATCAACTCCTAAAGAGGAGGCATACATGCAGAAGGTGCCTTACGCTTCGGCTGTAGGATCTATTATGTATGTTGTAAGATGCACAAGGCCTGATGTGGCGTTTGCTCAGAACTTGGTCTGTAGATACCAACAAAATCCAGGGAAGCTCCACTAGACTGTTGTTAAACATATTGTAAAGTATTTAAGGAGTACGAAAGATATGTTTTTGGTATTTGGAGGGAAACCAGACACAAAACTGAATGTGACAGGTTTCTGTGATGCGTCCTGGCAATGTGATAAAAACGATACGAAGTCTCAGACGGGTTACGTGTTTGTTATCAATGGAGGAGCAGTTGACTGGGAGAGCAAGAAACAGACAAGGATTGCAATGCATGCTACTCAATCTGAGTACATGGCTGCTTCAGAAGCTGCAATGGAAGCTGTTTGGCTTAGGAAGTGTCGGCGTACAGTCGGTAATGGGCTCGCCCCGACAAGCCCACGGCCCACACACACCTTACTTATCCTACAAGAAAATCTAAGCCTATATAAACAGGGGTAGGGGTCTCATTATAAATCAAGTTATCTCTCACAACTACACCTCTTTTACTATATATCTTCCCGATACTAAATTGACCGTCGGAGGTGGACCCCAGGGCTCCGGCCTCGGGTCCACGTCTAATCAGTTTACCTTTGTTTGCAGCATTACTCAGGATTTGGGAAGACGAAAAACGGCCCAGGAGTGTCGTCAAACCGGCCTAGCCAAACTATGCTTAAACAAGTTGGCGCCATCCGTGGGACATGACTAAAACTATGTCTCGTGTTCTTACACTGCGAAAAAGCAGATGCCAAAAGTCGGTAACTCTTACACGTTTTGTATTTTTGTTTTCTGCTCTGATATTTACAGTCGTGGTTATAATTTGCCATGATAAGTATCGTGTGTGTACATATATACGTCTCTATACATATACTGAAAAGCAGAAGTACGGCAAAAAAAATATGTGTTACGTATCTACAATGAAGATGGTCGAGCATGGAGAAATCATGTAAGTAACTAATATCCCGTTATCCTTTTACCTATATCATCTAGATGAATTAAAAAATATATAATTTCATAAGAGGTTATCAGTATTATTTAATGTACTACAACCCCAAAATTAAATATTCGTTTCTATCTTTGGAATGAATTTCTTATCATATACAGTATAATACAAATTGGCATCTAGACTTGCTACAAATATCTTCTAAGAATATCATGCTATGAATAAAATATTTGTGTGTATCTCCTATCTAAGGCTAATATACATATGGAGTATATGATATATCTTGAGGTCGCGGTCAAGTGATTCGTTTCTTCGCGGTACTCGGTTTTGTCCGACGATATTATTCTTTTTCTTTTTATATGTGGTCGTAGGTGTGTCCGCCTGCGATACACTACACGTCTAGGCCTATTTTACTTTTTATCCCCGATGCCTCGTGCACCGGATAATATTTTGCTTTTGGTTTCCGCGGTCACGGATCCGTTCTTCCGCAATGTCTCGTAATCGGCTATATTATTTATATTAATAAAAGATATTACGCATATCTTTTAAACTATTAAAAATATATTATCATTTAGCTTTGGTACAGATATGTTCCATATATTCAAATTTATAAAATATTCTACATATCTTTTTTAAATAGGTAACGATATATTACCCATATCTTTTAAAACTTAAAATATATATTATCAATATTTTTCATGTTAATAAAAGATATTACGTCTATCTTTTAGATCGGCAAAGAGATATTACATATATCTTCTTATTTGATTAAATATATTTTTTTTGTATATGTCGGAACACGACGTAGTAACATTGTGATTCGCAGTCATGACTCGTCCATCCGCACTCGTCTGCACGTTCAACAATTATTTTATTTTTTATCCGCAGTCATAGCATGTCCATTCGCGTTCGGGCATATTTTATTTTTCACTACGGTCACGAGCCTCGTCTTCTGTATTAATCCGCATGTTCGGATATATTGTTTATATTAACAAAAGGATATTACACATATCATTTAAATTACTACAATATATTATTTATGATATATTTCGATATAATTAATTTATAAAAGATATTATATATATCTTTTAATCGGTAAGATATATTCCATATATTTTTGTAAATAATATATTTTATTTAAAATTCGCGGTCATGGTACATCCATCCGCGCTAGTTTGCACGCTCAAACATCTTTAGCGTACGGGCGTACATGTACTTATCGTTCCCATACGGAATAAGAGGATTGAGTGAACGTAATAATTCAACTTGTCGTGTAAGAGGGTTGCAAACCCAACGACCACAGATCATGTATCCTTGTTAGACACCTTGCTATCAAGACGTTATGGTAAGTTACGCAAACCACATGACTCATGATGGACTTGCAAAAGACACACTGTGCACGTCTAACAACATTTTATAAAAAATTAACGTCCCTTATGGCAGTAGCGGTACGCCGCATGTAATGGCATAACCCATCCCATAAGTTAGTTAAGATATGTCTTATACTATGTGACAATTCGTGGTTATGGCACGCTCATCCACGTCGGTCCACACTTTCGGACCAATTTTTATCTTTTGTACGCGGTTATGGCACGTCCATTCGCGTTGGTCTAGGCGACTATAATTTTTTGAATACTTGATTAAGTTTAATACTGCTAATCGAGTGTCGCACCATTAAACTTGGAGGGATAACAGGGTATAATAATACCACTATTTCCGTGCACGTCGCGCAAATATCTTCGGATATATTAGCTTTGCCGCGGAAGAATGCCTTTCGCGCGCTCATTCCTTCACTGCGGACGTACTCCTTCCCCGCGCTCATTTCTTTGCCACAGAAGTATCTCTTCTGTTGGCTTATTCCTTCGCCACGGAAGTATCTCTTCCTTTGGCTCATTCCTTTGCCACATAAGTATCTCTTCCGTTGGCTTATTCCTTCGCTGTGGAAGTATCTCTTCCGTTTCCTTATTTTTTTGCCACGGAAGTATCTCTTTCGTTGGCTTATTCGTACGCCGTGGAAGTATTCTTCCACGTGCTCATTATCGTTCGCCGCGGAAGTATTCTTCCACGTGCTCATTATCTTTCGCCGTGGAAGTATTCTACCACGTGCTCATTATTTTTGCCACGAAAGTACTTCCTTCGTTGGCTCATTATCCTTCATCGTGGAAGTACTCTTTCCACTGACGGATTGTTTTTGCCGTGGAAGTATTTCTTCCACGTGCTCATTATCTTTCGCCGTGGAAGTATTCTTCCACGTGCTCATTATCCTTCGCCGTGGAAGTACTCCTTCCAATGGCGGATTGTTTTTGTCGTGGAATTATTTCTTCCACATGCTCATCATCTTTCGCCGTGGAAGTATTCTTCCACGTGCTCATTCTCTTTCTCCGTGGAAGTATTCTTCCACGTGCTCATTATCTTTCGCCGTGGAAGTATTCTTCCACGTGCTCATTATCTTCGCCATGAAAGTACCTCTTTCGTTGGCTCATTATCCTTCGCCGTGGAAGTAGTCCTTCCATTGGCAGATTGTTTTTACCGTGGAATTATTTCTTCCACGTGCTCATTATCTTTCGCCGTTGAAGTATTCTTCCACGTGCTCATTATCTTTCGGCGTGGAAGTATTCTTCCACGTGCTCATTATCTTCACCACGAAAGTACCTCTTTCTTTGGCTCATTATCCTTCGCCGTGGAAGTGCTCCTTCCACTGGCGGATTGTTTTTTCCGTGGAAGTATTCTACCACGTGCTCATTATCTTTCGCCATGGAAGTATTCTTCCACATGCTCATTATCCTTCGCCGTAGAAGTACTCCTTCCACTGGCGGATTGTTTTTTTCGTGAAAGTAATTCTTCCACGTGCTCATTATCTTTCGCTGTTGAAGTATTCTTCCACGTGCTCATTTTCTTTCGCCGTGGAAGTATTCTTCCACGTGCTCATTATCCTTCGCCGTGGAAGTGCTCCTTCCACTGGCGGATTGTTTTTTCCGTGGAAGTATTTCTACCACGTGCTCATTATCTTTCGCCATGGAAGTATTCTTCCACGTGCTCATTATCCTTCGCCGTAGAAGTACTCCTTCCACTGGCGGATTGTTTTTTTCGTGAAAGTAATTCTTCCACGTGCTCATTATCTTTCACCGTGGAAGTATTCTTCCACATGCTCATTATCTTTCACCGTGGAAGTATTCTTCCACGTGCTTATTATCTTCGCCACGAAAGTTCCTATTCCGCTGGCTCATTATTTTCGCCGTGGAAGTAATCTTCCACGTGCTCATTATTTTCTCCGTGGAAGTATTCCTTCCACGTGCTCATTATCTTTCTTCGTGGATGTATTCTTCCACGTGCTCATTATCTTTCGCCGTAGAAGTATTCTTCCACGTACTCATTATCTTCGCCACGAAAGTACCTCTTTCGTTGGCTCATTATCCTTCACCGTAGAAGTACTCCTTCCACTGGCGGATTGTTTTTGCCGTGGAAGTATTTCTTCCACGTGCTCATTATCTTTCGTCGTGGAAGTATTCTTCCACGTGCTCATTATCCTTCACTATGGAAGTACTCCTTCCACTGGCGGATTGTTTTTGCCGTGGAAGTATTTCTTCCACGTGCTCATTATCATTTGTCGTGGAAGTATTCTTCTACGTGCTCATTATCCTTAGCCGTGGAAGTACTCCTTCCACTGGCGGATTGTTTTGTCGTGGAAGTATTTCTTCCACGTGCTCATTATCTTTCGCCGTTGAAGTATTCTTGCAAGTGTTCATTATCTTTAGCCGTTGAAGTATTCTTCCACGTTCTCATTATCTTTCGCCGTGGAAGTATTCTTCCACGTGCTCATTATCCATCGCCGTGGAAGTACTCCTTCCACTGGTAGATTGTTTTTGCCGTGGAAGTATTTCTTCCATGTGCTCATTATCTTTCACCGTGGAAGTATTCTTCCACCTGCTCATTATCTTTCGCCGTGGAAGTATTCTTCCATGTGCTCATTATCTTCGCCACGAAAGTTCCTCTTCCGCTGGCTCATTATTTTCGCCGTGGAAGTACTCTTCCACGTGCTCATTATTTTCTCCATGCAAGTATTCTTTCCACGTGCTCATTATCTTTCTTCATTGAAGTTTTCTTCCACATGCTCATTATCTTTCGCCGTGGAAGTATTCTTCCACGTGCTCATTATTTTCCCTACGAAAGAACCTCTTTCGTTGGCTCATTATCCTTCGCCATGGAAGTACTCCTTCCACTGGCGGATTGTTTTTGCTGTGGAAGTATTTCTTCCACGTGCTCATTATCATTTGTCGTGGAAGTATTCTTCCACGTTCTCATTATCCTTCGCCGTGGAAGTACTCCTTCCACTGGCGGATTGTTTTGCCGTGGAAGTATTTCTTCCACGTGCTCATTATCTTTCGCCGTTGAAGTATTCTTACAAGTGCTCATTATCTTTCGCCGTGGAAGTATCCATCCACGTGCTCATTATCCTTCGCCGTGGAAGTACTCCTTCCACTGTGTTAGCCTCAAAATATTGAGTCAAACAAGAATGCTCGGTCATATGTTTATTATGTATCGTATTATAGAATGTTGTAATAGGTAGTATGTTAGTCGTGTATTACGGGCTTAACTTTAAGCTAAGGTTCATTCATAAGTAACCAAAGCCCAAAAGGAAAGCCCGACCCATGATCATATAGCTCATTAAGCTACATGTAAGTAAAGGCTATATAAACCCTTCCTAGCATGTTAGGAAGGGTGTTGGTTATTCATTTTCTCTAATCTAATATCACCTAGTTTCTCCAACCATTCTCTCTACTTTGTCTCACTACTTTCTCTCTCTAGAATTCATCTTCTTCATCTATTTTCTTACTTTAATTCATGTTATATTATCTAAATTTATGGGACAACAATTGGTATCAATCGCCACAGGGTAGATTTGTGATTGGTTGTTGTTATTGTATGTGATTCGAATGATTTAATCCATAAATCATCTCGGATTCAATCTTTCTATGTGTTTTTTTCGTGTTCTTCGTCTTGCTACAAATCTTCTCTATAGTTGTAGTAGTGGTTTGGTTGCTTTGGTTTGGGTAAAATCACGTTTTTTTCTTGGCAAAAATCTCATTTTTTACCTTAAGTTTCGGAAAAGTACCCACATTGCGACAGAGTTTCCATCGGAAAGTACAAGGAAGGACTGTTTGATCGCAATAACCCTAGGGTTTTACTTTGCGATCAGTTATTGCGATACTCCTTATTCTGACATGGATTGTTATCGTACATTGCGATCGTGGATTCCGACGGAATTAAGGCACATTGAAACGTTACTCTGTCAAAATTTCATTTGCCACATTCCGACAGAACATTCCGACAGAACATTCCGACAGAACATTCCGACAGTACATTCCGACAGTACATTCCGACAGCATTCCGATAGAACATTCCGATGACATATTCCGATGGTATTCCGATGAACATTCCGATGAATATTCCGATGGTATTCCGATGGATATTTTGTTCGAGTATTTTTTAGACTTAGCCACTATCTAGACTAGTCCCGAAACATAGTTTACCCAAGTAAAATTTAATTTTTCCTAGACCATTTTTTAGGCCATTTAAGCTTCGATTTCAAATTTTGGCGATACGAAAAAATTTTCGACCAAATATTCAAATTTTCGGACCAAAATTCAAATTTTTAGGCCAAATTTCAAATTTTTCAGGTTTTATTTTTCATTAAAATTTTCATTTTTTAAATTGTTTCCTACTAGTTATTGGCTATTTCTAACTCGATTTCAAAAATTTGGTGATTCAAATTTTTTGGGCTTACCGTTTTGTCGGACTGAGGAATTTATTGTCAGACTGAGAAAAATAGAAATTTTCGGAATTTCAACACCAACTCAATCACACCATATCTGCTTAATATCCAAAGTCACTTCATCCTCTGAAACACTCATTATGGATTCCGTAACACAAGATGTGCATGCACTCAAATCCAAGATGTCGGTTGCAAAAGAACGATGCATGACACACTTTAGATCACTCCAGTCACACCTTCAAGTTATTTCAAATGACGACTTAAAAGGCACTCGCGTCGAACTTGGATTCAAACGGGTATTCATGTCACTCACTGGACAAGATGTTGAGACATTCACAAGCACAATACTACTCAATGTAGATAACCTTGAACAACAAATTGCCAACGATGAATTTCAAGAGGTTGAACCCATAGATGCCGTTTTGGTTCTCGAGAATCAGTTTCAGCAATTCTTTGACAGACAGGTCTCTGTGCACTATGATCGAGAATTCATAAACAAATACTTCTTTGAATATACTCGGTTAGAAGTTCAAGAATTCAAGGAGACATTTCTTCAACACATGAGTGCTGTAAGGAAGTCCATTGCTGAAAGAACACGTCATAAACTAAAAGTTGAAAGAAGGGTGAATAACAGATTAATGCAGAAGAATGAGAGCAATGTCGATGATGGTCACACATTGGATGCTTGTTCGATTGGCACAGAAAGCAGCGGGACAGAATCACAAAAGTAGCATACCAGCAACAACTCAGGGAATGATCAAGCAACCGATGATGCAGATATCAGACCCATATATGATGAGGAGCCAATGGCTGAGGTACAATTAAATGCTGTGTTATGATGATCATCAATATATTGATTCTAAGATTCATGAGCTTGAAACTATGTTAGCTCAAAAGACAAAATATATTGAGGATGCCAAACTCGAGTTTTCAAAGAAAAATGACAAATTTGAAGCTTATTTTGAAAAACTTGAAAAAGCAAACGTTGTTCTTGAACAAAAACTGGATCGTAAGATTCAAGATTCTAATGCGGAAAAAGAAAATTTTGTGAAACAAATAAATTTGTTAGAATCAAAGTTGGCTTCTCAAAATCAAGTCCTCCGCCTGCTTCAGTAAGTGAAATATATGTGCAACCTATCGACACTGTAGATAGTAATGACGCGAATGCTGATAACGACATATTTGATAATATAAACATTAAGTTAGAACAACGTGTCACTCAATTACTTCTACAAAATGAGCAATTAAAAGCTCAGATTCAGGAAAAGGTTTTTGCATTAACAGCGGTGTAAAATGAATTAAGGAAGCTAAAAAGAAATAGTGTGGATACTAAGTTAGCAAATCAGTCAATCTTGTGGAAGCCTCCTACTCAACCATTCAGAAACCGCTCAGTTTCTAGGCAACCGAATGCGTTTAAATCTGACCGACCCAAAACATCAAACTCGAGGTTTGCATCCCAAGTTGACGTGCGTAGCAATTTGCCAAAAACAGTCACTCCACTATCTAGATCCCCCTTAACAAAGTTTGCCAATGCAAAACCCTATCACATGAATGCTTCAAGAAATTCTAGAAATAGCTCCAAGAACATGCCTCAGAGTAGTTCAAATGACACGGGTCATAAAAGCTGTCTAGAGGATGCTAAGATAAAGACACAAGCAAGAGATAGGACCCAACCAAAACCTAGGAGCGTTAATCACACATCTAGGAATTCTAGACCCTTCTATGATGTGCCCAAATCAGCCTATCCTAAGAACACTAGATCCTTCTCAGATGCTAAGCATTTTGTTTGCACAAAATGTAACAAATGCGTGTTTAATGCCATTCATGATGATTTTATCACAAAAGTCCTGAACAAGGTGAACCAGACAGCTAGAGCATCTCATGATGGAACCCTATAGGAAATAGTTTTTCTCCAATAAAGTCTTCCGCCGTGCATGAGAAAACTACGTTTCCTAGAACTTGTATTCAGTGGATACCAACGGGTAGAATCTTCAAAACAACTGGTCTTAAATGGGTTCCTACTAGAAAAATATTTCCCTCTAGCACGACAAAGGTTCACTGTGAACCCCCACATGGTTCTCACAAAGATATCACTAATAAATATACAAGCATACAAACTACTGATGAAAGTGCAGGTAATCAAGTAAAGGTTCAACAAGAACATAAAGGTTTTCCTTATTCATACCGTTCAACAAAAGACACTCTCAGATTTTGGTTGCTCAAGAAACAAATATCAGAGAAATATGTGTCTCAGGGGTTTCACAAGTAAGCAACACGATGGTATTTGAACAAAATAGTTTAAGTCCCGATCCACAACGACAAACGACTTCCGTTCACAACCGCACGGAACTCAGAACTCAAGACCACAGCAATGAACCGTCAAATTCAACGCTGGTTCCAGATAATGTTCCCAGAGCTGATATGACAGTCGACACGACAACTGAAGCGTTGGAAATGTTATATGGACCAATGTATGATGAATATTTCACGGGGGAGAAACAAGTTGTATCGAAGTCTTCCGCTGTCACTCATGATAAGAATGATGATACCGATCATCGTCAACAAAAGGATACAACTTCATCTACTTCAACACCGGTTGCTGCAGATTTACCTCCTCAGAATATCACTTCAACAATCGATCCTACAACATCCACAACTACTGTCATTGCTACAGAGAACACAAATCAAGCAGACTATGCATTATCTGACGAAGACGAATTTATCAACCCATTCGGTACACTAGTACACGAAACTGGAGAGTCTTCTACTCGCCATGTTGATCCGTCAAATATGCATACATTCTATCAACAACATCCTTCAACACATCATTGGACCCGAGATCATCCTTTGGTTCATGTAATTAGAAACCCTTCACAGCTCGTTCGCACAAGATGACAGCTTCACACCGATGGCGATGTTTGTATGTTCGCACTTACCGTGAGTTTAGCTGAACCAAAAAACATCAAAGAAGCCATGGCTGATCATGCTTGGATTGAATCGATGACGGATGAACTTCAACAATTTGAAAGACTTAAAGTCTGGGAACTTGCTGACAGACCAAACGATGTAATTCCATTAAATCTTCGATGGATATGGAAAAACAAGATGGATGAAGAGAACACGATCATCAAGACTAAATCTAGGCTAGTGGCTAAAGGGTATGGACAGAAAGAGGGTATTAATTTTGAAGAATCATTTGCACCAGTAGCTCGAATGGAAGCGGTCAGGATTTTTCTTGCTTATGCTGCACATAAGGGATTCATTGTCTATCAAATGGACGTAAAGACGGCGTTTCTTAACAGTCCTTTGAAGGAAGAAGTCTATGTCACACAGCCGGAAGGATTCGTCAATCCTCATTATCCTGACAAGGTGTATCGTCTCCACAAAGCACTTTATGGACTCAAGCAAGCTCCAAGGGCGTGGTACGACAAGCTCGCGAAATTTCTGGTCTCCAAAGGTTTCTCAATAGGTTTCATTGATCTAACTTTGTTCACTTATAAATATGGGGATGACATTTTGCTTGTGTAGATTTATGTTGATGACATTATTTTCGGGTCTAAAAACCCAAAACTTTCAAAATGGTTTGAAAAAGTAATGCACAACAGATTTGAAATGTCAATAATGGGCGAACTAAAATTCTTTTTAGGAATTCAAGTTCACCAATCCCCAAGTGGTATCTTTATAAACCAAGCTAAGTATTGTTAAGAGATTATCAAAAAGCATGGTATGACCTCATGTGACCCCGTTGGGACACCATTATCAGCCACATCACTTGATGCTGACTTAGAGGGGTTACCCATAGATCAAACGAGATATCGTTCCATGATCGGGTCCCTCATGTACTTGACAACAAGAAGACCTGATATTCATCATGCTACATGCTATTGTGCACGTTATCAAGCACGACCCACTAAAAAGCACCTCAAGGAGGTTAAACGGATCTTTCGGTACCTAAAGAATACCATTCATTTGGGACTCTGGTATTGATAGGTGTGTAAACACCCATCCTTTTTACCACTTAATTACAATAATAACCGAGCCAAAACGTGTATTTTATGTCATTTATGTCGGAATTATGCGTGGTTTGTGTTTTTGTTGTGATTTAGGATGAAAAGGTGAAAAGTGGAGAAAACACGGACATTCACGGGCTTTTATCGAAGAAAAAGACGAAAGACGAAGTCAAGAAGTCAAGATTGCAAAAAGAACGAAAGTCCAAGACCAATTCTGAAGATTTATCGAAGAAAAAGTCAAAAACGGAAGTTTGCTAAAAGCCGAAGAACTCAAGTCTAATTTATTGAAGAATTACAAAGACGAGTTTAAAAGAATCCCGAGACAAAGTCATTAAAGTCCAAGATTTAAGAAGATTAAAAGGCTTAAGGACTTAAGTGTGCAATTAAGGAAAAGATGAAAGAGGGGAGGAAGCTTCCTAAGCACTCCCTAATCCTCCCCTATATATAGATTAGGATTTTATTCAATTGTTTTTGTTGGATAGCTTGACAAACTATTTCTTCCATTTTAATTACCTTACACATTTAATTACGTTGTCATTTAATTTCATGTCAAATTTAAATACTTGTCTTGCACCTTAAATTCCTTTATTTTCAAGTAAGTGTTCTTTTAATTCTTGTCAATCTTTATTTTTATTGTTTATCTCTCATTCTACCTTTCTTTAATCTTTGATCTTTGTGTTTATTGTTCAAGTTCATGTTCTTGAGTTTTTGTTAAATTTATTAAGTGGGTTTTGATTATTGTGGTTAGTTTTGTTAGTTTGATTGTATTGGATTGGTTGTTTATGATTAATACATGTTTATTGATTAGTTTGATTTAATCTTGTGGTTGATTTTGTTTAGTTTCTATTAGATCCGTAGCTTTCTTGTGTTTCCTTGTTCTTCGTTGTTTTCTGTATTTCCAGGATTATTCCGGGTCAAGCCAGTTATTCCGAGTGAAGGAGTTTGTGCAAGTTTATTCCGGATCAAGGGTGTTCATCCGGAATATTGGACATTCCGGATCAGAAGAGTTTATTCGGAATAATTTATTATTCCGGATCAAAGACTTCATCCGGAATATTGGACATTCCGGTCAGCCTTTTATTCCAGATCAAGGTCACATTCCGGATCAACAGAATATTCCGAATCAAGGAGACATTCCGGATCAAAGTCCTTTATTCGGAATAATTAATTATTCCGGATCAAAGACTTCATCTGGAATCTTCGACATTCCGGATCAAGGAAGATATTCCGGATCAGCAGAACATTCCGGATCAAGACCATTATTTTTAGAAATACGTTTTAACGTATATTAGAAGTATCGGTCACTCCACAATATTATTAATGTTGTAATAGCTCGTAGTTAATGTGTGCTTATTAAGTTAAGTAAGAAACCGACCCATGGGCTTGTCATGGGTCGGCCCAAGCCCATTAGTGGCTTGGATATAAATACCCCTTTCCACCATGGAAAGGGGTTGGTTGTTGATTATTCCATTTTATCACTTTAATGAAAAACACATATTTCTCTCTCACTTTCTCTCACTAGTTTCTCTCTCTAGAAATCTTCAACCCACTTCATAGATTAACAAGATTATCAAAATTCTACAATTGGTATCAGAGCTTATAGTCACATCACAGATTGTAACTCGTTCATCAAAGAAAGGAAAGTTTATCGCCGATGATAAACTTATCCTCATTAACGAGAAATTAATTTTTCTCGGGCATGAGCTTATATTAAAAACATTCCAAGTTTTTAAGCTCATGCACATTGGCTCCTCGTTAAATGACAGACGATGACCCGGACTTCAGAGACAGGGAAGTTTATCTACGCAACGATAACTTACCCTCAAAATGAGAAATTAATTTTTCTCGGACACGAGCTTACATTAAAACCATTCAAAGGTTTCTAGCTCGTGTATATGGCTCCTCGTTAAATGACAGACGATGACCCGGACTTCAGAGACATAGAAGTTTATCTACGCAACGATAACTTACCCTCTTAACGAGAAATTAAGTTTTCTTGGACACGAGCTTATCCTAAAACCATTCAAAGGTTTTAAGCTCGTGTATAAGGCTCATTATTAAATATCAGATGATGACCCGATCTTCAAATAAAGGAAAGTTTATCACTGATGATAAACTTATCCTCATTAACGAGAAATTAAATTTTCTCGGACGCGAGCTTACATTAAAACTATTTAAAAGTTTTAAGCTCCTGTAAATGGCGTATAATCACATTTCAGATTATGCCCCGGACTTCAAAGAAAGGAAAGTTTATCGCCGATGATAAACTTATCTTTACAACGAGAAATTAATTTTTCTCGGGCATGAGCTTATATTAAAAAAACATTCGACGTTTTTAAGCTCATGCACTATGACTACAGTTATATATCAGACTGTAACTCGGACTTCAATTTTTAAGAAAGCTTATCTTTAAAGATAGCTTATCCTCGTAACGATAAATTAATTTTTCTCGGTCATGAGCTTGTATTAAAACATTTCAAGTTTTAAGCTCAGAAAGGAAAGTGTATCTTTTAAATAAGAGAACTTTTCATCATAACGAGAAATTCATCTTTCTCGGTCATGAGCTTTATGTTAAAACATTCAAAGTTTTTCAAGCTCATGAAAACGACTTCTAAGTAAATGTCAACTTAGAACTCGTTCTTCAATTATAAGGAAAGTTTATCGCCGATGATAAACTTATCCTTACAACGAGAAATTAATTTTTCTCGGGCATGAGCTAATAATAAAAACATTCGAAGTTTTTAAGCTCATGCACAAAGACTTACAGTTAAATATCAGACCGTAATTCGGACCTTAATTTTAGGAAAGCTTATCTTTAAAGATAGCTTATCCTCGTAACGGGAAATTAAATTTTCTCGCTCATGAGCTTGTATTAAAACATTCCAAGTTTTAAGCTCAGAAAGGAAAGTGAATATTTTAAATAAAAGAACTTTTCCTCATAACGAGAAATTCACCTTTCTCGATCATGAGCTTTACGTTAAAACATTCAAAGTTTTTCAAGCTCATGAAAACGATTTCTAAGTAAATGTCAGCTTAGGACTCGTTCTTCAGTTTAAAGGAAAGTTTATCGCCGATGATAAACTTATCCTTAACAACTGGAAGTTTACAACTTCTCGGACTTGAGCTTGTTTTGCAAGATATTCAACATCTTACGCTCAAGTAATTGGTTCTCAAAACTTTGAACACAATTTTTCGAGAATTTCTCAAAAGGTTTTTCTAAATCTTTCAAAATTGTGTGTTCAAAAATGTTTTGATAAAAAGAGCATGTCTTCTGGAATCGATAATAATTACGATACAAGAAATGTCATTCAATAATGACACGGGGTTGTAAATAAAGTTCGAACAGAAGTTAAAAATTTTAAAACATGCTCCAAATGGCTTGTAGTTATTTCAGACTGCAACCCTTTTTTCGCATTAAAGTCACGTATTTCCTTGGAAAACGTTGGCTCACAACGGGAATTAATTTTCTCGGGCATGATTTACAAGCCAAATCATGCAAAGGGATCAAGTTTACTTTACAACTTGGTCTAACACGAGTTAGTGTACGTCTCAGTGCATTAATTTGTCAAAATAAGAGAAATCTTATTGCCACCACGGATCAATCTTTTCAAGATATTAATTGGAAAAGTTTTCATCAATATTTGACTCTTTAAACAATGACTACAACTCTTTAAATAGAAAACGGGTCATCGTTTAAGGGGGAGAAAATATTAAATCGTCTTCGTCATCAAAACGATTTTCAAAAGTGTTTGAGGAAAATTAATTGGCTAAATGGTTAATGAGTGGTCTTGCTTTAGAATAGGTCTTGCTTTAGATCTCGGTGATTTGCAAATAGGATGCGATGCTTAAGTTGTGTGAGGGTTAGAATAGTTATTACAATGAGATAGACTAACGATTGTTAAGTGATTTAACGGATGTTAGCCTAAAAGGTGTTATTAACTAAAAAGGAAAAGAAAAGAAAACTATAGGGACTTAAAATGACTAAGGGTGAAAGTTGTAACAATTTGACCTAAGTCAAACCAACCAACCCCCCCCCCCCCCCCCCCGTTCCTTCTATTCTTTCTTCTTCTTTTCTTTCTAGCAGCCATTAACACACACAAAAACACACTCAAGTTTTCAAAACTCTCGATTTAAATCACTCAATCCGTGTCATTCGATCAAAAAGGTACAAACATCGATTCGTTAATTTCTAATTCGCCTAATTCACTATTTAATCCAGTTAATTGATTCGGTTAATCAAATTTATCAAGTTTAGGGTCTTTGCCTAAATTAGGGATTAATTGATTAGGGTTTTAGTTGGGTTTTATGCGGATTAGCATTAGAATGTGTTTAGTTGCCTTAGATTGCCTTAAATCTCACACATGCGTTTAGAATAATCCTTCATAGGGGACGGTTTGTGAACTTCCGAATGAACAAGGCTTGTGAACTTCCGAACGAAGTTCCGAACAAACTTCCGAATGAAGTTCCGAACAAACTTCCGAATAAAGTTCCGAACGAACTTCCGAATGAAGGAGTTCCGGACGAACTTCCGAATGAAGGAGTTCCGGATGAACATCCGAATGAAGGAGTTCCGGACGAACTTCCGAATGAAGGAGTTCCTGACGAACTTCCGAATGAAGGAGTTCCGGACGAACTTCCGAATGAAGGAGTTCCGTACGAACTTCCGAATGAAGGAGTTCCGGACGAACTTCCGAATAAAGGAGTTCCGGCGAACTTCCGAATGAAGGAGTTCCGGATGAACTTCCGAATGAAGGAGTTCCGGACGAACTTACGAATGTAGGAGTTCCGGACGAACTTCCGAATGAAGGAGTTCCGGACGAACTTCCGAATGAAGGAGTTCCGGACGAACTTCCGAATGAAGGAGTTCCGGCGAACTTCCGAATGAAGGAGTTCCGAACGAACTTCCGAATGAAGGATTTGTGAACGAACTTCAGAATGAAGAGTTCCGAACGAGCTTCCGAATGAAGAGTTCCGAACGAACTTCCGAATGAAGAGTTCCGAACGAACTTCCGAATGAAGAGTTCCGAATGGACTTCCGAATGAAGAGTTCCGAACGAACTTACGAATGAAGAGTTCCGAACGAACTTCCGAATGAAGAGTTCCGAACGAAGGAGTTCCGGATGAAGAGTTCCGAATGAAGAGTTCCGAATGAATAGTTTCGGATGAAGAGTTCCGAATGAAGGGTTGTTGGATTGATAGTTGTTTGCTTGTTTTAATTACTTGTTGAAATGTGTTATGCTTAAAAGTCATAATGATATATATCTATATATTTTTTGTGCATCAACCTTTTATGTCTTATCTTAAGCAGACACGATGACTAATCCAACAGTACAAGAACTCCAAGATGCTAGAGCAGCCGCAATTGCCGAAGCAAGAGCCCTCAAGTTTATACCAAACAATTACCGGCTGAAGCAAGTCTCAAAATCCACTCACCATGGATTCAAAGTCGCCATAGCAATCCTTGATCACTCTCACTTCAAGAATGCGTTAAGGAGTACTGCTTCGGTGCCATATGATTACATGTATGAATTCTGGGCTACCAAGGAAAGTACTTCAAACAAGATCACCTTCTCTCTCGACAACAAGCAACAGACACTCACCGTTTCAGACTTCCGCAAGATATTTGGAATTCGGGATACACCCAAAGGTATGTTATTTTCAAGGGATCCTACCAAAGACGAACTCATGGAGATGTTCGATGCTCTTGGATGTCCTGACATACGAGTTGTGTCTGATTTTACCACCGCTAAAGTAGGTCAACCTTGGAGAGCAATCTTGGGTATTCTCAGTAGATGTCTAACACCTAAAATATCTGGGCATGATGCTGTGCGTGGTCCAATTATGAACATCTTCTATGGAATGTACAAAGGCTCAAATGCAGATTATGCATTATTGTTGTGGGAAGAATTTAACTTTCAACTCTTCCAAAACAAGAAGCTGATGACTAATTTCTTTCCTTACCCTCAGTTTATCAAGCTTATAATTAATTATTTTATGAAGAATGATGTCACTATTGATAAGCGTGCAGCAAGTCGTCATCACACTGAAGAGGCTGATCACACTGTGGACCTAAGGCATGAAGGACCATCTAGTGCTGTTATTCCTGGTCCTATTCCCGATTATCTTCTGACGGATAAAATTAAAGCTTCTACTGATTACAAGCTACTGCTACTAGAAATCAAGAAGCAAAAAGCAAGCCTTCAGACAGGAGAAGACTCGTCTACTACGGTCAAGAGTAAAGGTAAACGCAAGCAACCAGTTGCTTTATCTGAACCCAAAACCAAGAAGAAAAAGATTGAGAAGGGTAAGAGCACGGCTGATGAGCTCGTTCTCCACGATGAAGAAGATGTTGATGACGATCCTACTCTTGACAAGACTGAGAAAAAATTAATGAAAATGGCTATTGAAAAGAGTAGGAGAGACACGGGCGGTAGTGGTTCGGGTGCTCAAATGGACGTTGAAGAAGAGTACGAGGAGCCAGAAGATATTGATGAGTTTAGATCACCCGAACGGTACTCTACTTCGAAGGAGACATGCATTGTTGTTTCAGCAAGTGTTGAAAAGAAGTCCGGTGCTCCTACAATCATGGTACCTACCCAGCCTCTAGTAACTCAACCTCCACCAATCCAACCCTTACCAACCCGACCGGTGCCAACACCATTCCTTCCACCTCCAATAACTTCCATCCTCAGTAATGTAGTCACAACCGAGCCTCTTCAACCAACCCAGAGTAGCTCTGCATCTTCTTTAATGGCTGCATTTGTAATGGCAGAATTGTTGGATAAACACACGGACAGTCAAAGACAAGAGATGAATAAACTTCGAGAAGAACTACTTTGACGAGTACAAAGTGAAGAGGCATCCAAGAAAGCCCAAGAAGAGATGATGGCTAAGTTCACTGCAGAGATGGAATTGACACGTAAAGCTCATGCAGAAGAACTTGCTCGGGTCAAACAGGCTGAAGCTGATAAGTATGAAGCACGACTTACGAGACTTCGAACTATTAAAGATAAATATAAGGAGCAGAAAGAAACACTTGAAGCTTCTATTTCAGAGAAGGTGAAAGAATCTGTTGAGTCCCTCATGCCAAAGCTGCATGAAGAAATGAGGAAACTTGCGGCTGATAACTTGATGATCAAGTCGTCCAACCCTTCCGAATCCGCATACAAAATGGCATATGACTTAACGGATTTTGAGTTGAAGAAGATCCTCAAAGCTCGCATGAGGGAAGTTGGATCTTTTGATAAGTCTAAAGTTCAGCGGACACTCTACAAAGCACTCAATGAAGCTATCATGGAGGATGATCGGTTGTTTAAGATGTTTGGAAGTGTGGTACCTTACCACATTCTGCCTGAGGAGGAAAGGGAAGATAGTGAACAAGAGGAGGGTAACGGTGAAGAAGAAGAAGAAGAAGAAGAAGATGATGATGATGGTGACGATGATGATGATGGTGACGATGATGGTGATGATGATGAGGATGGTGATGATGATGATGGTGGTGATGGTGGTGATCGAAATGAGGAGAGTGATAAGGGAAGCAACGGGGATGACGATGAAGATGACGGTGGTAAACATGATCAGCCTGAAACGGGGGAAAAGGTTGCCAGCACAAAGAAACCATCTAAGTCTGGTACCAAGTCTCAGAAAGATGCTGCGCAAAAGGAAAAATCCACCTCTACGGAATCAAGACGAACCAAGTGGCGCCATGATGTGAATGCTACTACGGCGTTATCGATTCCTGGTACATCTGTCTCTGTTTCTATACCTGTTACCACTAATCCTGTTAGTTCTGTTTTTGCTCCTGTGATTGCAGAATCAGTTACTGAACCTGAGTTTTCACAACCCTCGCCTGTTCATGACACCGCCGAGATGCCTGAATCAGAACCAGCAGATGTTCATGTTTCTACTCCTCTGCCACAAGAACCACAATCTACTGTTCCTGAGTCAAGCACACGGGACTGGGCGGACACATTGGAGATTGATGAAACTGCACCGCCACAAGCTTGGATCACGGCAGCTACTAAATATGATCCAATCACAGACACTGACAGAGATGTTCAATATCTCCGTATACGTAGTCCGATTGACTTGTGTGCATTTCTGGCTCATGAGTATAAATCTTCGGTCACTCCGTCTTTGGTGAAGAGAGCGCTAAAGGACAAGAGAATTCACGCCAAAACCAGGTTAAGCCGCATGGAATACGAGTATTATGCTGATGAGGTCCTGAAAGCTCTTAATACCGTTCAAAGGCCAGGTCTTCATGAGTCAGAAAGAGCTCCACCTCCACTTGATCCTTCTCAAGATAATCAAATTGCTCTCGACTTCTTTGTCACCTATGATCTTGATTATCTTCTCAAAGGATCATCCAAGTACGCAACCTCCCTGGCCTTGCTGAAAGCTGCTAATTGGGGGACAATACCCTAGATCGAGGAAAAGGTAAACCGACTCTGGGTCCCAAAGGTAACTCGTAATTATGATATGTATGTTGTTATAGGTGCATCACATTGGGACGAACGAGTCCGAAGGGCGTACAGAGGTTGCTGCTTAGCCAATTCAGGAAGTAACGTTAGATCCGATATTCGCATCTCCAGCATTTTGGGACTAAAAACTGAAGCCAAGAACGGCTATCATCATGTGACGGAGATTCGTCTAAAAAGGGAGGATGACAGAGAATACATAATACAGCAAGGATATTTTTCTATCATTCGCCTTGAAGATATCGAAGACATGTTGCTTATGATGACCCGTGATCAACTGACCCATCTTACTCGTGAAGAAATCATTGCCTTGAATACAGCACTTTGTATGTTCACACGAAGCGTTGTTATCAAGAAACGAGTTGAAGATCTTCAATTGGGAGTTGAAAGCTACCAAAGGAAGCTTAACCTCACCCGTCCAATGAATCAAGTTCTACCTCAACATGTCGCTAGATGTCCCTATACCGGCATTACTGTTCCGAGTTACGGGATTTTCTACTTGAACAGTCGTAGAATTATGAAGTTTATGAGGGTAGGAGAGCTTTATAAGTACAGTGATGGGACTCTCATATACGTCAGAGGAAAATTGGAGCATCTTAATTCTGGTGGGTCTTTACCAGAGATGACCGAGGACTGGCATCAAGGTTATCAGCAAATGGCGAAATATGTGATCAAGAAAATCGATCAAAAGCTCCGGGAACGTAGATTGATGAGGAGCTTAGAAAGATTCGTTGGTGGTAGACCATATCTAGTGCACCACAAGTTACTGCAACGATCCATCTAATGGGTCGTACATCTCAGGTCCACTTTATATTGGTTTTTAATTGTGAATATGTAAATTTGTGAATATTGTGCTTTTACGGCTTGATGTAGTGTTAAGGTATGATAATTTCTCAAGAATTTCTCACGAGATTCTAAATCTTTCAAAATATATCATACTAAAGCACTACAACTATCCCTTATTAATATAAGGGGGAGCATTAACATGTTTTATGGCCAAACATCGATTTCATTTTTACCCAAAGACCGGTTAATCCATTCAATATCCCAAATATTAATGGTTAACATTTTGGATAAGGGGAGAAAATGGGATTAAGGAGACTTAAATGATACTTGGCTAAAAGATGAAAAAGACTTAACAATAATGCAACTTAATATGTGTAAAGCACGTGTTAAGGGGGAGCGTTTTTTATGAACAAAACACATAAGGTACAAAACTCTTGATTTCAATATCACAAGTACCTTAAGTGATTTTCAAGGATTTTTTTCATGGTGACTATACTTTCCCAAAACACGCTTTATTCACGACGGATGTGGTGACAAAAGGGTGGTAGGAATAGGTTGTAGTCTAATGATTCATCAGAGCCGATGGAATCTTCCCAAGGACAATTCCCTAGATAGAATTAGAAGTCCTAGGAAAGATGGAGAATGATTGTGAACGTAGCTGAATGCCGACAAAGTACTTAAGCTAGCACTGGAACAATCACAACAAGGTGCTAGTTATGACGTATTGGTAAGCATTGAAGGGGTTGAAGAATGAAAAAGAATTGTAAAGATAAAGGGTGTAAAGAAAGAAGCTCTCCTTACAACTTTAGGCAGAAACCGGGTCAATACATATGCTATTGAGATCATTTGTCAATGATTCTCGATATTGAAGAAAGACATCATGGACCCAGTGATGCAATGCACAACCCTTCCCAGCTGACTCAAATATCTCTCAAAAGGTATTTGTTTTAATCACACGGAGATCAACACGTTATCTATTGGTTTATTCACTCCGAATAGACTGATATTGAAAAGGTGGCACTCCTCTCCAGCCATCGCTCACTAAATCAAAACGCACTATCGAGTCTAGAGCCAAGAGATCATCAAAAGTCTCATTAGGACACTTTCCATTTATTCCTTGCTTTCTCACACACTGTGAAAAGTAAGAGATTTTTATGAGTCCTACGCAGTATTCTTGTAATATTGCCAGAACATCCGAGTAATACGCAAGTATTACAATGAAGATGGAAATCCTGCTTGAGCCAACATCAAACAAGCTCATGGTAGGTTACACGTGCGGTTCTTTAAGAACCAATCTTGTGAAAAACTGGAAAGAAACAGTAGTTCAATTCTTAATTAAACTTAAACTCGTTCCAGGCCTCTACGCATTATCATATGATCTTGCCAGAACACTCAGAGTGATTCTTTATTGATCACAGTGACGAGTGGAAATCCTTCTAGTGTTAACATCAAACAGCACTTGGTAGGTGACGTGCAAGATTCTTTATGAATTAAGCTCGTGATAACTGGAAAGTAACGATGGTGAAAATCTTAACTGAAATTCACTTGTTCCAGGTTTCATGAATTGACGGCTTCAATCTCAAGGATAATTTATCCAAGTGATTCACTATTTATGTTCGCAGTCAAGCTTAGTGATCGTCGAATAAAGAGAACGGGTTTACCCGGGAAATCCTGTCAGGAAGTTACTTAATTGAAACTATCCGTCACAGGTACGATATCTAATATCGTCCAGCGGTCTTCACCGACCGGAGGTAAAACGCTACCGATTTAGAATGAAATGTTCTAAGCCATTTCATTCGTGTCTTATCATGTTGCTGCGAAGACGGTGGCGTTGCGGTGTACCAGCTGAAGTCGTTCCCACATGCTTATGTTTTTCTGCATCAAAGTTCAGCAAAATTCAAGAAAGTGCAAAATAAAGTCTTCTGCTGTACCAAACTCTGAAGCTTTCGAGAATTCAACAAAAAGACATAAGTGTGTGGAACATGGAGTCACGAGGAGGCAAGATTCACAAGAAGGCAAAGATCGCAAGTGATTGGTCAAAAGAACAATGCTCTCAAGCCAAAGCCTAAAAGATCAAATAAACATATTCACAACAAAAAGAAAGAAGAAAAGACTACGAGCTGAAGAACGAAGACTTAGTATAGTATGCTAGGTTTAGAATTTTGTAATGTGGAGTGACCTCCCTTAGGGGGAGATTGTTAGAAATACGTTTTAACGTATATTAGAAGTATCGGTCACTCCACAATATTATTAATGTTGTAATAGCTCGTAGTTAATGTGTGCTTATTAAGTTAAGTAAGAAACCGACCCATGGGCTTGTCATGGGTCGGCCCAAGCCCATTAGTGGCTTGGATATAAATACCCCTTTCCACCATGGAAAGGGGTTGGTTGTTGATTATTCCATTTTATCACTTTAATGAAAAACACATATTTCTCTCACTAGTTTCTCTCTCTAGAAATCTTCAACCCACTTTATAGATTAACAAGATTTTCAAAATTCTACAATTATTCCGAATCAAGACTTTATTCCGGATAAGTGACATATTCCGGATTAAGGATTTATTCCGGATCAAGGTTTTTGGTGAATATTCTGAGTGAAGAAGAACATTCCGAACGAAGGTGACATTCCTGATGAGTGTTTATTCCGAACGAAGGATTATTCCGGATGAGCTGTTTTCAGGTTATTTTTAGTTTCAGTTTTTAACTTTCTGTTTTTACTTTTCAAGCTTTACTTTTCCCGCCTTTTTACTTAGTCGCACTTTAAGATTACTTGCCTTAGATTTATTTTAGCCTTGCCTTAGTTTAAGTTTTAGTTTTAGTTGCGTTTTAAGTTTGCCTTAGATAGTTTTAATTTTCGTCTCGCTTTTAAATACTTGCCATTTACTTTAAATTAGAGTTAGATTTAAATTACCTGCCGATTTACTTTAATTGTCTTGCACTTTTTAATACTACAACGACACAACTATTTGTTTCCACCAAAGAACGACTGAGTCACATAGTTAAATCCATTTTTCAATTCGAAGAGACTATGACGATAACTTTTTACATACAAAATCTCTTGTATTAAAATGGCGCCGCTGCCGACTCTTTTCGTAAAGATTAACGGTTTTCTGTGAGAGACGCGTTGCTTTTTGGGATCCGTTCACTTGTGAGCGTTATTTTCTTGCTTAAAATTTTCAAAACTCCAAAAAAAATTAAAAATTGTTAAAAATCCATAAAAATTAAAATTTTTAAAAAATCCAAAAAGATTTTATTTTTATTGTGTATATATATTCTCTTTGTGTTTGGTATTGTTTTCTTTTGCCTTTGTAGGTGTATGCGTACTAGATCTTCTAATTATCAAGAGCCCGAGACTCGAGAAGATTTATGTATGGCAGGTGTTAACAACAACAATAATCCACCGCACCTCAATAATAACGACAATGTTCATCCACAGCCCGATCTTCGGACAATGGAGGAGCTTTGTCAACCTACCATGTTTGGACGAGGAGTACCGATTGCGCCGATGCAAATCACGGCTCCGGAGTTTTCGTTGAAGCACCACATGATTCAGCAAGTGCAAACAAATCCTTTTAGAGGAATGCCTGATGATGATGCCAACAAACACCTCGACAAGTTCATTCAAATCACTCAAAGCATGAAGTGCACCGGTACCTCAATGGATGTTCTTCGCCTACAACTCTTTCCACATACTTTATCACATCACGCCGAGAAATGGTTTGATCGTCTCTCGAAGAATTCCATTCATACTTGGGATGACATGACTCAACGCTTTTTGTCGCGCTACTTTCCACCATCCATGGTCACGAGCCTTCGCAATCAAATCAGCGGTTTCATGCAAGAACCCGATGAACCTCTCTTTGACGCTTGAGAAAGATATAATGTCTTGATCGATCGTTGCCCAAACCACAACATGCTCTCTGTCACATTGATTGATACTTTCTACAACGGTTTGACTTTTCGAGATCGTGATACGATTAATGCAGCCGCCGGTGGCACATTTATGAAAAGGAGACTTGAGGAGTGTAGAGAGCTTATTCAGAACATGACTACTCATCATAAAAACTGGGATTCCTCCGCTTCTTCAAGGAACAACCCGAGAGTCAATGTTTCCTCTACTTCAGCAAACCCCGACATGACCGAATTCACCCGCATGATGACTGAAATGAATAAAAATATCTTGCTTCTCGCTACAAACCAACAACAACAACAAGTTAAAGCGGTTGCACCTTCTTGTGAGACATGCGGTGGTCCACACTCATACACTGATTGTCCTTCTACTCAAGGAAATCCGGAAAATGTGTATGCAGCTTATGGTAATTATTCACCGGAAAATTACCAAGATCGACCTCAAGGGGATAGAAATTTGCTGAGTTACCGGTCCAACAACTACCTTTCACCCGGTTTTTCTCCTAAAAACCAAAGTCCCGCCAACAACAACTACAATAGAAGCAACCAAATCCCACCAAGAGCTTCTAATCCTTATCACCCACCCGCTCAACAAACCCCACCCATTAACCCCGATGTTGAAGCCTTAATGAGAACCCAAGGTGAGCAAATCAAGAATCTACAGAGCCAAATTATCAATCTGAAAGGAGATATCACCAAGAAAGGAAATGACATTAGATCCGAGCTTAGAGATAATATTCAATCCTCCTTCAGCAATCAAACGAATGATTTGAAGAATATGCTTGCTAGTTTCTTGCCCACAACTCAACCTTCTACTTCGAGTTCTCTACCTTCAAACACCGTCACCAATCTGCGCGCAAATGTGAGTGCTATAACTACCCGTAGTGGAGTAACCATAGTAGGACCACCTATCCCGCCTCCATCATCTACACCTCCTCCACCACCATTTATCCCTACTCCTCCTACACCTAGTATTAGTACACCATTACCGTCTCCGCCTCGTCATGACGATGTACCTAGGAAGGACCCTTCAACATCTCAACCTTTACCTACTACACCTACACCTTTGATAGGTGTGTAAACACCCATCCTTTTTACCACTTAATTACAATAATAACCGAGCCAAAACGTGTATTTTATGTCTTTTATGTCGGAATTATGCGTGGTTTGTATTTTTGTTGTGATTTAGGACGAAATTGTGAAAAGTGGAGAAAACACGGCATTCACGGGCTTTTATTGAAGAAAAAGATGAAAGATGAAGTCAAGAAGTCAAGAGTGCGAAAAGAACGGAAGTCCAAGACCAATTCTGAAGATTTATCGAAGAAAGAGTCCAAAGACGGAAGTTTATCAAAAGCCAAAGAACTCAAGTCTATTTTATTGAAGAATTAAAAGACGAGTTTAAAGAAATCCCGAGCCATAAGTCATTAAAGTCCAAGATTAACAAAAGATTAAGAAGGGAAGGACTTAATGGTGCAATTAAGAAGAAAGGAAGGAGAGGAGGAAGCTTCCTCTAAACACCCTCCTAATCTCCTATAAATACCCCTCATTTTCATTTCATTAGTTTTGTTGGCTAGAGTGACACTAGTTCTTCCACCTTTACTTTTATACACATTTAATTATCTTGCACTTTTAATTACTTGCACCTTTAATTACCTTGTCTTGCACTTTAATTTTCCAAGTAAGTTACTTTTATTTTAATTGCACCTTTAATTTTCTTGTTAAAATCTCTCATTCTACCTTTCTTTCTTGCTTGATCTTTATGTTTACATGTTTATTATCTTGCTTATTTGATTAAAGATTGTGTTTGTATGCTTTTGATTGTTTTAGATTATTTTTTCTTATAGCTTATTTGTTTTAATCTTTAAGTTTTTAAAGTTTTATAAAAGTTATTTTCGTATAAAGTTTGATTTCGTAAACTTTTGTTCATTTTGTGTTTTTAAAAGTCTTTAAACCATAGCTTATTAGCTTTTTCTTATACGGTTTTGTTTAGGATTTTAGACTTGTGCTTATTTGATTAGTAGCTTATTTTTTAGCTTATTTTGTGCTTTTTCCTCCGTATTCTGATCTAGCAATCGGAAAAGGGTTATACATTCCGACCATAGCTCCTTGGCTTGGTCGGAAAAGGGTTTACAACATTCCAATCTGGGGGCTTTGGTATTCCGATCAGTAGGGGTTTTGAGTATTCCGATCGGTGGTTTATCCCATATTACGATCTGGTGCTCCTTCCCTCATTCCGATCGAGGTGTTCGTTTAGTTATACCGATCAGAGTGAGTGACAACATTCCGATTGTAGTTCCGATCAGCATTCCGTCGAGGAGGATTCTGATAGCCTCCTTTTTCCCACTTTCCGATTGAAGCATTCCGACCAGGTAGGTTTGTGACATTCCGATCTGAGGTGTAAGTTTGGTATTCCGATTTGGCCATTGGTGACGGCAATTCCGATCGGTATTCCGACGACAACATTCCGATCAGGTCAAGGTAAGTCTGATCGGAATATATTCCGATTGGGTGTTAGTTTTTATATTTTTGTCTTGTTTAATTTTAAGTTCTCATTTTAATACTTGTCTAATTTTAATCCTCGTCATGCTTTAATTTTTGTCATCTAATTAATTTACTTTCCGTCAAAGTTTTAAATATTGCACCCTTTTCTTTTAATTAGACTTAGATTTAATTTTAACACTTTTATTTTTAACTCCCTTTTACTTTTACGTCATTTATATTTAAGTCTTTGTGCTTTTTAATTATACTACAACGACACAACTTTTGTTTCACCAAAGAACAGCTGAGTCACATAGTTAATCTAGATCAATTCGATTAGACCAACACAACGAACTTATTTTTTAACCTGAGTAAAATCGAGATATCAAATGGCGCCGCTGCCGGCTCTTTTCGTAAAGATTAACGGTTTTCTGTGAGAGACGCGTTGCTTTTTGGGATCCGTTCACTTGTGAGCGTTATTTTTCTTGCATAAAAAAAAACCATAAAAATTAAAAATTGATAAAAATCCATAAAAATTAAAAATTTCAAAAATCCAAAAAGATTTTACCTTTATTGTGTATATATATTGTCTTTGTGTTTGGTTTCTTTTTCTTTTGCATTTTCAGGTGTATGCGTACTAGATCTTCTAATTATCAAGAGCCCGAGACTCAAGAAGATTTAGCTATGTTAGGTGTTAACAACAACAATAATCCACTACACCTCAATAATAACAACAATGTTCTTCCACAGCCCGATCTTCGGACAATGGAGGAGCTTTGTCAACCTATCATGTTTGGACGAGGAGGACCGATTGCGCCGATGCAAATCACGGCTCCTGAGTTTTCGTTGAAGCACCACATGATTCAGCAAGTGCAAACAAATCCTTTTCGGGGAATGCCTGATGATGATGCCAACAAACACCTCGACAAGTTCATTACAATCACCTAAAGCATGAAGTTGCCTGGTGCCACAATGGATGTTCTTCGCCTACAACTCTTTCCACATACTTTATCACAACATGCCGAGAAATGGTTTGATCGTCTCCCGAAGAATTCTATTCACACTTGGGATGACATGACTCAACGCTTTTTGTCGCGCTACTTTCCACCATCCATGGTCACGAGCCTTCGCAATCAAATCAGCGGTTTCATGCAAGACCCTGATGAATCTATTTTTGATTCTTGGGAAAGATATAATGTCTTGATTGATCGTTGTCCAAACCACAACATGCTTCACGTCACATTAATTGATACTTTCTACAACGGTTTGACTTTTCAAGATCGTGATACGATTAATGCAGCCGCCGGTGGCACATTCATGAAAAGGAGACCCGAGGAATGTAGAGAGCTAATTGAGAACATGACTACTCATCATAAAAACTGGGATTCCTCCGCTTCTTCAAGGAACAACCCGAGAGTCAATGTTTCTTCTACTTCAGCAAATCCTGATATGACCGAACTCACCCGCATGATGACTGAAATGAGAAAAAGTATCACGCTTCTCGCTTCAAACCAACAACAACAACAAGTTAAAGCGGTTGCACCTTCTTGTGAAACATGCGGCGGTCCACACTCATACACCGATTGTCCTTCGACTCAAGGAAATCCGGAAAATGTGTATGCAGCTTATGGTAATTATTCACCGGAAAATTACCAAGCTCGACCTCAAGGGGATAGAAATTTGCTGAGTTACCTGTCAAACAATTACCTTTCACCCGGTTTTTCTCCTCAAAACCAAAACCCCGCCAACAACTACAATAGAAGCAACCAAATCCCACCAAGAGTTTCTAATCCTTATCACCCACCCACTCAACAAGCCCCACCCATTAACCCCGATGTTTAAGCCATAATGAGAACCCAAGGTGAGCAAATCAAGAATCTACAGAGTCAAATTATTAACTTGAAAGGAGATATCACCAAGCAAGGAAATGAGATAAGATCCGAGCTTCGAGATAATATTCAATCCTCCTTCAGCAATCAAACGACTGATTTGAAGAATATGCTTGCTAGTTTCTTTCCTGCCGCTCAACCTTCTACTTCAAGTTCTCTACCTTCAAACACCGTCACCAATCCGCGAGCAAATGTGAGTGCTATTACTACTCGTAGTGGAATTACCATTGTTGATCCACCAATCCCACCCCCATCATCTTCACCTCCTCCACCACCATTTATCCCTACTCCTCCTACACCTAGTATTAGTGCACCATTACCGTCTCCACCTCGCCATGACGATGTCTCTAGGAAGGAACCTTCAACATCTCAACCTTTACCTACTACACCTTCACCTTCACCACCCAAACCCAATATCCCTTATCCCTCTCGTTTAGGCAAGACCAAAATGCTAACCAAGGATGACTCTGAAGTGTCACGCTATGTGAAGATGATCTCTCAAATGAACTTCAACATTAGCTTTCTAGAAGCACTTGTCCACATGCCCAAATTTGTTAAAGCATTTAAGGAATTGCTTAACAAGAAGGAGAAGCTGATTGAACTCGCCAACACACGCTTAAATGAAAACTGCTCTGCAGTTATTCTTAAAGAACTTCCGGAAACGCTTGGAGATCCCGGTCGTTTTGTGTTGCCTTGCGTTTTCAACAAAACTAAAGAATTTACTGCCCTTGCTGATCTCGGGGCCAGTATTAATTTCATGCCTTTGAGTGTTTGGAAAACACTATCATTGCCCGACCTTACTCCAACAAAGATGACTCTTGAGCTTGCTAATCGCACTCTCGCTTACCCCGTTGGTATAGTCGAAGACGTGTTTATTAAAGTTGGCACATTTACTTTCTCGATCGACTTTGTCGTTGTTGATTATGAAATGGACCCTCGTATTCCTTTAATACTTGGTCGACCATTCTTGAGAACCGGACGAGCTTTAGTGGATGTGGCCGAAGGTGAGTTAATCTTAAGAGTCGGGGATGATGCACAAGTGTTTAAAATGGGAAAGCTTACAAGTAAATCCTTTGGAGGCCGAGAATCAGTGAATATAATTAATGTGCTCGATGATTTTACCATCTACAACAATCCTCTATTCGACTCTTGCATTGATAATCCACTCTTTCATGATGATGTGGATGATTCTCGCGCCAATTTGGAACCTTCTCCCATTTATGATTCTCCACCGATCTTCGATGCTTATGATGATGATGATTCTAGCTCAGATTCGGGTGATTTTGATGATTGTACTTCCGAGTATCCCGACCTGCCTACATATGATGATTTTGATGAGGCTGATACTCTTTCGAGTGATTCTTCACATGCTGAAGATCCTCCGCCATCACTCGATCCTACTTTGGACGATTACTCATTTGAGGAAGACTTCTCTACGTTTCTCAACACTTACTTCCCTCATGAGAGTGATGCTCCTCCTTATGATTTTGAAGATTATCGTCTTGATCCTACTTTGGATTTGAAGAACATTCTTTCAAAGGAGAAAAAACCGGTTGACACCAATATCCGCAGCACGTATGATTTAACACCTCTTTGTCCCCCTTCTGAGGACGAGGTTGTGCTTCTTCGCGGATCTTCTTCCCATTCTGCTGAGCCTGAGTGCTATTTTTCCCTAAAGGAAAAGGTGTTCGACCCCGGTATTGATATTATGCAGCCATCTCAGTATCCACCTGATGAAATAAAAGGAAAAATCTTTGGAAATATTGAAGACATGCTTGCACTTCACCCTTGCTTTCACCGTGCTCCATCGCTGCTTAAGGGAACCTTGCCTATTCTTCTTTGGCTTGCCTTGTTCGCCTTAAGCTTGTGCTATTTGATGGACGAAAACTATGTCTTTGATCCTGGTGGATATGTTTCATGCTTCTTCCTCTGCTAATCAAGGTCGAGTCAGGCTCACGACTCGGTTAACAAAAACCAAGCGCTTCTTGGGAGGCAACCCATGCATCTATCTTTTATCTTTCTTTATCATAAGTGTAGGGGAGACCCGTTGGTTTGCTATTTCCTCTTCTCTCTCTTAATTAGGGATTCGAGCGCTCAATGATCCACTCTTGATGATTCTTGATGACCCGTGATTCCGTGTCCACTTCTTCCCGGTTCTATCCTAAACTCTTTTCGATTCACTATTTTACATTTTCTCAATATTAAAATAGGAATCTCTTTCGTTGTCTCTTCCTTAGCGAGATTTAAACAACGTGCACAATATCCTAAGTGTTGGGGAGTTTACTCCCACATGCTTAAACATTGAGGACAATGTTTATGTTAAGTGTAGGGGGGACTTCTATCGAAGTTAAGTGGCCTTTTTCCTTGTATTTGTCCTCATTTTAACCGGAAAATCAATTTTTCGACATTTTTCAGGATTTTTTATCTATTTTGGCCTATTAGTTTTTCCTTTTATATAGTTATTTTCTTTCCTTGCTAGAATAAATCTTTAATAATGTGGTTTTAATTTTCAAACGTTGTGAATCTTTTGACTCAACCCGAGTTTACTTGTCTAAGTTTACTCTAGCTAGTATCCTTAACGTGTTTAAGTCAAGTTTTGTTAGGCTTTTATATAGGGAGCTATAAAACGCGAAAGTCTTAACTCTCACGGGTTAAGAAAAAGAACTTTTCGCAAGTTCCTATAATTGATCCTAGAGAGTCGTTTATCAAGGGAACTTTAAAACGCGATTTCTAAACTTGAAAAAGTCTAAGAATTTGCAAGATCCTATAGGCGACTCGAAAACCCAAAACTTTGATTTAATAGGCTAAGCATCCACGAGTCTCATTCCTTGAGATTTTAAACTGTGGAGAACGAGAGATGATAGAGTCAATTATAAGTTCGGTATTCTTTCGTGAATTTATGTGAGTTAATTATAAGCCTATTCTCCCATCGCTTGTTAATAAATTTATCTGCAATAAATAAGGTTGTACGATTTGAAAAGTTACTTCGCTTCTAGCCCAAGATCGTTTAAAAGTTGCTCGGTATGGATTAGAGTTCATAGCCAAGGCATAACTTATTTAAGCGGGATGCGAAGATTGGCGAGTCCGAAAAGGCCCTAACAAGGCATGAGGGCTATATTTTGTTGCTAAAGATCCAAAGTGATGTGAAGAATCATTTATCGAAAATCAATATGAAGGATCGAGACACACGACGAAAAGCAAAAACTCCCAAAAAGTCATGGAGAAGTGTATCCGAAAAGACCCTAGCAAGGTATGAGGATAAATAGATCCAAGTCATAAAAGGAGGCGGATCGTTGTATATCAAAGTCCAAAATAAAGATTGGAGAAAAATGAAGAAGTCGTGGTCCAAGTATGAATCTCTCAAAACTTCAAGTGAAGAAATTCCATTATGAAGAGAAGACCATAATTTCATGAACGTCTCTCAAGGTTTGAAGTATGAAGTCACTGCCAAATATCGGTCCGAGAAAGGTCTCAAATCGCGAAGCGAGTTATGCCAAGATATGAACTTTATGAGGTCCCGAGAAGCAGTTTTAAAAGATTTTGTCCTTTAGCTAACTATTGATTAAATCGTTCACTTTATTTTCGGATTAAATAACTATCGAAATAAGTCAACAATGCATCCTCGTGATCATTCAAGACAATAATAAAATATAAGAGATACACCTAGGAATAAGGGAGTCTAAGTGAATAATTGGCCCACATGAGTTCGTGATAGTTTGCTAACTTATAATAACAATGATCTCGTTTTTAATCTTGGTTTGGAGAAAGTGAAAACTTGAGGATGATGATTATCCATAACATTTCCAAAACCCAAGGTATGTTTTTGATTTCTTTACTTTGAATGTTTATAGTTTTCTATCTCGTTAATAAAGGCCACTATGTATTGATTATGATGAAAAATGTAAACATGCTTGTAACTAATGCATTGCATGAGGACATTGCAATGGTCAAGCGTAGGGGATTTGATAGGTGTGTAAACACCCATCCTTTTTACCACTTAATTACATTAATAACCGAGCCAAAACGTGTATTTTATGTCTTTTATGTCGGAATTATGTGTGGTTTGTGTTTTTGTTGTGATTTAGGACGAAATTGTGAAAAGTGGAGAAAACACGGCATTCACGGGCTTTTATTGAAGAAAAAGATGAAAGATGAAGTCAAGAAGTCAAGAGTGCAAAAAGAACGGAAGTCCAAGACCAATTCTGAAGATTTATCGAAGAAAGAGTCCAAAGACGGAAGTTTATCAAAACCCAAAGAACTCAAGTCTATTTTATTGAAGAATTAAAAGACGAGTTTAAAGAAATCCCGAGCCATAAGTCATTAAAGTCCAAGATTAACAAAAGATTAAGAAGGGAAGGACTTAATGGTGCAATTAAGAAGAAAGGAAGGAGAGGAGAAAGCTTCCTCTAAACACCCTCCTAATCTCCTATAAATACCCCTCATTTTCATTTCATTAGTTTTGTTGTCTAGAGTGACACTAGTTCTTCCACCTTTACTTTTATGCACATTTAATTACCTTGCACCTTTAATTACTTGCACCTTTAATTACCTTGTCTTGCACTTTAATTTTCCAAGTAAGTTACTTTTATTTTAATTGCACCTTTACTTTTCTTGTTAAAATCTCTCATTCTACCTTTCTTTCTTGCTTGATCTTTATGTTTACATGTTTATTATCTTGCTTATTTGATTAAAGATTGTGTTTTTATGCTTTTGATTGTTTTAGATTATTGATTCTTATAGCTTATTTGTTTTAATCTTTAAGTTTTTAAAGTTTTATAAAAGTTATTTTCGTATAAAGTTTGATTTCGTAAACTTTTGTTCATTTTGTGTTTTTAAAAGTCTTTAAACCATAGCTTATTAGCTTTTTCTTATACGGTTTTGTTTAGGATTTTAGACTTGTGCTTATTTGAGTAGTAGCTTATTTTTCTAGCTTATTTTGTGCTTTTTCCTCCGTATTCCGATCTAGCAAATCGAAAAAGGGTTATACATTCCGATCATAGCTCCTTGGCTTGGTCGGAAAAGGGTTTACAACATTCCAATCTGAGGGCTTTGGTATTCTGATCAGTAGGGGTTTTGAGTATTCCGATTGGTGGTTTATCCCATATTCCGATCTGGTGCTCCTTCCCTCATTCCGATCGAGGTGTTCGTTTGGTTATTCCGATCAGAGTGAGTCACAACATTCCGATTGTAGTTCCGATCAGCATTCCGACGAGGAGGATTCCGATAGCCTCCTTTTTCCCACTTTCCGATTGAAGCATTCCGACCAGGTAGGTTTGTGACATTCCGATCTGAGGTGTAAGTTTGGTATTCCGATTTGGCCATTGGTGACGGCAATTCCGATCGGTATTTCGACGACAACATTCCGATCAGGTCAAGGTAAGTCTGATCGGAATATATTCCGATTGGGTGTTAGTTTTTATATTTTTGTCTTGTTTAATTTTAAGTTCTCATTTTAATACTTGTCTAATTTTAATCCTCGTCATGCTTTAATTTTTGTCATCTAATTAATTTACTTTCTGTCTAAGTTTTAAATATTGCACCCTTTTCTTTTAATTAGACTTAGATTTAATTTTAACGCTTTTATTTTTAACTCCCTTTTACTTTTACGTCATTTATATTTAAGTCTTTGTGCTTTTTAATTATACTACAACGACACAACTTTTGTTTCACCAAAGAACAGCTGAGTCACATAGTTAATCTAGATCAATTCGATTAGACCAACACAACGAACTTAATTTTTAACCTGAGTAAAATCGAGTTATCAACCTTCACCACCCAAACCCAATATTCCTTATCCATCTCGCTTAGGCAAGACCAAAATGCACACAAAGGATGACATTCAAGTGTCGAATTATTTGAAGATGATCTCTCAAATGACTTTCAACATTAGCCTTGTTGAAGCACTTGTCTACATGCCGAAATTTGTCAAAGCATTCAAGGAATTGCTTAACAAGAAGGAGAAGCTGATTGAGCTCGCCAACACACGCTTAAATGAAAACTGTTCTGCAGTTATTCTTAAAGAACTTCCGGAAAAACTTGGAGATCCCGGTCGTTTTGTGTTGCCTTGCATTTTCAACAAAACCGAAGAAATTACTGCCCTAGCTGATCTCGGGGCCAGTATAAATCTGATGCCTTTAAGTGTTTGGAAAACACTATCATTACCCGACCTTACTCCAACAAAGATGACTCTTGAGCTTGCAAATCGCACTCTCGCTTACCCCATTGGTATTGCCGAACACGTGTTCATTAAAGTTGGCACATTTACTTTCCCGGTCGACTTTGTCGTTGTTGATTATGAAATGGACCCTCGTATTCCTTTAATACTTGGTCGGCCATTCTTGAGAACCGGACGAGCTTTAGTTAATGTTGTCGCAGGTGAGTTAATCTTAAGAGTCGGGGATGATGCCCAAGTGTTCAAAATGGGGAAGCTAACAAGCAAATCCTATGGACGAGAATCAGCGAATATGATTAATGTGGTCGATGATTTTGTCATCTACAACAATCCTCTATTCGAGTCTTGCATTGATAATCCACTTTTTCAAGATGATGTGGATGATTCTCTATCCAATTTGGAACCTTCACCCATTTATGATTCTCCACCGATCTTTGATGCTTATGATGATTATTCTAGCTCAGATACGGATGATTATCATGATCTTACCTCCGAGTATCCCGACATGCCCATTTACGATGATTTTGATGAGGTCGATACTCTTTCGAGTGATTCTTCTCATGATGAAGATCCTCCACCTACATCACTCGATCCTACTTTGGACGATTACTCATTTGAGGAAGACTTTTCAACTTTTCTCAATACTGACTTCCCTCATGAGAGTGATGCACCCCCTTTAGACTTTGATGATTATCGTCTTGATCCTACTTTGGATTTGAAGAAAATTCTTTCAAAGGAGAAGCAACCGGTCGACACCACCATCCGCAGCACATATGAGTTGACACCTCTTTGTCCACCTTCTGAGGACGAGGTTGTGCATTTTCTTCGCGGATCATCTTCTAATTCTGCTGAGCCTGAGTGCTATTTTCCCTTAAAGGAAAAGGTGTTCGACCCCGGTATCGATATTCTTCAGCAATCTCAGTATCTGTCTGATGAAATAAAAGGAAAGATTTTTGGAACTACTGAAGATATGCTTGCACCTCACCATACATGCTCCCACCGTGCTCCATCTTTGCTTAAGTGAACCTTGCCTCTTCTTCTTTGGCTTGCCTTGTTCGCCTTAAGCTTGTGCTATTTGATGGACGAAAACTATGTCTTTGATCCCGGTGGATGTGTTTGATGCTTCTTCCTATGATAATCAAGGTCGAGTCAGGCTCACGACTCGGTTAACAAAAATCAAGCGCTTCTTGGGAGGCAACCCATGCATCTATCTTTTAGCTTTCTTTATCCTAAGTGTAAGGGAGACCCGTTGGTGTTTGCTATTTCCTCTCTTCTACTAATCAGGGATTCGAGCGCTCAATGATCCACTCTTGATGATTCTTGACGACCCGTGATTCCATTGTTCCCTTCTTCCCGGTTCTATCCTAAACTCTTTTCGATTCACTATTTTATATTTTTCAATATTAAAATAGGAATCTCGTTAGTTGTCTTTTCCTTAGCAAGATTTAAACAACGTGCACAATGTCCTAAGTGTAGGGGAGTTTACTCCCACATGCTTAAACATTGAGGACAATGTTTATATTAAGTGTAAGGGGGACTTCTATCGAAGTTAAGTGGTCTTTTCCTTGTATTTGTCCTCATTTAACCGGAAAAACAATTTTTTGACATTTTTCAAAAATTTTGATCTATTTTGGCCTATTAGTTTTTCCCTTTGTATAGTTATTTTCTTTCTTTGCTAGAATAAAATTTTAATAAAGTGGTTTTCATTTTCAAACGTTATGAATCTTTTGACTCAACCCGAGTTTACTTATCTAAGTTTACTCTAGCTAGTATCCTTAACGTGTTTAAGTCAAGTTTTGCTAGGCTTTTATATAGGGAGCTATAAAACACGAAAGTCTTAACTCTCACGGGTTAAGAACAAGAACTTTTCACAAGTTCCTATAATTGATCCTAGAGAGTCGTTTATCAAGGGAACTTTAAAATGCGATTTCTAAACTTGAAAGAGTCTAAGAATTTGCAAGATCCTATAGGCGACTCGAAAACCCAAAACTTTGATTTAATAGGCTAAGCATCCACGAGTCTCATTCTTTGAGATTTTAAACTGTGGAGAACGAGAGATGATAGAGTCAATTATAAGTTTGGTATTCTTTCGTGAATTTATGTGAGTTAATTATAAGCCTATTCTCCCATCGCTTGCTAATAAATTTATCTGCAATAAATAAGGTTGTACGATTTGAAAAGTTACTTAGCTTCTAGCCCAAGATTGTTTAAAAGTTGCTCGGTATGGATTAGAGTTCATAGCCAAGGCATAACTTATTGAAGCGGGATGCGAAGATTGGCGAGTCCAAAAAGGTCCTAACAAGACATGAGGGCTACATTTTGTTGCTAAAGATCCCAAGTGATGTGAAGAATCATTTATCAAAAATCAATATGAAGGATCGAGACACACGACGAAAAGCAAATACTCCCCAAAAGTCATGGAGAAGTCTATCCGAAAAGACCCTAGCAAGGTATGAGGATAAATAAATCCAAGTCCAAAAAGGAGGCGGATCGTTGTATATCAAAGTCTAAAATAATGATTGGAGAAAAATGAAGAAGTCGTGGTCCATATATGAAGAATCTCTCAAAACTTCAAGTGAAGAAATTCCTATTATGAAGAGAAGACCATTATTTCATGAACGTCTCTCAAGGTTTGAAGTATGAAGTCACTTCCAAATATCGGTCCGAGAAAGGTCTCAAATCGCGAAGCGAGTTATGCCAAGATATGAACTTTATGAGGTCCCGAGAAGCAGTTTTAAAAGATTTTGTCCTTTAGCTAACTATTGATTAAATCGTTCACTTTATTTTCGGCCTAAATAAACTATCGAAATAAGTCAACAATGTATCCTCGTGATCATTCAAGACAACAATAAAATATAAGAGATACACCTAGGAATAAGGGAGTCTAAGTGAATAATTGGCCCACATGAGTTCGTGTTAGTTTGCTAACTTATAATAACAATGATCTCGTTTTTAAGCTTGGTTTGGAGAAAGTGAAAACTTGAGGATGATGATCATTCACAACATTTCCAAAACCCAAGGTATGTTTTTGATTTCTTTACTTTGAATGTTTATAATTTTCTATCTCTTTAATAAAGGCCAATATGGATTGATTATGATGGGAAATGTAATCTTGCTTTGTAACTAATGCATTGCATGAGGACATTGCAATGGTCAAGTGTAGGGGATTTGATAGGTGTGTAAACACCCATCCTTTTTACCACTTAATTACAATAATAACCGAGCCAAAGCGTGTATTTTATGTCATTTATGTCGGAATTATGCGTGGTTTGTGTTTTTGTTGTGATTTAGGACGAAAAGGTGAAAAGTGGAGAAAACACGGACATTCACGGGCTTTTATCGAAGAAAAAGACGAAAGACGAAGTCAAGAAGTCAAGAGTGCAAAAAGAACGGAAGTCCAAGACCAATTCTGAAGATTTATCGAAGAAAAAGTCAAAAGACGAAAGTTTGCTAAAAGCCGAAGAACTCAAGTCTAATTTATTGAAGAATTACAAAGACGAGTTTAAAAGAATCCCGAGACAAAGTCATTAAAGTCCAAGATTTAAGAAGATTAAAAGGCTTAAGGTCTTAAGTGTGCAATTAAGGAAAAGATGAAAGAGGGGAGGAAGCTTCCTAAGCACTACCTAATCCTCCCCTATATATAGATTAGGATTTTATTCATTTTTTTTGTTGGATAGCTTGACAAACTATTTCTTCCATTTTAATTACCTTGCACATTTAATTACGTTGTCATTTAATTTCATGTCAAATTTAAATACTTGTCTTGCACCTTAAATTCCTTTAATTTCAAGTAATTGTTCTTTTAATTCTTGTTAATCTTTATTTTTATTGTTTATCTCTCATTCTACCTTTCTTTAATCTTTGATCTTTGTGTTTATTGTTCATGTTCATGTTCTTGAGTTTTTGTTAAATTTATTAAGTGTCTTTGTGTTAAATTTGTTAGTTTGATTGTATTGGATTGTTAGTTTATGATTAATACATGTTTATTGATTAGTTTGATTTTATCTTGTGGTTGATTTTGTTTAGTTTCTATTAGATCCGTAGCTTTCTTGTGTTTCCTTGTTCTTCGCTGTTTTCTGTATTCCCAGGATTATTCCGGATCAAACCAGTTATTCCGAGTGAAGGAGTTTGTGCAAGTTTATTCCGGATCAAGGGTGTTCATCCGGAATATTGGACATTCCGGATCAGAAGAGTTTATTCGGAATAATTTATTATTCCGGATCAAAGACTTCATCCGGAATATTGGACATTCCGGATCAGCCTTTTATTCCGGATCAAGCTCACATTCCAGATCAACAGAATATTCCGAATCAAGGAGACATTCCGGATCAAAGTCCTTTATTCGGAATAATTAATTATTCTGGATCAAAGACTTCATCCGGAATCTTCGACATTCCGGATCAATGAAGATATTCCGGATCAGCAGAACATTCCGGATCAAGACCATTATTCCGAATCAAGACTTTATTCCGGATAAGTGACATATTCCGGATGAAGGATTTATTCCGGATCAAAGTTTTTGGTGAATATTCCGAGTGAAGAAGAACATTCCGAACGAAGGTGACATTCCGGATGAGTGTTTATTCCGAACGAAGGATTATTCCGGATGAGCTGTTTTCAGGTTATTTTTAGTTTCAGTTTTTAACTTTCTGTTTTTACTTTTCAAGCTTTACTTTTCCCGCCTTTTTACTTAGTCGCACTTTAAGATTACTTGCCTTAGATTTATTTTAGCCTTGCCTTAGTTTAAGTTTTATTTTTAGTTGCGTTTTAAGTTTGCCTTAGATAGTTTTAATTTTCGTCTCGCTTTTAAATACTTGCCATTTACTTTAAATTAGAGTTTGATTTAAATTACCTGTCCATTTACTTTAATTGTCTTGCACTTTTTAATACTACAACGCACTACTACACAAAAGGCCATAAACACCTCCAAATAGAAACTGGTTTTGAAATAACCAGTTCTTATTGAAGCGTAAATACTGGTTTTATTGAGAAACCCAGTCTTTATAACCTAAAATACATAAAAATTAGTTTTGTTATAAAAAACACGTTTTTATGCATAGTTGAAAGACCTATTATTCTAAAATAACAAATCTCTAATTTTTTTTCAAAATGTTTTTGATCATTTAACCCCAATATTTTTTCCCGCCCACTGATTATTAATAAAGCGGGAATTTTCCCTCTATATTTTTCATCAAAAAATTAAATCTCACTACCATTTTTTTTAACATATACTACCATTTCATATTACCAAAAAATTACATCAAATAGCCATTAAATCACTTTACCTTCCAAACCAATTTTCTCCAATTCAATTCCCAATTTAATTTTACCCAATTATTCTATAAACTAAATCCCACCCCTAAAAACCTCAAGACTACTGATTTTTTAATCAGATCTTAACAATCGGATTCATAAACATGGATTGCTTGCTAGTAAACATGGGATTCATGAAACTGATGATGCTTCTCCTGGTCCTCTTTAACTTGTATTTAGGTCTCTCTATCTCTCTATTTAAATTATCATCTTCTTTTGTTTTTTGTTCAAAAATGATTTCTCCTAATAGTACTAAGTTTTAATTATTTTTTCTTTTGTTTTGATTACCTATTAATTATTCCACTCAAAATTTGCGCACCTAGTTATTTACTGGAATGCAATTAATGATAACATGATATCGTGGTTGCGTTTTGTTTGAGGTATTTTATGATTTCAGAGATTAACTTTAGAACAAAAATGGGTTGTGTTAGTATTGGCATGGTTTGCGCAAATTCATTTATCTTTTTCAACTTAAAACATGTTATTTATTAGGGTTTCATATTGTTCACTTCTTTATCATGTCCAAGTCGAGTTCAAATTCAGATCGACACTTGTGTTCGAGCTGTTGCCGAGCTCATTTTCAAATTTCTTTAGTTTGCATTCCAGTAAATACACCTTATGTTTAGGTGCTCATAGTATATTGATGTGTTTGATTTTTATCGAGTAAAATGATGGGACAAATGAGTGCTAAAGCTAACTATTTTAAAGTTGAAACAAAAGGAGATTAGAGCATTCGATATATAAAGGTCAATTTGGTAGACAAGTTAGACTAAATGTTTTGGTTATAGTGTATCGATATGTTTTATTTTTATCGAGTAGAATGATGGAACAAGAAGCATTTATTGGTCTTCTAACGGCATGGTCATTCTGGTTGTTTATATATTCTGTTAGTATACTCACCTGCTATAATGTCATTTGCTATTCATAGAGTTATATATCTTCTCTTTAGTTGGGTTTGAGTAGAGGTGGCAAAACGGGCGGGCATGGGCGGCGGGCTAAACGGGCGACGGGCTAAACGGGCACGGGCAAAACGGACGGACTAAACGGGCGCAAGCTAAAATGAGAAAAAAGACATAAAAAAGTAGAATTAAAAAATAAAAATACTTGTTTAAAAGTCGGGGATAAAAACTAAATATAAAATATCCGACGAGTATAATTAGTGTTTTACATGTGCCCCCATTAAGCCCATAAGTTTCTTACATATGCGCCCGTTTAACCCATTAATAATAAATAATGGGCAAAAAGTGCCCCATCCTTTTTTGAAAATGGGCAAAAAGTGCCCATATTTATCAAAATAGGCAAGATTTGCCACCTCTAGGTTTGAGTTAGCTAATAGGTAGAATTTGAAACCTTATCATGCATAGTTGATTTGTCTACTCTTAAGGGAAAAACACTACAACAACTGTCATTTTAGTACTACTAGAAAAACCATGTCATAAGTTAACTCCATAATCAATCACGTTTGGGTTCTGTGTTTCCTGAAACTGTGAGTGCGAGTAAATATAGATATACTCTCATTAAGCAACACGATAAATCAATATTGATATACTAGTGTGTGTGTGGGTCACGATAAATCAATATAGATATACTAGTGTGTGTGGGTCAGACAATGCGCGCGGGTCAACTTATGTAAAAGTATATGTGTGCGCTTTGTTTTCTGCAAACAAATGTGTGATTGTGATGCAGTGGCTGTTGCAACTGTTTTGCAATTTTTCATCTGCAAATTAGTCGCGTGAGTGTGTGTTGTAGTGGCTGCTGCAAGTGTTTTGGGATGACAATCATGTTCTGCATGTTTTCAAGTCAGGTACTAATGCAACAAGTGAGATGTTGGGATCTACTATATGTTATTTGTCATTCAAGTATTTGGTTGGCACCACTTAACCATGTCAGCTTATGAGACGACTTATTTTGTTTGTAGTTCAAATTGTTTTTAAAAAAACATACGAGTAAGTAACAAGTAGTCATTGAAGGTGGATATTATTAAATTGACTAAAAAGGCAATAAAAGTACATGGATGTTATTGTGGAAGTTTTTTTCTTCTTTTTTCCCTGTAAATATTTTGAACCTACATTAGAAACTGTTAGTTTGGGTATCTAACTGAAAGTATCAAATATTGTTGTGGAACCTAATAATAGAGTAATAGCAGCCGATGGGAAAAGGTGACGTTACTGCTTGTTTAATGAGTTAAAGTACTCATTTTTTGGTAAATTTCTATTTAATTATATCACTTTATGTGTGTAGAAGATTTGTAATATCCGTGACCATTTTTATGTGGCTTGATGTACATATAATTGTTAACTCTTTGTGTGCTTTATATGCTATTTGATGTATTCACTTTTTTCAATATTCATTAGTTCTGTGACCAATCAAGCATATGACTTCTCAAAAAATGTACATAGTGTGCTTGCGTATGTATAATTGTAGGTTTTGGACATAATTGAATCCATTTTTTTCCATTTCAAAATAATTGTTGAACTTCGAGGGTCTTAGTAAAACCATATAATGGAAAAAAAGAAGCAATTGTCTGCAAGAAATAACCTTAGGGATGTGTGATTAGATTAACTTGAACAACATGATTTTACTCCGTTCCAAGAGGAATTACCTAATTACATGCCATTTGCTTAGGTATATGGTTCTAGAACTGATGATGTGACACACTGATCATCATTTTATCATTTTCTTTAACTGTTACTGTTAAATATGATGTGCTAGGATTGTATCAAAGCAATAATGAGGTTGAGAGTGATTGAAAGGATTAAATGTCTCACTGTTTTCCATAATCTCTGTGTTTGTCTAAATTACTGTGTTGCCATTGTCATACCCGAATATGATGATTTATTATTGTCTGTGTTGCAGAATCTTTGTATTTTTCTAAATAAGTGAGTTGTTGTTCTCATAACTGAATATGATGATTTTATTATCGCTTTCTGGAAATCAGTTGGGATTGAGAGCACTGCATATTTTTTGGAGAAGCAATTGGCTTCCGAGTTATCAAAAATGACACTAGAGGAAGCATTGAAGCTAGCTAGATCTCTTAGTCACGTTCTTAGCTTAGTGGGTATTGATGATACTCATCACAGGTAATCCTACATCCATGTTTGGTTTAGGTAGAACGTATATCATTTTTTTATAAATGACCTTACAGATTGCACTAACTAATATTGACTGTAAAAAATGGTTTATATGGACTAATAAAGGATATGACCCTAAGTATATTGGAATTTTATAGCTAGAATTACATATGGTTTTCCTGATATAGTGATTAAGTGCATTTGTAGCAAGCAGTACTACACTTTTTATTTTCTTTCTAGGGTCGTTGGTAGTTGAAGTGGGAATTCCCCACTGTAAATCGTTAATCCTATGATTGGGAGTGTGAATACTACGTGATAAAATGGATGCATGATTTCGTGCTCAAATATCAAAGCGAGGACTTATCGAACATAGTAAGTCCTTGTTAAATAGCTAGTAATTTGTCTTCAATCTGTTTTAATAGTTTGATTTGTATTACACTTACAAAAATACCGATTGTTTAAACTTTGGATATAACCTGTTTTAGGGGGTAAGATGAGGTCGCAGTCATGTAACGTTAGTTGGTTATATTTCTTTATGCCTTTTATATATGTGTTATCTATTAGCGTTAGACCATGTTTGCAAATAGCAGGACTTGTTAGAAAACTATTGTTGATCATGATATGCTTGTTTTAGTAGTCTTACTAGATAGTTTAGGTTTGCAAATAGTATCCCAAGCTTCTGCATTTATATCCATCACACATGTACCGAACATAATTATTTTTTCAAAAGATTTCCGGTTATATTGAGTGACAAGCTTCACTTGTATGCAGTGATCTGTTTCACTTGTATGTAGTGACCAGCTTCACTTGTATGCTTGCTATAAAAAAAGACCGTATATGCAACTTAGTGTTGCATGTATGGACATATGTTAAAGCTTGTAAAGTATTAATAGGACCGTGATATCATGTTATTCGAAAACCCACCTACCACAACAGGCATAAAACTGAATATCAGAAACTATAGTGAAGATTCATGATAAATGAGATGCTTCACATACATTATTCACCATTGTAAACAGCTAATTTACCTGATCCAATCAGAATATCAGAAACTAAAGTCAAGATTCATGATAAATGAGATGCTTCACATACCTTATTCACCATTTTAGTTGTAAGTTCTAACCATTACAAGTGCAATCCTTGGCCTAGGTGACAGTTGATATATGAAACGTAATTATTGAGATCTGCAGAGTTAAGGTTGAATATGTTGTTTCATAAACACTCAAAAACTTTAGATCTACACATTTGAGGTTGAATATGTTGGTTCAGAATGGATTACTTCAGTACTTCAGCGTCCGTGCTAGTTCTTGTTTTTTAGATTGTTGAAATTTTCATTTTATTATATTATTTACAGGTACTTTGGAATAACTAGCGTTCGTTGGACAACAGAGAGTTGAACGTGATCATTGGCACATGGTTTACGTTTTTGCGAGGTTAAACCTAGATTATTACGTTGAATTCTAGTGATTTTCTTTATAGTTATTTGTTGAAATTTAGTGCCTTTATTTGATTTGAACTTTTATGCGATTTATGTTAAGCTAAATTGAAATATTGACATAATCTACCTTATTTTGTTGGCTTTGAAAATTCTGTTCCATCAAAATCACATTACTTATATTTGTTGTCTTTATATTTCTTTATTTTGGTGGGTCAAATTTGTAAATTTTGGAATTTTTAAAGAATTCCAAAATGTTTTTTTTTAATAAAAATATATTAAAAAAGACATGTTTTATGATAAAACCTGTCTTTTACTACATATAAAGACAGGTTGAATGTTTTTAAAATATGTGTTGTGGGAGAACCGGTCTCTATTTTAAATAAAAAATGTGTCTTTATTTTATTATAGAGACTAGTTTTTATGAAGAGAACCGGTGTCGATTCTTATAATACAGACTGGTTGCATAACCGGTTTTCATATGCTCGATCATGGAGATACCCCCCTTTGGAGATTGGTTCAAAAACCACTCTTCATAAGCTATTTCGACCAGTTTCTATGGCATTTTTTGTAGTAGTGACGACACAACTATTTGTTTCCACCAAAGAACGACTGAGTCACATAGTTAAATCTATTTTTCAATTCGAAGAGACTATGACGATAACTTTTTACATACAAAATCTCTTTTATTAGGTATCTGAGGGAAACCGGTTTCTTTCTAACGGCCTATTCAGATTCTGATCATGCACGGTGTCTTGATACACGTAAAAGTACTTCTGGTGGTGCACAATTTCTAGGTCAAAGATAAGCTTATGGGATGGTCTTCAAAGAAGCAGGATTGCACGTCACTTTCATCAACCGAAGCGGAGTATGTGTCTTTATCTGCGTGTTGTGCTCAAGTTCTTTGGATGAGAATACAACTCACGGATTATGGCTTCCACTTTGATAAAGTACCTATGTACTGTGACTCAAAGTCTGTCATAGCCATCTCCTACAATCCGGTACCGCATTCCCGCACGAAGCACATTGATGTCAGATATCACTTCATTAAGGAACAAGTTGAAAAGGGTATTGTTGAATTATACTTTGTTGGAACTGATTACCAATTAGCTGACTTGTTTACAAAAGCTCTTTCGAAAGAGAGGTTTGTGTATCTAGTTAGGCAAATTGGTATGAGATGTTTGACTCCAGTAGAACTGGAGATTCTGGTAAAGAAGCCTGCTTGATTTATCTATCAAACATCTACTTGTAAATATCATTGAAAAAAGCAAAATACAAAAAAATAAAACATATAAAAAAAAAACACAAAATTAAAAATTCTTTCAAAATCCAAAAATATTCTTCTTGAAATGTCTTTTAGTATCGATAATATGGACGTGCCTAGAAATGTCGCTCAATAACGACACGGGTGTGTACATAAAGCTCGAATGAAAGTTGTAAATATTTTTCAAAACATGTCATTTCTTCTTTTAATAAAGGAAATGGTCTATTTTGGACAATATTTCCAAACAACGGGTAGAGAAATCTATCACGGGTTGAGCTTGTCACAAAACATTCCATGTTTTGAGCTCAACATAATGGCTTGTAATCACTTTCAGATTGCAACCTGGTTCTATATTCACGGGGGAGTGTACGCTTTAGTACCCTTACCTTCAGCAAAAGAAGAGAAATCTTCTTACACTTGACTGGATTCGTCAAGACATTCAACGTCTATGAACTCAAGTTTATGCTTTAGAAAAAACCTCTTCGCCAAAAAGAAATAGGATTTTTCAAAAAGCGTTGAACACAATTTTTTCAAGAAATTCTCAATGATTATTCAAAATCTTTCAAAAATTGTGTGTTCAACAACTCCCATCCTCAAAAAGCGAAATGTGGATCAAATCCTCACAATGACAATTCAATTGGATCAATTTTTGAGGGGGCGCATTTCAACTTCATGCAAAGATTGCCACATCTTTCTCCCGAAGATTTTCAAGAGTATTTTTCAAAATATATTTTAATCAAATTTGGTATCTCTAATATCAAAAGATTTTATATATTAGAGATAGGGGAGTAAATATGATTAAATGTGATCTTATATAAGACTCAAGCACTTTAACTCTTACCTACATGTGTGAAACACTTTCGATTATCGATGCACATGTGAAGGGGAGCATTTCTGAAACGACAAAACTATCAAGGTGTTAAATGTTTTTCAAACATCTTGTTAGACATTTGAAGTGGTTTTCATGGTTACGATCAAATACCCACAACATCTTTAATTCACGACGTTATTGGTGTCAAAAGGGTGGTTAGGTTTAAGTCCTATGATCCAACCAGAACCGGAGGGATCTTCCCAGGGACAATCCAATAGATTATTAGAAGTCCTTAGGAAAGATGGAGTAGAATGTGAACGAAGCTGAATGCCGACTAAGTACTGATGATAGCACTGGAACAATCACAACAAGGTGCTATTAATGATGTCTTGGTAAGCATTGAAGGGGTTGAAGAATGAAAAAGAAATGTAAGGATAAAGGGTCTAAAGAAAGAAGCCCTCCATACAACTAAGGCAGAAACCGGGTCAACACATCATGAAGACAACTCTTCATGGACCCAGTGATGTGAAACACAACCCTTTCCTAGCTACTCAGGCTTCTCTCAAAAGAAGTTTGTTTTATTGTCACGGAGAACAACATGACTTCTATTGACTTTCTCACTCCGAGATAGTTGATATTTAATAGGTGGAATCTGCTCCAGCCTCCGACCACTAAAAGTGTACAAAAATCGAGTCTAGATCCAAGAGATCAATCAAATCTCGTTAGAACACACGGATGAAGATCAAGAGAGTCCTACGCTATATCCTTGCGATATTGCTAGAACACTCAGAGTAATACTACTTAGTATTCACAATGATGAGTGGAAATCCTTCCAGTGTTAACATCTAACAGCACTGCGGTAGGTCATATGCAAGATTCTTTATGAACTGAACATGTGTAAAACTGAAAACCAACAGTGGTTTGATTCTAAATTGATTCAAACTCGTTTCAGGATTCTACGCAATATCTTTATGGTCTTGCCAGAACATTCAGAGTGATATTCATTAATATTCACAGTGACGAATGGAAATCCTTCTAGCATCAACATCAAACAGCGCTACGGTAGGTGACTTGTGAGATTCTTATGAATCAAGCTTGTGTCAACTGGAAAGCAACAATGGTAAGATTCTTTACGAATCACACTTGTTCTAGGAATTTGAATTGACGACTTTAATCAAGCGGATATCTATCCAATTGATTCACTCTTTATGTTCGCAGTCTTACTTTGAGACGGTCGAGTAAAGAGAACGGCTAGTACAGCCGCGAAACCCTGTCAAGGAGACTCTTAATTGAATCTACCTGATCACAGGTAAGATATTTAATATCGTATAACGGTCTTCACCGACCGGAGGTAAAACGCTACCGATTTAGGACGAATGTCAAATCCATTCAGTCCGTGTCTATGTTTTGTCTCGAGAAGGTGGCGTCACGGTGTACTCAGCAAAGTCAAAGATTCAAAACCACATACTCATGCCGAAAGACATATTCAACAATTAATAGTGTGAGCATGTGGATGAAGACACAAGATTGCAAGATGGCAAAGACAAGTCAAGGATGATTTGAAGATCTCAAGATCAAAAAGGACAAAGTCGAAAGACAACGACAAAGGCTCAAAGATCACAGCATGAAGAAACAAGACTACTATTACACGTTCAAGATTCATTTATGGCGAGATTAGTAATCTCTACAATTCTCCAAATGACCAAGGGTAATGACCTCTAATAAAGGATAGTGACCTCACATTGGGGGAGATCGTTAGCCTCAAAATATTGAGTCAAACAAAAATGCTCGGTCATATGTTTATTATGTATCGTATTTTAGAACGTTGTAATAGGTAGTATGTTAGTCGTGTATTACGGACTTAACTTTAAGCTAAGGTTCATTCATAAGTAACCAAAGCCCAAAAGGAAAGCCCGACCCATGATCATATAGCCCATTAAGCTACATGTAAGTAAAGGCTATATAAACCCTTCCTAGCATGTTAGGAAGGGTGTTGGTTATTCATTTTCTCTAATCTAATATCACCTAGTTTCTCCAACCATTCTCTCTACTTTCTCTCTCTAGAATTCATCTTCTTCATCTATTTTCTTACTTTAATTCATGTTATATTATCTAAATTTATGGGACAACACACTGGCGGATTATTTTTGTCGTGGAAGTATTTCTTCCACGTCGCTCATTATCTTTCGCCGTGGAAGTATTCTTCCATGTGCTCATTATCTTTTGTCGTGGAAGTATTCTTCCACGTGCTCATTATCTTCGCCACGAAAGTACCTCTTCCGCTGGCTCATTATTTTTGCCGTGGAAGTACTCTTCCACGTGCTCTTTATTTTCCCCATGGAAGTATTCCTTCCACGTGCTCATTATCTTTCGTCGTGAAAGTATTCTTCCACGTGCTCATTTTCTTCGCCACGAAAGTACCTCTTTCATTGGCTCATTATATTCGCCGTGGAAGTATTCCTTCCACCGAAGCATTGCTTTCTCCGTAGAAGAATCCTTCCACGAGTTCATTATCTTTCGTCGTGGAAGTACTCTTCCACGTGCTCGTTATCTTTCGCCGTGGAGGTATTCCTTCCACTGGCACGCTGTTTCGCTATGGAAGTCTTCTTTCACGTGCTCATTATCTTTTGCCGTGGAAGTATTTCTTCCACGTGCTGATTATCTTTCGTCGTGGAAGTATTCTTCCACGTGATCATTATCTTTCGCCGTGGAAGAAATCCTTCCACGTGCGCATTCTCCTTCGCCGTGGAAGTAATCCTTCCACGTGCACATTATCCTTCGCCGTGGAAGCAATCCTTCCGCGTGCTCATTATCTTTCGCCGTGGAAGTAATCCTTCCACGAGCTCATTATCTCTGCCGTGGAAGTATTCCTTCCACCGACGCATTGCTTTCGACGTGAAAGAATCCTTCCACGTGCTCATTATCTTTCGTCGTGGAAGTATTCTTCCACGTGCTCATTATCCTTCGTCGTGGAAGTACTCCTTCCACTGGCGGATTGTTTTTGCCGTGGAAGTATTTCTTCTACGTGCTCATTATCATTTGTCGTGGAAGTATTCTTCCACGTGCTCATTATCCTTCGCCGTGGAAGTACTCCTTCCACTGGCGGATTGTTTTGCCGTGGAAGTATTTCTTCCACGTGCTCATTATCTTTCGCCATTGAAGTATTCTTGCAAGTGCTCATTATCTTTCGCCGTGGAAGTATTCATCCACGTGCTCATTATCCTTCGCCGTGGAAGTACTCCTTCCACTGGCGGATTGTTTTTGCCGTGAAAGTATTTCTTCCACGTGCTCATTATCATTTGTCGTGGAAGTATTCTTCTACGTGCTCATTATCCTTAACCGTGGAAGTTCTCCTTCCACTGGCGGATTGTTTTGCCGTGGAAGTATTTCTTCCACGTGCTCATTATCTTTCACCGTTGAAGTATTCTTGCAAGTGCTCATTATCTTTCGCCGTGGAAGTATTCATCCACGTGCTCATTATCCTTCGCCGTGGAAGTACTCCTTCCATTGGCGGATTGTTTTTGTCGTGGAAGTATTTCTTCCACGTGCTCATTATCTTTCGCCGTGGAAGTATTCTTCCATGTGCTCATTATCTTTCGCCGTGGAAGTGTTCTTCCACGTGCTCATTATCTTCGCCACAAAAGTACCTCTTCCGCTGGCTCATTATTTTCGCCGTGGAAGTACTCTTCCACGTGTTCTTTATTTTCCCCATGGAAGTATTCCTTCCACGTGCTCATTATCTTTCGTCGTGAAAGTATTCTTCCACGTGCTCATTTTCTTCGCCACGAAAGTACCTCTTTCGTTGGCTCATTATCTTCGCCGTGGAAGTATTCCTTCCACCGTCGCAATGCTTTTGCCGTGGAAGAATCCTTCCACGAGTTCATTATCTTTCGTCTTGGAAGTACTCTTCCACGTGCTCGTTATCTTTTGCCGTGGATGTATTCCTTCCACTGGCATGTTGTTTCGCTATGGAAGTCTTCTTCCACGTGCTCATTATCTTTCGCCGTGGAAGTATTTCTTCCACGTGCTCATTATCTTTCGTCGTGGAAGTATTCTTCCACGTGATCGTTATCTTTCGCCGTGGAAGTAATCCTTCCACGTGCGCATTCTCCTTCGCCGTGGAAGTAATCCTTCCACGTGCACATTATCCTTCGTCGTGGAAGCAATCCTTCCACGTGCTCATTATCTTTCGCCGTGGAAGTAATCCTTCCACGAGCTCATTATCTTTGCCGTGGAAGTATTCCTTCCACCGACGCATTGCTTTCGACGTGAAAGAATCCTTCTATGAGCTCATTATCTTTGCGGTGGAAGTATTCCTTCCACCGGCGCATTGCTTTTTCCGTGGAAGAATCCTTCCACGAGCTCATTATCTTCGCCGTGGAAGTATTCCTTCCACCGGCGCATTGCTTTCGCTGTGGAAGAATCCTTCCGCTGGTTCATTCTCTTTGTCGCGGAAGTACGTCTTCTGTTGGAACATATCTTTGTTACGGAATTATGTCTTCTGCGACGAATTACCTTACCCGGTCACGAAGTGATTTTTCCAAAGTTTGCATTGTTGGACCTTAATTAGACGAAGCCTGATAAACTACGTTTAGTTCAGGAAAAAACGTGACAAATTTTTTTGAAGTCATTATCGTATGTTGTGGCCACAAGACGGATGTATCATCCGCATCACCTTGCCATAGAAGTACATGTTCTGTTGGCCTTAAGCCGAATGCAATATTCGCACTATGCTGCATCATTAGTGGGTATAAGAATTACGCCTTCAAATGTTCACGATGTAGCATACGGGTTCCACCTCCACCTTCACAAAACCTTCTTATCATCCTCACGTTAGAGATGAATAAGAATGATACCTTGCCAATGCCAGTGTTACCCCAGCTATAGATCACGATTTCTTCTTATGGGGTCCTTACCGTCTAATCACGGGAAACAGAGCATTCAAGCACAACCACCCATCTTACGTATATGTGTTTTCTCATTTCTTTCGCCGTGGATACGCTTACAGGTAACATATATGGTGTAAAAGTATAGTAACCTTGGTGACGACCTCTCATACTAGACTGGGGAGACATGATGACGTATAGTGGCTACGCTCACTATTCGTAACCCCAAACCATCATCTTTTCGCTAAAAAGTAGCCCATTATGAGTGGAGCCATATGTTACGGACAACCCACGAGGATGTCCTAGCAGCAAGCCGCATGCGGTTGTTTAGTGAGCATGATACACGAATGAGTCTAGCATAACATAAGCATGGACCATATCATACTAGACTGGGGGACATGTCGACGTACAGTCGGTAATGGGTTCAGCCCAACAGGCCCACGGCCCACACACACCTTACTTATCCTACAAGAACCCTAAGCCTATATAACCATGGGTAGGGGTCTCATTATAAATCAGGTTATCTCTCACAACTACACCTCTTTTACTATATATCGTCCTGATACTAACTTGACCATCAGAGGTGGACCCCGGGGCTCCGGACTTGGGTCCACGTCTAATCGGTTTACCTTTATTTGCCGCATTACTCAGGATTCGGGAAGACGACAAACGGCCCAAGAGTGTCGTCGAACCGACCCAGCCAAACTATGCTTCAACAGGAAGTTTATTGGAGATCTTGGAGTGATGCCTTCAATTAAAGAACCTATTGATATATATTGCGACAATTCTGCTGTAATTATATTCGCAACGATTATGGAGTCATGAAAGGCGCCAGACACTTTAAGCGTAGACATCACTACGTCCGAGAACAAGTTGGAGCTCGTGAAATCAAATTAATAAAAGTTCACACAAATGATAACGTAGTTGATGCTTTTACTAAGGTTTTGCCTAGACCAAAGGTAGTTAAACATGCCAAGGCTATTGGACTGCAACTAGCTAGCGATTTCATGCAATAAATATGTGATTAGTATTTGGACAAAGGATGTGAAGACATTATTATTTAATAAAATAAATATTGGGTTTCGCTTATTCTTATTACTTAATTTTCTATCCTATTTTACATGTTTTAATCCATGAATAAATTGTTATGCTAAATGTCCGCTGTCGATTAATAATATGGGATTATTATTAAATTAAGACAAATCACAATTGCGATAGAGTATACTTGAAAGTATATTGATCAACTTTGGATGATATTCGATAAATTGAATATTGGACTTATCCCAACTATATGATTTTACTTTGTGGATCTTTGTCATCAAGTAAATCATAAATAGTTATCCTTAGACTTGAGATACCAGGAAACTGTTATGAATCTAGTGCATCTATGTGTAATAATCTAACGTTAAACGTAACTAGTGGGTATAAGGATTATTTTCAGAAGTGTTGCATAATTCATAAGTTTTGCTTGTAGTCAATATGGATTTTATTTCCTCCAATTTCGTTTTGGAGTATAATATAGCTAGGCCCCTCGTGGGATTAGTAAGATGTTTGTGTGGCCACACCCAAATTTGTTTTGGTAATCTTGTTGAATCTTTGAACGAGAAACATAATGGTTAATGAAAGGAATGACTGAGATCCATATCCTTATTAACGTTGTATTAGAAATAAAAGGATAATAATAATGATGAATCATTAAAAGGTTTTATCCAGGAGACCTTACTCGAGTTGTACTAGAGGTATTGCTAGTGTAACTAGACGTTAGTCAATGTAATCACGATATTCGAAATATGTCCAAGTGGGAGCTGAAAGTTTATGGACTTATATTTAAAAGTCGTGTGATAGGATCGAACTTGAGATTACGGGATTGCACACAATACATAAAGAGTTAATTTATTTAATAAATATATTTATTATATTTATTAATTTATTTAATAAATATATTTATTATATTTATTAAATTAAACTGAGCTATAACTTTAACGGTCGTTAAATAATTAAGAGTTAAGTATTAACGAGCGTTATGGAATAAATAGAAAGAGGAATGGAAGGTTCCGGAACACCCCAAAGGGGTGTTTGGGCCGTCAGTTATAGAGGGGAAAAGGGGAAGGCAAAACTTTCCTTATATTTTTTTTGGGCTACAAGATTTAGGTCTATATAAACAAACCCCCACCCTCATAATTCAACACACCATTCTCCTCTCTCTTTCTCTAGTCGATCGTAAGGGGAAACCCACAAAGGGTTTTGGTTGGTTTTCTTGTTCTATCGATTTTGCTTATAATATAGTCCTAGCCCCTCTCTAGGGTTGTTGGGTAGATTTTTCCACTAGCGTAAAAGCTCGGTTTCCACGTGCTAGAATCACGGTTAGCTCGTTGTATTACGTGTGTACAAGAACGTAATATAGTCTTACTTTATACTATATCTTGGTGGTATTCGTTATAAACCCGAATTGGTGATTCGTTCTTTATCTTGTGGATTTGCTTTAGCGTAAAGGTATGTAACCCTAATTCGATTAATTATAATTGTGTTATTATTATGATCTTGTTAAATCGCTTCCGTTATGTGTACTTTGATCTCGTTTAGGGTTTTGTGTAATTGTTATGAACTATATAAACATTCAACAATCACATCACTTTGTAGTTTAGTGAGAACTAACACACAAGACTCATTACAACACAAGACACATCCAAGTATACACATATAAATTGAATCTACACAAGAATAATCCAAGTATACACATATACATTGGAGTTACACAAGACTTTCCAAGTATACACAAATACCTTGGATCTACACAAGACTCAAATAAACAAAGTGATGAACATGACTAGATCTAAGAAAGGATGATCTTCATCAAGGCTTCATCTTTTATCATATCACAAATGTGTGAGTGATCTTCTCTTTGGACAAGTAAAAAAGAGGATCAAGACGATAATAATAAGTAAACATGCTTAACAAATTAAGTGATCATTTACTAATGATTGGAGATATAGAAAGAAGATAAGAAACAGAAAACTGTTCAAAAAGGTTCTTAGGAAAACGAAAATATGATCCACTATTTATAGGGGACGAAGTATAATGGCTCTCTGGGCGCGACTCATTAAATGGGTTGGCGGCTCAATATTGATATTGAGCCGCAGGCACCTATATTGAGCCGCGCCTACTAGATTCCGCTTATTTTTGTCCTTTAGTGGGGAAATCCCATCCGTTGAAGTTTATACCTCAATGTAATATTCTTAGGCCATTTGGAATATGCCAAATTTAAATTTTCATTATCTATTTTAATAAAATATTTTCTTAAAAATAAAGTTTATTAAAATATTTTGTCACATTTGTATAAATGTGAGTTTTGAGGTTAATCACTTTCTATGATCATAAACCACTCAAGGGTGGCCTAGTGGCAAAAATATTTGTGGCTATCACTCCAAAGTGTGTGAGATCTCAAGTTCAATTCCCACTAGGTGCAAACAACCTTGAAGTGGCCACACCAACCTCCTGAAAGGGAGGGCTTTACCTGGTTTGAGTCTGTGTGGCGGTGGGCTCAAACCCCGTGGATTAGTCGGCCAATGAGTCGGAAATCACGGTTACCAAAAAAAAACACTTTCTATGATCACTAAACATGTATAAGATATATTTGTGTAAGACTTAAATGATTATTACCTTGATGATAGTGTTTGTTTAATAATTCGTCTTAAAGTTATCTTTGACGATAAATGTTTTTACACTTTGCCGTGATCAAAATTAAGAAAGATTCGTTATTACAAATAATGTTTTTAGGCATTGGTTGCAATAATATAATTTTATCTATGACTTATTTAATGGTTGAATGCATTTTAAGAGTACCACGTGTTTAATGTTATTTTTCATTAGTGGTATAAGAACTAGTTATACACTGTTTAGTTATCATGTGTAGATCAGATTTCTATCTTTTAGTATTTTTTGTGAACTAAACAAAAATATCGATTGCTTAAAGATCTAGATTTGACAAGAACACAAGTTCTATAGTTAATATTATTCTCTGTGTGTTTTCTAGATCTATGGTTGTAACTCATTTATGCAATAAACTACAATTATAGTTTGCATCTAAAAGTTATATCGACAAATTTTTATGTTTAATTTTGATAATATATGGATATAGTAATTTAAATATTGTATTGACATGGGATAATTGGTCTGCATGATTAAAGTTGTTAATGGCTATTTCTATGATGATTTACATGCATATAATCATAATAAATAACTTATTTATGTTGTGATTTTTGTTATATGACATGTATCCATGATAACATCAAATAACTCATACATTTGAGTGTCAGTATCCTTTGTTTGTTGTCTTATTTTGCATTGTTTTATGTGAATCTTGTATTTAATTCACGTTTCAGTTAATCAAGGCATTGGAACAAAATGCAAATTTTTAATGATGAAATACTCATGGAGTAGTTTACTTATAATTAGGAGTTCATTAGGTGAAGCACAAGAAATAATCAAGTGGAGAAACGAAGCAAAAAGTCGAAGAAATGTTCACGAATCTCAAGAAAGGTGCTTTAGTATTTTAACCATAACTTCTTCATACGAGCTCCTTTTTATATGATTCAAGTGGTCGTTGAAAGAGAAAATATATATCTGCAATTTTGATTTTTCGGACTAAGCCTGGATCAAAACTAAAAAATTCATAATTTAGCAATAACTACGGCGTAGTTAATATAATTACGGAGCAGCTCCACCGATTCAACTATGTAGTAGTTTTCGTAAGCCATTATAAATGTCTTATATAATAAGCTTATAAGCCTTACTTAAGTGTTTGGTTTAGCTTATATAGTTAATAAGGTAAAATGACAAAAAAGTACATAATAAATAAAAAGGATATAATTATTAAATGAGGGTATAAATATCTTTTTATATAATATTCTTATATAAACCCACCTATTCTTATATAAGCCACAAATTTTTAGCTTACAAAACTACTTATATAAGGTTATAAGCCTACTTATATAAGTTTAACCAAACACTTGATTTCAACTTATAAGCTTATATAAGCTAATAAGCTTATAAGCCCATTATATAAGCTAAAACAAACACCCCCAAATGGTACCAACATCTTTGCTCCTCTCACTACCTTCTAAAACTACAACCAATATCTATTTTCAACTTGATCATGTACTCCCATTGCTTGTTACCGATTCATCAATCTGCTATGATTTTCTTTTTAGTAATGGTTTGTTGTATGTAATGTTTATCTAAAGATTAATTAACCAATATTACTTGTTTATTATCGTGATTTGTTGTAAATTAGAATTTGGGTTTATTGTTTCTTTATGTGAATTTGGGTTTATGTGATTTCTGTAGATTAATTAACCAATATTACTTGTTTATTATGTACTAGTCACTTATTTAACCCAATTTTTGAAGAAATATGATATTGTTTGCACTACTTTAAATCATTCTATTAGAAACATATTGATACTCTGTTATAACTTCTAAATTTTTCACACTTTATGTAGTGTTATCTACTATACGAGGTGACAATAATAGTGGTCATTGCATTAGATGCTTATTGTCATTACGTTTTTGAAGAAATATGATATTGTTCACATTAGATGCTTCTTGTCATTAATAGTGTTTCACATTTATGTAGTGTTATCTACTATAAGAGGTTACAATAATAGTTTTTCACACTAACTGCTCTTATATTATGAATGTATTAGATACTACTTGTCACATTTTGCGTTTATAGTTAGTTTTGGTATCAAGCTCTTTATCATTTTAAATGCATTTAACTTATAATTGTAATATATCTTTTTCAACTTTGTATGAACAGGATAGAGGTGTTGACTCAACAGATCTTATCTGATTCCGTTAGAACATAATCTTTCATGTTACTTGTGAGGTAAAATTTTTGTCATATTTATGTCAATTTATCTTATTTCTGCAGTTTCAAATCTTTCATATACACTAACATTGGTTCATGGCATAGGCATATACTATCAACACTTTAGGTGATGTCCAAAGGACAACGGTCAAAGATATTGCAGACTTGGGACTCACAAGCTCCAACAGGTTAATGCTATGCTCTTTCTATCATATGTTAGAAATAGTTCATTCTTATTATATGCGCACACGAATTTTCTTGACTATTATTGGTATCTCTGTTTTATTGGGGAGGAAAGATAGTTGGTTCATTCCTAGAAAATTAGCTACTAACCTCTCAATTAGCCCGTCAGATGCGTCATCGAGGAGGAAACAGGTACCTTGATTTGCAAACTATTTTATAAACTATTAAAACGGTAGATCATACATGAATGAAGCACTTGAATCTGTTATAAAAGTTAACCTTTGTGGTTTGAATCAGTTTTATAATTGCGATCCGGTGGTATGTATTTGTGGCATAATACCCTTAGGGACGTATTTGGAACCATATAGGGTTGTTTGTTTGTGACTTGAACATAAAGGACATATTCAAGTCATTCGAACAAAATCTAATTCTCTAGTACCATTTATTTTGGAGAGACGAAGAATGTTTATGAAAAGTTCTCTTTTTCCAGACAACACTTTGTAAAATTTTACAAAGTTAAGGGAGTTCAATATATTACCATATTATTCATTTTCCCAAAAAATTGCAAATCAAATATTTAAAAGATTGTGACTCGATTAGCTTATGAGTTGCGTTGACTCGACTGTTCTTCCTAGAGAAGAACTAATAATCATGTTGTTGATATTTATTTTTTATTGCGTCGTTGGCTTTATTGACGAGGGAATCAGGGCCGAAGGCAGTGAAGAGTGATCTGACCGAAAAACCGAAACCCCGAGATCTCATGTGATTCACCAACACCAACACATGCACGCTCTTACGTTTAGTACGAGTGACACTTCGCTCAAGTTCGCTCACATCATCTATAACCTATCCCCCCTGCTAGTAATAATGAATATATTTAATGACCGTTGCAAAATAATCCTTACTGTTTGATGCTGACGTAATTTTGTTGGCTCTGTAGAGCTTTATGAACAAGCCATTAAATATGAGAAAGGATCGTTTATTACGTCTAGTGGTGCTTTGGCTACGTTATTTGGTGCCAAGACAGGACGATCACCAAGGGAAAATCATGTTGTTGGAGACCATTATTTAACCGATCGATGAATCAGTCAAACTTCAAATAAGTCAGTTGACATTTGATCTCGTGCAACATCTGGTATATTTCTGTTGTTTTTAACTATAAAGTTGTTTGAGTACTTAATATAGTATATATTATCGTTAGAGGTTGAGTTGATCACTTGATACTTTCTTGATAGTTGACATTACCAAATTATATAAACAATATATACATTTTATAATATTTTAAATATATGATAATATGTGTATCTGCCTCTCAGGTTTACGTGAACGATCAGTTTCTCAACTCGAACCCAGTTCATCGTATCAAAGTCCGTATTGTATCAGCCAAAGCCTATTATTCATTGTTAATCCATAACATGTAAGTAGACAAACACAAGGGATTCAATATACAACACAAGCTTTTATAGAAGAAATTACTAACCATGTAATGTGTAATTTAGCACATGTGTACTAGATTGTATTATGTTGCCTTGTAAATACTCGTTTCTTATACTCTTTTATATTATACAGTTATGGATCCGGTAAGCGTATTAAGTTGGCATACACACAAAAAGTCATTGATGCTCTCCACTCAAGGAGCCTTTTGGAAGCCGAATACACAAAGACCGAGATATTTGGACTTGAAATCCCAATTGCAATTGAAGGCGTGCCATCATAAATTCTTGATCCAGCAAACTCCGTAAGTGTCATACGTTTATATATTTACGTAACTCTGCTCATATGTCTAGACTCAAAGCGACTTAATTTTTTATGTGCAATGGGCGAACAAGGGAGCTCACAAAGAGACGCTGACGGAGTTGGGAGGTTCGTTCAAGAAAAATTTTGAGGTGTTTTTGGACTACAAGATTGGAACAGATAACAACCTACCTGGCCAAATCTTGGCTGTTGGTCCGAACTTTTAATCTCGAAAGAAATAATAAGATATATGCAATTAATTTGATTTGAAACGTGAAGTTATGTTAAGCTAAATTGAAGTATTGACGTGATCTACATTAATTTGTTGATTTTGACATTCTTGGTCCATCTAATTCTTTTATATATTTTTTTTTATTTGGGTCGAGTTGTAAATTTTGAAAATTATATAAGAACTTCATTTGAAAAAATAGATTAAAAAAAAAGACATGTTTTAAGATTAAAAGCATATCTTTTTACTATATATAATGTCAAGTTGAATGTTTGTATAAAAACATGTTGCAGAAAATCAGTGTCCATTTTCAATAAAACATGTGTTCATTTTAGTATAGAGACTCATTTTTACGGAGAAAACCGGTGTCGATTTTTGTAATAAAAACATGTTGCATAACCGGTTTTTATATTTTTTATCATGGAGATACCTTTTGAAGAGTGGTTCCAAAACCACTTTGCATAAGTTATTTTGAGCATTTTGTATGACAAACTTTTTTTTTTTAGCAATGACCTATCCTTGTTCATTGTTCGCCCTATACCCATTAGGCGATTCCTTAGTAGTAAAAACTTGTTCATCCATGTTAATATGTAGCAACTTATTAGCGTGAGGTGTTTTTCCAAAGTCCCATACACTATTTAGGTGTAAGCTTTTATTATAACTTGTCTAGTTATAGTATTAAACGTGAAACACATAAGAGTCCATAAAAAACAAGCATCGGAGAATTACCATTCGAGGAAAATAGTCACAGTTGATTGCTTCTTTGCCAAACGGCCACTAAAGGTCAAAATGTTCATCGCTCTTAAAAAAAACTCACACCGCTCTCCGAACATATAGTATTAGTTTATCTTTTTCAGACCTCTATTTTATTCTTTCATAGAATTATTCATGCAATATAAGTTTGAAATGAGTGTTAACAATCGTTAACCAAAAATTAAGTCTCTATACTCTTTTTATATCCTTTTATAAACCATCATAGTAAATTTTTAGTGTATTGTTGGTGAATATATAAAATTTATGCTTCCTTTTACTTAAATTGCATAACTGCGCTCAAAGTTGAAATTCTCCTTGGTTGTATGGTTTGGGACTGGGACTGAATCTGTTTTGTATCGTTTGCACACCCAAAATATAACAAAACTAACGAAGAAACCAACATCAAAGCCGGCATTATTTATATCTTAGAACCATAACAACAACAACAACAACAAGAAGCATAATATAAGTTTAAGAACTCATATACATTATTCTAAGCACGCCGCACGAAAGAAGACATAACGTCTCTAATGGCTACTTCCATTACGACCATTTCCATTCCGGCCTTCATTCACAACATCCATGGGTTGTAAAGCTCCAATCTTTGCAACGATCTTTTTGTAACACCGGTCTGGTCCAATCCTTGAATCAAACCCACATTGAGCACCGCATCCGTCTTTATACCCATATCCAATATGAACACCGCAATGACGACACTTGAGTTTGGTCTTTGAACTGTTGCGACCAAAAGTAATAGGAAAGCAAGGCACCTCATGAATTTCAGTGAAACGGCTTAGGTCAAGGGATTGGAAGGTGAGTGACTTCTTTTCAATTGATGCACCGTATTTGGAGGATGTTTCAGACATCCGGTTCAAGGATGATAGGTTCAATCGGTACCCACATGCACCACAGCTGTTAGAAAACAAATGATCGAACACACCATCAAATAATAAGCAGTTATATGACTTATATCCAAATGCGGAAAGTAAATCAAGTTTACTGAAACAAAAGTGGAAAATATACAACACGTTCACCTTCACAGCAAGAAATCTGAAACTAAGTATCAAAAGAACTTATAAAATGTTTAATATATGCAACTTAGGAAAAAAGTTACAAAATAATTTTTAGCACCTGTACGAAACATGAGACTGAGACATCCTAGATAGCTTGAATGACCGAAACCACAATGTTGTTGATACTGGTGACTGCTGATCCTCGATAAATATAGAGGGGATTCGTAGCAATTATTAAATGTTGTTGACAAGTGTACAGCTCGAAAGAGTGTGAAAAGACTAGGATCAATGCTCGTGCTGACGTCTCGACTTTTACTTGTTTCAAATGATCTTCGATTCTTCTGATCGATAAAATTGTAATTTTTTATTACGTAATGGTTGTGACCGTCTATGTGAATGTTTGTATGAAGAATTTTTGCATGAAATAAAAGATGTAAAATTCTATTTATATGGATTATTATCGAGTTATAAATCACATTGATCAATTTGCAGAAGCAATGTATAGAAGTACGCTAACATTTAAGCGTGTTTAATTATCATTTTACTCTTGCTGGTACTTTTTAAAATCTGTAACAAAATGTGCATGACGTGAAACTAAAATTATATTGGCAAACATATGTCAGCATCTCTTTGCACCCCTTAAATTTCAAACATCGTATGTTTTTTGCATGCAATATTGTAAGTTGCGGCATAATAAATGTATATAGTTAGTTAGTCATTCGGCTTTTAATTGTCGTGTACTATTTTGAGATTTACTTATTATAGTTGGCTAGAAAAAAGAAACTAAAATTACTTTGGGCTATTTTTAAACAATTTCCAGTTGTCTTATTTTGTCACATGAGTGATGACTCTAATGGTGATCCTTGAACTTGCTAAGTTTTCACCTATTATTCATTTTTTTTCTTTTTATGGGTCTTTTTTAGTATCAAAGTATATGCATAGATGAGTACATTAGCATTGCTTTATGAAAACTATAAATATCCCTTTTTTTTTTTTGAACGAGAAAACTATAAATATCTAACCAATATATTTGTGTATTGAGTGAAACATAGATGCTCTTCATTTATCTTCTAAAAATTGTATATTAAGTGAAACATTGTTCGTTTACTATTTTCTAAGAAAAAGTAATGATGTGCGCGGTTGATCGATGTGTTTATTAAACAATCGGATTACATTGTTGGTCCTCAGAACGTCTTTATTGAAACAATTTTTTTATACAATTATTACCCATGAATCAAATAAGTTTTTTTTTCTCCAAAAATTCTGATGTATAGATCATCTAACATGATTTCGGAAGTCATAATATAAGCTAAAAGAACATGTTTTCTAAGGGAAGTAAAACTATTTTATAAAATCATGAGCATTAATTATTAAAAGGGAAGAAAATTATTGATCTAGGCTTGGACTTGGGAGTTGGGACTCCTCTATTTTCTCGATGCAAATAAACCAACAACTAATGGCATTACGTTGTTTCGGTCGTTGTCGATATGTAACGCTGTGTCTGTATCAAATCTTGGGGTGTTTACGATTGAAGGCTCTTAGCGAAATAGAGCACGTAAAATGAAGTGACGCTCTTTCACGGTTTAGTGTCGTTGTTGTTTCAGGTTTAGTCCGTTGTTGTTATGGTGTTCGATCGTTTGCCGCTTGCCGCTCTTAGGACGTTCATTTTTCTGAGAGACTTGGTGCCTCGGTGGCACGCAAGATACTCCGCTGCACCAAACTGCCGTTAAAAAAAAAAATATCATCACAATCCCATGACTTTCATGTTGATAATCTTATTGAAGTACGTGTTTTAAGCTACGTGATTCATATTCATATCTTGTGCTCAAATATCAGTTTGCATAAAGTAGTATATTACTCAGATTTATACAATAAAAATATTGAGTTATAAACTGGTTCATCTTTGTTTATCAACTTCTTGTAATTAGTTAGGGTTAATATATAAAAATATTATTAAACTTTAGAAAAAGTTAAGTTACTGAATTTTCATTTTGTGTTTTCATATAACTTATGTTTGTGTGATCGATTATTTAGGTTACTCCCAATATTACAACTTACAATAACAGATAAGAATCATATGTGTCAATGTTAAATGACAAAAATACTCTTATTTTCAACATATTCTTTTAGTTTCTCTTATTCTAGCAAAATGAATAACATTTCCAGCCATCATTTTCATAAACAAAACCAGCGTCTTGCCTCCTGTGGCACTATTTGATCAATCACCTTCCAATTATTTGCTTCTCTGCAAATTGCCATTAAGATGTGCAGCAGCAACTAATTCCTTAGTTGGGTTTTTTTTACCCAAAATAGAATCTAAAGATACCTAATTGTTCTGGTCAAACCAGGTGGTTTCGTAATCTTATATAACTTGACCTTGGCTCCATTTTGATCGCACAAAGCTAGACGATGATCAACTCCAAAAAGAAATTCATTCTTCAATGTGAATCCACATGGATCTATTTTACCACTGAATTGTGTGAAAATATGTTGTTTAACCCATGATTCAGCCACCCCATATCATCCATCACCCAAACTTCCAAGTCACCATTTCCAACGCACGACATCACATAAACTTTTCCAGCCATATTACCCAAAATAAATGTGCGATTTCTATTAAGATCTTATGTTTGACGTGGAAGTGATATCTCACCAAAAGTCTCAACACCAAAATCAAAAGTCATTATTACTTGTTCGTACTTCTCTTCCCCAATATCATAAAGCCAATGAACACGGCCAACGTGACCATCCATATAAACTTAATCTGCGTTCTGAATATTTGAAATATGGGATGGAAAGCTTGACGTGATTACTTCCCAACAACCCTTTATCCTGCTAAACACCTCTAATTGTTGCATCTCATGAATGATGAAAGGTATACCATTATAATGATTTGGATAGTCGAAATAGAATGAAGGTTTGACAACTTTGTAATTATTAGTTTTAGGATAAAACATATTTGAGGGCTTTATAAAGGATGGTTGAGATAAAGAAGCATTTCAGGGTTTACAAACCCACCTCATTTGGATTGAAGAAGAATAAAACAATATAGATAATTTGGCTTATGTTATATTCGTTGTGTGATGGATGATAATATTGATTTTGATGATGTCATTATGGTGGTTGAGTTTACAAGATGGACAAGATGGGACGAATGGAGAAATGGAATAATGGAGGTTTAGGTGAATGAAGGAGAATAATGGAGGTTGTTTGCGGAATAAAGGTGAAAACCTAATAATTTGATGAAAGGGATACAAGATTTGGGGGGGGGGGGGGTATAAAAATGAAGTAGTGGATATCAAACGTGGAGAGTGACTAGGATAAATTGACAAGTTGGCAGCCCATGTGGCAAGGGGTTTGGGTTGATAACCGGTCACCAATCTCTAGAGTAACGTGCATGTAACAACTAGTAAGGTCTAATACCCCAATAACCCAACCCGTATACATGGGTAACTTATAAACACAAAATGAAAGTTTAGGAACTTAGGACAACGTTTTTGTAAAGTTTATTAACATCTTTGTATATTACTACATTTGTATTTTTGTATGATTTTAAGATTAGTTTAGAGACTAAAGTTGTATTGATAAATTTACTTTACGTAATAAACATTGTAGAAACTAGAAGGGGGGTTGAATAGTTTCTCATCAGTTTATCTCCTAATTAAAATTCCTTTCAATTAGGTGAGTGCACAAAACTATCTTTTACTTGAAAGCTAGTTTCATAATGATTAGGTTCAATTCTAAGGCATTAACAATGTGTAGTAAGCATAATGATAATGAATGTAAGTAATGAGTAAGGAAAGAAACAACCTAGTAGTAAGACACCAAGATTGATAGTGGTTCGGCAACGAGGCTCTATCCTTGTTCCTACTCCACTCCTCGAGTACACCTTACTCGAGATTTCCACTATATCCACAAGCTCCCTTCTTGGCGGAGAAAACCTTACAACGTTGCTTACATTATTTCCCGAAACTAAGCTAAATTTCGAGACCTAATCTTAGCTAGGACCAATCTACACAACGTCGCCCACTTCACCATTTTACGACACAAGGCTATATGTCTAGTTCTAATCCAAAGCTAGAACCAATCTTCACAACGTTTCCTACTTCACCATTTTCCGACACAAGGCTAGATGTCGAGTTCTAATCCAAAGCTAGAACCAATCTTCACGACTCTTTACTTTGAAGCTAAGTGAGAACTTCACACAACACAACTATATATCACTTTATAGTTTAGTGAGAACTCAAAAGACACAACTAATAACTGATTTTTGGTTAGTTAATAAAAAGGTTTGGTTGCAAGATCTTTCTTTGTGTTGCTCGTACCCAATTGTATTTGTCGTTGTTTCGTTCTCGGTATCTTCTCGAATCGATCACGGCTCAAAGTGTAATTGTTGTACTTGGTAACTAAAAGGGGGAGCTTTTGATCTATAACTACTTAAAAGGTGAGTGCGAGAAGTAATAAAAGTAAACTAAAAGCAATTAATGAAAATGAACTTGAATTAAAATTAAGCAGTAAATACCTTCCCTTGGAAAAACAACTGATTCAGAATAAATCTACTGATCCGGAATATTCACTTCATCTGGAATATAACTCTTCACTCGGAATAATTAACACCACCTTCATTCGGAATAATCGTTGACCCGGAATAGGAGCTTGATGCGGAATGATAGCTTGACTCGGAATAAATATGGTTGATCCGGAATGTCCTTTACTCGGAAAAATGTTTATCCGGAGTATATGGCCTTCATGCGGAATATTGGTTCATTCGGAATCTTGGCGTTCGTCCGGAACAACCTTTGATCCGGAATAATGTGCTCACTCGGAATAACTTAAACAATGACCTTTATTCGGAATAAAAACCGATTCGGAATATTTTAAAAGAAACCTTTATTCGGAATATAACTACTCATCCGGAATATTGATTATTCCGGATGAACAAACTGATTCGGAATAAATTGAATGAAAGCTTTGGTTCGGAATACTCTGACTGATCCGGAATATTTAAGGAAAACACTTCATTCGGAATGTTTGCTGTTTATTCGGAACAAATTAACTAGAAAGCTTCATCCGGAATATAATCACAAAACCCTTGATCCGGAATATGGTGTTGATTCGGAATCTGGGCAGTTGAAGGAGTGCGAAGAACAGGGAACTAAAATAGTATGATTTTAAACCAAAATCAAACAAGTTTTTAACCAAAACTTAAACCAATTTAACCACTAATCATTTACTAATGATAATCATCAATCTAAAACAACAAAAACTCAAAACCCACTTACTTTTGAAGATTAAAACCAATAAAATAAAAACCTTAGAACTTTGATTCAACAAGAAAAGGAAGAACAAGATGAAATAGAAAGTTGTATTAAGGATTAAGATTCAAAACAAACAAAATGGAAAGATTAACTTACAAGATTCTTGAATTAAAAGGACAAATAAAAAATCACCAAACACCCTAATGGTGTTGGTGATGCTACGAAATAGGAGAAAAAACAAACAGAAAGAAAAAACTAGTTTCCAAATTGTGAATGGGAAGGGTATTTATAGGGCTTGGCTTGGTTTGGTGAGTGGGCTTTCTCCCTTTCTTTTTGTCTTCTCGTCTTTTCAGAAAAGTCGACGTTTTTTATTTCGATTCGGGATTTGTGGACGAATAAATTCAACTCGTCTTTTAATTCTTCATTCAATAGACTTGAGTTTCTTCGACATATGTAAATCTTCCATCTTTGGTCCTTTTCTTCGATAAATCTTCAAATAGGCCCATTGATTTAAAATCTTTTGCATCTCTTGGAATATAGACTTCGTCTTTTCGTCTTTTTCTTCGATAAAACCCGTGCAATCCCATGTTTTCTTCAATATTTATCCGGTTGGCTCTGAAAACACAACAAACACACAAACCACGCATAATTCCAAACAAATGACATTAAATACGCGTTTTGGTCTTGTTTTAGCAAGAAATAAGTGGTAAAAGGATGGGTGTGTTTTCACACCTATCAAATCCCCTACACTTAACCATTGCCATGCCCTCATGCAATGCTACAGTTTTAAAGCACGGTTTACATTTCTCATCATAAATAACCACCTTGGCCTTTATTAAATTCTAAACACTAAGGAAACCAAAAGAACAAAACAAGTAAAGTATTTAAAGACTTACATTGGGGTTTTAGATTGTCATGAATGTTCATCATTCTCAAGTTTCATGTTCCCCATACCAAGCTTAAAAACGAGATCATTGTTATTATAAGTTAGCAAACTAACACGAACTCATGTGGCCCAATTATTCACTTAGACTCCCTTATTCCTAGGTGTATCTCTTATATTTTATTTTTGTCTTGAATGATCACGAGGATGCATTGTTTGACTTATTTCGATAGTTATTTAGGCCGAAAATAAAGTGGACGATTTAATCAATAGTTATCTAAAGGACAAAATCTTTTAAAACTGCTTCTCGGGACCTCATAAAGTTCATATCTTGACATAACTCGCTTCACGATTTGAGACCTTTCTCGGACCGATATTTGGCAGTGATTTTATACTTCGAATCTCTGAGAGACGTTCTTGAAATTATGGTCTTCTCTTCATAATAGGAATTTCTTCACTTGAAGTTTTGAGAGATTCTTTATCTTTGGACCAAGACTTCTTTCATTTTTCTCCAATCTTTATTTTGGACTTTGATATACAACGATCCGCCTCCTTTTAGGACTTGGATCTATTTATCCTCATACCTTGCTAGGGTCTTTTCGGATAGACTTCTCCATGACTTTTGGGGAGTTTTTGCTTTTCGTCGTGTGTCTTGAGCCTTCATATTGATTTTCGATAAATGATTCTTCACATCACTTTTGGATCTTTAGCAACAAAATGTAGCCCTCATGCCTTGTTAGGGCCTTTTCGGACTCGCCAATCTTCGCATCCCGCTTCAATAAGTTATGCCTTGGCTATGAACTCTAATCCATACCGAGCAACTTTTAAACGATCTTGGGCTAGAAGCTAAGTAACTTTTCAAATCGTACAACCTTATTTATTGCAGATAAATTTATTAGCAAGCGATGGGAGAATAGGCTCATAATTAACTCACATAAATTCACGAAAGAAAACTTATCATTGACTCTATCATCTCTCGTCCTCCACAATTTAAAATCTCAAGGAATGAGACTCGTGGATGCTTAGCCAATTAAATCAAAGTTTTAGGTTTTCGAGTCGCCTATAGGATCTTGCATCTTCATAGACTCTTTCAAGTTTAGAATTTACGTTTTAAAGTTCCCTTGATAAACGACTCTCTAGGATCAATAATAGGAACTTGCGAAAAGTTCTTGTTCTTAACCCGTGAGAGTTAAGACTTTCGCGTTTTAAAGCTCCCTATATAAAAGCCTAGCAAAATTTGACTTAAACACGTTAAGGATACTAGCTAGAGTAAACTTAGATAAGTAAACTCGGGTTGAGTCAAAATATTCACGACTTTGAAAAATTTAAAACCACTTTATTGAAATTTTATTCTAGCAAGGAAAGAGGATAAACATAACAAAGGAAAATTCAACTATACAACTAGGCCAAAATAGATTAAAAAATTTGAAAAATGTGAAAAATCGAATTTTCCGGTAAAATGAAGGCACTTTAATGGAAAAGTCCACTTAAAACTTCGATAAAAGTCTCCCCTACACTTAATATAAACATTGTCCTCAATGTTTAAGCATGTGGGAAAAGTCTCCCCTACACTTATGACATTGTGCACGTTGGTTAAATCAAGTTAAGGAGGAGACAACCAAAGTGATCAATTTCAAAAGTGAGTATGAAGAAAATTGAATCACGATAGTTGAGAGATAGAACCGGATTTGCGGATAACATGGGAGCACGGTTCTTCAAAGATTCCAAGAGTGCACTTATCCCTGTAATCACATCACCATACAAACACAAGCAACCTATATAGCTCCCCCTACACTTAGGATAGATACTCGGGTTGCCTCCCAAGGAGCGCTTGTTTTTGTTAACCGAGTAACGAGCCAGACTCAGTCCCGAACTAATTCATGGGAAACGTGGTGAGGGATGGAATCATCTCATGAGAGATGTCCTCGCCAAAGTACAACTTCAGACGCTGGCCATTCACCTTAAAATTGGGCCCATTTGGCTGAGAAAGCTCAATGGTGCCATAGGGAAAGACATTGGCGATGGTGAATGGACCAGACCAGCGGCTCTTCAACTTACCCGAGAAGATCTTCAACCGAGAGTTAAAAAGTAAGACTTGATCACCAACGTGGAACTCTCGGTTCTTAATTCTAGCATCGTGGATAATCTTGGTCTTCTCCTTGTAGATCAATGAGTTCTCGTAAGCTTCATTCCTCAACTCATGTAGCTCGTTGAGTTGAATATTGCGAAGATCACCGGCTTTGTTGATGTCGAAGTTAGCCCAGTTCAAGGCCCAGTATACCTTATGTTCCAGCTCGATGGGAAGGTGGCATGCTTTCCCGTACACAAGACGATAAGGTGTACAACCAATCGGTGTCTTATAGGCGGTACGGAAAGCCCACAGAGCATCATCAAGTTTATCGGCCCATGAGGCACGATGCTCTCCCACAGTACGTTCCAAAATTCTCTTCAATCCACGGTTGGATATCTCGGCTTGACCGTTGGTTTGAGGTGATGGACACCATACTTAGCCATGACTCTTGCAAATTGATCATTGTAAAAATGAGTCCCGCGATCACTGATTATAGCACGAGGAACACCGAATCGAGCAAACAGTTGTTTCAAGAAATTACAAACCACCCTCGCGTCGTTAGTGGGTAAAGCTTTGGCTTTAACCCATTTAGAAACGTAGTCAACGGCGACAAGGATGTATTTGTTTCCTTTAGAAGAAGGGAATGGCCCCATAAAGTCGATGCCCCATACATCAAAGATTTCACATTCTTGTATGAAATTTTGAAACATCTCATCTTTATGTGTGATCTTGCCTTGTTTTTGGCAAGCATCACAATATTTAACCATTTCGTGAGCATCACGATAAATGGTGGGCCAATAAAATCCCGAGTCAAACACTTTTTTGGCGGTGTAGTTGGGACCAAAGTGACCACCGGTGGGTCCTTTGTGGCAAGCCTTGAGAATGTCTAAAGATGTCGGTCCGTCAACACATCGGCGAATAATCAAATCAGCGCATTGTTTGAAGAGAAAAGGGTCATCCCAAAAGTAAGTCTTAACATCATTCAAGAACTTCTTCTTTTGTTGGGATGTTAACCCTTTGATGAGAACACCACCCGCTAAGTAGTTTGCAATATCGGCAAACCACGGGGTGTCATCCAGATTGAGATTTATAGACATTAAGGTCTCAAGGGGAAAAGAGTCATTGATCTCTTTGTTCGGATGATCCCCTTGATATGGATCCTCAAGTCTACTTAGATGATCCGCGGCTAGGTTTTCAGCTCCCTTCTTGTCACGAATTTCAATGTTGAATTCTTGAAGGAGTAAAACCCAGCGAAGAAGTCTTGGCTTAGAGTCGTGCTTAGTCATCAAGTACTTCAACGCGGAATGGTTCGTGTATACGATTGTGGTGGATAAAACAAGATAGGGGTGAAATTTTTCAAAAGCATAGACAACAGCTAAAAGCTCTTTTTCGGTTGTCGTATAATGCAATTGAGCCTCCGTCATTGTCTTGCTAGCATAATGGAGGTTGGAAGTGTTTATTCACTCTTTGGCCCAAACCCGCTCCAATAGCAAAGTCGCTAGCATCGCACATCAACTCAAACGGTAGCTCCCAATTAGGGGTAACCAAGACCGGTGCCTTAGTTAGCTTATCCTTAAGAAGATTGAAGGCTTCGATACACTCTTTAGAAAAGATAAAAGGAGTATCTTTTTCCAAGAGGTGGGTCATCAGGTGAGCGATTTTAGAGAAATCCTGAATGAATCGACGATAGAAGCCCGCATGACCCAGAAAACTTCTCACACTCTTCATGGTTGAAGGTGGGGGTAATTTGGCTATGACATCCACTTTAGCACGGTCGACTTCAAGACCGGCTTTTGAAATTTTGTGTCCTAGCACAATGCCTTCTTTTACCATAAAATGGCATTTTTCCCAATTTAGAACAAGGCGAGTGTCTTCGCACCGCTTAAGCATACGTTCTAAATTGGCAAGGCAAGAAGAGAAGGAATCCCCAAAGACCGAGAAATCATCCATGAAGACTTCCATGGTTTGCTCAACCATGTCATGGAAGATAGCCAACATGCACCTTTGGAAAGTCCCGGGGGCATTGCATAAGCCAAAAGGCATTCTTTTGTAGGCAAATGTGCCATAGGGACAAGTGAATGTTGTCTTCTCTTGATCTTGGGGATCGATGGGTATTTGGAAATAACCCGAGAAACTATCTAGAAAGCAGTAATATTCATTACCCGCTAAACGTTCAAGCATTTGGTCCATAAAAAGAAGAGGGAAATGATCCTTTCTCGTGGCATCATTGAGTTTGCGGTAGTCTATACAAACTCTCCACCTAGTAACGAGACGTGTAGGAATCAACTCGTTGTTTTGATTGGGCACAACGGTGATTCCGCCTTTCTTAGGCACACAATGGACTGGACTAACCCATGGTGAATCCGAGATAGGATAAATCATGCCCGCATCAAGAAGTTTGATAACCTCTTTTTTTATAACGTCATGGATTTTAGGATTCACCCTTCGTTGGCTTTGAATTGTGGGCTTAAAGTCGTCCTCCATGAGAATTTTATGTGTGCAAAAGTGAGGATTAATTCCGCGAATATCGGAGATTTTCCAAGCGATAGCTCTTTTATGTCTCTTGAGAACTTCAATGAGACGAGTTTTCTCATCGGCTTTTAAGTCCTTAGCAATGATAACGGGAAGTTGATCAATGCCTTCTAAGAAAACATACTCGAGATGAGGAGGTAGGTCCTTAAGCTCAAGAGTAGGAGGATCCTCAATAGATGGTGTAACTAACGATGGATCATCATTAGTCACCTCTTTAGGAGAAGGAGGAGAAAATGGGTCTTCATTGAGAAGTTTCTCAATTGTACGAATGTCTTCATCCCAATCGGTGGGAGAATCATCATACTTAAGATCGAGAGGACCCAAGCTAGCTTCAAAATCATCCAAGTCACTTTCTCCAAAAGGAGTCAATGACGGAGCAATTGAGGCAACGGTCTCAACATTGGGTAGAGAAGAGAGAGTACTTTTGCAAGCATCATGAAAGTGTTCTTCATAAGCCTCATCGAGAACATCAATAGCATTAACACTCTCATATGAATAAGGTTGCTTAGAAATCTTACCCATGTTGAAGACAATTTTATCGTCACCAACTCTCATGATTATTTCGCCCGTGGCTACATCAATGAGAGTACGACCGGTCCTCAAGAAGGGACGTCCAACGATTAATGGAACACGAGGATCCATCTCGTAGTCAACGACAACAAAATCCGCCGGGAAGGTGAATTTGTCAACGCCAACGAAGACGTCTTCGGCTATCCCTACTGGATAAGCAACCGTACGGTTGGCTAATTCCAAAGTCATTTTGGTGGGGACTAGCTCGGGGAGAGATAATTACGTCCAAACACTTAAAGGCATTAAGTTTATACTGACACCTAGATCGGCTAGGGCCATGCAATTCTCTACTCCCAGGAAGTTGCAAGGAATCAAGAAGCGACCCGGATCACCAAGTTTGGTGGGCAATTTCCTTAAGAGAACGGCGGAGCAATTCTCATTAAGTTGGGTCTGAGAAATGTCAAGAAGCTTCTCCTTGTCACTAAGAAGATCTTTAAACATCTTCGCATATTTAGGCATGTGAGCGAGAGCCTCGGCAAAGGAGATGTTAAAATTCAATTGTTTAAACATTTTGAGAAAGTTTGAAACTTGAATATCATCCTTGCTCTTTTTCTTCTCTTTCCTTAACCTTGAAGGATAAGGTATATCGGATGAAGAGGAAGGCTTTAGGGGAGTAGGATCACTCACAACCGCGGGTGGTGGGGGAATGGGGGTAGAAGGCAAAGGAGGTGAGGAAAGTTGCTCTTTTTCCTTGTTCACAATCACGGGTGGAGGTGTAGGAAGCTCGGGTTCCGTATAACCTTTTCCACTACGAGTGGTGATTGCTTTCATCTCCCCTCTTAGATTTGCAACGGTGTTACTCGGAAGAGTACCCGAAGAAGAGGGTTGATTACCATGGAAGAGCGAACCGATTATATCACGAATGTTATCTGCTTGAGTGCTGAAAGAGTCTCTCATGTCTGCACGAATATCATTGCTTTGTTTCGCCATGTCATTCCTTAATTCGGCTCGAATATCGCTCCCTTGTTTTGCCATTTCTCCCTTCAAGTTGATGAATTGACTCTGAAGATTCGTGACCATCTCTCTATTAGTCCTCATGAACGTCTCGATGTCTTGATTCAATGCCATCGGTTGATTGAGAGGTGGAGCTTGGTAAGCTTGAGAATTTCCTTGAGGTGGGTATGGGTTTCTTTGGGGTTGATATTGATTGTTAGCACGAGGTTGGGATTGGTTATTTCGGTTATAGCTTTGTTGTTGGTTTTGTTTTTGAGGAGTAAAACCGGGTGGAGCAAGATAGTTGTTTGAACGATAACTTAGCAAGTTACGGTCTCCTTGAGGACGAGCTTGATAGCTTCCCGTGGGATAAGTACCGTATGCCGCGTTAACGTTTTTAGAAAAAATGCCTTGAGTAGAAGGACAATCATTGTAAGAATGAGGACCACCACATGTGTCATAAGAAATAGCAACGGCTTTAGCTTGTTGAGTTTGGTTAGAAGCCAAAATTTGCATACTTTTGCTAATGTCAAGAAAAGCACGTTCCATGGCGGACATGTCGGTGGTGGAAGAAGTAGATGAAACATTGACTCTCGGATTAGATCTTGAGGATGCGGATGAATCCCAATTCTTGTGGTGAGTAGTCATGTTTTCAATCAACTCTCTACACTCCTCCGGTCTCCTTTTCATAAAAGTACCACCGGCGGCGGCGTTGATCATGTCACGATCACGAAAAGTGAGACCATTGTAGAAAGTATCAATGAGAGTGACGGGGAGCATGTTGTGATTTGGACAACGGTCGATCAAATCATTGTATCGTTCCCAAGCATCAAAGAACGATTCATCATTGTCTGGCATGAATCCACTAATTTGGTTACGAAGGCTCGTGACCATGGATGGTGGGAAGTAGCGCGACAAAAAGCGTTGAGTCATGTCGTCCCAAGTATGAATAGAATTCTTTGGGAGACGGTCAAACCATTTTTCGGCATGGTGAGAAAGCGAGTGGGGAAATAGTTGGAGGCGAAGTTCATCTATAGAAACACCGGGTGACTTCATGCTTTGGGTGATGGTAATGAATTTGTCGAGGTGTTTGTTGGCATCATCATCCGGAATTCCGCGAAATGGGTTAGTTTGCACTTGTTGGATCATGTGATGCTTCAACGAAAACTCCTGAGCCGTGATATGCATCGGCGCAATCGGGCCTCCACGTTCGTTCATCGTAGGTTGGCATAGCTCCTCCATGGTTCGTAGGTCGGGTAAGGGTGGATTATTCATGTTGGCGTGGGGTGGATTATTATTGTTGGGGTGGGGTGGATTATTATTGTTGTTGTTGTGTACACCGGCCATGTCTAAATCTTCGAGAGTCTCGGGCTCTGAATATGACGTTGATCGAGTACGCATACACTAAAAAGAAAATGCAAGAGAAAATATTTTTGGTTTTTATAGGTTTTTTAATGTTTTTGTATTTTTGAAAATTTTATATTTTTATGGGTTTTTTGAAAATTTTTGTGCTTGAAAATAACGTTCCCGAAAGAACGGATCCCAAAATCCAATTTTTCTCACAAGAAACCGTTGATCCTTACGAAAAGAGCCGGCAGCGGCGCCATTTTAATAACTGATTTTTGGTTAGTTAATAAAAAGGTTTGGTTGCAAGATCTTTCTTTGTGTTGCTCGTACCCAATTGTATTTGTCGTTGTTTTGTTCTCGGTATCTTCTCGAATCGATCACGGCTCAAAGTGGAATTGTTGTACTTGGTAACTAAAAGGGGGAGCTTTTGATCTATAACTACTTAAAAGGTGAGTGCGAGAAGTAATAAAAGTAAACTAAAAGCAATTAATGAAAATGAACTTGAATTAAAATTAAGCAGTAAATACCTTCCCTTGGAAAAACAACTGATTCGGAATAAATCTACTGATCCCGAATATTCACTTCATCCGGAATATAACTCTTCACTCGGAATAATTAACACCACCTTCATTCGGAATAATCGTTGACCCGGAATAGGAGCTTGATGCGGAATGATAGCTTGACTCGGAATAAATATGGTTGATCCGGAATGTCCTTTACTCGGAATAATGTTTATCCGGAATATATGGCCTTCATGCGGAATATTGGCTCATTCGGAATCTTGGCGTTCGTCCGGAATAACCTTTGATCCGGAATAATGTGCTCACTCGGAATAACTTAAACAATGACCTTTATTCGGAATAAAAACCGATTCGGAATATTTTAAAAGAAACCTTTATTCAGAATATAACTACTCATCCGGAATATTGATTATTCCGGATGAACAAGCTGACTCGGAATAAATTGAATGAAAGCTTTGGTTCGGAATACTCTGACTGATCCGGAATATTTAAGGAAAACACTTCATTCGGAATGTTTGCTGTTTATTCGGAACAAATTAACTAGAAAGCTTCATCTGGAATATAATCACAAAACCCTTGATCCGGAATATGGTGTTGATTCGGAATCTGGGCAGTTGAAGGAGTGCGAAGAACAGGGAACTAAAATAGTACGATTTTAAACCAAAATCAAACAAGTTTTTAACCAAAACTTAAACCAATTTAACCACTAATCATTTACTAATGATAATCATCAATCTAAAACAACAAAAACTCAAAACCCACTTACTTTTGAAGATTAAAACCAATAAAATAAAAACCTTAGAACTTTGAATCAACAAGAAAAGGAAGAACAAGATGAAATAGAAAGTTGTATTAAGGATTAAGATTCAAAACAAACAAAATGGAAAGATTAACTTACAAGATTCTTGAATTAAAAGAACAAATGAAAAATCACCAAACACCCTAATGGTGTTGGTGATGCTACGAAATAGGAGAAAAAACAAACAGAAAGAAAAAACTAGTTTCCAAATTGTGAATGGGAAGGGTATTTATAGGGCTTGGCTTGGTTTGGTGAGTGGGCTTTCTCCCTTTCTTTTTGTCTTCTCGTCTTTTCAGAAAAGTCGACGTTTTTTATTTCGATTCGGGATTTGTCGACGAATAAATTCAACTCGTCTTTTAATTTCTTCATTTAATAGACTTGAGTTTCTTCGACATATGTAAATCTTCCACCTTTGGTCCTTTTCTTCGATAAATCTTCAAATAGGCCCATTGACTTCAAATCTTTTGCATCTCTTGGAATATAGACTTCGTATTTTCGTCCTTTTCTTCGATAAAACCCGTGCAATCCCATGTTTTCTTCAATATGTATCCGGTTGGCTCTGAAAAAACAAAAAACACACAAACCACGCATAATTCCAAACAAATGACATTAAATACGCGTTTTGGTCTTGTTTTAGCAAGAAATAAGTGGTAAAAGGATGGGTGTAACACCCTACTTGGATAAGTGGACCGTTACGTGTATTTATGGCGTGTCATCAAAGCATAATGTAAATGTCCTAAAACATTAACTGACCATAAAGGAAATACCGGAATCAAACATCGGTAATCCAAACCTAAGCCCAAAACATGAAAAATAAAATACTGAAAGAAAGGACTAAAAAATGTCCAAATAAGCAGAATAATGTAAGTACATAAAGTAAGAAGTCTGGATAGCTCCCATCCAAATGCACATGCTCTCAGAATCCTAAGAGCGTCCTGGGGTACCTGCCGTTAGAACATGAAAGGGAACTACGGCTGAGCATAACGCTCAGTGAACGGATATAGATCATGATAAGGAACTACTGAAATGAAACAGATGGTAAAATACTGGTGCTGTAAGACTGATAAGTAAAGTTGCAGCGGAAATCTGTGCATAATCTGTAAAGTCTGATTCGTAAATAATAAAGCTGAACTAATATCTGATAAATCTGAAAACATGCATTTACTGTATTTTAATTTGCCAGAGCTTATATAGGTCACGTGCTGTAACAACCGTGCATGAATAACTGGAGGGGTGACCTCGTCATGCTGTAGAGGGGTGACCTCTAAATAACTGTGCTGGGTGGAGGGATCAGCTCCAATGTGAAGGATGTAGAGCACACACCACATTCACCCTGATAACTTGTAACACTTATAAGCCTAGGATGCATCCATACGCCCCACTAATAATACTGATAAAATGGCCAAGCTGAGCTGAGTGGGACGATCCAAGATATCACTCTCCTGCATGTGAGTCACGACACCAGTGCCTCTAGTGCCGTGGTTACGGTACCTCCGTAACTAGTACATAAACTGGTCGTGCTTGTATATAATGCTCAGGCAATTTATTTAGTTATTAATATGATTACTGATAAACTTAAACATATACTGGGGAAAAACATTTGGCTGAAGACGGGGAATCCTAATCATGCATAGAAAGGAAGTCCTTACTGAAAAGAACAGAAATCCGTACCTCGTGTCCAGTAACCGACCGAGATCAACTGATAGAAAGTCTACTCTGGTTTCACGCGAGCTACATGAATAAGGACGCGAATAAGTTAACTGATATTCGTTTATTTAATTTACTGATCTTATTGGCTTCTTATTTATTTATTTCTGAAATTCTGTACGTATATCAACTGATAAATCTGATCTTATAGAAATTCCTTTTAATGTATTATCGTTCTACTATTAATTGCGGTACAAGCGTATTTCTGACGCTATAGTAATACTATATTAAGTAACCTGCTAAAAATAGAAAGTTTCTTAAATTAGAAAGTTCCAAAAATAATTTAATTCATTTAATAAAATTATACCCTTTTTAATTTTTATAAAACCAATTTAATATCATAATTTTAATCTAATAAATAAATCATTAAAACATTTATTTAAACAAAATGATTAAAATGTATAATCAAAGTCTACATTTATTAATTTAATATATCCCCGAGCCTACCGAGATACCCCCCTTTCTCGGTCGTACTAAAACAAGCCAACAAAGATGTTAAATCCAAAACTGGATTAGTGACAAAAATTTTTGTCGCTAACTAGCACTACCGTCGCTAAATGTTGTGTCACCTGTCCCCCAAATCTGTTTGGAAAACCGCGACAGAAAATATCGTCGCTAAACTGTCGCTAACTCCCGAATTAATTCTTATTAATTTCTGTTTAAAAGTACCCACCGGTTACATTTATTTCCCACTGCTCGGTTCCCACTGTCTAAAACAAACACCCCCTGATGAGTCTTTTTACCCACTGTTTACTAATCCCAAACACACCCTTGCTGGTACTCAGATCCAAACGCACCCCTACTGCCCATTCGCCTACTGTATGGGTTTTTGATTCATGGTAGATCCAACAAAACACCACCGAGAGTTATTAGAACTCTCGGTTTTCGTGACCAATCCCCAAACTCGACTACCCATGTGATTTAATTCATGTTTAATGCCTAGATTCGCGAATTTATGAAACTATTGAGATCTATTTGGATTCATTACATAAAATATGAAGATGATTACCTTTTGTGGTTTTGGGAGACTCAATAACAGACAATCGAATGATAAGAAAAATCAAAATCCGAGACCCCTGTTGTTCTATAGCCGGCGGCCTATTTTCTTTCTTTCCTTTTTTTGTTTGTCTTTTGTGTCGGCAGGAGGTAACAAACCTAATTTGTCTTCTATTATTTTTTTTTCTTCGACTGTTATGGAAGAGGGTTAAAGTCCCGTATATTTTTTTGTTTTCTAATGGGCTTGGCCCAAGTCTTTCTTTTCTTCTTTTCAAAATAAACCAAACCGGCCCTTATATATACTTATATAGTTTACACATTTTTTTTTAAAACGTAATCGTATGTATTATTCCCGCGTGTTTTTAGTTTTCCCAAAACGTTTAGTTTCTGCATATTTAATATACTTGTAATTGAAGACGGGTTTTACAATTCTTCCCCTCTAAAAAGAATAATTCGTCCCCGAATTAAAGATACGACCATACTGGGTTTTACAATTCTTCCCCTCTAAAAGGAAATTCGTCCTCGGATTATAGGTAATTTAAACTGATCGAAGTAAAAGCTGAAAGTATACGTATGCTGAAAGACGTATAAGCTGAAAGGACATATATGTTGATAGAGCATGAAGGCTGGAAAGGTCTATGAGCTGAAAGGATAATTCGCCTTCTAATTAAGGCATAATGCTGCTGAAAGGTATAATCATGACGTGACTGGAGTAAACATGTAACGTGACGTGACTGAAGAGGACATGGAACGTAATATGACTGAAAGGACTTTACTGAATTATTGAAGGAAAAGGAATGAGAGATCCGGATGGACTCCTCCGTTTCGAGTGTCTTCCCGCTCGAAACGATTTCTTAGAAGGTCTAAGCATAATAACAATCTTGGTCCTGATGACCCCGTCCTGATGATGCTGAATAGTTTATGGTTCCATACTTAAGATGGATTTTCTGAATCTGATAGAATGAAATGAGCTGTAGCATGTAGTATACATGAAACGGTATGTACAATTATCCTGAGACGATAACATTTATATCTCTGAGCAAGATATTGAAAACGTGTAGGGACGAACTACGTGAACAATTGAGAATGTGCTAGGTGAGCAATTGTGAACGTGGTTCATAATTATATGAGGAGCGCTTGCATGGAATATATCATGAATGTGATACGTGAATCATACTGTGAACGTGATACTAGAACATATCATGAACGTATGTTGACTGAGGAATGAATGCCAAACGATACTGCCTGAGATGTGAAACGTCTGCCTGGTTATGGAATAGCTGTGCTAAACTTGAGTTTGATTTCTCAAGCTAACCGTATTTGGTAATAAACTGAGAAACGTGTATCGTGAAATGGCACACGAACTTGAACATGAGCAATGTTATGAACGCTAATGTGAGCTTAAACCATGAGATAGCTTAAATATGGACTGAAACAACATTATAATGTGAACGTGAGACGTAAGCATGAAGGTGAACATCAACGTGATCGTGAACATAACCATGATCAAAATTAGCGAATGTGAAAGTTCTATCTGACATGATTGTTGATGGGATACCGTGAAATCGTAAGATTTATTGCTGAAATTCCTGAAGATTTGCTACTGCGTACTCATTTCGGATGAAAAAAAACGCGTAGGTTGATTACATGGTCGACAGTGACTTAGATATTATTATACTTTTTTTGGGTCTGTAGTAAACTGATTACAATCTCCATGGTGTCTTGTCTCCTTTCGGTCCATAATATTTACTGGTGGTAATAACTTTCTAGCATGACGACGTTCTATCTGGAACCTGCGGTATGTCAGGCATCTAGACATGAACATAGTTGCATCAATGTGTGATAGTACTTCTATCAAAATTCTACCTGGGATTATGGGACGTTCTGATGGAAATCTGGCTGAATAGTCATGGAAGGATTTTAGTGAGAACTGTCAGTAATTTTTGCCGTAGTAGTTAATTGAGTTCTAGAAAATTGTACTTCTTTCACAGGCGTCAGTCGGGACCATCAGGTGATGGCCTTCACCTGCGCAGGATTGTCTGAAATTTCTTCCTGCTGAAATATGGTGGCTCAGAAATGCCACTTTGTTCAACTGAGATTTATACCTGGAAAGTTGTGTATCAAAATAACTCCTATTGAAGATTCTGTGCAACTGTGAGAAAATGAGTCTCGTGTTCGTTTCTAGCATTAGGCATATCAGAATGTGATCAATGAATATACTGATGATATTGTATGAGAGTCATAAAAAAAATTTATTCATAATTTCATAATCTAACTGGAGCGTTAGGGAGCTCAGAAGTATAAGATCAAAATTTTTAGAGAGCCTGTAATATGTGCAACAACAATCTGGAAACGTCATGTTCTTTCTCTTACCACTGATGGTAGCGTGATCGGAAATTTGTTCTGGAAAATGTTTAAGACATCATAGCAGGTCAGATAAACCTGCTATTTATGGAATGAACATTGATTAAGAATGGTGATCTGGTAAAAATTTAGTGGTCGATACATGATCTCATGATACCGGCCCTCTTCCTGATAGACATAAACGGTGCACTTCCTGGTGGTGCGCTAGGGTGAATAAGTCCTCGTTCCGGTAACTATTGCAGCAAATGCTGCAACTCTTTAACTTAGCTTAAGCCTTGCAATAAAGAGTTTTGAAGACAGGTTCCGTTCTTGAGACTAACTCGATGTTAAATTATGTCTTGCAGTCAGGAATGAATTTCTGGAAAACCTTCTGGAGTTACTTCTGGAAATGCTTGAAGAAATCTGTTGATCATAGATTTAACGAATTTCAGAAGTAGATTATAACTGGTGGCTAGAAAGTCTTCGTAGCTATGGACTGATAAGTCACGCGCTTGTAAGGCAGAAATAATTTGTACTAATTTTCTTGGCAAGAAATATAATGAATATATTTTGAATATAGTAAGACGGATCTCGTCGTTAACTGAAAGGAAAACCTTAATAAATATGAGTGATACTGTGGAGTCCTTTCTGGCTGAGAGGCAGGTAACTACCTGATTTAAGATAAAGCTGACATAGGAACACGTGAAGTAAACATGGCGACTTTTTTACTAAATATGTTCGTCTGTAACCTCACTGAATGAATACTGCGTGTTTAACCTGAATAATACTCTAGTGGTGGTGACTGAACTTTAATGATCTGATTCATGCGTGGCATAATAGAACGGGTATACCCCTTTTCTAAAGGGTACCCTGAATTTCTGAGGGTCTGGTTTAGAAACATACTGGAGTTATGAGTTCTGACTCGTATTTTGAGGAAAGATTCGTATGACGTGTACCATGACTGGTGTCCTGATATGTGCCTTCCGAAATGATACCTGAGACCTATGTCTTGACTGATGTCTTGACATGTGTTTTAGTAGATGAATCTGAACAAGGCTGAAAATTTTTGTAACTGCTAGGATTGGCGGACCGGTTAGACTACTGACCTTTGTATTTCTGGTCACGTCCGTTCCGGAGTTCCGATGGTTACTGACTGATTAATTATAAGCACGGTGGTTGTCACTACTACTTTTTCTGTCAACTTATGACGGTCATTTTCATGACCGTGATTATTGTAACTATTTTGCTGAGTAGTCGGCTGGTTTACGGCTCCCACTCTTCTGAATGAACGGTTAGCTGAGTAACGTGTGACAGTTAACTGAGAAGGTAAAAGTATGGAGTGGAATGGTAGTGTCTGATGGTTGAAATTTATTCAAGTCAGAAATTTCAAATTTATAGTTTTTGTCCTTGTTCTGTAGAGTCTTCATGGTATGAACAGAAACAGCATCTTGGAAATCTCCAAAGCATCAGCAGCATCAGCATTTGTGAGGTCTTCAAAGTGTTAGCAACATCAGCATCTGGTAAAATCTTCAACTCACGAGCAGCATCAGCACCTGGTAGAATATCTACAAGTGGAAACGCCTGAGATGATTGAGGATCGATTTGTAATATCCATGTGGTAGGCTACCTGGTGTACACCTGGACTACTGTACCTGAAGTACAAAATGAATAATGCACATGGAGTATATCTGAGACACTGTACATGGGGTACATATGGAATACTGTACACGGCACTGGTGGGAATTTTATGGGATGATCGATACTGGTGTCGCTTGTCTGACATGATCAAGCAAATAATTTGATTTAAAGGGTAGTAAACTGATCTGAAATAAGTAACATGATAGGCTGACAATTCCTTCGTCGACTTACCGCTGGTTGTATCGAGGTTGAAAAGTATGATATAGTCGAAGTCCCAACAGTGGTCAGCATGAAGACATGACTGATGAAGATCAACATGATTATTATGAAAACATGATTTTACTGTAACCCCTTCTGTATTTTAGCATGAAACATTATCACGCTGCTGAAAACATAATCCTTGCAAGGGAACATGAAATTGAACCAGCCTGAAGGCGACATCAACTTGAGATTGTGAAAATTGGATTGTTACAAAGGACATAAGAGTATGATCAACTGAGTTTTAACAACAACTGGTGTGGATGACTATAGTTCAATCCACAACATTCAAGGAAGAAAACATGTGACTAAGTATGGGCGATTCTGGTTCGATCCATACTTGTCAAAGTTTTAAGGGAACCGTCATGTATAGAAATTTACAATCTGGGACTAAACATGGTTGGTTGTAGTCCAATTCATACTTGTCAAACTTTATAAAATATCATGATATGTGCAAAGGTGAACATCTATGGTTCAGTTCACAAAACATCATTTGACTTAAAAGCATGAGATTTGACTTGAGAAAAGGTGAACGTTTATGGCTGGTTCACCAAGTGATATTTGATTGAAAACATGAATCTGACATGAGTAAGGGTAAACGCCTATGGTCGGTTTACCAATACAAAATCTGAACGGCAAGGGTGAACGCCTATGGGTCGGTTCACCAAAACAAAATTCAAATGAAAAGCACATGCGACTAAATATGGTCAGTCCTATACCAACCTTTTACTGAGTCAAAACATTAAGAAAACTGACTGATAAATGAAGAAAACTGACTGAATAATCCATGAGAAACATGAAAGATAACAACGCCAAAACTGGGAAGTTTCCTGGTGACTGCCCACTAGTCACAGGTCAAGTTTTAGAGCCTACAGGTCGAACCTTGCTCTCTGATACCATAATTGTAACAACCCACTTGGATAAGTGGACCGTTACGTGTATTTATGGCGTGTCATCAAAGCATAAGGTAAATGTCCTAAAACATTAACTGACCATAAAGGAAATACCGGAATCAAACATCGGTAATCCAAACCTAAGCCCAAAACATGAAAAATAAAATACTGAAAGAAAGGACTAAACAATGTCCAAATAAGCAGAATAATGTAAGTACATAAAGTAAGAAGTCTAGATAGCTCCCATCCAAATGCACATGCTCTCAGAATCCTAAGAGCGTCCTGGGGTACCTGCCGTTAGAACATGAAAGGGAACTACGGCTGAGCATAACGCTCAGTGAACAGATATAGAGCATGATAAGGAACTACTGAAATGAAACAGATGGTAAATTACTAGTGCTGTAAGACTGATAAGTAAAGTTGCAGCGGAAATCTGTGCATAATCTGTAAAGTCTGATTCGTAAATAATAAAGCTGAACTAATATCTGATAAATCTGAAAACATGCATTTACTGTATTTTAATTTGCCAGAGCTTATATAGGTCACATGCTGTAACAACCGTGCATGAATAACTGGAGGGGTGACCTCGTCATGCTGTAGAGGGGTGACCTCTAAATAACTGTGCTGGGTGGAGGGATCAGCTCCAATGTGAAGGATGTAGAGCACACACCACATTCACCCTGATAACTTGTAACACTTATAAGCCTAGGATGCATCCATACGCCCCACTAATAATACTGATAAAATGGCCAAGCTGAGCTGAGTGGGACGATGCAGGATATCACTCTCCTGCATGTGAGTCACGACACCAGTGCCTCTAGTGTCGTGGTTACGGTACCTCCGTAACTAGTACATAAACTGGTCGTGCTTGTATATAATGCTCAGGCAATTTATTTAGTTATTAATATGATTACTGATAAACTTAAACATATACTGGGGAAAAACATTTGGCTGAAGACGGGGAATCCTAATCATGCATAGAAAGGAAGTCCTTACTGAAAAGAACGGAAATCCGTACCTCGTGTCCAGTAACCGACCGAGATCAACTGACAGAAAGTCTACTCTGGTTTCACGCGAGCTACATGAATAAGGACGCGAATAAGTTAACTGATATTCGTTTATTTAATTTACTGATCTTATTGGCTTCTTATTTATTTATTTCTGAAATTCTGTACGTATATCAACTGATAAATCTGATCTTATAGAAATTCCTTTTAATGTATTATCGTTCTACTATTAATTGCGGTACAAGCGTATTTCTGACGCTATAGTACTACTATATTAAGTAACCTGCTAAAAATAGAAAGTTTCTTAAATTAGAAAGTTCCCAAAATAATTTAATTCATTTAATAAAATTATACCCCTTTTAATTTTTATAAAACCAATTTAATATCATAATTTTAATCTAATAAATAAATCATTAAAACATTTACTTAAACAAAATGATTAAAATGTATAATCAAGTCTACATTTATTAATTTAATATATCCCCGAGCCTACCGAGATACCCTCCTTTCTCGGTCGTACTAAAACAAGCCAACAAAGATGTTAAATCCAAAACTGGATTAGTAACAGAAATTTCTGTCGCTAACTAGCACTAACCGTCGCTAAAAGTTGTGTCAAAACTGTCCCCCAAATCTGTTTGGAAAACCGCGACAGAAAATATCGTCGCTAAACTGTCGCTAACTCCTGAATTAATTCTTATTAATTTCTGTTTAAAAGTACCCACTGGTTACATTTATTTCCCACTGCTCGGTTCCCACTGTCTAAAACAAACACCCCCTGTTGAGTCTTTTTACCCACTGTTTACTAATCCCAAACACACCCTTGCTGGTACTCAGATCCAAACGCACCCCTACTGCCCATTCGCCTACTGTATGGGTTTTTGATTCACGGAAGATCCAACAAAACACCACCGAGAGTTATTAGAACTCTCGGTTTTCGTGACCAATCCCCAAACTCGACTACCCATGTGATTTAATTCATGTTTAATGCCTAGATTCGCGAATTTATGAAACTATTGAGATCTATTTGGATTCATTACATAAAATATGAAGATGATTACCTTTTGTGGTTTTGGGAGACTGAATAACAGACAATCGAATGATAAGAAAAATCAAAATCCGAGACCCCTGTTGTTTTATAGCCGACGGCCTATTTTCTTTCTTTCCTTTTTTTTTGTCTTTTGTGTCGGCAGGAGGTAACAAACCTAATTTGTCTTATGTTATTTTTTTTTTCTTCGACTGTTATGGAAGAGGGTTAAAGTCCCGTATATTTTTTTGTTTTCTAATGGGCTTGGCCCAAGTCTTTCTTTTCTTCTTTTCAAAATAAACAAAATCGGCCCTTATATATACTTATATAATTTACACATTTTTTTTAAAACGTAATCGTATGTATTATTCCCGCGTGTTTTTAGTTTTCCCAAAATGTATAGTTTCTGCGTATTTAATATACTTGTAATTGAAGACGGGTTTTACAATGGGTGTTTTCACACCTATCAACAACCACATCACTTTATAGTTTAGTGAGAACTAACACAACTAATTACAACTCAACTAAACATATCCAAGTACACACATGTAGCTTGGATCTACACAACACAAATCCAAGCACACACATGTGCAATGGATTTACACAACTCTAATCCAAGTATTCACATATAGCTTCGATGAACACAACTAGTCCAAGTATTCAAAAATACATTGGATCTACACAAGACACAAATAAACAAATGATGAACATGACTAGATCTTTAGAAGAAGGTGATCTTCATCAATGCTTCATCTTTAATCACATCACAAGTGTGTGAGTGGTCTTCTCTTTGGACAAGATAAAGAAGGAGATCAAGAGGATAATCATGAGTAAACATACTTAACACATTAAGTGATCATTTACAAATGACTAGGATTAGATAGGAGAAAGAAGGATGAAAGAGATGTCCAAAAAAGGTTAATGAGAATGAAAATTTGATCCACTATTTATAGAAGAAAAATGCCAACGGCTATCTGGGGGCGGTTCCTTATCTACCCAGGTGGTTCCTTATCGATAGGGAACCACGTAGGCACTTAAGGAACCGCGGGTACTACACCTTCAAAGGTTGTTTAAACCTTCAAAGGATATTCTTATGGCATTTGGAATATGCCATATTCAAATTTACATTTTCATTTTAATAAAACATTTTCTTAATAATAAAGTTTATTAAAAATCATTTGACAAAGTGAGTTTTAAGGCTAATCACTTTTATGATCACTAAGCATGATTAAGATATGTTAGTGTAATGATTATTACCTTGATGATAGTGTTTGTTAGATAATTTGTTTTATGATCGTGTTTGACAATAAATGTCTTTGTAATTTGTCGTGATCAAAACTAAGAAAGATTAATTAATACTAACAATGTTTTTAGGCATTGTTTTGCATTAACAATCTCCCCCTTTTTGATTACGAAAAATTATAAACTCATTTACATAAAATACAAGTTCATTCGAATTATTAACGAAATTATCACTATCATTTCTCCCCCTTTGTTGAAGCAAAAAGGTTAGCACAAGTCTTTGAAGAAGAAAAGAACCGGACTTTTTCTAGTAGCTCCCCCTTGGTGCTTACTCCCCCTTGCTTGGGGTACCAAGAAAATGAGCTAAGGTGACATACTACACAAAGGTTATAAGAAAGAAAAGAAACACCAATGTAATTATGTGCACTACCTACTAACTAACTTGAGAGGGAGAAGGAAAAGAAATCTCAAATTAAAAGCAAGCATTTGCTAAATATGTCCAAAGAGTGTGTATTGACAACATCATAGTTCAATTGGTGGAATAAAGGAGTTAAAAAAACATCCAAACCAATCAAAGATGATTTAAAATGTCAAGGGGTTAAAATTTAGAATTTATGGAATCACCCATAATTAATTTTAAGTTTTAACCATGATCAACTCTTTAACCAATGTGTGAAATAGAATTAGAGGGAAAGATAACACACATAACATTCATATTACATAAATATGAAATAACATGCAATAGAAATATTCATACACACAATATGAATATTTAAAGCAAAAAATATGAAAAATAAACCACAAAGCATAAAGTACTCTAATAGTGATAATCTTCCAAGATTGCTTAAGTTTTATTGACTCAAACAACTAAAGTACAAAATGTGCCTTAGTTGGAAAAGAAAGACGACGAAGCATCATTCGAATTTTTGTTCACGGGAACGAAAACTTTGAGAGGAGGTTGAGTGAGGAGGAATTCAAGGAAATTTAGCTTGTCATAGATATGAGCAAGTTCAATTTGTTGAAAACGACAACAAGCACACGAGGAACCATGATGCGAAACAAAGTCGTTAGATGGGGGAGGTTCATCAAAGTTAGAGGTTGGTGGAGAGGGAGATAATGGATAAGAGACGTTTTCACAATGCCTAGTGAGGTTAGGGAAAGAAGATAGGTCATAGAGTTGAGGAGAGTTGAAAGGTTTTGGTGGTGGTGGAAGAATTTCCTTTTCTCCGGTAATTGGATTTATAGAGTAAGTCTCATTCCAATATTGAATCGGAGAGAAAGAGGAATTCTTGGAGGATTTTGGAGAAGAAGAATCATGAGGATTCTTGTTCTTTTTGATCCAAATGGGTTTAACCGAGATTTTTGGTTTCTTTGAAAGCTTAGAAGAAGAAGCTTTAGGTTGAGAAGTTTGTGAAAAAGAAATGTCAAGGTTAGGAAAGGAAGAATTAGGCATTATGAGGGATGAAGAAAAGAACTTCCAAAAGAGAAGAATTTAAAGAAAATAGACAAGGCAAAGATTTGAAATAAAAAAAGAAAGGTTTTAGGAAATGTTTAGCCAAATTGGGTAAACAAGGAATCTTAACAAAGACAGTGGTCAAAGAAGAAAGACCAAAATAAGCCAAGAACGGCTTTACTAAGCGTGGTTCCTTAATATAGCCCGCGACTCCATATCGATATGGAGCCGCCTGGGGGCTAAGGAGCCGCGTCCAGTGGCCAGCAAAGCTTGATTTTCAAAAGTTTTGGAGAAAAATAAGACTTTTTCAAAATTTTGCAAATCTTGGATTTTTACCTTTTTTAGCACCAGAGTATGCTAGGGTTGCATAAAAGCAACACATTCATAAAGAATGTATTGGCAAAGGGTGACAAAATATTTAGATAACATTTTGGTCCAATTTTAAGTCAAGTTTTTAGAGGTTGTAATAGATTTAGGTTCAATTTTAAATAAGTTGAAGTTGTTTAATGTGATCCCATAGATAAAACACATAAAAACTAAATCCATAAATCATCCACATGAGAAAATCGTGAGGGAAAAGAAAGGAAATACAAGAAATAAAAAGAGAATTAACTACTACAAAGATAGCTAAAACTAGGTCTTGAATTCATAGATCTCTTTGGCTTGACCTTCTTTAAAAAGCATGTTATTTTGAAAATCATCATTCATCTCCTAGGAGGAGGCATGGAGAAAAAGGCAAGCAAGAAATCATGCAACCTTCTATGAAGACCAAGCATCTCCAACCTTAGGTTTTGAATGATGTAGTTATTATAGAGACAACATGCGCAATTTACACCATGAGCTTCTAGGAACCCAAAGAAGTAAGGATCACCCATGAAGTGGGGAATAGGAATGCCCAAAATAGGAGCATTAGTATTAGAGGATGGAGGAGGTGGTGGAGGCATAGTGTCCAAGGGTGAGATGGGAGAATTTGGTAGAGTGAAAGGAGAGGTAACCAAAGTCTCAAGTACAAAGGGAATACTTTGTAGAGGTTGTGGTTAAGAAATCCCATCCAAAGGAGGAGTAGGGGTGAAAGGTGAAGAAATCTCCTTCATTCTTGATTGGAATGAAGAGGAGGTAGAACCATGTGAATGGTTAGTACCATCGGTTGAGTTTTTCTTGCATGAAGCAAGGGGTGGTGATGGTGAAGAAGAAATGAGAATGGGAGAGATCTCATTTTTTGGAGTGTGAAAAGATGAAGAACCAATGTTAGGTATCTTAATCTTAATTTTGAGGCTTCTTTTGGAGGAGGATGTTTTAGAGGAAGTGGATGTTCTAGTGGACACCATGGTTGTGTGTTAAGGTTTAGAGAAGAATTGAAGGGATAAAGAACACAATCAACAAGAGAGGTTTAAGAAGAGAAGGGAATGATCCAAACTAGTAATGGGTTAAAATCATTTTAGGTGAATAATGAAATTAGGTACCCTAGTTTAGGAAAGTACAGGTTTTTGCAAAAAAAATATCAAAGTTTTACACAGATTAAGGAAAACAGTGTAAAGCAAAGATTTTGTCGAAACAGAGACAGGCGGTTCCTTATGTAGGTCCGTGGTTTTTATCTCTAAGGAACCGCGGGTTCGATAAGGAACCGCGACCAGTGGTGTCAAAAATATGCACTTCCTCAAACTTTGGTCAGCCTAGATTTTACACAGGTAAAAAGCAAGCCAAAGTTAACTATACATCAAAATCTAGGAAGCTAACAAACACATAATATGCACAAAGCTATGCAACTATTAGGATTAAAATACTACTAATCCAAACATAAAGTATTAGTAGTCAACCATAACCCAAATAAAAAAGTAAGAATAAATAGTTCAACAATTTAAACATGTTTACAAACATGTTAACCTTGATAAACCAATGCTTCATTTCTTTTTCTTGCCAATTCCCTTGATCAATTTGGCTATGTTCTTGAACGATCCTCTTGACTCCACTCGATGATCATACAACTCGCCTTGGATTTTAAGATTAGCTCAGTAAACATCCGCAAGACCAAAGTTTTCGGGAAGTCCACTAGTAGCAAAGTGAGGAGGAGGGATGATTTCTTCTAACCTTCCATGAAAGTGTCCATGGATGGGTGGGAGTTACTCGAAGAACCAACATGAGCACTTGTGTCTACGTCACCACCATCACTTGGTGACATATCAAAGTCCTCATCATCGGACTCTTGTGGAACGTACTTTCTCGAACCTTGATCACTTCTAGCTTTTCGTGGTTGTAACTTTTGAATAGGTAGCATGACATGTTTGACCGAACGAAAGCGAGAAATGTTGATGTCGGGATAGTCTTCACCAACCTTCTTAAGAAGGCGAGTAAGGAGCATGGCATAGGGAAAATTTGTTTTGGCTTTGAAAAGAGCATAAGTGATTCGTCGAGCGATATAGTATGCGAGATTGTACTTGGTGTTGGTAGCCATGCAACATAACATGTGCGCCATAAACGCCGAAATACGATCCCGGTTTCCGCCAAGACAAAATACATTCTCCCTAAGGATGTCGGCCCAATGGACCATACAATCATTTTGGTCGCTTAAGAGAACCTCATAGTGTTTTACTCGACGCTTGGTAGAGTGGAGGCTTCTTACAACGTTTCCGCTACGCTCTTTACAAATGACATCAAGAATGTAGTCAAGGTCAATCTCTTCATTTTCATCTGGAGTATAGTCGAATGGTTCAAGAAGATAATCAAGTTTCCATTTATCAGTAAATCTACAAGTGCCCACAAATAGAACACGAAGAGCTTGACCAAAGTATTCAAGAGAGAGTTTAATGAGTCGACCTTCAAGGATGAACCTAACATATACTTTATCATCATCATAAATGAGAGAGTATATGCTAAAGAACTCTAAGAGAAATTCGGGATATATATCCTCTTTGATGTCCAACAAACAATCAAACCCAATTTCTCCAAACATCGATCGAGTATATATATATATATATATATCCCTCAATATCCTCTTTCGACAACTCTACCCTCGTGAAAGCAACATTTTTGGGGTGAGGAATAGGTGTTTGTAAGTTGAGAGGAAGCACACATTTCGGAAAGGTTTGGCATGTATTGTGTAGTGTATTGGTGGTCTTGTTGATATTCCGAAGGCATGATTAGTACCTAAATAAACACAAAAGTATTTCCCCCAATTACTCATATGTTACATATAAACTAAAAACAAAAAGATGAGAATGTGTTTCATCAATCACTTGACAAATTAAGGTTTAATCCTTATCATTCTCATATTCACAATGTTCCTAGTTCATCATTAACAATGACACATTGACCATGTAAGATCAATAATGAACTTGAACATTGGTTTTTCAAAACAAGGTTTTTAGGAAAGTATTTAACAATGCCATTACCAACTTGTTCATGGATTCATATCAATTACATCAATCAACCAAATTATTTAGTCAAAATTCAGATTTGTTCTACAAATGGGTTTTAGTGAAATCTTAATGAATATGAACCTAAGGAATCATAGCAACAATACTATGTCAACTCTTATTCCTAGTAAGATTCTAATTCAATGTCAAAAAGCCCCAATTATGAATGTATGGACCCTAAAACAAGTTAGATGAAATTGAAAGAAATAACTTACAATTAATTGATCTTGGATGATAGATGAGTGAAACCCACGAACTTGAATCAATTAATTTGAGTGATTGAAGGTTTTTGACGAAGCAACAATGGTGGAAAAATAAGAACTCGTCGGCTATGAGAAAGAAAGAGAGAGAAGGGTTTTTTTTGAAAAAGGATATTTTATAAAAACTGGCGCTCTTACAAAGTTCCTGCACGCGGTTCCTTATCGATAGAGAACCGCGTGTTTGAACCGCCAGAGATAAAGAACCGCCTACAGAGGTAGGTTTTTATCAAAGAAAAACAATGAATTTTTGAAAACCAAATTTTTTAAAATACTTAAAAATATATCTCAATCCTTTTAGGATATCATTGGACCACCAAAACACTAGGTAATAATGCCTTGTTGAAGGATTACGAGTTAAATCGAGATAGGAAAAGACCGAAATGAACAAACGACTACTCGTAGCAAAGAAGCAAAGGGGAGAGGAGTCAAGGGAAGTGAATCAAGACCAAGAACATTTCTCAAGAGACAAATGACATTCTTCAAATTAAGGAGGTGAAGAGCTTGTGTCATATATAGTGGTTTAAGACGTGCCTTTCCGACGAAAGTCTAAACGGCTTTGGTAATGAATTATACCAAGCAATTTTGATGCATAGAATAAAATCATTTTCAAGAGTATTCTTATTCTATTTCAAAACATGAGCAAAGTATAGATTTACTTTCTCTCCCACATGATCAGATAATTATTGCTATAATTAACAATAACAATATCCTTGGAATATTTCAATTCCAAATGTGTAAAATCCACCTACAACTTAATGAAGTAGTTTGGTATCTCAAGGGATTCACTAATCATCCTAGATATGAGCTTAATTGCACAAGTTACACATGATATTGGGCCTACTAACCGCAAGGGTGCAAACAATGGACATCATGCTTGATACTTTAAGCTTCTACTAACTCACCCCACATCACCATAGTGAGTCAAGTATCCAAGCAATGAAGGTTTGAGAGGGAAAAAGGAAAGAATCACAAACCACAAGTAAATGTCAAGGCAAGGATGCCAATAACAAGCATATAGTCAATTAATGATCAAAAGAATGATCAATAGGGCGTGTGGAAGAACGAAAGCGTACCTTGGCCACAAATTGCATTCCGAGCTTTCAAGGAACCAATGCAAAGCCCAACTATGACTAATAGTGACTACTAAGTCTTAAAGACTAGTATCACTCCTACCCATCTTGATATCATCATTCAATGATGTTGGAAATCAAATAAGATGAGTCTTCTACAAGTGTAAGTAACTCAATCCACAATCAATAAAATGATTTATCTTCATGAGTACCTACACATAGAAAGATGCAAACTAGTAGATACATTTCAAGAGTAGATCTAAAATGCATTAATACTACTAATCTAAATATGATGCAATATTAGCAATTTAAAAGGCTTATTTTCAACAAAAAATAGTTTTGACCAAAGAAAACTTTAGTACAACTTAACCTTCTAATTTGAGGAGATAATGGATCGATCCAAGTTTTAAAGTACAATATACTTTAAAGATCTTGTGTCACCATCTCTCTGATACCAATTATAGAAACTAGAAGGGGGGTTGAATAGTTTCTCATCGGTTTATCTCCTAATTAAAATGCCTTTCAATTAGGTGAGTGCACACAACTATCTTTTACTTGAAAGCTAGTTGCATAATGATTAGGTTCAATTCTAATGCATTAACAATGTGTAGTAAGTATAATGATAATGAATGTAAGTAATGAGTAAGGAAAGAAACAACCTAGTAGGAAGACACCAAGATTTATAGTGGTTCGGCAACGAGGCTCTATCCTCGTTCCTACTCAACTCCTCGAGTACACCTTACTCGAGATTTCCACTATATCCACAAGCTCCCTTCTTGGTGGAGAAAACCTTACAACGTTGCTTACATTATTTTCCGACACTAAGCTAAATGTCGAGACCTAATCTTAGCTAGGACCAATCTACAAAACGACGCCCACTTCACCATTTTATGACACAAGGTTAGATCTCGAGTTCTAATCCAAAGCTATAACCAATCTTCATAACGTTGCCTACTTCACCATTTTCTGACACAAGGCTAGATGTCGAATTCTAATCCAAAGCTAGAACCAATCTCCACGACTCTTAACTTTGAAGCTAAGTGAGAACTTTACACAACACAACTACATATCACATTATAGTTTAGTGAGAACTCACAAGACACAACCACATCACTTTATAGTTTAGTGAGAACTAACACAACTAATTACAACTCAACTAAACATATCTAAGTACACACATGTAACTTGGATCTACACAACACAAATCCAAGCACACACATGTGCAATGGATTTACACAACTCTAATCCAAGTATTCACATATAGCTTGGATGAACACAACTAGTCCAAGTATTCACAAATACATTGGATCTACACAAGACATAAATAAACAAATGATGAACATGACTAGATCTTTAGGAGAAAGTGATCTTCATCAATGTTTCATCTTTAATCACATCACAAGTGTGCGAGTGATCTTCTCTTTGGACAAGGTAAAGAAGGAGACAAGAGTATAATCATGAGTAAACATACTTAACACATTAAGTGATCATTTACAAATGACTAGGATTAGATATGAGAAAGAAGGCTGAATGAGATGTCCAAAAAGGGTTAATGAGAATTCATATTTGATCCACTATTTATAGAAGACAAATGCCAATGGCTATCTGGGGGCGGTTCCTTATCTTCCCAGGCGGTTCCTTATCGATAGGGAACCACGTAGGCACTTAAGGAACCGCGAGTACTAGACTCCGCTTCTTTTTGTCTTTTAGTGAATTTGAAATATCTAAGGTTGTTTAAACCTTTAAAGGATATTCTTATGGCATTTGGAATATGCCATATTCAAATTTACATTTTCATTTTAATAAAACATTTTCTTAAAAATATAGTTTATTAAAAATCTTTTGTTACATTTGACAAAAGTGAGTTTTAAGGCTAATCACTTTTACGATCACTAAGCATGATTAAGATATGTTAGTGTAATGATTATTACCTTGATGATAGTGTTTGTTAGGTAATTCATTTTATGATTATGTTTGACGATAAATTTCTTTGTAATTTGTCGTGATCAAAACTAAAAAAGATTAATTAATACTAACAATGTTTTTAGGCATTGCTTTGCATTAACAAACATTATCAACTTTTCAAGTCTCACTTGAAGCGTGTGTGTTAGAGCATTATGGGGTATCACTCGTGCCATGATGTAGTCTCATGCAAAAAATAATATTACATCAACATTTGGTCTTGTAACACCAAATATCATTACATTATACAAAAAATCCTCATCCTTTCTCCTTTATATAATAATAGAATTTGGTGTCATTTGACACTAGTGGTATCAAAGAGCTAATCCGACCCGAACTCAAATAAGCATATGCGGGTCAAAAGATTTATTCCGACCAATTGTGGTTAACTCGACTAACCTGAGTTCTAAATAGAGGTCAGGTCCGGTATGGACTTTTTAGCCTTGGCCTGACTCGGCTTAATCAACACTTTTTACATTGTTAATATATTTAAGTAGTAAAAATTTTAGGCATTTTACTTATATTCGGATTGACCCGACCCCGAATTGATCCTACCCGATTTGACCCGAACCTGACGAACCTAAGTTGTAAATAGTATCAGGTTCGGTATAAATTTTTTAGCCTAAATTAGGGTTGAATCGTAAGTGGTGGACGAGTTTGAAGAAGTTTGACTTTTAGACTTTCGTTCTTTTCCGGTAGAAGCAGCAAAGGATTTTCTAAAAGCTCGGGTACTACTTCTGGTTATGACAAATCAGGATTTTTTAATTTGTTTTTATCTTTTAAAAGACCTACCGCTTTTATGAGCAAAATCTCCCCCTCGATGTTTTAATGCACAATTTCAACCAGAGTCATCAAACCTTCGCCGTTTTCCTTGCTAAGAACGTTGGTTTTGTCGACAAGTGTTGATCCCAATGAAAGATCTTCAGGCTGTTTAAGGATTGTAAATAGCTTTATAAACAAAATAAGCACTAGAGAAACTCATACTAAACAATGATAAGTTAGGTGTAATCTAACTTATTAAATCTAAAAAGAACATAAAAGATTTACTAAGTATTAACGTTCATTGATCAAAAGGCTTGTTGAGTTGTATCGTTCTCAATAGCTTGGGGTTCCTTTTATGCACAAGGAATCCTGACACCCTAATGGGCTTAAACTATTCTTGTACATTCTATGCATATCTTTGCCTGATATATCTCATGCATATCTACTGCACGATACTATCTATTACTACTAACGTACTAACAATACTTTTCTAACACTAGCGGTACAAACCGCCACTAGCGGTACTACGATTGCACTAATGGTACTTAGCAAAAATATTTATTTCCTAATCCTCCCCTAAACATAATTGTTCACTTGTTAACTTCATGTTTCTTTGTCTTTGAATTGTCTTGAACTTCATGTCTTTAGATTTAGCTTGTGTAGCACATAGGAGGAATGTATACAAAGACTCTTCTGAACTTGAACCGCTTCTGATATAATGAACACAACTTTGAGTTCATCCTTGTCTTCAATACTTTGTTCTTTAATTATTTGATTCTTTACAGCAACATGTTGTCTCAGCAACACTTTGACAGCAACCACCTTTTGAAATATTACATGCATAAAAACATTTAGCAATCATTCAATTGAGTTGGCTTTATGATTTTTGGCAAATCACTAGCCATAAACGAATTTGATGTTTCCTAACCATGAGTCGTTTGCTCTGGAATAGCCAATGCTTTATTCATCAAGAATAAGATGTAATGATTACCCTAAAATTTTTGGTAAACTGTCAACCATGAACGGATTTGAGTTGTCTTACCTGGAGCCGTTTGCCATGGGACTAGCCAACTCTTTAGAATGAAGCGTGGTGAGTTAAGAACCATATAGTTTTTAGAAAACTATCAGCTGTCAAGGGATTTGAGGGGTCTTTATCAAAAGCCATTTGCTTATGGACTAGCCAGTTCTTATGTCTATTAAACATGGTGAACTGATTACCATTTATGGTGTGACCAAGAGGTCAACACTTATAGTTCTCTCTCAGCCTCCTCATCCTTCTCAATATTCCTTATCTGCTTCTTTACAAACCTGATTAAGTCCAAAGCAATCCTTGATTCTTTAGAGACCTCCAATTGTAGGTCTAATAATATTTCATCTACATTAAACTCTGCTTGAATGTCATCAAAATCCTTGATAAATGCTTCATCTTGAGCTTTTATTGATGCAAGTGCTTCTTGCTCTTCTTCCAAGTGCATTTCCTCCTGCATCTTCTAAGCAAAATCTTCATCACGAGCTAGTTATGCAAACTTCTTTTATGCACCATCAATACTATATGAGTCACTCTCAGATTCAGATTCAGATTCCAAGACCTTTTCACATTTGTCTTTAGGGTCAATCTTTGGCATTCTCCTTTTAAATCTAAGAGGTTGTTCCCCTTCATCTTTCCTTCTTGGAACTACAACCCCCTTTTATTTAGGTCTTTCAATTTGAACCTCCTTTTCTTTAGGTTCAACAATCTCAACTTCTTCATTGGGTTGTTCCATCTAAACTTCTTTTTCAGTAGGTGGTTCAATCTCTTGTTTTTTCATACAGGTTGTTCAACCCCGACTTCCTTTTCTTTGGGTTGTTCAACCTCAGCTTCCTTTTCTTCATACTCGACTTTTTCACCAGACGTTTTTTCTTTTAAGATTCAACAATAGCTTCGCCATGGTGATATCATCTCCAAAGGATGGATTAACACTATCCTCTAAAGCTCCATTTTTCTCTTTGTGGTTGATCAGTACCCACTATTTGACTAGCGGTACCTATAAATTATCCAGCGGTACTGTCTTTTAGCTTGGTGGTACTTGGATTTTGTGCACTGGTACTACCAACCCTGCCGGTAATCACTTGGCTTATCTACAACCACCAAAGTATCACCTGAAGGAACTTGTTCCACTTTCCTTATTGAGTTCCTTAGTTTTTGGTTCCTCAACATTTAATTCGTCAATTATTGTGGACTCCTTAAGTGGTTGGGTCTGATTTGGGGATTGTAATGTTGCAACAAACCCCTCACTCAGTATTGGCATAAGCTCAAAATCATGCTCATGTAGTTGTTCATGTTCTTGTAGTTCTTTTTGATTATGTACCTGATCATGCTCTATCATATGCTCAAATCCACCATTATGGTCATTATTGGATAATTCATCCCCTCAATTTCAACATCCTCTACATCCTCCATTTCTTGATATGTGTTTTATAAAGCAGAGGAAAAACTAGCATCAACTTCCCAAAATTTCCTCTCATGCTTGGATACATTCCTCTTTTTCTTGCCCTTCTCGTTCTTCCTCAAGACCTTCTCAGGAACAACTGGTGGTAAGGGATGACCAACTTTGTTTAGAAACCTTTCAGACTTCATAAATGAATTATGATGTCTAGTCAAGGGATTACACCTTCTTCTTAATTTCTTGAGTTGATTCTTTAGAGAGTCAATCTCCTCATCCTGTTTTTTTCTGTTTGTAAATCTTGAACTTGTTGAGCTAAAGACTTACACGTGTTAGTTAAATAAAGTAGATCCATGGCACCCTCATCTCTAGCGGGTGGTGAACCACTTACAAAAGGAGTTGAAATGGGTGTATGGATTATTTCATCAATACTTTCTTAGACCTGATTAGGATCAGTCTCTTGGTCTTGGCTTGAAGAAGAAGCTGAAGTATCTTCTGTTGAGGGATGTGTGGGAGAGCGATTTTGTTGAGGCTCACTGGTTGAACTAGAAACCTCACCATCAGCCACAACTGGTTGAACCAACATATTGGCAAATAAGGGGTTCGCTGTTCCTGAAAAATTTAAACATTGTTTACTCATAAAAGTAAAAGTTTTTCTCATAAAAGCAGGAACAATTCAAGATGTGGGTGAGGTAGGGAGGTCAGGCACTTGCTCACTAATAAAAAATTGCTAGAATCCGCGAGACCCCTGAAAAGTTAAACATTCTATCTCATTAGCATCATTAAATCGAAGAGAACTTCGAATTGAATTTTGAGATAAGAACAAGCTTACCATGTAATTTGTCTTTAATTTGTACAACATTGTTGATGGTTATGAAGGTAAAATTCCTCCAAAATCGGTCAACAATGGTTGTAGAGACACAAGGACTTATAGCAAGAGCATAATGAACACGACTTCGTAGAAAGAAGTCAATTATCTCATGGAAGGAATGATGCTCATCTGTCTTCTCCAAAACAACCAACATATTATGTTTAGAACAACTTGGAAGAGCAGTCACTCAAGAATTATTGATCGTCGGTGAAGAAATTTAGGGTTATGGAATCGAGAAGATTAGAGAGCAATAGGTGAGTGATTTGTAGAATTATTTTGGGTTTATATAGAGTAGAAAAATTGTACTTGGAGAAACCTCCTAATTTTACAAAAATAACCCTTAACGGTACAATTGCCAGCGGTAACTTAGTGGTACTTAGTAAGCCTAGCGGTACCATGTTTTGCCTATCGGTACTTACATTAACAGTCAGTACTTTCTATATAACCACCGTACTTAGAGACTAATACACCTTATAAACAATCCAATCTCGATCCAAGCAACCTGAAAGAGATCACAAATACATAAAACAATATACATATTATTATATTACAGTACTATACATCCTCCCCTTGACATATGCAGTCTATTGATTCAACATTCCAATATTTGCTACCAGTAACTCAAATCTCTTTACATCGAAGGCTTTGGTCAACAAATCAACTACATTGTCATCTATATGGATCTTTAAAACATATACCATCTTCTTATCATAAGCATCTTGTGACAATCCTCAAATTTCACATAGGTGTTATGTGTTATGATTGTATGAATATAAAAAATTAACTGGAAATTTTTGCTTTTGTGCCTTACTTGCTAAGATGAATATGTTCTCATAACCTAAACTGTCACTTCAACATATACCTATATGTTGTAAACACAATGTATATATCAAGTCTAAGTACTAAAATTAATCCTATAAGTACCATAATAATAAGAACATCTCAAATATAACTATGATGCCCTAAATTCCCTTAGAAACCCTAGAATCCCTATATATGAGTTGTACCCTCAAGAATGGTAAACTAAAACAACACATGTGAATAGGTAACTATGAATTATAAACAAGTTGTAAACTATACTTTGAAGACATAATAATACCTAAGAATGGTAAGAACAAACTATACAAAGCTAATTACAAATGAATGTACATAAATAGTCTAGATCACCACCTACAAATCCTTGGTAAGCAATGTTTCAAGCAATATAACTACATAATATATATGTACAATTATCAAATAAAATATAGTAATTATATTCTATCATATAAAGGAAAGGTAATTGATCAAAAGACACTTATATTCACTAATCTAAAGCTAATTACAAGTAAAAGACCTAGTAACCTAGATTAGCACCTAAAATCCATTTCATATTGAATTACAGCCTAGTCTTTTGCAACAAGTTATAAAACTCAAATAAGTATAATATAAAGATCATACTTTTATCTCAAGCTAAGTTACAAATAAATAAATCACAATGTACAAGTTATTAAAGCATAGAACTATAAGCTAATTTAATTATACCTAGGATATGATTACCTTATATAAACCCTTAAACTAAGAATGTAGAATCCCTAGAAGTCATAAACATACTATATAAGACCTATAATAAGTGTACATGATGATATAAACCCTAATTACTCAAGATAGAAAGTAATTAGGATTAGTGACCTAAAAATCCTTATATTAAGCATTTTAAATAAAATCAATACCTAGTCTTTTAGGACAAGTCTACTGATAAGTGTAAAAACACATACCCTTTTACCACGTAAAAAAGGAAAAAACCAAACCAAAACGCGAATTTAATAAGGTAAAAGTCGGAATTACGCGTGGTTTTGTGTTTGTTGTGAAAATAGGTACAAAAGGACAAATGTTGATCCCAAATTTAGATCGATTTAGCTTTTATGTAAACGAGATTAAATCAAGTTCAACACTTAGAGAAACTTTGTTATGTAAACAATTCAAGTACTATGCGGAATTAATACTTGAACGAAGAACAAAAAAATAAATAAATCAAACTTTCACTTTGATTGATAATCGAAATTGTGTACAATGAAAGTGTAAAACGTGTATATAACTAAAACCTAAACGCCTCCTTTTATAGATTACGGAACCTTGTACAAAAGTCTACGTATCAGCTATTTTAGATAAAGATAAACATAGAAAATACATTGTCGAACATATCTTTACTAGAAACATAAAACGTGTAGACTAAGTATTCTATCAGTACTTGGACTTCTTCTCGTCAGCGCTTGATTTCTTCTTGTCAACGCTTGATCTGACAACGGTTGATTTCTTCCTATCAACGCCCAATTAACCCTTGTCAGCGTCTAAGTGTCTTGGCTCATTTTATTCCCAACAATCCTCCCCTAAACTTGATATCTACTCTAGTAACCAAGTTTCTGAATAAAAACTAAGTACAAGGAGGATTCTTACAAATACAAATCACTTGTTAATTAGGAAATAAATAAACCTAATTAAATCTTTGCCAAGATCACTTGTATAATCCATCTCCAGCTGTGTTGACACCATTTTCTTCAAAACTTCCTTGGACATGGGATATTCAGCATCCACAAGAAGATATTCAGAAAACTTTGTAGTACTCAAATGATAAACACCAGGTGTTGAATGTAGACACCATTGAAGTCCACTGATATCATCCAGATCCAACCATATTGGATCTTCATCATTTGGCTCACAATTCTCTTGAATGTGGACCAAATCTTTATTCCATTGACTGAAGTAGGTGCTTCAGCCTCATACTTGGTCTTCATCAATCCCCAAAGATCTACCAAGTCTTCCCTATCAAGACTTGCAAACAAAGAGATAAGAGTAGTAAAAGTGTGTACCTCTTTTCCATATCTGCCAATCATCCAAAACCTACTTGCATCTTCTTCATAGTGAACTATAGGGTTTCTGGAATCATAAGGTAACACCTCTACCATATGTGAAGATTCCAAAGGTGAGAGTTTAATACTCCTTCTAATAACTGCTTCACTAGGATTCACTCTATCTAAGTTCTTTGGGAACTCAATTGGAAGTCCCTTCTTCAAAGGCATTGGTGCAATTAAAGTCTTTTGGATCTGCATCTCTTCTGCAAGTTCTTCCTTTCTTTCATCTGAAAGAATTCTGATAGTATTCTGCTCTTGAACACTTGCCCATATAGGATAAGCACGAAACTCCAACTCATCAAAGGACAAACCCTGCAACTTCTGGAAAGTCCAACCTCCTTGATGACATCTGAGAAGCATATAGTAGAGCTCCCTTCTATCCTTTTTAGACTGTGAAAGAATCTTGCTAGCCCTATATTTCAAAATTACCTTGCAATCTCTTTGAACTCTTAAGAGAATCTCCAAACCCCAAATTTGATCTGAAATTGTCATGTTTGGATTCTCCATTACCTTATTCTCCCATGCAAAGTACATCTGGGCTACTTCAGGCATCTCATAATCTACCTACATTTTCAATTCCTCAAGCCTTTCCTTAGCCAACTCATCACCATATTCAAGCCTTTCTGGATATTCAATGATCATCACACTTGAATCAGTACTCTCATCATCACTGCCTTCCTTACTCTCAATAGCAGTCTCCTTCATCCTCTCCTTTTCCTCAAGTTGTGCAGCCAAAATAGAATCAAAATGCACTTGAGCTGCATCCTTGGGAACTTTTGTTTCTACCATAATCCCTTTAACCTTATCTAATACATCAATAGTGGGTAAAGAAGTTGATGGTACCTGTGTAGACACATCCTTGATGATAGCTGATGACTGGGATACATCAACCACACATGTAGGTTTATCAGCGTCCAAAACCTGAATGTCAACGCTTAATTTACTCTTATCAGTGCTTGGCTTTGTGAACTGCTCCAACATCTCAGTAAAAGACAAATTTAAATTTTGTAGGGGTAACCAATGAAGCATCAAAACCTGGTTGCCTCTTCAAATCTGTTAGAGCCTCAGCTATACCTAAAGAATCACCTCCATGCGAGCCTTTGTCACTCACATGTACTTGTTCATCCTCCCCTTTGGAAGAATCCTCCTCTCTACGCCTAGGGTTAGCACCTTCCAAAATAACAATCCTCTCCCTCAATTGCTTGAGTTCAAGGCCTTGTGTGTTGACAGTATGTACAAGGTCTGCATTCTGCTTTTGCAAGCTGATGCAGACAACCGTCAATTCCAAAAGAGTGTAAGGTTCCAATATGCCCTCCTCTAGAATGGGAATTTTACCTCCCAAAGTAGATTCATGGGGCATGGATGGGGTCTTAATAATGTTAGGACTGGCTTGGCCTGCATCTAAGCTAGAACCAATAGTCCCAGCCCCACCTATGTCACCAACCACACTTGTGGTGGTGGTTCTCTCTGCAACATGGCTAGGACCACTAGAGGAGAACACTCTAGTAGTCCTTTTGGTGTTTTACCAACCTAAATTCTAGGGGTGTAGAAGATGGTGTGGATTGAGTGTCTGTTTGAAGGTTAAGGGTTGTTTGGGTTTGTGGTAAAAGGGTGTCAGTGTTTGGATTTGGTGTGTCAATGCCAACATTTAAAGTGTCAGCGTTGAATGGTTCTTGGTCAACTTCCATTTGCTGGGGTGATGGTGGTTGTGCTGGCAATGGGTCTGGTTGTGGTTGTGGGTCTTGTTGTGGTTGTGCTGCTGTAATAACAGCAAGCATGGCTTGGGTGAGGGGTAGGTCTCTATAAGGTTCAGAATTCATCTTCCCAAAAATTGCTTTCTTTTGAACAGGGGTCGTATAAAAATCATTGTGATCCCTATGGCAGTATCTTTGTAAATCAAACACCATTTGTAAAAACCTTGGGTAAGCAAGAGTCATCTTTCTACCCTTGTTATGACACATGCCATCAAAAATCATTTTTGAAAAATTATATTTTTGCCTAGTAGCAATACACACAATGGCACTCCCAATAGATCGGTTGATTTCATTGTATGCAGTACACTTGGGACTCAAACATTGAATAATGACATGTATTAAGTACTTCCAAGCTGTGGGGAAACTCTTGTTTTGTATATTTATTTAAGTGGCCTTCTTCAGGCAAAGGATAACCCAAAGCTTGGATTCCTTGTTCTAGCTCTGCAATGGGTAGGGTGGTTATACCATCTGCATCATTAAGATGCAAAGCTTGGCGAACCAGAGCTTCAGTAACCACCCATGGAACCCCATGGATAATAGCAGTTAATGTAGTCACATTATTAACTGTTGAGGAAGTGACATTATTCCAAAACTGTTTAATATGTGTGATAGGGATAAGAGGAGCATGAGAAAGTGCATACCTTAAAGGGGATGCATTCAAATACTCAACCATCTGAGTATATTGGGGAAACAGAGTATTATCAGCTTGTAAATAAGCTGCCATGTTATGTTGACTGCGGAATCCCAATTCCAAATCTCTAGGTTTAAACTTAGGCACCGTTGATGTAGAAAGTTGTGATAAAAGTTATGAAATATGAAGGTTTGAGAAAATTTAGTTAGACAAGAATACGCAGTTACCCTGTTTCAAAGAAATGAGCCAAATATATAGGAGGGTGATAACATGTGATTGGTCATAACATGAGGCAGTTATATTCAAAATATAATCATGAAAATCTTGAAAATATATAACTTATCTCTAGCATTAATAAAAAGTTACCAACTCCTAAAATTACGGCCCATATTTTCGTCAAAAATAACAACTGGGTAGGACCCAATGTCTATCAACAGTCAAAAAGAACTTATCAGCGCTCAACGACTATATTCTTGTCAACATTGGATTTTGCCATGTCAACGTCAAAATTGGTCTTAACAGCGTTTGGAAAGAAACCTGTCAGCGTCCAAAAATAAAAATAATTTAAAAGAAAAAGGACCTTAACAAAGGAATTTATCCTAGTGAAGATAACTTATAGACTGAAAATCACTATAGGGTGGCAAGCACTGTTCAATCATGCACACTTGCTTAAGCAAGATAGACATAATTGTCCTCAAGTGTCCCTTGCTAACCAAAGTTCTTAACAATAAAGTTATCTCATAAAATACTTTGTACTTCCCAGGTAAGCCCAATAAAAATCATACCCAAGTCTCCCATCCGACCACATCCAATTTTAGGTCAAAAAGTCTTGGCAGCGTGCAAAGTATATCAACTTTGCATGCTACAGTGCCTCACAATTTAGTAAACTAACTCGTACTCGCCAATGGGCACAATCTAGAATTGTGATAAGAGTATTATATGAATACCCAAAAAGTCCTAAAGGTTTCCTAAACCTCCCCTTAAAATAGGATATACAAGTTGCCAAACATAAATTATGCAATAAAAATTTATGTCAAGACAGGAATGTAAACATTCCAACCATCATCCATAAACCTGAACACACTCCAAGAAAGCTCCAAAGATCCATAAGCAACTCTGTATCCATTCGTACAATGCTCATAATGCCTTCATTATTAGATCAAAAACCACAAAACTAACATGTTGTTGTCAACGTCCATTTTAACACTTATCAGCGTTAAAATAACCTTTGTCAGCGTTAGAGAAATAAAGTGGAAAACCTAATTTTGTACAAAGACCAATAACAATGCATATCCTGTACATACTTCTACAATAAGCTCCAAAAATACATATTAGGTAAGATTCATCATTCCAATAGTTGTTACCAAGTATTGAAATCTCCCAGCATCAAAAGGTTTAGTTAATAAATCTACCACATTTTCTTCTGTATCAACCCAATCTGGTTGTATTAAGCCTTTTTCAAAATAATCTCTTATAAAATGATGTCTAATTTCTATGTGTTTTGTTTTAGAATGATGTACATGATTCTTAATAATGCATAAAGTATTGTTATTGTCTACAAAAATCTTGGTATGCATAAAGTTATACCCATAATCCAACAGTTGGTTCTGAATCCATAAGACTTGTCCACAACAAGCAGCTGCAGCTACATATTCTGCTTTAGTTGTAGAGTTGGCCACCACTGTTTGTTTCTTGCATTGCCAAGATATTAACCTGCTCCCAAGAAATTGGCATCGACCAGTTGTGGATTTTCTATCAAACTTGTCACCTCCATAATCACTGTCTGAATAACCAATAAGCTCCAATGGAGAATCCTTTGGATACCATAATCCCAAGGTGGGATAGCACCTAAGGTATCTAAAAATCCTCTTAACAGCATGAATATGACACTCTTTGGGAGTCACTTGATGGCGTGCACATGCACACACAGCAAACATAATGTCAGGTCTAGAAGCTGTAAGATACATCAATGAACCAATCATTGACCTATAATGCCTGACATCCACCTCTTTTCCAGTTCCAGTCTTTCCCCAAGGGTGTTCCCTATCCATGGGTGTGCTAGCCCGTTTTTCATGTGGAGAAAAGCCAAACTTCTTCAAGATTTCTGCTACATGTTTGTCTTGAGAGATGAAGATACCATCTTCTTTCTGTTGAACTTGTAAACCTAGAAAGAAGTTCATCTCTCCCATTGCACTCATCTTGAGTTTGTCTGTCATGAGCTTGGAAAAGTCTTCACTCATCTTTTGACTTGAAGAGCCAAAGATGATATCATCCACATAGACTTGAACAAGAAAAAAGTCCTTGCCAACCTTCTTGGCAAATAAAGTCTGATCTATGGTGCCCCTCTTGAATCTATTTTCCACCAGATAGGTGGACAATGTGCCATACCATGCTCTTGGGGCTTGATGAAGTCCATACATTGCTTTCTCACCCTATACACCGTGTCTGGATGTTCTGAATCTTTAAAACCAGGAGGCTGCATTACATAAACCTCCTCTGTAATTGTTCCATAAAGAAAAGCACTCTTCACATCCATTTGATAAACTATGAAGCCCATGCTAGAAGCATAGGCTAGGAAAATCCTTATTGCTTCAATCCTTGCAACAGGTGCAAAAACCTCTTCATAGTCTATTCCTTCCTCTTGTGTATAGCCTTGAGCAACTAAGCGTGCCTTGTTTCTGATCACAATTCCTCTTTCATCCTTCTTGTTTCTAAGAACCCATCTTGTCCCAATAGGTCTGACATATCTGGGACAATCCACTAACTCCCAAACATCATGAATAGAAAATTGGTGAAGCTCATCCTGCATTGCTTCCACCCAACTTGGTTCTTTGAGAGCATTAAAAATCTTCTTGGGTTCCTGTTGTGACAGAATACAAGCAAAAAAACATGCCTGAACAAGAGGGGTAACAACCTTCTTGTAGATATTGGCAATAAAACCTCCTTGATTCTGATGAGACCTTCTTGTTTGAACAGGAGACAACACATCATCAATGATTAGAGAAGGAGGATGATTTTTGATAGTAGATGCAAGTATTCCTCCTTCAAAAATAGTGTTGTCTTCAATTTCAGTCTCCATGTTGCCAATATCATCCTCAAATTCTCCCCCACCATCACCAGAATGAACCTCTTCATGTACTGTGGAAAGTTTACCTTGTTCAAAAACATTGGAAGAGAATAAATGGTCAAAATGGTTGTCAACGCCTGAACTAGGCCTGTCAACGTTTGATCCATCAACGCCTGATTTTGGCCTATCAGCGCCAGATTTGCCTTTGTCAGCGCTTGAAGATTCATGCATGTTTTCATCAATTGGGTTTTCTTGTGGACCATCTTTTTCCTTTCCAGCAGCAGCAGCAAATCCATCTGTCCATATGGGAATGGTGACATACTCAAGTATGGGAGCTGATTTGATTGTATGTGATCCTACTTTCTTATCAACCTTTATACCTGAAATTTCAACAACTGGTTCTTCCACAACATTTGAATCCACTTTCACAATGTATGGATTAGTAACAGGCATATAATTCAAGGTTCTAGATAAAGGTTCTAAATCAAAGAACCAATTTGGTCCACTCTCAGGATCACTAGGTTTATTTTCTAAAAATTTAACATGTACCTTTTCATGTATACGTTTTTCTTTCTTAATATAAACCATATATCCTTTACTCTGCACTAAATAACCCATAAAATAGCCCTCATCACCTTTAGCACTAAACTTTCCTAAGGCATCACTAGTATCAAGTACAACTACATTACATTCAAGGGTTTAAGAAAACCAATATTAGGTTTCCTATTCCAAAATAGCTCATAAGGTGTCTTATTGTGGATTTTGTTAATCAATGCCCTATTCTGAACATAGCAGGCTGTATTCACAGCCTCAACCCAAAAAGCAATGGGAAAATGAGCATCAACCAACATTGTCCTAGCTGCTTCTATGTGTTAGTGAATAAATAGGCCCAAGCCTGGTTTGTGGGTTTAGGGCATTAGGGTTTTACCACTATATATAGTGGATGAATAATACATATCTCTGATGGGGTTTTCATAAGTCTAACATGGTATCAGGCCATACCCCGATTCACCCTAAAAACGCTTCCGCTGTTTCAAACAAAAACCCTAAAATCACAAAATATTTTTGTGATACTTCATTGCCGTCATTATCATCTACTCTACCACCATTCCCATTAATTAGTAATTAATAAAAAGAACCCCACGTCATTATGATTTTGCTATACACAATTCTATGTTTGTGATATATGGTATTTATTTTATGACATAAAAGCACATCAAGGTTAATGATATTTTGCTTTCTAATGGCAGATCTGATTAATCTTTTTTTGCTTTCGTCAAGTTAGTTTCTTTTTTAGTAAAAAAAAGAGTTAATGTTTATTGTTTTGTACTGCTTCTTGATTTAACAACCTTATACTTTTCAATCTTCGTCTCAATCTTACAAAATAACTAAACTCTTTTGTTTTAACTTCGTGTGTTGGTGATTTGTGCAAAGGTCATAAATCCACACGGTTATCTATTTGATTGGATGTTTGTGCAAAGGTCACAATCCACGGTTGACATTTATGAAGAAGAATCAGAGGTTGTGCAGGGTTTTGTGGATTTGTGTTGATCTGGTTGAAGTTTAAGAAGATAATCGAAAATGCAGGGCGTTATTAATGATTTATTTTTCGTGTTTTATTTTGTTTCTTTTCTAGTTTAGTACTCTAGTTCGAGCTTTCGCGATTTCCCCGCTCGAACTACGGGGGAGTGTTAGTTAATAAATAGGCCCAAGCCCGGTTTGTGGGTTTAGGGCACTAGGGTTTTACCACTATATATAGTGGATGAATAATACATATCTCTGATGGGGTTTTCATAAGTCTAACACTATGAGTGTTCTATTTTTCCTTTCAGCCACTTCATTTTGTTGTGGGGTTCTAGCTACACTGAACTGCCTAGTAATCCCTTTATTAACACAGAAGTCATCTAACAACTTATTTCTAAACTCACCACCATTATCACTTCTAAGAATTTTAACCTCATTCCTAGTCTTTTTCTCAATTTGATTAATAAAATTAATCAAAACAGTTGTAGTTTCACTTTTCAAAGCCAAAAGAAAGTCCAAGTAAATCTAGAAAAATCATCAGTTATGACAAAACAAAAAGATTTACCATTTAAGCTTTCTATATTAGTTGGACCAAACAAGTCCATATGCAGCAACTGAAGTGGTTTAGAACTAGAGTGCACAAGTTTAGACTTAAAGGAGACTTTGTGTTGTTTGCCTTTAAGGCATGCAACACAAGAATGATCATTGTGGAAAGCCTTTTCAGGAAAACCATCAACTAAACCATGTCTCACAAGTCTGTTTATGTTCTTAAAGTTTATGTTCCCTAACCTTCTGTGCCATAGATTACTTTCATCAACTGAAGCCTTAGCATAGATACATGACAAATTATATCCTAATTCCATTAAGATTCACATTATAAATGTCCTTATGCCTAGGTGTTCTATAATCATTAAACTTCTCATCAGGTATATTAAAGTCTTTATTTAACACCAAGCATTCAGTATCAGTGAAAAGAACCTTATTTTTGTTATCACAAACTTGTGATACACTAAACAGATTATAATCAAGTTCTTTTACCAGAAATACGTTTTCAAAACGAAAATTGTTGGTGATAAGAGTGCCTTTGCCAGTAATTATACCATATCCTCCTACAAAGTACACTTTTTTCACCATCTTTAATGGGGGTAAAATTGGTCAAATAATCTTCCTTCCCCGTCATGTGCCTAGAGCATCCACTATCCCAATAGCCATAATCATTTACCTATTTTTGAATGCCCTGCACATAAAGAAAACAAATTAGTTTTCTTTGGGAACCCAAGCCTAAGCAGACTTGGATTCATTTGGTTGTTCAACAAGAACAAATTTAGTCCTTATAACAACCCCTTGTTCATCCTTTTTAGGATTGAACACCCAGTTAACCCCAATTGGTTTAGTTATGACCTTTGAAATATAATGAAATCTGTTACAGGTCATAGCAATCCCATCTGAATTAGGGTTTTGGTCTTGTTTGGGTCTCCATGTTAAGCTAGAAGAAGCTTTATACCCCTTTCCCTTTGGCTGTAAGTATTTGTTATTACTTGGTCTAGCAGCGCTGGAAACATTCCTGTCAATGTTAAAATTGTTCTTTACAGCGCTGAAATTATACTTATCAGCGTCAAAACTAGGGTTTGCTTCAGGAACCCATTGTCTGTTAGACCATGGATTAGTCTTTTGAAAAGGCCTTTGTCCATAAGTATTAGACCCTTTAGTGAAAAATGGAGCTGGTCTAGTAACTTGTGAACTTTGCTGGACAAAAGGTCTGGGTTGGACCATGGTTGACTTTTTATCAGCGTTGACTTTTGAAGCATTGACACACTTATACGCCAAATGTGAAAAACTCCCACAACTATAACAAGCTTTTCTAGACATAACCCTAGGTCTAGATGAAAAGAATTTGTCCCATTATCACTAACTTGACTTTTGGTGACCTAGGTTTTCTATACATTTCTGCATACTTAACACTAGGTTTTCTATCAACATTTAAGCCATGATTAACAGGTTTTCCAGTAGAAGGGTTGGTAACCTTTATGGGTGTAGACTCATTTAGGCTTTCACTAAGCATGCCACCTTTAACAAACAAAGTAGGATTGGCTTTCTTCCATTGTTCCAAATCAGTCACTTTCTGCTTATATTCCTCTACTGGAGTAAGAACTCTTGGTGGAGGAATGAATTCCTTTTCTTGAAGTTCTGGTATACCAGTCCAAGACAAATCCTTTCTAAGGACACCATAAAAGTTTCCAGCAAGTGGTGGAACATCAGCATACTCTTTCATCCAAATCTCAGTCATATCCCTAGAGTCTCTTTGTTCACTAACACATTTTTCTAGGGTTTGAGAAGCTTTATCAAATCTTTGAATTTTAAGCCCTACATTATCTTTGTTTTTAATGGCCTCCTCTAACTTAGCTTGTATGACACCTTTGGATCTCTCCAAAATATCCCTAAGGTCAACACTAACTTTAAGGTCATGAGACAAAACGTTAATTTGATCTTTTAGGTCAACCTCCATTTTCTTATATTCAGCCACAGTCTTTTCAGTTTGAACAAGTGCCAGTTGATAATTAGATAACTTGCATTTTTCATCAAAAACATCTGATTTTAACTTGAAAATTTCTTCGTTAAGTTTTTTAGTGTTTAAACGACAACCTTTACTACAAAATGCATCATCATATACCTCATTATATGATGAAGATGAAGAATGTGCCATGAGAGCATAGTGAATATGCTCCTCTTCTTCCTTCTCTGCAATCAAGGCCTTGTTCTCTTCCACCTCTTTGGCCATAAAGCTCCAGTCCCAGCCAACACCATTAATTTCTTGCATGGCTACCATAGCCTTTGTATCTTCAACCTTGATAATTTGGCTTGAAGGTTTTCCAGCATCAGACCTTCTTGGAGATCTGCATTCTCTCATAAAGTGACCCATTCTACGGCAATTGTAACACTCAACCTTGGATTTATCAAATCCAGCAGTGTCTTTAGCATTAAATGTCATCTTCTTCCTGAATCTCATGTTCCGTCTATTGGCCCTTATGCTTGCAAGTGCCATATTCCACTTTATGTCCATCTCCTCCAAATTCTCATCACTGATTTACTCAAGGTCCTCATATGTAATCACTAAACCATTGGGCAATGCAGCAATGTATGCACACACTGTATCTAGATAAATACCAGCTGGTTTAATCCTTGGTGATTTAACATTGTACGTGTCAGCGTCTGAATATGGGGCGCTGACAAAGCTTGATCCAACGTTGACACAAGGTGATCTAGTAACAGGGTGCACGTAAGACTCCCTTTGATCAAATTAACCTTCACTGTGTGAGAAGAAAGCCATGTTTCCAGAGGTAGATTTGCTTCCTTGATCCAAAAGGATTTCATTCTCTACAATCTTCAGTTTATTGTAGACGTCATCAAAAGTGGAACTTTTCTGAGCATTGGTAGCAATAATAGACCTTGCTTCAATCTTCCATGCATCACCAAGACTTTTAAGGAAAGTGGTAATGATATCAGCATCATCATACACTGTTCCTATAAAGGACAATTTGATTGTGATGTCAAGAAGTCTGCTTCTCACCCCACTTAGCTTTTCATTGGGAAGAGCTTTGAACACATCATACTCATGCAAGAGTTGCTTCTTCTTCTCTAAGGCAGTATCATCATTACCACCATAGTTGACTTGAAGGGCTGCCCAAAGTTATTTGGCAGACTCAAACCTCTATACTTGTGCTGATTGGATGGTCCCAAAGAAAGTTTGAGAATGCTTAGAATTTTCATGTCATTCCTTCTCTTTACAATGTCCTCAGTTGAGACAGCTCTCCCATCTGAAGGTTTTTCTTTTCGATTCTCTTCAGTTGAGCCCTCAACTAATCTTAAAGTAATAGCAGCTTGAATCTTGGCAGCCTTATCGAATGTGTTTCCATATTTAATAATTTCCCATAGAGTGTGGTCATGGATTTGAAGGTACTGCTCAAAATTGAACTTCCATAGCTCAAAGTTGTTAGGGTATAGCATGGGGATTTTTAGGTTATGGCTTGAGGAGGAGGTCATATCTGGAGTAGACATATTGTCTGGTTTTTAGGGTTTCTTGAAAAATTAGGGTTTCTAGGGTTTTGTGTTCTTTAGATCAAAGTTCCTCAACAAGCTCTGATACCACTTGTTGATCCCAAATTTAGATCGATTTAGCTTTTATGTAAACGAGATTAAATCAAGTTAAACACTTAGAGAAACTTTGTTATGTAAACAATTCAAGTACTATGCGAAATTAATACTTGAATGAAGAACAAACAAAACAAATAAATCAAACTTTCACTTTGATTGATAATCGAACTTGTGTACAATGAAAGTGTAAAACGTGTATATAACTAAAACCTAAAGGCCTCCTTTTATAGATTAAGGAACCTTGTACAAGAGTCTACATATCAGCTATTTTAGGTAAAGATAAACATAGAAAATACATTATCGAACATATCTTTACTAGAAACATAAAACGTGTAGACTAAGTATTCTATCAGTGCTTGGACTTCTTCTCATCAGCGCTTGATTTCTTCTTGTCAACGCTTGATCTGACAACGCTTGATTTCTTCCTATCAACGCCCAATTAACTCTTGTCAGCGTTTAAGTGTCTTGGCTCATTTTATTCCCAACAACAAGAAAGAAGAAAACACGAGATTTCATGGACATTTTACGAAGAAAAAGTCAACAAGAAGTCAAAAGGACCAAAAGTGACAATAGTGTGAAAGATTAAGGGTTTGGAATGAAGATTTGTGGAAGTTATATGCCAAAGATACAAGAAACCAAAGACTAGGGACTAAAACTGCCAAAGAAATAAAAGTTTTACAAGACCTAGCCATGTGGACCAATAGAAGAGCAATATTGAACATCACACGGATTCAAATCCAACTTCACATATTCTAGCAAATCACAACCCATCCTTCTATACCCTTGGATTGCCAGCGTGGTTGACTTTTTCAATAAAAATCCACCACACATACGTTGCCACGTGTCTACTCCTTAACCAGATTGTAGAAGACGATAGAGGACAATTCATGGGAAGCTTTTAACATGAAACCTGCTCGTATTGATGAGACGAACGCAATGGGATAACCCAATTAAGTAGCTGCTGCCTGAATAAAAAACACCCAAATCCAATTTCACCACATAAACCCTAATCCACATGGCATGTTATTATTGGAGCAATTGACTGTCAATTTCGGACACCCCATCATCTTAAGATTTCCCAATCACCCACACGATTTCCAGAAACCTCCCAACGGGCTTTATATATCAAGAAGCTCCTCTCATTTTCACATACTTTCATTTTCAACTTTATTTTTACGCAAATTTTTCTCTCCTTTTAATCATTAGCTTAGCTTGTAAGCTAGTGATCAATCCTTTATCATTTTGTACTCAATTCACTTCCAGTTAATAAAAAACGCCATTGTTACTGTTCATCGTCTTCTTCGTTGAGCTCCACTGTTACTATTTCTAGTTTTGTTGTTGTGATGTGATGTTAACCTTACTTTCAAGCTTTTGAAACCAATTGTTCATCCTTTGATCTTGTTTTGAAGATTTGAAAGTTTTGGCAGGAAATTGTTCATTTAAATTCACATAACTTAATCTTGTGAATTCTGGTGTTGATTGTTGTGATTCAGAGTTAGTAGGTGTGGTTTGTTGTTACTTAGCTAGATACATCATCAATGGAGGCCTGGATGACAGGTTGATCCACAATTTACTTTTCATAGGCAAAATTTAGGTTGTTAAGTGTTTTACATGATTGAACTTGTTCTTGCCTGATTCAATTGCTTAAACTTGCTCAATTTGATGTGTTTGTGTTTCTAGCATATGTTATAGCTTTATTCTTACTAGTTCTTCATTTGGCTTTGTTAATCTTTCATATTAAGCTCTAAACCTGTGTTTGGATAGGTTGATTTGAGGATCGTTGTTTAAGCTGTTGTCATAAGTTTTGTAGCATCATTTTAGCTTCCTTACTTGTTGATTGGAGTAAAATACGACCTCTTAGGAAAAAGGCGTAAAAGCGGTAAGTATTAAACAAATGACTTTAGGAAAAATCAAGTGTTAATGACCCAATGAAGTTCGTTTCCCAAGGAGGTATATGTGTGTGAAAAACTTGCCAAATGTTTGTGATTAATGATTGGTTTAGAAGGGGATTAGAAAAGAAGATGACGAAGACGTAAAAAATAAAAATTACCAAGAAAAATCACTATTAGAAAGTTAAAACGTAGAACCTTAAAAACCACAAAAATAAAAATAAATTCTAAAAATTACCAAAAATACACCAAAAATAAAAAAATAATAAACTAAGAGTTTACCAATGATCAAAACTTTTTCAAACCTTTTAAATAATTAAATATTCAATTTTTAAATGCTAATTAAAGCCCTAAAAATCAAATAAATTATCAAAAAGCCCAAACAAAGATTTTTCAATTGATAAACCTCTAAAATGACCTAAAAAGATTAAAAACTATTTTTATAAATTTTTAAACTAACAAAAACTATTTAAAATGATTTAAAAACTATTAAAACTTAAAATAGTTATAAAAATTAATCTATAAGTGATAAAATTATTCTAAAAGTTGCTAAATTCCTATTTTAATGTAATAAACCTAAGAAAAATGTAAAAAGTTGGAAAAAGTGAAATTTTAAAAAAAATAATAAAATAATAATAAAATAATATTAAAAATCCAAAAATTATAAAAAATTCTAAAAACTTGCAAACTAGTTTATTTTAACCTAAGTAATCAGAAAATGAAAGTGAAATTACCAAAATACCCCTAATGGGCCCTCAAATGGGCCAAATCCAAAAACAGTCAACCTAAATGGGCTTTTGGGCCCAAAAAGTCAAACTTGGCCCAATTGACTTGGAAAAGCCCTATCTGACTTAAAATTCAATTCTAAGAACAAAACTCTAAAGGCCCAAAAGCTGAAAATGTGCTTATCACAGCTTATTGAACACAAAGCTTATTCTTATTGGGCTTTTCAGCCCATTAAGCCAAAAGCTAATGCCATAAGCTCTAATTTGACACACAACCCTCTTTTAGGATGCTTAAGAGATCTGTCAAAAGAAATTTCCAATAAGCTCACTTAATAAGCCAGAAAATGGATAAGCAAAATTCCACAAAACGACAAAATAGTCGTTTTTGAGAAATAATGCACCTCATGACTTGATTCAACTTGCAAAAGCTTTTCAATGGACTCAATAAGCAATATCAATCAACAAAAATCCAATAAGCACAAGCAATAAGCCAGAATAAGCTCAAATGAACTTATGTAAAAGTCAAAGGAGTTGGTTTTCTAGTCAAACCTAAAAGTCAACCACCCAAATGCTCCAGTATGAACAAATGGGTCAAAATATGAGCACCTATTACAAAAACAAAGTTGTTGCTGGTTAAAATAAGCTATTATAGCTTATTGATAAGCTGACACCAAATTTGCACTAGCAGTGGCAACCAGCAGGGGAAAGGAGTTCCCACTGCTTTGACTAATTGACCAAGCTTTTATGAGAGTTCTGGTTTGATTCAATTGGAAACAAAGGCACCCTTGTGATCAGTGAACCACAAGGAGTCAATAGCAACAATAAAATCACAAAATGAACCACACAATAAGCCACAATAAGCCAAACAGTCACCAGATAAGCACCAGATATGCAAATAAGCAGTTAAGCACTTAATAAGCAGATTCAAGCAAAATAAGCCAACCAAACTTAACCAGATGCATACACAAGCTATATAAACTAACAACAAACACAAAGCAACAAGAATCAAACACTGAATCAAAGTAAATAGCAAGATCAAAGCACTAGAAGTTACTGATGAACAAAGAACAATATGCAGAAACAGTTTGTTGATATACTTGACACTTGATCCAATTTCAAGCCTCAAATCCTTCTACCCTGGTGTGATTAACTATGATTTAGCACTTGTTAGCCCTAGCCTAAGCCTAGATCTAGGTGTCCTCAAAATCCTAGCCAATTTTACCAAGTTATGAAGATTTTATAGCCAATCTATGAATCAATGTGTTCAAAGCCTCAAAACCTGCAAACAGATGAACAAAAACACCCAAACAACAGATACCAATACTTGCATACAACACACAAACACTTAGCAAGCCACAAATCCAACTTATGCAGTAATCCCAAACACCCCTTAAAAACCTGATTTCACAAATTTTCAAAGGCTTATGAAGATTCAACCCACAGATCAGATCAGTAACTCCTCAATAACATCAAACCAAGCCAAATCAACAATAATCAACCACAATAACACAGATTCAAGCAATAATCCACAAAAATCACAAATAATCAGAAACTTAAAGAGAAAATGAAAAGGGAAGAAGGTGCAACCTCCAAGACCTACATCCAGGCCCTGGATTGTTTGAGCTGAGGTACTAGCAAAACAAGTACCAGCTTCCAATGCTGCTAAGATGAACAAACAATAAGGTGAGATCAAATAAACAAGCACTTTCTGATTTTTGAAACCCAAGCTTTATCAACTAAAACCGTGCCTCAAAAACCTTCAAACATATAAATGGAACTCAGAATTAGGTTATTCCAACACCAACTTTTAATAAACAAGAACAAGATTTCTCAAAATTCAGAAAATCAAAATTTTATTACTTAAAAAGGAATTACAAAGATTGATAGCCTAAAACTGGAACAAAGGGACTCTCACATATTGAGGTCTCCTTTTATAGGCAAATGCCTGGCTAAACACTATTCACAAACCCTAGAACTGATTTCTCTAAAATGCCCTTGGTCTTCTAGACGTTTTCTTGATGTGAGCTGTCCAAAATGCATCCAAACCGTTTAAAATAGCTTTGTGATGAAGCAATGAGTGTCAGCTGTTGATCTTGACACGTGGCTAAGCTTGGAGCCCAAGTTGTGTTTTGATTGGTGGACGGGTTTGAATGGTGGGGCCTATTGGTGAGTGGAGATGAGGGTTTTGTGTGTGGGATGTGATTCTCCATGTGTGAATCACACGTGGGTATGGGTAATTTTGTTTTACCCTTTGTTTTAAGTGGGGTTAAATCTGGGTGGATGAAGGGTGAATAGTAAGTTGTTTGATCCGATTTTGGGGGAAAGAAAGGTGTTTGGCGCATTTTCAGTTTGAAATAGACACCTTTGGTCCTTGTTCTTTGGGATTTTTGGTAAACAAAGTTTTTCAGCCCTAAAACGTATTCTCCTTTGTTAAATACTTTCCCCACTTGTCACTTTTGGCACCAAACTTTGGAAAAAGGATTTCAAGGGTTATTTTTGCCACTTTTGGATAATTCAAGGGCTGATCTTGGACATTCTTGATCTTCAAAGGTCTTCAATGTATATTAATCTTCATGAGGGACCATTGTTGGCAGTTTTGATTTGTTGAGGGACTAATCTTGCCATTTCTTCAAAGTTGAGGGACCTTTTGTGTAATTTTGACAAACTTAAGGGACCAAACTTGTAATTATTAATATACAAGGGTTTTAAGTGTCATTTCTTCAATAAATGAGGATCAATCTTGTTTGTCTTCAAGTCTTCAAGGTATTTTGTTGAGAATTCCATGATTAGGGCCCGGTTCTTTGTACGGCTTCGTTTCTCGTGTCCGTTTTTCCTTGTAACTTGTGATCTTTTGTCTTTTTCACGATATCCATACCTAAAATACACAAGTAAACAAACACAAGCATATATATGGTATTTTATGACATTTTTATGCATTAAAAGCCCGAAAAGAACGATGAGATCATGTATAAATGCCATCTCATCACTCCCCCATACTAAGCCATTGCTGTGCCCTCACGCAATGCTAGAATAAAGTATCTAAGCATCACCAAAGTTCAATTTTATTAACCTTTATTGAAGAGTAAAAGACTTGCAACATACTACGATGATGTGTAAAGACATAATGTATGATTTTCATCACAAAAAGTGACTTTTAGGGTCAAAGAATAGTTTCAAGTAAATGTCCCTTAGAGTAAACTTCGTCATCCTTGATTGTCATACATTCCATGCTAAGTGCAAAAACAAGATCATTGTTGGTACAAGTCACAATGCTAACACTACTCATACGTCCAAATTGTGTAATACTTTTTCTTCCCGCAATCCTAGTTATTATAAAAAGAAAAGGGTTACTAGCATTTTTTATCTATTTGTCAAGGATCACAAGTGATTCATATTGACTTATTTGAGTAGTTATTAGTCCGAAAGCAAAGTAGCACGATTTGATCAATAGTTAGCCGAAGGACAAAATCTTTTAAAACGGTTTCTCGTGTATCTCCTTAAGTTCATATCTTGGCATAACTCGTTTCACGATTTGAGACCTTTCTCGGACCGATATTTGGCATGTACTTCATACTTCAAATCTTGGGAAGACGTTCTTGAAATTATGGTCTTCTCTTCATATATTTGGAATTTCTTCACTTGACGTTTTTGAGAGATTCTTCATATAGGACCACGACTTCATCATTTTTCTTCAATCTTTACTTTAGATTTTGATATACAATGATCCGCCTCCTTTTCGGACTTGGATATATTTATCCTCATACCTTGTTAGGGTCTTTTTGGATAGACTTTCTCCATGATCTTTAGGGGAGTAATTGCTTCTCGTCGTGTGTCTCGATCCTTCATATTGATTTAGGAATAATGATACTTCACATCATCTTTGGATCTTTAGCAAAAATAGAGCTCCTCATGCCTTGTTAGGGCCTTTTTGGATAATCGCCAATCTTCGCGTCCCGCTTCAATAAGTTATGCCTTGGCTATGAACTCTATTCAACCCCGAGCAACTTTTAAACGATCTTGCGCTAGAGGCTAAGTAACCTTTCAAATCGTACGACCTTACTTATTGCAATTATGATTTATTCCTAATGCATTGATCTTATGGGAAGAAAAAGCCACAATTAAAAACATATGAGTTTTTGAAAGAACATTTTCATGTTCCACGTTTAGCATGATCACTTGTCTAACTCTATCATTTCTCGTTCTTCACTATATAAAGACCTCTAATTAAAGAGACTCGTGAATACTTAGCCATGCAAGTCAAAATTAAGCCAAATTTGAATTAGCTTTCATTAAGACTATATCAAATCAAAGTTTTGGGTTTTCAAGCCACCTATAGGATCTTGCACTTTCTTGGACTTTTTCAAGTTTAGAGAATGCGTTTTAAAGTTCCCTTGATAAGTGACTTTCTAGAATCAATTATAGGAACTTGCGAAAAGTTCTTGTTCTTAACCCGTAAGAGTTAAGACTTTCGCGTTTTAAAGCTCCCTATATAAAAGTCTAGCAAAACTTGAATTGAGCGGGTTAAGGAATGTAAATGGCTCCAAATGCCCATCAAGTCAAAAATTAACTCTTATTCTACCCATCGGAAAATATACATTCGTGTCTTAAAAACACTTATGAAAACTAAGAAAATTTTTAAAATTTGGCCGTTTTTAGCCTTATTAGCAAAACAAAACATTGAAAGTTGGAAAGCGTGAGGGCGTAGCAAAGCAAGTACCTATTCACCCCCCCATACTAAAAGTAAACATTGTCCTCAATGTTTCGAGTCTAAAGGTGGAGCACCCCCATACTAGAGACGAAGAGTCGAATGCTTAGGATCTAGCATGGAAAGGGTGATCAACAATATATCTAAAGCCGTTTATTAAGTATGCTAAAAGATAATTGTTAGAACAATAAAGGATATGTCATGGATTCGTGAAAAACTTCTTCAAACGAACGATGAGGCTTACGTAAACGAACACGAGAGTCTTCAATCGTAGATGATGATGATGATCTAGATAACACAATCACAAACAACCACGAGACAACGAGTTGAAAGGGTACAAGTCCCCTTATTAGTGAATAGTGAGCATAAAAGATAAGCATGGGATCTCCCCCACGAGGCACCTCGTTTTTGATTACCGAGTCATGAGCTCGACTCGATCCCCTCAATGCTAATTATCATTGGGGAAGGTGACTTGGTCGGGGGCAACCATTGAAGGAATTTCCCCACCAAAGTAGTGCTTAAGCCTATGTCCATTCACCTTGAAATTAGGACCATCATCTTGAGCTAGCTCAATGGTCCCATATGGAAATACTTGTGTAATGGTGAACGGACCCGACCAACGAGATTTCAATTTCCTGGAAAATATCTTAAGATGAGAGTTAAAAAGCAACACTTGATCACCAACGTTAAAAACCCGGTTTTTAATCTTTGAATCATGAAACTTTTTAGTGTTTTATTTAAAAATTAATGAATTTTCATAAGCGTTATCCCTTAATTCATCCAATTCATTCAATTGTATTTTCCGGTGATCTCCCGCGGTCTTCAAGTCAAAATTAGCATGCTTAAGGGCCCAATATGCCTTATGTTCCAACTCAATGGGCAAATGACAATTCTTCCCGTAGACTAACTTATAAGGAGTGCAACCGATAGGTGTCTTATAAGCGGTCCTAAAGGCCCATAAAGCGTCATCGAGTTTGTCGGACCATGAAGCACGGTTTTCTCCAATTGACCTCTCTAAAATCCTCTTCAAAGCTCGGTTCGAAACCTCGACTTGCCCACTCGTTTGCGGGTGATAAGTCGTAGAAAGACGATGTGTAACCCCATATTTCTTTAGAACCTTTTCAAATTGGTCATTACAAAAATGGGTTCCACGATCGCTTATAATAGCACGAGGGGTTCCGAACCGAGAGAATAATTGCTTCAAAAACTTCACTACCACACGAGCATCATTAGTAGGCAAGGCCTTAGCTTCCACCCATTTAGAAAGGTAGTCCACCGTGACGAGGATATATTTGTTGCTATGAGACGATGGGAACGGCCCCATAAAGTCTATTCCCCATATGTCGAAAATCTCACATACTTGAATTATGTTTTGCGGCATTTCATCACGTTGAGACGATTTTCCTTGACGTTGGCACGAATCACACGACTTCACAAGTGCGTGTGCATCACGATAGATAGAAGGCCAAAAGAAACCGGCATCGAACACTTTCTTAGCCGTGAGATTAGCACCGTGGTGACCTCCCGTGGGTCCCTCGTGACAAGCTCTAAGGATATTAGAAGCTTCGGCACCAAACACACAACGTCGAACGAGTTGATCCGCATAAATCCGAAAGAGATAAGGGTCATCCCAAAAATAGAACTTGACGTCACGAAAGAATTTTCGTTTTTGTTGTGTCGTCATACCCTTGATTATGAAATTGCCCGCATGGTAATTTGTAATGTCGGCAAACCATGGGGTGGTGTCTTTAGAATTCACTACACCGAGAGTCTCAAGAGGAAATGTTTCGGTAATTTCCTTGTTCTCGAAAACATCTTTGTGAGGATCTTCTAGACGAGAGAGATGATCGGCCGCTAGATTCTCGGCTCCTTTTTTGTCAAGCACGGTGACATCAAATTCTTGGAGGAGGAGCATCCAACGAAGCAATCTCGGCTTAGCATCTTGCTTAGCTAAGAGATACTTGAAAGCCGAATGGTCGGTATACACAATGCTTTTATTCAAGACGAGATAAGGTCGGAATTTCTCAAAAGCATAGACCACGGCAAGGAATTCCTTTTCCGTTGTGGTGTACTTTAATTGAGCCTCGGTCATCGTCTTACTAGCATAGTGGATAGGACGAAAATGCTTGTCATAACGTTGCCCTAAAACGGCCCCTATAGCATAATCACTTGCATCGCACATGATTTCAAAGGGTAATTCCCAATTAGGAGCAACAAGAATGGGAGCTTCGGTAAGTTTCCTTTTGAGAGTTTCGAAAGCCTTAACACAATCCTCTTTAAAGTTAAAAGGAGCATCCTTCTCGAGAAGGTGTGTCATAGGACGAGAAATCTTCGAAAAGTCCTTGATGAAGCGACGATAAAAGCCCGCGTGGCCTAGGAAACTCCTAACTCCCTTAACGGTTTTGGGATGAGGTAACTTGGCGATGACGTCTACCTTAGCTTTATCGACCTCAATCCCCGCCTTCGACACCTTATGTCCTAAGACGATTCCTTGTTTACACATAAAATGACATTTTTCCCAATTAAGCACAAGATTGGTTTCTTCACAACGTTTTAACATTTGCTCGAGATTAGATAAACATGACGTGAACAAATTACCAAACACCGAGAAGTCATCCATAAACACTTCCATCGACTTTTCGATCATATCGTGAAAAATCGCCATCATACACCGTTGAAACGTACCGGGTGCATTACAAAGTCCGAAAGGCATCCTACGATAAGCGAACGTTCCATAAGGACACGTAAACGTAGTCTTCTCTTGATCACGAGGGTCGATAGGAATTTGAATGTAACCGGAAAAACCATCTAAAAAGCAATAGAATTCATTTCCCGCAAGTCGCTCCAACATTTGATCCATGAAGGGCAAAGGAAAGTGGTCTTTACGAGTGGCGTCATTTAACTTTCGGTAGTCAATACACACCCTCCAACCGGTCACAACACGAGTGGGAATTAACTCGTTGTTTTCATTAGGCACAACGGTCATTCCTCCCTTTTTAGGGACACAATGGATTGGGCTCACCCATGGGCTATCGGATATAGGATAAATCATTCCCGCGTCAAGGAGTTTAAGGACCTCCTTTTTAATGATATCGTGAATTTTGGGATTCACCCTTCTTTGACTTTGAATTGCGGGTTTGTAGTCCTCCTCCATTAAAATCTTGTGAGTACAAAATTTTGGGTCAATACCCTTAATGTCGGATATTTTCCACGCAATTGCCCCTTTGTGAGCCTTAAGAACTTTCAAGAGCTCGGTTTTTTCATCATTAGCAAGATCTTTTGCAATAATAACCGGCAACTTGTCATCACCTTCCAAAAATGCGTATTCAAGGTGAGAAGGAAGATCTTTCATTTCAAGGATAGGTGGTTCCTCGATTGAAGATTTTGGTTCAACACTCATAACTTCCATCGGCGAAAGAAATGGTGGAATAGAAGTATCACTAATCAACACCTCATCTTCATTGTCGATTTCATTTGAAGTGAAATTGCCTCCTTGGAATGGAGTGAGATTTGGTGTGGAATTAGCAATAATCGGATCCAAAATCGTGGGATTGCCACTTGACGAGCTATCGGAAAAACCTAACACTTCTTGTGAAAACTCATCGCAAACCACATCAACGATGTCAATGTGATTGATGGTAGCGATTGCATAAACATGAGAAGGTTTCGAGTTTTGAGTAGCGTTTATAACAAGTTCCTCTTCGTTGAATCTCAAAGTGATAGTTCTCGCATGAACATCGATAAGCGATCTCGAAGTGTCTAAAAATGAACGACCTAAAATTAGAGGAACTTGAGGATCCGCGGGGATGTCAACTACTATAAAATCAACGGGATAGTAGAACTTCCCCACTTTCACGAAAACATCTTCGGCTACTCCACATGCCATAATCGTAGAATGATCGGCCATCTCGATGGACATGTTTGAAGGAATGAGAGCCGGAAGCGAAAGCGATTTCCAAATGGAAAATGGCATCAAATTAATGCTTGCACCAAGATCGGCCAAGGCGAGGCATTCTTTCATATCTTGTATGTCACAAGGAATGAGAAACTTTCCGGGATCACCAACTTTTTCCGGTATGCGGTTAAGATAAACCGAAGAACAATTAGCAAGCTTTGAAAGCTTTTCCTTATCGCTCATCATACTTTTAAAAGTGGAAGCGAAACGAGGCATATATAACAACGCGTCGGCTAAACTCACATCAAAATGCACTTGTTGAAAATTTTTTATAAAAAGCTCGATTTGTTGTTTTTTACGTTCTTGCAACTTCTCTTTGTTTCGTCTTGAAGGGTAGGGTAAAGGTGGTGTGGGTTGGTCATTAGGCAACGGCCTTGGAAACTCGGGTTCCACAATTGGTATTGGTTCAACCGTAGGTGTGGTATGAGCGGTACTTCGTGGGATTGTAATATGCTCCTTTTCGACCATCACCTTGGGTTCTTTCTCGATTTCCTTCTCCTTAGAAGTACTTGGACGAGAGATTGGTTCCTTGAAAGTTTTACCACTTCATGTAGTAATAACCTTCATTTCTCCCTTCGGGTTTGCAATGGTATCACTAGGAAGACCACCCGAGGAAGAGGGTTTACACATGATAGCTTCAAACATCTTAGCCATTTGGTCCTCAAATTTTGATTGCCTAGCATCCGCTTTTAATAACTCTTGCTTAATCTGATGTTGTCCTAATTCCATCTTTTGTTGATTTTGTTGAAGACGTTGGACATTTCCTTCCATTTTGTTTGCATGAGTTTTAAGTTCATTAGCAAGTTCATTTTTAGCTCGTTTTTCAACTCGGATCTTAAGCTAATCATCTCACGTTGCATGTTATCAAATTTAGCATCATTTGCTTTAGCATAATCCAAAAATTCTCCTTGCAAATTATTAGTGTGAGCATTTTGAAAACCTTGTGTAGTGTTTTGAAAATCACGGTTTTGGTTTTGATTAGAAATTTGTCCATTCCCACTTTGATAATTCCCTTTGTTGTAATTGCGTGTGTTGCCTTGGTAATTACCTTGGTTGTTGTTTCGATAATTGTTAACATTTTGGTTTGGTGGAGCTTGATTTTGGCGGGAACCTTGACCGTTTTGGTTGTAAGTTCCCGTTGCTACATAAGCACTCGAAGTGTTACCATCCGCGGTAATGCACTCGGAAAGATCATGAGCTCCCCCACAAGATAAACAACTCTTAGCAACCGCTTTAACCGAAGCGGAATTAGAAGCTTCTTGAGCCTTCCAATGGGACATTAGATTAGCAAATCTATCAAAAAACCGATTTTCCTCATTACCTTCATCATGTAAGGCATTAATGCTACGAGACGATTGTGACGAAGATGACGAACCCATGTTGGCAACACTCGGTGTGTTACGAGGGTTATAAACCTTAGATCTATTTTCAATGATTTGTAAAGCCTCATTTGTCGTCTTGCACAAAAAATTACCACCCGCGGCGGCATTCAAATAATCTCGTTCATGATCATTAAGCCCATTATAAAAAGTATCCACTTGATGCAATTCCGTGAAATCATGGTGTGGACATTCATGTAACATTTCTTTAAATCGTTCCCATGCCATTGAAAAACTTTCATTATTTCTTTGCACAAATCGTGAAATCTCATTTTTCAAGTGTGTTGTTTTAGATGGTGGAAAAAACTTGTTCACAAACATAGAAACGAGATCGGCCCATGTCAAAATCGAATTTGGCGGTTCTTTCTCGAGCCAAATTTTAGCGGGTCCATCCAACGAGTATGGAAACAACATCATCTTAATGGCGTCATGTGGAACATCCTTAAACTTGCTAGTGGCGGTGAGACGGTTGAAATTCCTAATATGGTAATGCGGGTTGTCTTTCTCGTGACCTCTAAACTTATTTGCTTGCAACATCGACATTAAACCCGTCTTAATTTCGAAATTCTCCGCAAGGATGGCGGGAATCACAATAGCCTCTCCAAAACCCTCGGTGGGTGCTTGTAGCAACTCCATCATAGTACGATTAGCCATGACGACTTCTTGTTCTACAATAGGTTCAACAATTGGAGATTGTTCCTCAATCAACGTCTCTTGATTGGCTTGCTTTTGAAGTCGTTTACGAGCTCGTTTTGCTTGATTACGAGTGATCATAAACTTCACGAAGAATGGGAGGTGAGCAAAGAAGATTCTTTTTGGGTGTTTTGTAAATTTTCAATATTTTTGTGTTTTTGATGATATTTAATTTTTTTGGATTTTGGTGTATCTTCGTAGACAACAATCTACAAAATCTCTCCTCGAATCAAACTCTTGATTAAAGAAGCCTCAAAGGAATGAAAACGATCACGTGGAGTGAACGCCTTCGAATGACTTTAGAACTTTGGTGAAAACCAAATTGTTCAAGAGGGTTTAATCACAAAGAAAACCAAGCAAATATATTATACGTAATAATACTTTGGGCCGCAAAACCCTCGATTAGCCTTCAATCTCAAAATACTCACAAGCTAGCGGGGAAACGAGGCGGCGCGAAGCACTTAAGAGCCTTTTTCCTTAGGGTATATTTTATAATACCCGCCTTATACCCACCTTATAGTTTGTATCTTTCAAAATCGAGCTTCACGAAAGTATTTATCTATTTTTGCCTTTTTCTTTTTGTTTGAGATTCGAATACAATAATTGAGTGATGAAATCCCAATTAAGGTTGTGTTTTCACACTTTTGGAGATATTGTAAATTTATTGTGATACTTAATACAATATATTAATAATATTTGTACAAGAAAAACCAAGAAAACCGATAATACGTATTAGTAGAGTTCTACTAATACAAATACTATTTGGTTAATATTAAAAACAACAATGCAAATTAATCACGACACACCTCCCCGGCAGCGGTGCCAAAATGATTGGAGTAAAATACGACCTCTTAGGAAAAAGGCGTAAAAGCGGTAAGTATTAAACAAATGACTTTAGGAAAAATCAAGTGTTAATGACCCAATGAAGTTCGTTTCCCAAGGAGGTATATGTGTGTGAAAAACTTGCCAAATGTTTGTGATTAATGATTGGTTTAGAAGGGGATTAGAAAAGAAGATGACGAAGACGTAAAAAATAAAAATTACGAAGAAAAATCACTATTAGAAAGTTAAAACGTAAAACCTTAAAAACCACAAAAATAAAAATAAATTCTAAAAATTACCAAAAATTCACCAAAAATCAAAAATAATAAACTAAGAGTTTACCAATGATCAAAACATTTTCAAACCTTTTAAATAATTAAATATTCAATTTTTAAATGCTAATTAAAGCCCTAAAAATCAAATAAATTATCAAAAAGCCCAAACAAAGATTTTTCAATTGATAAACCTCTAAAATGACCTAAAAAGATTAAAAACTGTTTTTATAAATTTTTAAATTAATAAAAACTATTTAAAATGATTTAAAAACTATTAAAACTTAAAATAATTATAAAAATTAATCTATAAGTGATAAAATTATTCTAAAAGTTGCTAAATTCCTATTTTAATGTAATAAACCTAAGAAAAATGTAAAAAGTTGGAAAAAGTGAAATTTTAAAAATAATAATAAAATAATAATAAAATAATATTAAAAATCCAAAAATTATAAAAAATTCTAAAAACTTGCAAACTAGTTTATTTTAACCTAAATAATCAGAAAATGAAAGTGAAATTACCAAAATACCCCTAATGGGCCCTTAAATGGGCCAAATCCAAAAACAGTCAACCTAAATGGGCTTTTGGGCCCAAAAAGTCAAACTTGGCCCAATTGACTTGGAAAAGCCCTATCTGACTTAAAATTCAATTCTAAGAACAAAACTCTAAAGGCCCAAAAGCTGAAAATGTGCTTATCACAGCTTATTGAACACAAAGCTTATTCTTATTGGGCTTTTCAGCCCATTAAGCCAAAAGCTAATGTCATAAGCTCTAATTTGACACACAACCCTCTTTTAGGATGCTTAAGAGATCTGTCAAAAGAAATTTCCAATAAGCTCACTTAATAAGCCAGAAAATGGAAAAGCAAAATTCCACAAAACGACAAAATAGTCGTTTTTGAGAAATAATGCACCTCAGGACTTGATTCAACTTGCAAAAGCTTTCAAATGGACTCAATAAGCAATATCAATCAACAAAACTCCAATAAGCACAAGCAATAAGCCAGAATAAGCTCAAATGAACTTATGTAAAAGTCAAAGGAGTTGGTTTTCTAGTCAAACCTAAAAGTCAACCACCCAAATGCTCTAGTATGAACAAATGGGTCAAAATATGAGCACCTATTACAAAAACAAAGTTGTTGCTGGTTAAAATAAGCTATTATAGCTTATTGATAAGCTGACACCAAATTTGCACTAGCAGTGGCAACTAGTAGGGGAAAGGAGTTCCCACTGCTTTGACTAATTGACCAAGCTTTTATGAGAGTTCTGGTTTGATTCAATTGGAAACAAAGGCACCCTTGTGATCAGTGAACCACAAGGAGTCAATAGCAACAATAAAATCACAAAATGATCCACACAATAAGCCACAATAAGCCAAATAGTCACCAGATAAGCACCAGATATGCAAATAAGCAGTTAAGCACTTAATAAGCAGATTCAAGCAAAATAAGCCAACCAAACTTAATCAGATGCATACACAAGCTATATAAACTAACAACAAACACAAAGCAACAAGAATCAAACACTGAATCAAAGTAAATAGCAAGATCAAAGCACTAGAAGTTACTGATGAACAAAGAACAATATGCAGAAACAGTTTGCTGATATACTTGACACTTGATCCAATTTCAAGCCTCAAATCCTTCTACCCTGGTGTGATTAACTATGATTTAGCACTTGTTAGCCCTAGCCTAAGCCTAGATCTAGGTGTCCTCAAAATCCTAGCCAATTTTACCAAGTTATGAAGATTTTATAGCCAATCTATGAATCAATGTGTTCAAAGCCTCAAAACCTGCAAACAGATGAACAAAAACACCCAAACAACAGATACCAATACTTGCATACAACCACAAACACTTAGCAAGCCACAAATCCAACTTATGCAGTAATCCCAAACACCCCTTAAAAACCTGATTTCACAAATTTTCAAAGGCTTATGAAGATTCAACCCACAAATCAGATCAGTAACTCCTCAATAACATCAAACCAAGCCAAATCAACAATAATCAACCACAATAACACAGATTCAAGCAATAATCCACAAAAATCACAAATAATCAGAAACTTAAAGAGAAAATGAAAAGGGAAGAAGGTGCAAACCTCCAAGACCTACATCCAGACCCTGGATTGTTTGAGCTGAGGTACTAGCAAAACAAGTACCAGCTTCCAATGCTGCTAAGATGAACAAACAATAAGGTGAGATCAAATAAACAAGCACTTTCTGATTTTTGAAACCCAAGCTTTATCAACTAAAACCGTGCCTCAAAAACCTTCAAACATATAAATGGAACTCAGAATTAGGCTATTCCAACACCAACTTTTAATAAACAAGAACAAGATTTCTCAAAATTCAGAAAATCAAAATTTTATTACTTAAAAAGGAATTACAAAGATTGATAGCCTAAAACTGGAACAAAGGGACTCTCACATGTTGAGGTCTCCTTTTATAGGCAAATGCCTGGCTAAACACTATTCACAAACCCTAGAACTGATTTCTCTAAAATGCCCTTGGTCTTCTAGACGTTTTCTTGATGTGAGCTGTCCAAAATGCATCCAAACCGTTTAAAATAGCTTTGTGATGAAGCAATGAGTGTCAGCTGTTGATCTTGACACGTGGCTAAGCTTGGAGCCCAAGTTGTGTTTTGATTGGTGGACGGGTTTGAATGGTGGGGCCTATTGGTGAGTGGAGATGAGGGTTTTGTGTGTGGGATGCGATTCTGCATGTGTGAATCACACGTGGGTATGGGTAATTTTGTTTTACCCTTTGTTTTAAGTTGGGTAAAATCTGGGTGGATGAAGGGTGAATAGTAAGTTGTTTGATCCGATTTTGGGGGAAAGAAAGGTGTTTGGCGCATTTTCAGTTTGAAAGTTTGAAATAGACACCTTTGGTCCTTGTTCTTTGGGATTTTTGGTAAACAAAGTTTTTCAGCCCTAAAACGTATTCTCCTTTGTTAAATACTTTCCCCACTTGTCACTTTTGGCACCAAACTTTGGAAAAAGGATTTCAAGGGTTATTTTTGCCACTTTTGGATAATTCAAGGGCTGATCTTGGACATTCTTGATCTTCAAAGGTCTTCAATGTATATTAATCTTCATGAGGGACCATTGTTGGCAGTTTTGATTTGTTGAGGGACTAATCTTGCCATTTCTTCAAAGTTGAGGGACCTTTTGTGTAATTTTGACAAACTTAAGGGACCAAACTTGTAATTATTAATATACAAGGGTTTTAAGTGTCATTTCTTCAATAAATGAGGATCAATCTTGTTTGTCTTCAAGTCTTCAAGGTATTTTGTTGAGAATTCCATGATTAGGGCCCGGTTCTTTGTACGGCTTCGTTTCTCGTGTCCGTTTTTCCTTGTAACTTGTGATCTTTTGTCTTTTTCACGATATCCATACCTAAAATACACAAGTAAACAAACACAAGCATATATATGGTATTTTATGACATTTTTATGCATTAAAAGCCCGAAAAGAACGATGAGATCATGTATAAATGCCATCTCATCACTTGTGCCTAAAATTAGTCAAACAATCATCCTTTGCTCAAGTCAAACAGGTTAATATTTGGCAAATGGTTTGATATTATCTGTCATAAAAACAGCTTGATCAGTCACTTTTAATCTCTGATTAAGTTCTTTGATAATCAGAATTAGGCTTTATGTTTTGGCTTTTTGGATAGCTATTAGTCCATATTAGATAAGTTTAGTTATAAGTTTTGCCTTAAGTTCACTTGATAAGCCACAAATAAGCTGAGAATATAGCTGATTAGTCATAATTCCTACTGTTTGCTTATTAGATTTTCAGTATAGCTTATCTAGTCATCCACTAGCTTAAGTCCTTTTTAGAAGTTGCTGAATATCACTTTAATATCAATTTTAGAAAGTTTGAAGCTTATTGCTAAAAGTCAACGAGCTTATTAATAAGCTGTTTTTTTTAATTTTGAGATCTTCTAGCTTATTCAGTGTTTCATTTTCAAATCAAAGAAACATTCCATCAGTTTTTCTAGCTTATAAGTAATTCTAGAGCTTTTCAAGCCAAGTGCTTATCTCACTAAGCTGTTTCATTAAAAAGTGCTTATTAGAAAACTCATATTAGTGTTTTAGCTTATCTAATAAGCTGAATTTCGTTTTGGCTAGCTAAAATTGGATTTGAAACCTTTTGCAAAAAGAATCAACCATTTTCATAGCCTAATAAGCTCTAGCCAGCTTAAATTTCTATAAGCCGATTTCTGGTTATTATACTTTGGTTAATTGCTTTCCAGTCCTTCATTTTCTTTCTTTGTTCCATTCCTATACGTTTAGTATATTGCATTCTAGTCCTATACTTTCAGTTTTATTTCTTTTTGGCCCAAAACGTCATTGAGCTGGGCTGACTAATTGGGACAAGTTTGCATTCGGGTTGGGCTATTTACTTTTGGGCTATTAAACATTGGGCTTGTCCGGTTTTATTTTTTAGCAAAATTTCATTTTCAAAAGTTTAATAAAATTATATTTTTGTTTTCAATAAAAAATAAAATAGTTTTAATAATAAAATAATAATAATAAAAAAATAAAAAGGTATAAAAAATAGTTTTACATTTTTAGAATAATTTTGCATTTACGTTTTTGGGCATTTTAATATTTTGCATTTTACTTGTGCATTTTATTTTTACTTTGTGATTTTACTTGCGATATTTTCACTTTGTTTTAGAATAGTACGTATTACATATATAGAATTTTTACATTTTTCCCGTGCTTTGTTTGAACTAGACATAGAATAGCATTCAAGTATTATAACCAAAAACGATTAATCTTTTGTTAAAATTGGAAATCAATTCGAGTCGATTCGAGGATAAAACGATATACTAAAAAACGAATATTATCTAGAAACACTTATATCATTACATTAAGGTTATAAGATTATGTTAAGACAATGTACAAGTACCCTAAAGCACAAGGTACAAGATTTCAATGCATGACATGTAAATTAGGTCAAAATAGGTATTTTATCCTTTGGACATGTTTACTTAGAACAACTTAGTAAAACTAATGTGGGGACTTCATGAACACACTGAGGACAATGTAGGAGGTATAAATTGAGTTTACATCAGTAGCTAAATCAAGGATAATAGATTTAACAAGGATTTAGCCTTAGATCATTAGAAACTCTAACCCGCCTAGGTTTTCTTCCCAATTTCACTTCAAACCTTTGTTAAACTTCAAACCAAGAACCCAAACTTCTTAATTAAAATTTCTAAACCCTAATTACACCCTAGTCCATCACTAATCACATCCCTAAATCCTTAATTACAAGAATTACAAAGTTACAAAGTTACAAGCCTTAGAATTGAACCCGACTAGGTTTTTCCCTCCAAAAACCCATTTAAACTCATTCCCTCCTAAATTCAAACATAGGACAGATATTTTGGGATATTTTGATATATTTTCCAAGTAGGTGCATAAGCTACTTGTAAATGAAACATCACCATTCTTATCTATAATTTCCTAGACTTAATATGGACCATAAGTTCAAGATAATTTATTCCTAGGCTCTACAAACTTGCATAGATCTTTCCTAGCTTCCCTTAATCACTAACCTATCCATATTACATGTTTCAAGGCCAAAATTGGAGCCTAAGGGTCGAAAATAGTATAAATAGGCACATAAACCTTACATTGTAAACTTGTACCCCGTTTCTCTTATATCTCCATACCCATTCTGAAATCCACTTCTATAAACATCCTAGGACTCTTAGATGACCTGAAACCAGGTCTAGAAGGAATCCATTGAATTTCTTGAAGCTTTGATAGCAAATAGTGTTCATAGGAAGCCATAAGGAGCCATTTTAGAGCTACCTAGGTAATCACTATGTTAACTAAGCTTTTATCTTGTTATAATGTTTCCTTATACTTTTTATAATGTTTATTGGATGTTAGAAAACTAGTCTAAAAGAAATTAGGTCATATGATCATTTAGAATGAAAGTTATAAGCTAAAGATGTCTTAAAACCCTAGTTTTATAATTTACATAAAATAATAAGGAAAAACCCATTTCAAAGGCTATAAATCTGAATAAATATTTTTATTATGATTATAAAAGTGTTAATAAACTTTTTCCTAAGTTTCTAGATCATTTGGTATAATTTAGAGGTTGTTATGTAATTTTAAACAAGTATAGGGACTAAAACTGTTATTTCTGAAACTATTAACATTTTGGGCCAAAAGTGTCATTTTATGAAATTTAAAACTATAAGAATAAATATTGGAAAGTTTGAGACCCTAAGGTTAATATTTGAAATAATATTTGAAGGTTTAAAATATAAATATTAAAACTATATAATTTAAGGGTTAAAAGTGTAATTAAGCTAAAGTATAACAAAAGGTCTATTTTTGTCAATTTTTTGAAACTAAGGAAGATAAATTATAAATATGAGAAAGTAATGAAGGTATCTTGTTAGTAGGGAGATTTGTACAAAGATGTTCCATCTCGATATTACGTTCTGACTGAGTGGTAAAAGGATGGGTGTTTTCACACCTATCAAATCCCCTACACTTGACCATTGCAATGTCCTCATGCAATGCATTAGTTACAAAGAAAGATTTACATTTTCCATCACAATCAATACACATTGGCCTTTATTAAAGAGATAGAAAATAACAGAATATTTAAAGGAAAAAAACAAGTAAGGAAATCAAAAACTTACCTTGGGGTTTTGGAATGTCATGAATGATTATCACCCTCAAGTTTCACGTTCCCCAAACCAAGCTTAAAAACGAGATCATTGTTATTATAAGTTAGCAAACTAACACAAACTCATGTGGGCCAATTATTTACTTAGACTCCCTTATTCCTAGGTGTATCTCTTATATTTTATTGTTGTCTTGAATGATCACGAAGATGCATTGTTGATTATTTCGATAGTTATTTAGGAAGAAAATAAAGTAGGACGATTTAATCAATAGTTAGCTAAAGGACAAAATCTTTTAAAACTGCTTCTCGGGACCTCATAAAGTTCATATCTTGGCAAAACTCGCTTCACGATTTGAGACCTTTCTCGGATCGATATTTGGCATTGACTTCATACTTTAAATCTTGAGAGACGTTCATGAAATAATGGTCTTCTCTTCATAATAGAAATTTCTTCACTTAAACTTTTTGAGAGATTCTTCATATTTGGACCACGACTTCTTCATTTTTCTCCAATCTTTATTTGGGATTTTGATATACAACGATCCGCCTCCTTTTAGGACTTGGATCTATTTATCCTCATACCTTGTTAGGGCCTTTTTGGATAGACTTTTCCATGATCTTTAGGGGAGTATTTGCTTTTCGTCGTGTGTCTCGATCCTTCATATTGATTTTTGATAAATGATTCTTCACATCACTTGGGATCTTTTATAACACCCCTAACAAATGCTATGCGCAACGGAACTACAACATTTGGGTGCTACGTAGTTATCATCACACATAAGCTATATTAAACGACTCAAAGAGACGTAAAAGTTTAAACATAAATTTAAACATTATTAAAAACATACAAGTCTAGAGTTTTCCAAATCCCAAGATAATACTAAACAGAGTTTGCGTTAGGTCCCCACTGAATCTCAACCCCGAAAGATACATTTTGTTCAAATGACAGAAAAATAAAAGAGTTTAAGTTATATAAGGGCGGAAAAACAAGTAGACCGCCAAGCCACAACAACTTCCATCCTAGCATGCTCCGCTGCTATCAATCTTGGTTACCTGAAACACATGCTTAAAACTGTCAACACAAAGGTTGAGCGAATCTATAGGTTTATCAAACCATAAGTTGAACATAAGTATTAAAAACCAATCATGATCATTCAATAGCATTGTCGCGCAAACAATCTATTATTCAAGGATAAGACAATTGTGTTTAAGCTCATGACACTAATCCGTTAACTCAATCACCCGCGTAATAATTACCGGCGTGATTCAAATGAAACCAGTGCCCCTACTAAAGGCATTAGTTGCAATTATACCTTATCTCTTATCACAAATTATCCGTCCGCAGGGGGTATCAACGTACTAGCCCACGTCTCGGATAGGGTAGTCAACCCCATAGTACTATCACTTTGTATAAGCGGCTATTTCCCCCTTCGCAAGGGCATGACAATAGTTAATAGTTCATGAAATTAGGGCCTTTTGCAACTAGGTACTCAACACAATTTCAAGGAAACATTCGGGTCCAACAATCATTCATGACTTATGTTCATTTTCATTTAAATAGCATGTATCCCCCTCGCGGGTAAAAACATTTGAAATAAGTAAAGAGCGAGGCTATAGACTCACCTTGCGTAGTAGTAGTGGTTCTAGCGAAGAAGTAACGAGAAATGTCACTGACGACGTGGATGCCCGGGATAATCAAACACTTGACCTAAAAATCAAAGTACGAAAACCAAATCAATACACCGCGTACATCATTGTACTAAACACACGCAAATCGAAACACTTAATGCTTATGAAAACTCACGCCAAACCCAAACAAGTAGTTGTTACTAGACTTATACCATTTATCAATGTTATTAAAGTTACTATCCATTTTACGGTTTCGCCGATACTTACCAAAAGTATGGGTTGTTTTCCTAGACTTATACCCTTTTATAAAACTTGGAAAATTCTCAAAAATACCTTAAGACCTGTAGAAAACCTATTTTTAATCCCATTAAAAGTTCTCGCTTTTACGACCCGTTACTCAACACATTACTAAACCTACGTTTTTCGGACTTATTTTGCACATTGACCAAGTTTGACTCATTTGACCCATTTAAAATGTACCATTGACCCATTTGACACCTAAGTCTTATAATAGACTCAAATATGCAGGTTTGAGACCAAAAATCAACCTTTGACCATTTACCAAACTAAACCTATGGTCCCCAGGATATGACCCAAAACCAAACACAAATTCGGATTGTGTTGGTTCTCATCTCCCGGTACACGTATTTTCAAAGTAACATAACTTTTGACTCGTTTGGAGTCGTAAGCTCTACCTTATACCGAAACGAAGCTAAGACAAAGCTCTACAACTACATCCTAACCACAAGACCTGTTTACAAAATAATTTTTATGAAAACACTTCGAACATTCTGCCTAAAATCAACTATCCCAAAATCAATCCTACACTCGTTTCCAACCCATTTTATCGGCACTAGACCTCAACCTGAACACTCCTAACCATACCAAATCATAATAATCAGTCCTAAACTACCTAATTATCAAACCCATCTCAAAACCTAAACACAAATTCAAGCATGCAATATGTTTAAACCATTCAAACACACCAAAAAACTCAATCTAGACACAAACCCATGACACATTTCATCAAACACCTTGAACACACCCAACACCCCCCACATTTCGTGGCTTTTAGGGGCTGTGGAGAACCAAGAACATAACACCCATCTTATTTTATGGATTAATTAGCATTACCCAATCACCAATTACACGAATTAATGATTTAATTACATTAAAACACATTTTTGAAAAACCTTTGATTCTTGGAAAATTTTGTTAATGCATGATAGATTTAATTGTGCAGGAACACTTACAAATGAAAATAAAAGGGTGGTCTAACCTTGGATTTAATCAAATCAAATGGGAAAAAAAAATTATTGGTGGTGGTGGTGTTCATGGCCGACGGCCAAAAGAGGGGTGGGAGAGAAGAGGAGAGAAATTTGGGGTGTGTTTGTTTGTATGTTTTTAATTTCCTCTTTTTGTAAAAATTAAGGGGACTTGTTTTGTCAAAAGGGCTTTCTTTTGGCCTTATTCTTAAACGACACCAATATTTATGGGAAACGACTTATTAGTCGACTTAAAAACTTACAGAAGTCGGGGGTCGTCCCGAACACTCGAAAATACTTTTAAATGGTTCAAACGCACACAAAACGAATATTCATATGGTTCCGACTCGACTTAACACGTAATAAAAATAAAATCTCGAAAAACTCAAATATCGATAAATCGCTAATAAAAATAAATTGTGGGGCATCCGTCGATATCGTAGTCGTTATCGGTTCTTCTTAAATCCTCAAACGTTAAATTACGACCGTAAACCCCGGTTTCAACTTAAACCGTCAAATAAATCCACGATAAAAATTCTTAAAATATTCAAAAATATACGTAAAATAGGATTAAATAAATGACGTTGGGCTCGGGATCTCACATCCACAAGTGAGCCACAACTTAAGAGAGATGCTCATACTGAACAGCTCTTGAGATAATAACTTAGCATCTGACGGCACTTTCACGGGTCTTACATCCTCCCCTCCTTAAAGGAGCGACGTCCCGGCGCTCTCCGGTTCTTATACTCGCATTTCGTACTACTAGAAAGATAAGGGTACTTCTTCCTAAAGAGGTCTTTACGTTCCGATGTGGACTTCGGTTCACGTCTCGGGTTCCATCACACCTTCACAATGAGTATTATACCTTGCTTTAATTCTCTTAACATCTCGATCCATGATCTCCACTTCAATTTCCCAAATTCTTCCTACGGTTATCAACACGTCTCTTTTCAAAGCTTCTCGCGGTTAGAAAGTGATTCTTAATCTACATCCTGCCTTTCGTAGTCTCTCGAATCATCTCTAGTCCATTCAACTGACTTTTTCCTACTTCATTCTATCCAACTGGCGATTCACATTTTCATCAACATATTTCTTCAAATGTTGCATCTTCATTGTTAACTTGGTAAATGTCGTTGTACAAAGATACTACCAACGGCAAGTATCGATCTCAACAACTATCAAAATCAATCACACATGCTCGGAGCATGTCTTCCAACTTTCGAATCGTCCTTTCACTTGGTTCATCATCTCATAAAAACAACTACTCACAAAAAAAAATCGCACGGGTCACACATAACCCCATCGAAAACGTTCAGAATATACAAGACGAAGTAATTATTACTAGTCGTACAAAATTACCTTGTCGCAATATTAGGTACATACAAACCTATTTCCTCAAAAACGAATTCATCGATACGGTAATCATTCGACGTATACCTAACTCTCTCGAAAACATCACAAACCAATCAAACATAAAAGCCATTATGAAGCACATAAAGCCGTATCACGACATGTTTGCGAAATAGTCAAACCATGCCAAGTAAATAAGTTCAACCAAGTTAACTCATGCTTGCTAATCAGCCAAGCCATGATAAAATAAGAAATGTTGACATATTTCTCGGATGAGTCCAGTCAAAAGAAAATTGCAAGTTAAAGAAGGTTTACAAGCTTGCTAGCTATGGATGCATATCCAAAAGGAAAGAAAAATACAACCATATGACATCGCAGGGTGCTCACACATGGATCCATACCCAAAATATATATATGTATATATTACAAGAACACCATCTTACTTTCGTCCCAAACGTGGTAAAAATCCCAATATATCATCGTTCATAGTAAAAAAAATATTACAGGGCACGTGTTCTCCATGATCGGACGTCACTAGACAATGTCGCCTCAAGTTCTCACAACTTACGATCATTCGACCAGATCACTTACCACATAAATACATAAAAGGCAGGGGTTCACCATAAAAACTTCGAATATGTTTATCCATCGTTTAACCATCGATAATCAAGGATGGTTGAGTCAAGCAAAGAGGATTCCTCACTTAAATAAACGAAGACGACAATGGAATTGTCTTCCAACTAACGATGCACAGCTGGTAAACTTCAACAGTTTATCGCGTGTCATAAAACATATCAAAAGAACGAGAAAAGAAAATAAATAAGGTACGATGCATTTGATGTAGGAGAAGTCTTCGTCATTCCCCTCAGAGTCACTTGAACTCTGATTTCCTCTACTTCGGTAGTCTTCTATTTTTGTTAAAATTCCTTCTCAGTGTCGGTACGAGTCCCTTTGGTATTTCATCAACACCCTCGTGATTCCGATGAAATTCGCACGTTACCCACAAACATAAAAACATTTTCCAAAATTACTCGGTCACAGTGACTTACTAAGTCAACACCAAACAAAAAGAAAAGATTTCAAAGAACACAAGAAAATTCAAAAATTTTCTTTAAGAATCAAAGAAATTACGACTACTTGCAAAAATGATCCACCATTTTAAAAAAAGAAACGTTCTCATCCAAACGTTTATCAAAACACTACAAGTTCAAGATGACCAATTTGTTTGACACGATAGTGCCCTTCCTAAACTATGCATAATTAGCTAGATCATGCATACTTAAGGATCAAGCAACAACAACCAACAAAATAGGACTCTTCCCGAACTATGCATAGTTAGCTAAGCTGCGCATAATTGAGGATCGAGTGACGACACAAACATTATTATTACATACCAAATATGACTACGAAAGTTTTCGACCTAATCTTCAAAATAATTAAACTATTTGAAATGGAATTTGAAATGGGAAAATATTGTTACCATCGTTTTAAGAAACACATCAAACATTTTTCGTCTACGTTGGAAACATACATTTCTTGCCTATTTATGAGAAAAATGAATAAATAATTAAGTAAATAAATCGACACCATTTACATTTGGTTAAACGAAACATTTCACACTCATACATATTTTCAAAATAGACTACTCACCAATCAATGGTAAAGTGGTTCAGGATTAAAGATCATTGCAAGCACAACAAGTAATAAAATCAAAAATCAATGGGATCGAACGAGATAAACGAGCAATATAATTGCCAACTAAAATTTAACTACATTAGAAATGAAAATACTTCAAATATATGACAAAAGTCTCGGGATAACAACAGAGATCTACGAATACATAGAGTAAAAATTGAATATCAACACAAGCGTCAAAAATAAGACAACGATCATAATTCCCCTCGTCTCAAGTTGCACACACATTCCACCAAGGGTATACGGGGAGAGAAGAATAATCACTAGGTTAAATAGAAACAATTTCACCAGGAAGATCGAGTTCTTTCACCTCTACAATTTGATAAAGCGGCTTCGCCTCCTCGCTTTTGTTCAATATAAATAAATAACCAATTTAATGAAGATTTATAGCATCATTCAAGTAAGTACAGAATTTTAGGTTCCATTAACCGAAAGAAGAAAAGTTACGGCGTCCATGAACAGGACAAAAATACACCGGGTGGCATATCCTCATCATCAAGTACTAGCGAAGTAGCAACCCAAAAATAAATATAGTAATAATGGTTTCATATCATAGAAAATATTAAAATGAACAGTCACATGACGACTCAAGTTCAAATACAGACTCATAAAATCAAAGAAGAGATGTCGTACCATCGAACCATCGTGACTCAAAACATTATACATACATCTTTATAAAATATTATACAAGTAGGCGTGTGTTGGGTAATCCATTTGCATATTCAAATCAATGTTAATTCGTATATTGTAAAACGATCTTGCATATTTTTAGTTTGGGTTACACCATTAAAGAATTTATACCTTTCATTTCTCAATCTTTACAAAGTTTTTATTTCTGGAAAAATTACAATCTCTAGGTAATTATTAACATTAGTAGATGCGGTGACTCGGTTATTATAACTGGTAAAATCATTAGTTTTGAAAATCTCCATACTTGTGTCAAAATCTCGTTAATGTTCATATCTTAAGTACCAAAACGTATACAGTAAGAATTTTCCAAGTTTTACGTTTTTATTATTACGACTTATATTATCACATATATACACATATCCAACATGACTCAAACTAGTCCAATTAACTCTTAAAATCAACTTTTGACTTTTTATTATACATAAGTCTTCCTTAAATCTGGTTTGTTAAATCACATTCGCGCACTTCGACTCAAATGATAAAGAGGTTTCACGTAGTTTTATCTCAGATAAGTTACTGATTTTAGTCGATACTTGAATCTCGATGATAATAATAAAATGATAAATAATTAAGATGCTTATTTCAATAATTCAAGGATATATAAAATTCAACTTTTAATTATTAACCCATTATCAAGTGATTTTAAAATTAACACATCTCGCAGCGGAATAAAACAAAAGATTTTTCAAACGATTTTAAACAAGCATCATCGAATTATGCATAATGATTCTCTATAACGACAATTTAATAAACAAATGATTCCCAATGACGTTCCATCAATATTTAAAAATTTATTTCAAGCATTATAATTTCTCACTTAAAGTGTATATTCCGATTTTATCCCAGTTTATTCACTACAACAAGTAACGTGTTCTAGTTTACACCAATGCATACGTAAACATAACCTTATGTTTAAAATAAAACAAATTTTACAAAGTCTCTAGCTCCAAAATACATGACCAATTTTTCTACTCATGTTTTATATTACAAAATACGTCCATAGTTTAATGACCTAACATTAATTCATATTAAATTAAAAGTTGCATATATTCAACAGTCATATCGTAAATTTTATTATAAACTCCTTTTTAAAATTATATTAAACAAATTCTTAACAAATCCATCACTAGCTTCTAGTATCAAATTATTAATATATAAAAACAAGGATTTTACGAGTAATATAAATTACTTATTATGATCTACCAACCAAGGTTAAAAGAAAAATAATTTCACTTTGTCCATTACTTCTCTACACTTATTTTTACTTGTTACAAGACACATCATAAGTCCTTTTTATCCAAAAGTTTCATCCGCCAAGTATTAAATATGTAAAACACTTTATGTTTAAATCATTCGATCAACAAAGTTTGATGCTTACTTAACTCGTACAAATGCCGGACCTCGTCATGTAAAATATTAACTTCAAAATAATGAAACAACAAAACAAAATGAAATAAATGGAACGAGAATACGTATGTCAACTAAATGTTGTTATCGGCCTCGGATGAGTCTCGAAATTGTACTCCACAAAATTAACACAAAAACCAACCAAATTCCAAGTTATCGCGATTGATCACAACGCTAGTCTATTTTAAAACACATCTTTAAAATTCAAGTAGAATAGTAAACAACGATTAAATGGCAACACGCCTCAACCACGTTTTATAACATACCATGTGATTCGTCGCTACGATGTACGCATCGTTGATTTTACTTCGTCTATATTGTAGTTACACCAACCAATATATCAAACCCATAAGGAACAAAGGAAATAAAGTAATACGTAAGTAAATTACGTTTCAAAAGAAAATGTCCAAAATGACACATCACGGTGCGATAACGACAATCGAGATCAATCTAGTCAATATATAATATGTTACGAAGCGTTATTTACGTATCTAGAGTATCAAACGAGGTTCATATTCGGTTATCCGAACAATAAACTAATTATCAAGATTGATAATTTGCGGTGAGGCCGAATTCTCAACAAAACCGTATTATAACATGTACGATAATCACTCCAGGACCATTGCTTCACGTGCAATGCCTTTAAATACCATAGTATATACATACTTATACATACAACCATTCCTACATACACGTAGGATTACGACGCAGTGTTGCCATGTAATGCAATGTAGCCCGTTATGCCAAATACATGCAACATATAAGATAATCTTACAAGGATTTGTAAATTACGATGATAAGTACTCAAAGTACACAACAATATATCTCAATATATATCAAAGTATTTACTTACTAAATACTAGAGAATTTATATTAGTTTGAGGGATACATCTAAAATATAAAGCAATGCTAAAGGAATCTTACCGGAGCCATGCAGGATAGTTGTGTGCTTGGACAATTTCTTACGACACCAAAAGTTATAGTTTAGGATTTTTCAAAATGACCTAGTTCTCTATAACTCATGGCTCTGATTACCAATCTATAACACCCCCAACAAATGCTATGCGCAGCGGAACTACAACATTTGGGTGCTACGTAGTTATCATCACACATAAGCTATATTAAACGACTCAAAGAGACGTAAAATTTTAAACATAAATTTAAACATTATTAAAAACATACAAGTATACAGTTTTCCAAATCCCAAGATAATACTAAACAGAGTTTGCGTTAGGTCCCCACTGAATCTCAACCCCAAAAGATACATTTTGTTCACATGACAGAAAAATAAAAGAGTTTAAGTTATATAAGGGCGGAAAAACAAGTAGACCGCCAAGCCACAACAACTTCCATCCTAGCATGCTCCGCTGCTATCAATCTTGGTTATCTATATGTTTATCAAACCATAAGTTGAACATAACTATTAAAAACCAATCATGATCATTCAATAGCATTGTCGCGCAAACAATCTATTATTCAAGGATAAGACAATTATGTTTAAGCTCATGACACTAATCCGTTAACTCAATCACCCGCGTAATAATTACCGGCGTGATTCAAATGAAACCAGTTCCCCTACTAAAGGCATTAGTTGCAATTATACCTTATCTCTTATCACAAATTATCCGTCCGCAGGAGGTATCAACGTACTAGCCCTCGTCTCGGATAGGGTAGTCAGCCCCATAGTACTATCACTTTGTATAAGCGGCTATTTCCCCCTTCACAAGGGCAAGACAATAGTTAATAGTTCATGAAATTAGGGCCTTTTGAAACTAGGTACTCAACACAATTTCAAGGCAACATTCGGGTCCAACAATCATTCATGACTTATGTTCATTTTCATTTAAATAGCATGTATCCCCCTCGCGGGTAAAAACATTTGAAATAAGTAAAGAGCGAGGCTATAGACTCACATTGCGTAGTAGTAGTGGTTCTAGCGAAGAAGTAACGAGAAATGTCACCGACGACGTGGATGCCCGGGATAATCAAACACTTGACCTAAAAGTTAAAGTACGAAAACCAAATCAATACACTGCGTACATAATTGTACTAAACACACGCAAATCGAAACACTTAATGCTTATGAAAACTCACGCCAAAACCAAACAAGTAGTTGTTACTAGACTTATACCATTTATCAATGTTATTAAAGTTACTATCCATTTTACGGTTTCGCCGATACTTGCCAAAAGTATGGGCTGTTTTCCTAGACTTATACCCTTTTATAAAATTTGGGAAAATTCTCAAAAATACCGTAAGACCTGTAGAAAACCAATTTTTAATCCCATTAAAAGTTCTCTCTTTTACGACCCGTTACTCAACACATTACTAAACCTACGTTTTTCGGACTGATTTTGCACATTGACCAAGTTTGACTCATTTGACCCATTTAAAATGTACCATTGACCCATTTGACACATAAGTCTTATAATAGACTCAAATATGCAGGTTTGAGACCAAAAATAGACCTTTGACCATTTACCAAACTAAACCTATGGTCCCCGGGATTTGACCCAAAACCAAACACAAATTCGGATTGTGTTGGTTCTCATCTCCCGGTACACGTATTTTCAAAGTAACATAACTTTTGACTCGTTTGGAGTCGTAAGCTCTACCTTATACCGAAACGAAGCTAAGACAAAGCTCTACAACTACATCCTAACCACAAGACCTGTTTACAAAATAATTTTTATAAAAACACTTCGAACATTCTGCCTAAAATCAACTATCCCAAAATCAATCCTACACTTGTTTCCAACCCATTTTATCGGCATTATACCTCAACCTAAACACTCCTAACCATACCCAATCATAATAATCAGTCCTAAACTACCTAATTATCAAACCCATCTCAAAACCTAAACACAAATTCAAGCATGCAATATGTTTAAACCATTCAAACACACCCAAAACATCAATCTAGACACAAACCCATGACACATTTCATCAAACACCTTGAACACACCTAACACCCCCCACATTTCGTGGCTTTTAGGGGCTGTGGAGAACCAAGAACATAACACCCATCTGCCCAATCACCAATTACACGAATTAATGATTTAATTACATTAAAACACATTTTTGAAAAACCTTTGATTCTTGGAAAATTTTGTTAATGCATGATAGATTTAATTGTGTAGGAACACTTACAAATGAAAATAAAAGGGTGGTCTAACCTTGGATTTAATCAAATCAAATGGGAAAAAAAATTATTGGTGGTGGTGGTATTCATGGCCGACGGCCAAAAGAGGGGTGGGAGAGAAGAGGAGAGAAATTTGGGGTGTGTTTGTATGTTTTTAATTTCCTCTTTTTGTAAAAATTAAGGGGACTTGTTTTGTCAAAAGGGCTTTCTTTTGGCCTTATTCTTAAACGACACCAATATTTGTGGGAAACGACTTATTAGTCGACTTAAAAACTTTACGGAAGTCGGGGGTCGTCCCGAACACTCGAAAATACTTTTAAATGGTTCAAATGCACACAAAACGAATATTCATATGGTTCCGACTCGACTTAACACGTAATAAAAATAAAATCTCGAAAAACTCAAATATCGATCAATCGCTAATAAAAATAAATTGTAGGGCATCCTTCGGTATCGTAGTCGTTATCGGTTCTTCTTAAATCGTCAAACGTTAAATTACGACCGTAAACGTCGGTTTCAACTTAAACCGTCAAATAAATCCACGATAAAAATTCTTAAAAATTTCAAAAATATACGTAAAATAGGATTAAATAAATGACGTTGGGCTCGGGATCTCACATCCACAAGTGAGCCACAACTTAAGAGAGATGCTCATACTGAACAGCTCTTGAGATAATAACTTAGCATCTTACGGCACTTTCACGGGTCTTACATCTTTAGCAACAAAATGTAGCCCTCATGTCTTGTTAGGACCTTTTCAGACTCGCCAATCTTCGCATCCCGCTTCAATAAGTTATGCCTTGGCTATGAACTCTATTCAATACCGAGCAACTTTTAAACGATCTTGGGCTAGAAGCTAAGTAACTTTTCAAATCGTACGACCTTATTTATTGCAATCAAATTTATTAGCAAGCGATGGGAGAAAAAGCTTATAATCAACTCACATAAATTCATGAAATAATACCAAACTTATAATTGACTCTATCATCTCTCATTCTTCACAATTTAAAATCTCAAGGAATGAGACTCGTGGATGCTTAGCCTATTAAATCAAAGTTTTAGGTTTTCAAGTCTTCTATAGGATCTTGCAACTTCTTAGACTCTTTCAAGTTTTAGAATTCGCTTTTTAAAGTTCCCTTGATAAACGACTTTCTAGGATCAATTATAGGAACTTGCGAAAAGTTCTTGTTCTTAACCCGTAAGAGTTAAGACTTTCGCGTTTTAAAGTTCCCTATATAAAAGCCTAGAAAACTTGACTTAAACACGTTAAGGATACTAGCTAGAGTAAACTTAGATAAGTAAACTCGGGTTGAGTCAAAAGATTCACAACGTTTAAAAATTAAAACCACTTTATTGAAATTTATTCTAATAAAGAAAGAAAATAACTATAACAAAAGAAAAACTACTAGGCCAAAATAAATCAAAAATTTTGAAAATTGTCGAAAAATCAATTTTCCGGTTAAAATGAGGAAAAATACAAGGAAAAGCCCACTTAACTTCGATAGAAGTCCCCCCTACACTTAATATAAACATTGTCCTCAATGTTTAAGCATGTGGAAGTAAACTCCCCTACACTTAGGACATTGTGCACTTTGTTTAAATCTTGATAAGGAAGAGACAAATAAAGTGATTCCTATTTTAATATTGAAGAATATAAAATAGAGAATCAAAAGAGTTTAGGATAGAACCGGGAAGACGGGAACACGGAATCATGGGTTATCAAAAGTCATCAAGAATGGATCTTTGAAAGCTCGGATCACTGCACATGATAAGAACGAAAACAACAAACATATACTAGGGTCTCCCCCTACACTTATTATAAAAACAAGGAAAAAGGATAGATACTGCGGGTTGCCTCCCGATAAGCGCTTGTTTTTGTTCACCGAGTCGTGAGCCTGACTCGATCTTGATTAGCATAGGAAGAAGCTTGAAACACATCCACCGGGATCAAATACATGGTTTTCGTCCATCAAATAGCACAAGCTTAAGGCGAATAAGGCAAGCCAAAGAAGAGTAGGCAAGGTTCCCTTAAGTTGTTGAGCACGGTGGTAGCAAGGGTGATGAGGTGCAAGTATATCTCCATAATTTACAAAAATCTCTCCTTTTATTTCATTAGATGGATACTGAGATGGATTAAAAATTGCAATACCGGGATCGAACACCTTTTCCTTTAGGGGAAAATAACACTCAGGCTCAGTAGACCTTGAAGAACATCCGCTCATAAATCGCACAATCTCATCCTCAGAAGGTGGATAGAGAGGTGTCAAGACATAAGTACTGCGGATATCGGTGTCGTCTGGCTTCTTCTCCTTTGAAACAGGTTTCTTCATATCCAAAGGAGGATAAAGACCATAATCATCAAAGTCCAAAGGAGGAGCATCACTCTCATTGGGGAAGTAGGTATTGAGAAAAGTAGCAAAGTCTTCCTCAAATGAGTAGTCATCCAAAGTAGGATTAAGCATTGTTGGTGGAGGATCTTCATCAAAAGTGGGAGTAAGGTCATCATGAGAAGAATCACTCGAGAGAGTATCAACATCATCAAAATCATCATAAGTTGGCATGTCTGGATACTCTGAAACAAAATTATCATAATCATCCCCATTGGAACTAGAATCGTCATCATAAGCATCATAGATCGGTTGAGAATCATAAATTGGTGGAGGATCAAAATTTGGAGAGAGAATCATCCACATCATCTTGGAACAGTGGATTATCATAGCAAGAATCGAATAGAGGATTGTTGTAGACGACAAAATCATCAAGCACATTAATCATATTTGCTAATTCTCTTCCATTTGGTTTGGTTGTAATCTTCCCCATTGTAAATACTTGTGCTTCATTCCTGACCCTTAAGATTAACTCACCTTCGGCAAAATCGACTAGGGCTTTTCCGGTTCTCAAGAATGGCCGACCAAGTATTAACGGAATACAAGGGTCCATTTCATAATCAACAACAACAAAGTCGACTGGAAAAGTGAAGGTGCCAACTTTAATAAACACATCTTTGGCAATACCAACGGGGTAAGCGAGAGTGCGATTTGCTAGCTCACTAGTCATCTTTGTTGGTGTAAGATCGGGTAATGATAACTTTTTCTAAACACTTAAAGGCATCAGATTAATACTTTCCCCGAGATCGGCTAAGACAGTAAATTCTTCAGTTTGGTTAAAAGTACATGGTAGCACAAAACGACCGGGGTCTCCAAGTTTCTCCGGAAGTTCTTTAAGAAGGACGACAGAACAGTTTTCATTCAATCGAGTATTAACAAACTCGGCCATCTTCTCCTTCTTATTAAGCAATTCCTTAAACATCTTAACAAATTTAGGCATTTGGGCTAGAGCTTCAACAAGGCTAAAGGTGATGGTCAGTCCCAAAATCTTCTTCAAATAATTCAACACTTGAATGTCATCCTTGGTTTGCAGTTTGGCCTTGTCTAAGCTAGATGGATAAGGAATGTTGGGTTTAGTTGGTGTAAGTGTAGCAGGTAAAGGTTGAGATGTTGAAGGTTTAAAGGTGGAAGGTGGGGTTGGTGAAGGGTGCTTCTTGGGTACTTCAGTAAGAGGTGGAGACGGTAATGGAGAACTAATACTAGGCGTGGGAGTAGGAGGGATAAATGGTGGTGGAGGAGGTGTAGATGGAGTAACTGGGGGAGGGATAGATGGTCCTACTAAGGTTGCTCCACTATGTTTAGTAATAGCACTCACATTCGCTCTCGGGTTAGTGACGGTATTTGAAGGTAGAGAGCCCAAAGTAGAGGGTTTAGTAGTTGGTAAGAAACTAGCCAGCATATTCTTCAAATCATTTGTTTGAGTGCTAAAAGAGGTTTGTATATCATGTCCAAGCTCGGATTTAATATCATTCCCTTGCTTAGTGATATCCCCTTTCAAGTTGATAATTAGGCTTTGCAGATTCTTGATTTGCTCTCCTTGGGTTCTCATTAAAGCTTCAACATCATGATTAATGGGTGGTGGTTGTTGAGCGGGTGGGTGATAAGGATTAGAAGCTCTTGGTGGGTTTTGGTTGCTTCTATTGTAGTTGTTGGGGTTGTGATTTTGAGGAGAAAAACCGGGTGAAAGAAAGTTGTTAGAAAGGTAACGTAGCAAGTTACGATCACCTTGAGGTCGGGCTTGGTAGTTTTTTCGTTGAATAGTTACCATAAGCTGCATACACGTTTTCCGGATTGTCATGAGTAGAAGGACAATCAGTGTATGAATGAGGACCCCCACAAATCTCACAAGAAGTTGCAACAGCTTTAACTTGTTGTTGGTGATTTGTAGCCAAAAGTTGCATATTGTTGCTCATTTCGACCATTGCGCGGGTTAATTCGGTTATATCAGGGTTTGAAGAAGTAGAAGAAACATTGACTCCCGGGTTTGATCTTGAAGATGCAGATAAATCCCAATTTTTGTGATGAGTAGTCATGTTCTCGATAAGCTCTCTACACTCCTCGGGTCTTCTTTTCATAAACGTGTCACCGGCGGCTGCATTAATCGTATCACGATCACGAAAAGTTAAACCGTTGTAGAAAGTATCAATTAAAGTGACGGGGAGCATGTTGTGGTTTGGACATAGATCGATCAAAACATTATAGCGTTCCCAAGCATCAAAATTTGATTCATCGGGTTCTTGAGTAAATCCACTAATTTGATTCCGAAGGCTCGTAACCATGGATGGTGGAAAGTAGCGCGACAAAAATCGTTGAGTCATCTCATCCCAAGTATGAATTGAATTCTTTGGAAGACGATCAAACCATTTTTCGACGTGGTGAGATAAGGTGTGTGGAAATAGGTGAAGGCGAAGAAAATCCATAGTAACACCGGGCAACTTCATGCTTTGAGTAACGGTAATGAATTTGTCGAGGTGTTTGTTGGCATCATCATCCGGTAATCCGCGAAATGGACAAGTGTTTTGAACTTGTTGGATCATGTGATGCTTCAACAAAAACTCTGGAGCCGTGATTTGCATCGGCGCAATCGGTCCTCCTCGTCCATTCATCGTTGGTTGACAAAGTTCCTCCATTGTTCGAAGGTCGGGTGGGGGAACATTGTTGTTATTATTATTGTTGAGGTGCGGTGGGTTATTGTTGTTGTTCACACCAGCCATATCTAAATCTTCATGAGTCTCGGGCTCTGGATAAGTTGAAGATCTAGTACGCATACACCTACAAAATGTTGATCCCAAACTTAGATCGATTAGCTTTGTGTATACGAGATTAGATCAAGTACTACACGTAGAGAAACCTTTGCTTATGAATAAAGTAACAAAGTGTTATGCGGAATTAACACTTGATCTAAAACACAATGATGTTAAACAAACTTTCACTTGTATTAGAATAATCGTGTCGATTACAATGAAAGGTTTAACTTGCGAATACTATGAAAACTGATATATGACTTTAACCTAAAAGACCTTCTTTTATAGAACAAGAAGTCTTGTACAATAAGCTATGAATCAACTATTCTAGGTAAAGATAATAATAGAAAATACAATGTCGTGCTTATCTTTACCATACATAAATAAAGAAACAAATAAACAAAAGATATTCTATCAGTGTCAATCTTCAAGGCTATCAGCGTTGACTTCTATCAGCGTCCAAAGTCAATCTATCAGCGTTGACTTTCTTCTTATCAGCGTTTGGTGATCTGACCCATATTTTATTCCCAACAATCCTCCCCTAAACTTGATATCCATTCCAATGATCAAGTTTCTGAATAAAACCTTAAGACTTAGGAGGAATCTTTCAATAACTTCTTATGTTGGTGATAAACATATCTGATCAAGTCCTTGGCCACATCACTAGTATAATCTATCTCCAAGGGTGTCTCTAGCATCTTCTCCAATACTTCTTTGGACAAGAAATAGTCAGCATCCACAAGCAGATATTCTGAAAACTTTGTAGAGCTCATATGAAATACACTACAAGTAGAATATAGCCTCCAATGAAGATTACTGAGATCATCTTCAAGATCCTTCCAAATGGCAGGATCTGCTTCTTTTGGACCACACAAAGTCATAAATGTGTTCCAAAGTCTTATTCCATTAGCTGAAGTAGGTGCTTCAGCTGTATACTTGGCCTCTATTAATCTCCATAGATGCACCAAGTCTTCCCTGTCTATGCTTGCAAATATAGAAATAACTGAAGTGAAAGTATGTACCTCCTTTCCAAATCGTCCAACCTTCCAAAATCCACACTCATCTTCATCAAAACTGATGATTGGATTTCTGTCATCTAGAGGTACCACATTTACCAAATCTGAAGCTTCCAAGGGAGAAAGCTTGAGATGCTTCCTTATAACACCTTCAGTTGGAAAATACACATCCATGTCTTTAGGAAATTGAAAAGGATCTCCTTTCTTCACTGGTCTTTGAGCAATCCTTATTTCCTTTTGAATTTGCATCTCCTCTGCAAGCTCTTGTTTTCTCTCTTCTGAAAGAAACTGGTAGACATTCTGTTCTTGCACCTTCCTCCAAATAGGATGTGCCCTATACTCTAACTCCTCAAAAGACAAGGCCAGCAACTTCTTTGATGTCCAATTAGGCTGATGACATCTAAGCAACTTATAGTACAACTGCCTTCTATCTCTTTTGAGCCAGGTCTTGACCTCTTGTGCATTAAATCTCATAATCACCTTTATGTCTTCTTGTACCCTAAGAAGAACTTCCAACCCCCAAATTTGATCTGATAAACTCATACCTGGGTTGTCCATCACCTGTTCTTCCCAAGCATGGTACATTCTGGTGATTTCTGGTAGGTCCCAATCAACCTGATTCTTTAACTCACTCAACCTTTCCTTTGCTAGCTCATCCCCATATTCAAGCCTTTCTGGATCTTCAATAATTTGAATGCTTGAATCTGAGCTATCACCTTCTTTATCATCACCACTTTCCTCCTCACTCTCAGAAACAACAAATGGTGATCTTCTACTCCTTCTCAAATCTCTTTCCACAAGTTGTGCAGCCAACTGTTCATCAAATGCTATTTGTGCTGCATCTTTCTTTGGAACATCTTCTTCAATCAAAATACCTTTACCTTTGTCTTTTGGATCAATAATTGGTAAAGTAGAAGAAGAAACCTGTGTGGACACATCTTTAATGATTGTTGATGGCTGGAATACATCAACATCATCTGCAACTTTGTCAGCGTCCAAGTTGCTCCTATCAGCGCCACGATTACCTTTATCAGCGCTGAATGTGTCAGCGTCCAAACCTGTATCAGCGCCCAATGTTTCTTTGAAAGACCCTTCCAAGTTCTTTGGTGTCACCTTGGATGTATCAACAACTGGGTACTTCTTCAAGTTGGTGAGAGCTTCAGCAATCTGCAAGGATTCACTAAATTGTGAACTCTTTTCTGAACTCTTTTCACTAGCTGTATGAATCAACTCATCCTCCTCATCCTCTTTTTCCTCCCCTTTGGAAGATTCCTCCATTAGACTCCTGCTACTGGGATTCTCCAAAACAGTTACTCTCTCCCTCAAAGCTTGGAGTTCTTGTCCCTGTTTGTTGACAGTTTGTACAAGACTGACATTTTGCTTTTGCAAGCTAATGACAGCCGCCGTCAATTCAACTATGGTCATAGGTTCCAATCTGCCCTCAGCTAGAATGGGGATTTGACCTCCCAAAATAGGATCATGGGGCATGGATGAGGTCTTAATGATGTTGGGACTGTCTTGACCAGCATCTAAGCCTGTGTCAATAGCCCCAGCCTCACCCATTTCACCAGCCACACTTGTGGAGGTGGTTCTCTCTGCTACAAGGCTAGGATCACTAGAGGAGAACACTCCAGTAACCCTTTGGCGTTTAGTCAACCTAGATTGTAATGGGGTAGAAGATGAAGTAGATTGTGTGGGTGTGGGTTGATTAAGGGGTGTTTGGGATTGTTCAGGAAGTGTATCAGTGTTGGGATTGGCTGTGTCAGCGCCCACATTATGAGTGTCAGCGCTGGGTTGGTCAATGTCCATGTTTTCTGGTGAAGGTGATGGTTCATGAATAGGCTCAAGTTGGGGTTCAGGGTCTGGTTGTGGGTCTGGTTGTGGTTGAGCAGCCTGAATTACTTCAAGCATGGGTTGGGTAAGAGGTATGGGGTCGTTTGTGGAGCTCATTTTAGCAAAAATGGTTTTCTGTTGTTTAGGGATCTCATAAAAAGTGTCATGATCCCTAGAACAATATGCTTGTAAATCAAAGACCATTTGCAAAAATCTAGGGTAAGCCAAAGTCATTTTACTTCCCTTGTTTTTACACATCCCTTCAAAAATCATTTTTGAAAAATTATACTTAAGCCCACGTGTTATACAAACCAAAGCACTTGCAATTGACCTGTTTATCTCATTAAAAGAAGTACATTTTGGACTTAAGCATTGTAAAAGGACATGTATCAAATATTTCCAGTCAGAGGGAAATTCCTGCTTATGATATTTATTTAAAGTGACATCAGCAGGAATAGGATAACCCAATTCCCTAAGACCCTGTTCTATTGTTGCTATGGCAAGAGTAGTCACACCATCAGCGTCATCAAGACGCAAAGCTTGGCGAACCAAAGCTTCAGTGACCACCCATGTTCTTCCATGAACAGTAGAGGTTAATGTGGTCACTCCATTAGTTGTTGTGGAACTAGCATTGTTCCAAAACTGTCTAATGTGTGCGACAGGGACTAATGGTGTATGAGAAAGTGCATACCTCAATGAAGATGCATTTAAAAATGCCACCATCTGTGAATACTGAGGAAATAAAGCATCATCAGCAGTCAAGTAAGCGATCATATTGTGTTGGCTCTTGAACTCCAATGTTAAATTCTTTGAGTTGAATTTGGGTGCCATGATTTAAAGCTGTTTAGGTTATATGATATGGGAAAAATCTAGGAGGAAAAGTGTTAGACAAGAAAATATGAATACCCAGAATAAAAAGATTAGCCAAATTTATAGGAGAGATGCATGATTTTGATTGGTCAAAAATGAGGCGGTTATATTCAAAGAGCAATCATGAAAATCTTGAATCAAATATAACTTATCTCATGCATTAATTAAAAGTAACTTCTCCCCAAAATTACGGCCAAAGATTAGTCAAAAAATAACAACTGGGTAGGGACCACTAGGTGTCAACGGTCAAAAATAGCCCATCAGCGCCCAACGGCTATATTTTCTTGTCAGCGTTTGCCTAAAGCCTTGTCAGCGTCACGATTGGACGTAACAGCGTTTGGAGAAAAACTTGTCAGCGTCTAAAAAGTAAAAATAAAAAGAAAAAGACCTTAACAAAGTAATTTATCCTAAGGGAAATATCTTACAAGTTGATAATAATTACTGGGCGGCAAGCACTGTCCATTTATACACACTTGCATAAGCAAGATAGACACAAATGTCCTCTAGAGTCCCTTGCTAACCAAAATACTTACCAACAAAGTTATTTCATAAAATTCTTTGTAACTCCCAGGTAAACCCATATCCAAAGTATTCCCAAGTCTCCCATCAGACCATAACCAATTCTAAGTCAAAAATGTCTTGGCAGCATGCAAAGTTGATATACTATGCATGCTACAGTGCCTCATGGTTTAGTAAAACTAACCCATACTCACCTGTGGACACAATCTAGAATTGTGATGAGAGTATTCTAAGAATACCCAAGAGTCCTAAAGGTTCCTTAAACCTCCCCTTAAACTATGATACATGAGTTCTCAAAATATATATATGAACATTAAAAATTTATGTCAAGATAGGAATATAAATATTCCAACCATCATCCATAAACAAAAACATGTCCAAATAACTCTTCAAAGATCCATAAGCAACTCTGTATCCAATGGCATAAAGCTACCATTACCTGCACATTTAGATGAAAACCACAAAACTAACATTTGTTGCTAACAGCGTCCCGACAACACTTATCAGCGTTTAAGGAACTCTTGTCAGCGTTAGACCATAATATCTCCAACAACGGCAAAATAACACTTGACAGCGTTGTATTTACCTTTGTCAGTGTTAGAAAAAGAATGTGGAAAATCTAAATCATCACAAAGACCAATAACAATGCATTATCCTGTACATACTTTTACAAAAATATTCCAAAACACATATTAAGTGAGATTAACCATTCCAATATTTGTTACCAAATATTGAAATCTTCCAGCATCAAAAGGTTTAGTTAATAAATCAGCTACATTATCGTCAGTATCTACCCTATCTGGTTGTATTAAACCTTTCTCAAAGCAATCTCTTATAAAATGATGTCTAATTTCTATGTGTTTGGTTTTAGAATGATGTACAGGATTTTTAATAATGCATAAAGTACTGTTATTGTCCACAAAAATCTTGGTATGCATAAAATTATACCCATAATCCAACAGCTGGTTCTGAATCCATAAGACTTGTCCACAACAAGCAGCTGCTGCAACATATTCTGCTTCAGTTGTAGAGTTTGCCACCACTGTTTGTTTCTTGCATTGCCAAGATATTAATCTGCTCCCAAGAAATTGGCATCCACCAGTTGTGGATTTCCTATCAAACTTGTCACCACCATAATCACTGTCTGAATAAGCAATAAGGTCCAATGGAGAATCTTTTGGGTACCATAATCCAAGATCTGGATAACATCTCAAGTACCTAAAAATTCTCTTCACAGCAAAAAGGTGACATTCTTTGGGAGTCACTTGATGACGTGCACATGCACACACAGCAAACATGATGTCAGGTCTTGAGGCTGTAAGATACATCAATGAACCAATCATTGATCTATAGTGCCTAACATCCACATCCTTTCCAGCTCCAAGTTTTCCCCAGGGATGTTGTCTGTCCATAGGAGTAGAAGCCTCCTTCTCATGTGGAGAAAAACCATATTTCTTCAAGATTTCAGCTACATACTTGTCCTGGGAGATGAAGATACCATCTTCTTTCTGCTGAACTTGTAAACCTAGAAAGAAGTTCATCTCACCCATTGCACTCATCTTGAATTTATCTGTCATGAGCTTGGAAAATTCCTCACTCATTTTTGGATCAGTTGAGCCAAAAATGATGTCATCTACATAGACCTGCACAAGTAACACATGTTTTCCTTTCTTCTTTGTAAACAGTGTCTGGTCTATGGTGCCCCTCTTGAAACCATTTTCCACCAAGTAGGTGGACAATGTACCATACCATGCTCTTGGGGCTTGATGAAGGCCATACATTGCCTTCTTTACTCTATAAACCTTGTCTGGATTCTCAGGATCTTCAAAACCAGGAGGTTGCATGACATATACTTCCTCAACAATTGTCCCATAGAGGAAAGCACTCTTCACATCCATCTGGTAAACAGTAAAATTCATACAAGAGGCATAAGCTAGAAAAATTCTTATAGCTTCAATTCTTGCAACTGGTGCAAAAACTTCTTCATAATCAATTCCTTCCTCTTGTGTATAACCCTGAGCTACCAAACGTGCCTTGTTTCTGACCACAATGCCTCTTTCATCTTTCTTGTTCCTTAGAACCCATCTTGTCCCAATTGGTCTCACATACCTAGGACAATCAACCAGCTCCCAAACATCCTGTATAGCAAATTGGTGAAGCTCATCCTGCATTGCTTCCACCCAACTTGGTTCTTTGAGAGCATCAAAAATTTTCTTGGGTTCTTCCTGTGACAGAAAACAGGCAAACAAACATGCTTGTACAAGAGGGGTATCAACCTTCTTGTGTATATTGGCAATAAATCCACCAAGACCTTGATGGGATCTTCTAGTCTGAACTGGAGCCATAACATCACCAATGATTTGAGATGTGGGGTGATCTTTAGCTGTAGAAGTGAGAACTCCTCCTTCAATAACTCTGGTGTCCTCAATTTCACGCTCCATGTTGCCAATATCTTCTTCCTCAGATTCTTCTTGATCAACAGAGATCTCTTCATGGACATTAGAAGGTCCACCCTGTTCAAAATGAGAAGAGAAAAGCTGTGTAAAGGTATTTCCAAAGTCTGAACCTTGCTTGTCAGCGTTAGGGCTAACAGCGTTTGAACTATTGTTGTCAGCGTTGGAGCCATCAGCGTCTGAATTGGTCGTGTCAGCGCTGGATTTTCCTTTGTCAGCGCTTGAAGAATCATGCATGTTTGTAGTTGGTGGTATCTGAACACCACCATTATCTTTCCTTGCAGCAGTAGCAGCAGCATAATACTCATCTGTCCATATAGGAAGTGTAACAAATTCTTGTATGTGAGATGATATAACTGCTGGTGGTCCATCCTCCTTAGCAACCTGTATACCTGAAACATTACCAATTCTCTTTTCCAAAACACTTGAAGTTACCTTCACAATGTCTGGATCAGTAACAGGCATATAATTTAAAGCTCTAGACAAAGGTTCTAAGTCAAACAACCAATTTGGACCACTCTCAGGATCACTAGGTTTACTCTCTAAAAACCTAACATGTACCTTTTCAAGTATACGTTTTTCCTTTTTAATGTAAACCCTATATCCTTTACTCTGCACTGAATAACCCATGAAGTAGCCTTCATCACCTTTTGAATCAAATTTACCTAGGGCCTCACTAGTTTCTAACACAACTACATGACAACCAAAAGGCTTCAGAAAACCAATATTTGGCTTCCTTCCCCAAAGTAATTCATAAGGTGTCTTATTATGTATCTTGTTGACCAATGCCCTATTTTGAACATAGCAAGCTGTGTTAACAGCTTCAGCCCAAAAAGCTATAGGAAAGTGGGCATCAGCCAACATGGTTCTGGCTGCTTCAATAAGGGTCCTATTCTTCCTTTCAGCAACTCCATTTTGCTGAGGAGTTCTAGCTATGCTGAACTGCCTAGTAATCCCTTTCTTGGCACAAAAATCATCTAATAACTGATTTCTAAACTCACCCCCATTGTCACTTCTAATAATTTTCACCTCATTACCATTTTTCTTTTCAATCTGGGTAATAAAATTAATCAGACTAAGGGCAGTTTCACTTTTCTTAGCTAAAAAGAAAGTCCATGTGAACCTGGAGTAATCATCAGTAATGACAAAACAATATGATTTACCCTTCAAACTCTCTATATTAGTAGGACCAAAGAGGTCCATATGCAATAAGTGAAGGGGTTTAGAGCTAGAGTGCACCTGTTTAGACCTGAATGAGACCTTGTGCTGCTTGCCCTTAAGGCATGCAACACAAGAGTGGTCATTGTGGAAAGCCTTTTCAGGAAAACCATCAACTAAACCAAGCCTCACAAGCCTATTAATATTCTTAAAGTTTATGTGCCCTAGTCTCCTGTGCCAAAGATTACTTTCATCTACTGAGGCCTTAGCATACAGACATGACATTTTATTATTTACCTTAATTCCATTAAGATTCACATTATATATGTCTTTATGCCTTGGTGTTCTAAAATCTATGTATTTCTCATCAGGGAGCTTATAATCTTTGCTTAACACCAAGCACTCAGTATCTGTGAAAAGAACCTTATTTTTGTTATCACACACTTGTGATACACTAAACAAATTATAATCCAGGTCTTTCACCAAGAAGACATTATCAAACCTTAGATTGTTGGTGACAAGGGTTCCTTTTCCTGTGATTGTGCCATAGCCACCCCCAAAGTATACCTTATCACCATCTTGAATAGGAGAGAAATTGGTCAGATAGTCTTCCTTTCCAGTCATGTGCCTTGAGCATCCACTATCCCAGTATCCATAGTCATTGATCTTCTTCTGAATGCCCTGCACATAAAGAAAACACATTAGTTTTCTTTGGGAACCCAAGCCTTGGAAGACTTGGATTCATTTGGTTGTTCAACAAGAACAGACTTGGTTCTCATAACAACCCCATTTTCATCCCTGTTTGAATGAAATTCCCAGTTAACCCCAATTGGTGTTGACAATGCTTTTGAAATATAATGAAACCTGTTGCATGTCATAGAAATACCAGTATTATTAGGGTTCTGGTCTTGTTTTGGTCTCCATGTTAAGCTAGTAGAAGCTTTAGACCTATTTCCCTGTGGCTGCAAATACCTAGGTTTGTCAGCGCTGAAATTTCTCTTGTCAGCGCCTCGATTGCTCCTATCAGCGTTGTACCTAGGGTTTGCTACAGGAACCCATTGCCTATTTGACCAAGTATTTGACTTTTGAAAAGGTCTTAGGCCTTGTGTGTTAGACCCTCTAGAAAAGAATGGGGCTGGTCTAACAACTTGTGAACTTTTGTTCACAAAGGTATTGGGTCTGACAGTGTTTGACCTATGTTGACTTTTGTCAGCGCTGAAATCTCTCCTGTCAGCGTTGACATTGGAAGCATTGACACATTTGTAGGCCAAATGTGAGAAGCTACCACATGTATAACAAGCTTTTCTAGACATAGTCTTAGGTCTAGAAGCAAAGAAGCCTGTTCCATGATTACTTACTTGGCTTTTTGGTGACCTAGAATTTCTATACATCTCTGCATATTTAACACTAGGTTTTCTAACATTTTGTGGGCCAAGGTCAACAGGTTTGCCAGTGGTAGGGTGTGTGATCTTAATAGGTTTAGGATCATAGGACTCCACAATTGGTATCATGTTTGGTGTGGGCTCATTTGGACTTTCACACAATAACCCTCCCTTAACAAACAAAGTGTGGTTTGCTTTCTTCCACTCTTCTAGGTCAGTTAGCTTTTGCTGATATTCCTCAACTGGGGAAGTCACTCTAGGTGGAGGAATAAACTCCTCCTCTTGGAATTCTGGCAAGCCAGTCCAAGATAAGTCCTTTGATTGGACACCATAGAAATCTCCAGCTGGTGGTGGAACAACAGTATAATTATTCAACCCAATCCCACTCATATCCTTAGAGTCTCTCTGTTTACTAACACACTCTCCTAGGGATTGTGTGGCCTTATCAAATCTCTGGATTTTAAGACTCACATTATCTTTGTTTTTGTTAGCCTCCTCTAACTGAGCTATCAAATCAAGATTAACCCTATTTACTATATCTTGAACATCCTTACTCTGATGTAACTCATGTTTTAAGATATTTATTTGATCCTTTAAATCAAACTCCATTTTCTTATACTCAGTTACTGTCTTTTCTGTTTGGGTAAGAGCAATTTGATAGTTAGATAATTTGCACCTTAGAGTACTTGCTTCATCTAATAACTTAACTATCTCTTGTTTTGATTTTTCAGTATTTAAACGACAACCCTTAGAACAGAAAGCATCATCATATACCTCATTATCTGATGAAGAGGAGGAGTGTGCCATGAGAGCATATTCAGCATGCTCTTCTTTAACTTCAGCAACCAAAGCTCTGTCCTCTTCCTCATTCTTAGCCATCCAGCTCCAATCCCATTCCCCAACGCCATCAATTTGTTGAACAGCAACCATGGCCTTGGGATCTGGGTTCTTAATCATTTGGCTAGAAGGCTTCCCAGCATCAGATCTCCTTGGAGATCTACATTCCCTCATAAAGTGCCCCATCCTATGACAGTTGTAGCACTCTACCTTGGACTTGTCAAAACCAGCAACATCCTTAGCATTAAAGGTCATCTTCTTCTTGAACCTTTTATTGAACCTGTTTGCTCTTAAACTTACAAGAGCCATAGTCCACTTTATATCCATCTCTTCCAATTGTTCATCACTTATCTGCTCAAGATCTTCATAAGTGATCCTTGAATCACTAGGCAAAGAAGCAATGAAGGCACACACAGTATCAAGATCAAAACCAGCAGGTTTAATTCTATCAGCGCCATGATTGTGTGTGTCAGCGCTTGAGTACAAAGCGTTGACAGGATATGATCCAGCGCTGACAGATTGACATCCAGCGCTGACACCTTGAGATCCAGTTGCTGAATGTCCATAGAAGTTCATGGAATCAAATTGGCCTTCACTTTGTGAAAAGAAGGCCATGTTGCTGCTGGAAGATTTGTTATCACTCTCCAATTGCCATTCATTCTCCAACAGCCTTAACTTGTTGAAGATGTCATCAAACCTGGAAGTCTTGTGGGTGTTATTGACAAGAATAGATCTTGTCTCAATCTTCCATACATCACCAAGGCTTTTGAGAAAAGTAGCATTCAATTCAGGGTCATCAATCTGTTTTCCCATGAAGGAAAGTTGACTTGTGATGTCAAGAAGTCTACTTCTCACACTGCTGAGATTCTCATTAGGTTGAGCTTTAAAGACAGCATACTCATGCAAGAGTTGCTTCTTCTTTTCTTCTTTTGTGTCAGCATTGCCACCATGTGCTACTTCAAGAGCTTCCCAAAGCTCTTTTGCAGAATCAAAACGTTTGTACTTATGCTGATTCTCATGACCTAGGGCATGTTTCAAGATGTTCAAAATTTTCATGTCCACCCTCTTCTTGGCTATGTCTTCAACAGATACCGCTCTCCCATCATCAGGCTTTTCCACTTTATCAGCTTCTGGACAATTAGGAACAGCTGACCTTGTCTCAATAGCAGCTGTAATCTTTGCTGCTTTATCGAATGTGTTCCCATATTCGATAATTTCCCAAAGAGTGTAGTCATGAATAGCTATGTATTGCTCAAAATTGGACTTCCAAAGTTCAAAGTTCCTGGCATCAAACATGGGAATTTTGATGCTAGGGTTTGAGAAGTTGTTTTGAAGCAAAGCAGGAGGTTGATTTGTGCCAGACATGTTGTTTTTAGGGTTTTGAGAATTTAGGGTTTTTAGGGTTTGGTGTTTTAGGGTTCTGTGTTACTTAAAGATCAAAAGTTTCTCAACAAGCTCTGATACCACTTGTTGATCCCAAACTTAGATCGATTAGCTTTGTGTATACGAGATTAGATCAAGTACTACACGTAGAGAAACCTTTGCTTATGAATAAAGTAACAAAGTGTTATGCGGAATTAACACTTGATCTAAAACACAATGATGTTAAACAAACTTTCACTTGTATTAGAATAATCGTGTCGATTACAATGAAAGGTTTAACTTGCGAATACTATGAAAACTGATATATGACTTTAACCTAAAAGACCTTCTTTTATAGAACAAGAAGTCTTGTACAATAAGCTATGAATCAACTATTCTAGGTAAAGATAATAATAGAAAATACAATGTCGTGCTTATCTTTACCATACATAAATAAAGAAACAAATAAACAAAAGATATTCTATCAGTGTCAATCTTCAAGGCTATCAGCGTTGACTTCTATCAGCGTCCAAAGTCAATCTATCAGCGTTGACTTTCTTCTTATCAGCGTTTGGTGATCTGACCCATATTTTATTCCCAACACAAAAGCAAAAGAAAAAGATACCAAAAAAATAGACAATATATATACACTATAAAAATAAAAATAAAAATAAAAATCTTTTTGGATTTTTGAAATTCTTTTAATTTTTATGGATTTTTGAAATTTTTAAGCAAGAAAAATAACGTTCATGAGTGAACGGATCCCAAAATTCAACACATCTCTCACAGAAAACCGTTAATCTTTACGAAAAGAGCCGGCAGCGGCGCCATTTGATAACTAGGTTTTACTCAGTTCAAAATATCGTTGTTCCAGACTTTTCGAATTAAAAAAGGGTAACGTGCGACTCAGCTGTCTTTTGGTAGGAAACAATAGATTTGTCGTTGTAGTAAAGTAAATGTGCAAAACTTTAACGTTAATGACGGGTAATTAAATCTAAAACTAATTAAAATGTAAATGGTGCAATATAAAACTTTAAAAAGTAAATTAATTAAATGACTTAAAATTAAAGCGTGACGAAAAATAAATTTGACAATGTGATAAAAATGTAAGCATGAAATTTAAAATGAAGAAAAACAATTAAAATAAACTTAAAAAAAATGCGGGAAAATAAATGCTTGAAAATAAAACAGAGGATAAACAAAACCTGAATCGGAATCCAAAATACTGTCACTATCCGGAATATCCAACAAAGTACTGCTTATCCGGAATAAAGTTTTCACCTTTATCCGGAATCCCCTAGCTGCTGCTTATCCGGAATGTTTTCTGACAGCTTATCCGGAATAAAAATCAGAGCGTTATCCGGAATAAGTTTAAATACTTATCCGGAATCACACTTGTTGCTCTTTATCCGGAATCACCTTCGCAACCTTATCCGGAGTTACATTCGCAGCCTTATCCGGAATGTACCTTCTGAACGATATCCGGAATGCCCGAAGACTCCACTATCCGGAATACTATTCCTGTGGCTTATCCGGAATACTGACAAGAACACTATCCGGAATCTCTTCTTCATCTTATCCGGAATTCCAATTTAACACCTTATCCGGAATAACTGTTTGTAGCTTATCCGGAATGAGGGTATGAAATCCTTATCCGGAATGTTTCCCAAGTCCCTTATCCGGAATCACTTTGTACACTTATCTTGAATATGAGAATTTAAAGGCTTATCCGGAATACTACTACTTCGGACCCTTATCCGGAATTCGTGACAAACTGGCTATTCGGAATGATTGACTTGGTTACTATTCGGAATACTAGGGCATTGAAAATAATCCGGATAAAAAAAATGAGCAAATAAGCTACAAACTAAAATTAAGCTAAAAACAATTAAGCACTTAACTAAAACTTTTACCAAATCAAATTTAAGAAAAAGCTAATAAGCCAAAATTTGAAAACTTTTAAAAACACTAAATAATAAAAATATTTAAAAACAATTTTTTATAAAAATTAACTAATAAGCACTTAATTAAATTTAAGAAAAATACATTAAGCTATAAAATCTATAAGCTAACACATTCATAAACATAAAAACATAACAAGTAATCAAATAAGCATAACAATAAGCACATAAACATAAAGATTAAATCAAGAACAAGAAAGGTAGAATGAGAGATTAATAAAAACTTGATTAAAATTAAGATTCAACAATTAAAGTAAAGACAATAATTAAAAGCTTAAAAATTTAAGGTACAAGACAAGTAATTAAAGGTGCAATTAAGTAAATGAAATTAAGAAAAGTGCAATTAATTAAAATGGAAGACTAGTTTGTCAAAATAGCCAACACCTCCGAATGTGATATTAGGAGGGTATTTATAGTGATTAGGGAGGTTAAGCATGTGTTGCTTCCTTCTTTCTTTCTCGTCTTTTCGTCTTCTAAATTCTTCGACTTTTTCGACTTTGTCTCGGGATTATTTGAACTCGTCTTATAATTTCTTCATTATTTTAGACTTGAGTTCTTCGGCTTTATTAAACTTCCGTCTTTAGACTTGTTCTTCGATAAATCTTCAGAATAAGCCTTGGACTTCCATTCCTTTTGCACTATTGATCTTTTGACTTCGTCTTTTGTCTTTTTCTTCGATAAAAGCCCGTGAAAACCCATCTTTTCTTCCCTTTTCATATTTTGGTCCTAAATCACAACAAAAACACAAACCACGCATAATTTCGACATTTACGACATAAAATACACGTTTTAGCTTGGTTATTATTATAGTTAAGCGGTAAAAGGATGGGTGTTTTCACACCTATCAAGTGCCCTCGCTCGTCAAACGTTTATAAAATGGATTCTGAGTATTATGGCCTGAAAAATGATGCTATAGTTACAATAAATTATAAATCAAATAATACATAAGTAAAAGTATTGAACTAAAGACCAAAGACTTGATACTATACAAAATGTGTTAATCCAGGTTTGTGTGAGACCACGTTGTTATTTGTGAGACTAAGTTGTTTGTTTGTGAATGAAATATATATGATGTAGCTCAGACTCTATGGATGCCAGGTGAGTTCATAGTCCCAATTTTGCTGTTTTATAATGTTTTCTAAACCCTGTGGGAGGGGATATATGCTACTTAATAAAGAAATATGAATTTTTTTGATTAGATGATTTTCAAAATATCGTGAGTTCATAGTCCCACTTTTACTGTTTTATAATGTTTTCAAAACCCTGTGAGATGGGATATATGCTACTTAATAAAGAAATATAAATTGTTTTGTTTAGATGATTTTTAAATATAATATCGTGAGTTCATAGTCCCACTTTTAATGTTTTATAATGTTTTCTAAACCCCGTGGGAGGGGATATATGCTACTTAATAAAGAAATATAAATTGTTTTGTTTAGATGATTTTTAAATATGATATCGTGAGTTCATAGCCTCACTTTTGAAAGTTTATAAATGATTTGAAAACCCGTGAGTTCATAGCCTCACTTTTGAAAGTTTGTAAATGGTTTGAAAACCTGTGAGGGGATATAGGATAAAACTAGAATACATGTGTTTTTGAACTGTATGATTTTATTGAAATATGTTACGGTGAGTTCGTAGCCTCACTCTTTGATTATTAAATTATTTGAAAACCCGTGAGTTCGTAGCCTCACTTTTTGATTATTAAATTATTTGAAAACCCATGAGTTCATAGCCTCACTTTTAAATGCTTTCTAAATGATTTGAAAACCCGTGAGGGAGATATATGCTAAAATTGGAAAACATGTGTATTTGAACTGTATGCTTTTACTGAAATAGGTTATTGCATGATTGCCCAAAACTGTTACTTGCTACCCAAATTTCATGAATCATTAAACACTTACGTATGCGCTAATAAAGTGAATAGATCTATTGTAAGTAACGAACCCTGTTTGTGTTACCTGTTCGTGTGGGTAATCGAGCATACCTTATTATAACTATTCTCGTTTAACACTTTATGTGTGCACTAATATGGTGAATATATCTATTGGGTTTAACGAATCTTGTTTGTGTTACTTGTACATGGGGTAATCAAGCATACTTTATTAGAACTAATGGGAAACCTAGGACATGTAGGTTACTTGTCATGAGATCCTGTCATGACGGTCACTTCGGTGAATTCCGTTATTTTTGATGTCATGAGCTTAGTGCAATAAGAATTGACTATTTTATGTGAGCAAATAGTAACGTAGCTCAAATTGGTAAGCATATATTCAAAACTATTATTACAAACCTATGAATTCACTCAACCTTTGTGTTGACTTCTAAGCATATATTTCAGGAAATTGTGACTGTTAGCATGGAGCAGCATAAGGATGGCATGAAGAAGCACAAGCTTGAAATTATTGATATATATTTTGGGAACCTCATGTTGTGAAACTCTGATTTTTAAATGACATATAAAGAAAGTTGAATTAATCACTCTTTTAAGTTGTTTTCTATCATTATGACTTGTGTTCTATGAAGTAATACCCCAAATTAGCTTCCGCTGCTATAAAGTAAATATAGGGGTGTTACATATCTCTAATGAAGTGATGCCGAATTTCAATGTGCTTGGTTTTGGAGTGAAATATTAGATTCTTGACTATACAAATAGTACTTTCATTGTCAATGTAGATCTTTGTGTTCATAAAGTTGAACCAATAGTCTAGCATCTAATTTTGAATCCAAAGCACATATCCACAACAATAAGCAGTAGCAACATATTCCACTTCAGTAGTAGAAGTTGCCACAATAATTTGCTTCTTACCTTGTCAAGATATAAGTCTTCTTTTAAGGAATTGACAACCTCCTGTTGTAGATTTCCTGTCAAGATTAGCTCCAGCATAATCACTCTAAGTGTTGGTTTCTAGGTCAAATGAAGAATCTTTAGGATACCATAAAACCAATTTGGGTTGGCCTTTGAGATACTTGAAGATTATTTTCACAACATTGTGAAACCTTTGGATTGACCTGAAATCTCTAACAAGCATAAACTACAAATATAATGTCATGGATAGAATTAATTAAATACATGAGAGAGCCAATCATGAACCTATACATATAAAGATCCACATCAACAGCATGCTCATCTTTGGATAATGACTTATTGGTCTCAGCTATGGTACTTGCAGTCCTTGTATCCATACATTCAAACTTTTTCAGGATATCATCAACATACTTATCCTGACTTATGAAGATTCCATCTTCTCTCTGATTGACTTGAAGTCCCAAAAAGAAGGTAAGCTCTCTCATAGAGCTCATTTGAAATCTTTCCTTCATTAAAGCTTCAAACATCACACCAAGACTTTTTGGTGGAACAAAATAATGTCATCCACATACACTTGTACAAGGATGATATCTTTCTTATCCTTCTTAATGAAAAGAGTCTTGTCAATTATCCATACTCTGTATCCACTCTTCAAAAGGAAAGTGGATAATGTAGCATACCAGGCTCCAGGAGCTTGGTGTAGACCATAAAGAGATTTGAATGCCTTTTAGACTTTGTTAGGATATTTAGGATCTACAAAGCCTGGAGGTTGAGCCACATATACCTCCTCTTCAATAGTGTTATAGAGAAAGGCACTCTTGACATCTATTTGATAGACTATGAACCCCATAAATGAGGCAAATGCCAAAAATAACCTAATAACTTCAATCCTTACTACAAGAGCAAAAACCTCATCATAGCCAATCCCTTCTTCTTGTCTGTAGCCTTGGGCAACCAACCTTGACTTATTCCTGACTAAAACACCTCTTTCATCCTTTTTATTCTTGAAAACCCATCGGGTTCCAGTCATATGCTTACCAAATGGAAAATTAGAAGAATCCATACCTTTTGAAGCTCAAATCGCAAAAGCTCTTCCTGCATAGCATCCACCCAACTCTTATCTTCAAGGGCTTGAGAAATCTTCTTGGGCTCAAGAAACAAGCAAAAAGACAATGTTGATAGTGCTTATGATTGTTCCTTTGTTGCTTTTGAACACAGCTGATTAGTGCATGGGCATCATTGCTTGTTTTAGCTTTGTCTCCTCGTCTGAACAACTGACTTTGGATGACCAATAATCTGAGCATTAGGATGAATGGTATGAACCCTATGCGTGGGAATAGGACTAACTGGCACAAAATTCCCCAAATTTGTGAAGTCAACCACTTCACCCACATCATCATAGGAAGAACTAGAGAAAATACCTTCAGTTAGACTTGCATGGATGTCTTCATCATCCAAATATTCAAAATGATCAAAAACATCCTCCAAATGTACTTCAGTAGGCTTGTCGGTACTTTAAGACAAAGTACCGTTGGTGTCCTGAGGTACCGCTGGGTTTGGCAACTCGTTTGTTTCTTCTCTAACCTTAGCAGTTGCATCTTTACCTGCTCTCTCTTGATCCTGTAGCCTTTTGAGTTCTTCTAAAAAGTATTGATCATCCACTGGCTTCCTTGGTTCCTTTTTGGACTTCTTTCTTGGATTGTGCATTGTAGATGAAGTAGAGGAAAAAATAGGTAGAGACACACAATCAGTATACACTTCCTCTGAATCAGAGGTAGCTGCATCATTTACTTGTGTACTAGCACTTTTGTTAGTTTCTACTAAACATGCAATGTTAGTTGAAATGTATGGTTTCACAAGATAATAATTCATGGAATTGGTCAGATTATCAAGATCAAACATCCAAGCATAGCCTTTTCCTGGAACATTAGGTTTATTTTCTAGAAAGTGGACATGAGCATTCTATTCTAATTTTCTAGTTGCTAGATTATAAACCATATAGGTGTCACAAACGTGAATTTAGGACCTATTTAAATCATGTGAAACGCGATAGTTTGGGTTAGACTTGTGTGTCTATTGATGTTCCCGATTGATTACGCGTAATTGTGTACGGATTTAAATTTTTGTGAATGACAATCATGAATTTTTATGTGAATGACTATTATACATTCCGTTACTTGCTAGGATTTTTTTAGTAACGACAATAAGTTTCATCAACGTAATCTCATTTAAGAGTTCGCGACACAAAATAAATATTTTCACACCAACTATATTAACGACATATTTGGAAATTTCACATTTAGCAAAGCTAATTAAATTACTACTACTACAAGTTTCTTAAAACTAATACTTCTAAACCTATACAAAAACTCTACAAAAGATACAAATAAACTTTTACAAACTCTTCAAATGAAAGCAAAGGTCCTACCCTCATATCACCTTGCTAAAACCGGACCCTCCGCTCTTCATCATTTCAACCCATGTTTTACTGTACAATCAACCCACTATTCAAACCCAAAATACACTGATACTTCACTTTCAATTAATGCATGTACTATGTGCCTCCCTTTGTTCTTCCTTAACACGCATGGTAAACTACAAAACCACCATAGTTTTCAAATTTCAAAAGTGTACAACCATCCTTCCATTAATGAGTCAACGTGGAGACTTGTTCTTACTGCCCTTTCCTTTTGCCCTAGACGAACCCCAGGAACTTTTGCTCTTCCCATTGTAAACACTCCCACCCATCGTACTTACATTGTTACAAAGGTAACCAGGCCCTAACTAAGTCCTAACCAAGTCCTAACTAGGATTTCTTTGCCCTAAAACTTACTCCTTGCCTATAAATACAAGCCATTTCCTCACTTAAACTCACACACTAACTCAAAGCAAATCTCTCTCAAGAAAAACACACATAGTTTGTTACTACAAGGTCAGTGCAGACAATAATAAGTTTCGGGTTGATTATTTAAGCAAGCTAAGAACACTAAAGATGATTAAGACGTGAGCACATGTTGTTAGTTGATCTCTAATTCCTGTCATCCCTTCATAAAATTACTTAGGACCTCTTGTAAGTCATTCCTAACCATTATTGAACAATATTGGTTGATATAATACTTGCTATAATCTTTTAGAAACTAAAAATCATATGAACTAGTCACGGGTTAGGGTTTCAATGGGTATTTGTGCAAATAAACTAAACCATATTATGAACTAAATATGACATCAAGAAGTCACGGTTTGGGGCCTCTCATGTTGGAAACCTTGATGACCAAAAAACTACTCAAGCTATGTTTTGGCTTAATAATCTTACTTATGAAACATGCACAAAATGTTAGATGTGATGATCTTGAAATTATATGAATGCATGAAACCTAAGTTGGCAAGTAACATGTGGAACATGTATGATTTTAAATGGACTATTTCTAATGTATGCATGTGTTACTGTGAAACCTTTGCATGAAATATAGATGACATGTGAGTGTTTCGTGAGTATGCCCAAGCAAACAAAAACCCTGAACCAACGAATGTAATAAGTGTATGCGTGTATGTACTGTATATGTATATGTGGGGTGGGTGATGAATGTGTGCACAAGGGTGTTGCGTACAAACAATTTTTAGGAGGATCAACTGTGTGCAAACTGACATGTAAACATGACCCGCAAGTAGTAGCAGGGCTGTGAATTTCGTGTCTATGTGTGTGTGTAAGTCGAGACTTAGGAAACAAATATGAGCGGTCTTGTATGATGTTGTTGTATGCGTAAACATATCTACAGGAAGTAGGCTGCGATTGTGTATGCTACGTGTAAATACTTAGTGTTTGTGTTGCGTGTTTGTATACAAAGCTAACATGGCTATTTGTGTGTGATTACATGCTTATATATGTGTGTGTGCCTCGTGTTTATGACCAAACAAAAAGAGGACGATGTGTCCATGTTTTTATATGGGTGTTAAGACAAATGCAACAAACCACTCTACCAACATAGTTTATATGAAGGTGTAAGCATAGTATGTGCCTAGTGTGTGGCGTGTGTGTGATAGGTAAAACCAACAACAAACAATGCTTTCCTTTTTTTTCCTTCTTTGAACTCACTAAATAAAGATGTATATGTTTACTTGAGAATGAGTAGTGTATATGTGTTGCTTGCATGGAAATTATGAATGCATGTGTGATGTTGAGTATAAAACCAAACGAGGACCCCTCCATCCCCATGATTAACATGCGCCAACAATAAACACAAACAGAATGGTTTTTTTAAAACTTGCTAGTTATAGTGTGTTAAGTATGTGATAGCCAATAAGACCCTTTTTGCTTGGTATGCTTTGCGAACAATGGACACACAACAAAAAAAACTTGCCAACTTTTGTCTAGTTATGGAATGTACATTTGCATGACACAAAATAGGACCACTTCTGCCCCTTGCCCCCTGTGTGAACAGTAGACCCAAACAACAAGCCTCACCTTTTTTCTTGATTAGTATATTATCATGTGTGTATGTATGTATGTAGGGTAAAAAAGTAAGGTTACCTTTGATTGAATAAACACATGCCAAAGACCTTATGGAAGTAACAGCTAGTAAAGAGGCCCGATCACCCTATTTCGTGCTCACTTTTAATCGAACAAATGACCTTCGCCCATAGATCTAAAAATACCTTGTGAAACTTGACACGGCCTAGTTTTCAAAACAACTTTCGGTTTGTCTTAAAGTTAAGTAATGATCCCACAATAAATTTCCAAAGATGATCGATTTACACTTATAAGTAATTGAATTTTACTTGTTTATTTTTACTTGTGAGTGTACCACTTTGCATAATTAATTGCTAGACTTAAGGACTTCATAAAAATGTGACATTTATCAAATATCGACAACCTCGTGGCCTAGTTTACATAACAAGAACCCGTTTATTTTTCGGACTATTATTTAACGAGATATTGAGACCCAAACTTGACCCTGTAACTAATTTTGTTGAACGAGAAAAATATAAAAAAACATTTTATAACTCTATAGCAAGTATAAAATATCAACCAAGTGAATTGTACATTATTATTTCTTGTATTTAGCCTAAGTACGGATATTTTACTTAGGTTACAAGTAGATTATTTGTGCATCGTTTTGCGTGCCTTGATTTATCGAGCTATCTTTCTTGATCATATTTACTACTTCATCAAGGTGAGTTTCATAGCCCCACTTTTATATGTTTGAACTATTTTGGGGTAAGAACATTGCTTGTTTTACCAGATGAACATAAGTGCCTTAAAAACTCATACGTTTGCCTACATGATGTCTAAGTCCCGCCATCCCATGTTGCCTTTTAGCCCACTATCATGAACCGTTAATTACTTAGTGTAAGCGTGAATGTTATGGATAGATCTATCGAGATTAATCTCCCTATCTAATTTGGTTGTGTGGCCAAAGTTAGATACACTTACATTTGATATGTTACAAATGCTTAGGGATGGGCATTTGCTCGGGCTCTTATTATATCTTGTCGGTTTAGGTTAACGCTTCGCTGTCATGAGCTTAGACGTAAGCTATTTAAACGTATACTTTTGTTTATAATCTTGTATTTTTATAAGATTATATGTCGGTTGCCTTGAAATCTTATGGTTCATCACACTATTTAAACTTAAACCTATTAACTCACCAGCCTTTGTGTTGACGCTTTAGCAATGTTTTTCTTAGGTATCAAGATGGAGGAGTGACGTGGTTATGCTTGGGAGATTTTAATAAAATGGTCGTGACTAGTATTTTGGATGTTTGAAACAATCTTGAAGTCTTTGAAACAATGTTTTATTTGATCTTGTGAAATTTGCTTCCGAACAAATTATATGCTTTTAATTCAATTAAAACAGCTTTTAAATAGTCGTTCTTTGTATCTATATCTTGTGATAGTCATGACCATCGCAGCCAATTGCGTTGCCTTACTCTGATAAATTAGGGGTGTGACAGATTGGTATCAGAGATGTAGTTATAGAGAACTAGGTTATTTTTTTACAAAATGATGCTTATAAACTTGAGTCAAAAGTTTAATTTTAGAAAATTAATTCTAGACTATAACTAACTTAAAAATCTCCAAGAACCACTTCACTCCGCGTCTTAGATACAAGTAAGTTACAAGTTAGTGTAATTTCCTTGCCATTCTATTTGATACAAATTATTGGTGATCGATTTAATTGTGCTCGCCGATATATATTATAATTAGATGTCCATTACGGATATGCGCTAGAACGACAATTAAAACGATGTATGTACGTAACATCCAAAATTGGAGTGCTAATAACTTATTTCCATGCAAAACTTAATATTGAAACACGACATGATTATTTGAAAAAAAATAAAAAATAAAAATTTATGAGAGAGTTTTGGGATATTTTTTTACGAGTATTTACGAATTTAAAAGCTATTATTTTCGATCTAATACTAATAAATGCCTTGTTTTGGCAGTGTTATGTCGACAACTAGTGACGAGACGATTTACATGGTAGATTCGCTCAATGGACTAAGACCTATGAGAATTGGAGAATCACCGGAAAGTTCACTCGCAAGAAAGCCACTCCCCCTCCCACTTCCAAAGCCGATCATTTGCTACCAAAGGCGTGGGAAAGCTAAGAAGACTACTTCCCCTTGCTCATCCTCTCTTGTAACCAAGGGGCATCTCAGCACGAATGTCGGTGAGGTCATCATATGCGGGGAAAAATCTTGCTTCTAGAGACAAGGACTCGACACCAGTTTGCTTCACCTATCTCTCTCTAGGACCTACTTCACCGGTGGATGATGCTTCGGTTTGGCCCAAGATGGCTACTATCCCTCCACCCCATGGAGAGAATATTCTCGAGAGCTCTACGGCACCTAGGTACCGTAGGACCTCTCTACACTCGTTTTCTCGACTTTACTCCCTACGAGAGGATATGACCTATATCCTTCGTAATTTGGGAGGGGTCCCTCCTTTCTTGATGAGTAGGCTCGAGGAGTGCAATAGGGACATCATCACCGCCTTAGGGATTGTTGACCCACCGGAGCCGGATCGTATTGCCATCATTTCCCGAAGGTTGGATGACCAGCACTTTAGGATTGAAGATTTGCATAGCCATGTTATTAGGGAAATGACCAAGTTGGCCAAGAGGGTGGATCATCTCGAGGGCTTTTCCGACTAGATGTTTACTAGTCTTGTTATGTTGTATTTCCATTTCTTTACTTATATGTAATCTTTTGAAAACAATTCCCAAAACATTGTAATGCTCTCTCTTTTTGTAAACTTTAAATCATGATTAATGGAATGTTTGGGTTATGTTTATATCACTTGTGAAACTTATGATACTGGTTATGATATCGTGAACTATATATGCCATGCGAAACCGTAATATTATGAATTTTTATTTCAAACGCTCGATGTGATCTTTATTAATTTAGATCAATGGCACCCGCTACACGTAGAGTAAGAGAAAATGCAAACACAAACCCCGCCGCTCCAATTGCTATCGACCCGGCCGTTCTTAACCAAATGATAGCGCACGGTGTAGCTGTCGCTCTCGCCGCCACCGAGAGTACCCAAGAGGAGAACAACACCGCTAACACCACGGAAACAACTACTCGTACATGCACGTACAAGGAACTTAAGTCATGCTTCACCGGTTCTTTCAATGGGACTGAAGGGGCCGTGGATCTTGCTAGGTGGATAGAACGATTAGAAGCTCAAATTAGTGTGAGCAATGTGGCAGAAAGTGGCAAAGTGAAGTTCGGGTCTAGTACATTGATTGATGGCGCTTTAACATGGTGGAATATCCATGTTTGTGCCGTTATCTTGGAAGCTGCTAATACCACACCTTGGGCTCATTTCAAAAACATGCTCTACAAAAAGTATTGCCCAAGGAATGAGATGAAAAGGTTAGAGATGGAATTGTGGAACCTTCGTGTGAATGGGACGAACTTGATGCCATATACTTAAAGGTTCCAAGAGCTTAGGTTGATGTGTCCGGAAATGCTTCCCACGGAGACTCGTACCGTGGAAAGATTTATGGTGGGATTGCCTCCGTCAATCCGTGGTGATGTCATCTCTTCAAAACCAACTGATCTCAATGAAGCCATTGAAATCGAAAATGGCTTAATGGAAGCTATTATCTTGGACTCGAGTGATCACAAGCGAAAGTGGGAAGGAAACCATGGCCCTAATCATGGTAACTACCCTAACAAGCGCCAAGATAACACGGCCAAAGATTTCAATTTCAATGGTGGCTCAAATTACCAAGGGAAGCAACCCTATTGTGCTAAGTGTGGTAAACACCATCCGGGAGCTTGTGGTAAGAGTTGCCACAATTGTGGTAAAGTCCGACATTTTACCAAGGATTGCCGTAGTGCCCCAATACCATTGAACCAAAGAGCCCCGACGGCTCCAAATGAGCGTTATGCGGACATTACTTACTATGGTTGTGGAGAAAATGGACGCTTCAAAAATAAGTGTCCTAAAGCTATCACCGTGGGGCGCTGATAACACTCAAATCTAACATGTTTATATGAGCGTATTCGTGGTGTTTATGCATATATTTATGTGATTATTATGAACATACGATACTTAATGATGCTTATTTGTTATTGTAGGTTCATCAATGGTTACATCACGATAAATGAAGAAAAGACGTGAATTGGAGGTGAAAAGATGAACGAGACATGAAAGTGTAGCTCTCGTATGATAAATAATACAATGATAAGGAGTCTCGGAAAGTTTGGAAGAAAGAAAGGTGGAAGAAACAAAGAAGAAGGACTAGAAGGGAAAAGTGGGAAAGTTGGCCCAGTTGCCACCGGCAACATGATTGTTGCCGCCAACAAATCTACATCCATTTGCCACTATCGGCAAACCAATGCCCAGTTGCCACCGGCAACACTTCTGCTGCCGCCGGCAAGTTGTTCAGACAGATTAGGAAAAGTCACATTAAACATATCTTCCACTTCTCCAAATTACCTTAAACACTCCAATTAAAGTCCATAACATCAAAAGACCGATCGTTTTCTCTTCATTACTCCATTCCCTGGAACATTACTCACCTTTGGCTCCAAGAAAAGTGCTTAGTGGCCAAGCATAATTCAATTATAAATAAGACCCATGGGGTAGTGTTTATAATCATCTCATCTCATCTTTTGTAGCCTCAAACCATTCCCATATTTCTGTGATTTTGATATCACCTATCACCCAAGTGGTGAGGGGTGGATTTGTTAGCCATGTAAATGTAATAAACCATTTGTGATGTAGAGAAGAAAACCATACACCATAGACAATTCAATCTCCAACAATCCTCATTCCCAAACACCCCCAAAAGGCTCTATTCTCGCACCAAGAGGTTGATGTCCAAGAAGGTTATGGGTAGGAAGAATTGTATATTGGTTGTTCTATTGGTTAGAATCATTTGGATACTTTGTAACTACGGATTCTAATGTTGGGTAACTTCTTCTTTATTATTCAATGTAGTTTATGTTCATGTACATGGTGATTCTTGTGTTTGTGATATTGTGAATGTTGTGATACTTGTATTGTTTATATGATAACTTGTGATAAATAGATGTTTGTATTTTTGTAAAACCCGCATGCTTTACCATGAATAGTACCCTTAAGATCGTACGTACTAGATTAAAACTTTCCTTTTTATAGTACGATTACGTTTACGTGTTAGGATTTTACGTATTACGTACGTGTTAGAACACGATAAGTATTTATTACGCACGAACACGCAATAATTATCTAAACAATAATTAATCACGAACATGCGATCATGAAATCATGAACGTAATTAAATCACGGACTAATATTAATTACGTATATATATTTATTACGAACACGAATAAATATATTAAGTCACGATCGATAACTAATTAAAACATGTAAAACACGAACACGAGAACACACCAATATTTTAGACACGGAAAAACATTCGGGTTACCCCTTGTGGGCCCCATTACCACGAAATTAGGGAGGGAGGATGGGCTTAGCCCATCAATTTTTACTAAAAGGAGGTTAAGGAAAATTACACTACGCATTTTTTTCTTTACAGAGAATTTTTACAAAACCCTAAAAAGATTTCTTCCTTCTTCCTTTGTTCCTCTTTTGGCCGCCACCCATAAAACACCATGGAAGGGTGTTCGGGTTGATTTTGATCTTGGAATTTATGCAAGAGTTCGTGTGTGTTCATCCTTGATAGATCCACGTATTCGGTATACCTTTTTAATCCTTTTTCTTTTGTTTTGGATTTAAAAATTAAATAAGAACATGATGTTTTTAAAAACCTAATTAAAAACATAGATCTAACATGTTTATGATTATGGGGTAGATCAAAACAAGGGTTTTTAGGGGTGTTTGTCTAGCCGACGCCTAAACCGAACCCCTAAGGGGTCTCGGCTTGGCACATGGACCACCACCGAGACCTCAAGGTCCCGGTTTGGTGGTGTGGGTCCCACGGCAGCAACAAACCAAAGGGAACCCCGAAGTGGTTCGGGGTACGGTGTCGATTGCATGTCCGGTTCATGGTTCTTAGTCAAGATCCGGTTCATGGTGTATGTTTAGTTTTTTTGTTTTTATGATCTTATGTTAATTAAATTAATAACATGACATGATTAATTTAATAACATGACTTAGGTTATTTTAATTATTAATAATCATGAAATTATTAACCTAAGTATTTTCATATTTTAGACTTATAAATTAATTAATTATTTAAAAACCATGGTTATAATTAATTAATTAACATGACTTAGGTTACATTATTAATAAATAATAATACATGTTTTAACCTAAGTATTTAACTTTATTTAATTAAAAATATGTTATACTTTAATTAAATATTTTAACCTATGGTTTAATTTAATTACATGAAATAATTATTAAACTATACATTATATCATATGACTTAGAAAATAATCATGAAAACACTTAGGCTTATATACTCAGCTTATTTAACCAGCTTATTTCGAATTATGGAAACTTCTATTTTTAGAAACTTATTTAAATAAGGAAACTAATCTATTTATGGAAACGTTCTATTTTTAGAAACTTATTTATTTCAGGCAGCTAATCTATTTATGGAAACTTATTTAAATAAGGCAGCAAATCTATTTATGGAAACTTTCTATTTTTAGAAACTTATCTATTTTAAGCAGTAACTCTATCTTTAGAAACTTTCTATTTTTGGAAACTTTCTATTTTTAGAAACTTATCTATTTTAAGCAGTAATTCTATTTTTGGAAACTTTCTATTTTTGGAAACTTTCTATTTTTGGTAACTTTTTATTTTTGGAAACTTTCTATTTTTGGAAACTTTCTATTTTAGGAAACCTGCTATTTTTGGAAAGTTACTTATTATTACACAGTAAGTATAATAACACATGAAATACCATAAATACTTAATCAGAGTAAACAGAATGTAAGATAAACACAATTTAAGGCTTAAAACAGTAAAACATGATAAGAACATATAAAATAAGCTAAGACATGACATAAAAGCAGTTACGTACTAGCAAGCAGATACTTATTCATGTATGTATTTATGTAGCATTAGTGATACGGAAGTAGGATTCCTCTCAGTTCATCTTCTTCGTTCACTAGACATAAGGTACGGATTCCCGTCCTTTCAGTATGGACATTCTTTCCTTATTTGGATTCCCCGTATGCAGCCAACTGTTTTCCCGTAGTATAAGTTACGTGTTTGATTGCTTATGTTTAGTTAAGAATACCTATAGCCATATACATGCATGACCAGTTTCACCTAGTTATGGAGGTACCATAACCATAACATTAGAGGCACTAATGTTATGACTTCACCACGGCGGAGTGATTGCTCGTGGCGTCCCTTCAGCTTTTGGCCATTTATATTATATTTATCATGTGGGGCGTATGGGTGTATCCTAGTTACATGTTTTCAGTCAGGATTTCATGGTGAATGTGGTGTGTGCCTTGCATCCTTCACAAGGAGCTGATCCCTCCTACCCAAAAACCAGTAAATTAAATTAGAGGCAGCCCCTCTAATTTGCATGATGAGGTCACCCCTCCAAGTATTCATGCACGGTGGATTTTCATGACCTATATTGGCTAATGGTAAAAATATGTTAAACAGTTTTCATAAGATAAACATAAGGCTTTTCAAACTATAAAACCAGTTTTATGAACATGTTCCAGGTTTTCCAAGACTTATACAATTCTGCTGCTATTAAGTCTTTATTATGTTTAGTCATTCATACTATGTCTATATCCGTGCACTGAGCGTTTTGCTCAGCCGTTACTTTCCTTTCCATGTCCCCAAAACGGCAGGTACTCTAGGGAAGACTCGAGCATTTGGAGGACGTGCATAGGATGGAAGCTGTCAGAGACTTCATTTCCTTTTTGCCTTCATATACTTATGCTTGTTTAGTCTTTCATTCATTTCTTTTGCTTTATTATGTTTTGGGCTTATGTTTGGGAACCGATGTTTGATTCTGGTTAACCCTATGGTCATGTAATGTTTTAGACATTTATCCTTGTATGCTTTGATGACACGCCATAATTACGCGTGACATTCCATTATCAAAATAGGGTGTTACAATTATGGTATCAGAGCCAGGTTTCGACCTGTAGGCTCTAAAACTTGACCTGTGACTAGTGGGTAGTCACCAGGAGCTTCCTAAGCCAACGTTTGTTATACCCCCGTATTGATGTTTTCAGCGCATTGTTGTTTTAACCATGATGTTTTCAGCACCTTGAGGTTTTAACCTTGATGTTTTCATCGATATTGTTTTACTAATATGGATGGACAACCGTCATTCATATTTAGTTATGTGTCATTGTGTCATGCATAATGTTCCTCGTGAACTGTGGCTATGTGGACTGAACCCCAGTAGTTCATAATTAGTCACATAAAAAAAAATTCTGATAAGTTTTGACAGATGAGTTTCATTTATTTATGTTTCATGTATCATTGTTGCAGGGATTATGACTAAGTAATGGTTGGTACAGGACTGGCCCTATTTAGTCGCATGTGCTTTTATCGACAATTTAACTTTGGGACTGACCCATAGGCGTCCCTCGCCATGTCTTTTGTTTTGGAACCGACCCATAGGCGTTCCCTCGCACATATAAAGGTTTTATAAACTACATTTCGCATTCATGCACTGTTTTTCATGCATAAAATTTTTCTCATGATTTAAATTGGCATAAAATTTTTTTTTCATGTCCCCTCATAAGTTATTATGTTTTTATGTCAAGTATGTTTTCATACTGTCATGGTTAACTTCAGTTTCATGCTGATTATGTTATACACTTCTTCATGATAGATGGTTTCATGTTTCTTCATAATAATTCCGTCTTCATGTTGATTATATCTTACGCCTCTTTTGTTATTTACGTTGTCCTGCAAGACATTGTTAGATTTCATTGACTCATGCTTTCATGATAGTCATGGCTGGTTTTCATTGATCATGCTGTCAGGCAAATCATCGTTGAATTTGTGTAACCACACTTTCACGTTTCCGTTATAACCAGAATGATGTCTATGCTAATACTGCTAGGTTATCATGACGGTTTTCCTAACCGTTTAACCGATTGACTTTCCTTAAATCATGACAAATGATCGACCCCCATACCGATCATTTCATGTACATTCCATGTGTACTCCATGTACCTTATCCCACGTGCGTACTTCCACTTGCTGATACTCTACAAATTGCTGATGCCGCTCATAACTTGGAGATGTTACTAAGGGTTGATGCTGCTGACGTTCGGAGACGCTACGAGATGCGGATGCTGTTCACAACCTGGAGATCCTACAAGACGAAGACAAAGTCGTCGGAGCAAAGCAATTGGACGAGAAGATGCTTCACCATCAGACGATTCCCATCAATCATTATCCCTAATTCTTAGTTACATGTCACACGTCATTCGGCTATCATTTCAGCCATATGAGTGCAAACCGGTACCAGCCGGCCACTCAGCTGAATAGTTACATGAATCACGGTCATGAGATTGACCGTCATGGAACTGACAGACAGGACGATAGTAACCACTACTATGACAGAAACTATCCTAGAAATCGCAACCGATACTCTGGCCATGGACGTGATCAGAAATACAAGGATTAGTAGTCCAACCGATCCGCCAATTCTGGCATAATAACCTTATATTGTGGTTATATTTGTTTCACATCTCGAGACACATGTCAAGACATCAGTCAAGACACATGTCTCATGTATTTTTTCTGAAGACACATGTCAAGACATCAGTCAAGACATCAGTCAAGACACATGTCTCACGTATACTTTCTGAAGACACATGTCAAGACACCAGTCAAGACATATGTCATGCTAATAGTTCCAAGACACGAGTCAAGACACATGACTCACGTCCAACTATGGAACATTTCTATGAAATTCAGGGTACCCTCCAAGGGTATATCCATTTTGTTGTGCCATGTATTAATCAGGCCACAATAATTTCAATACCATGATCGGCTCATCAGTGAGAACTGTCGCGTTGTTGTTGTCACTTTTATTTCTTTCACCATATTTCATATGATTCATGACCATGAAGGACGCCTTTCGTATTCCCACGTATACGAAGGTTTTCCTTCAGCTTAATGATGAGATCCAAGCTGCTAACGCATTTCCTCGGACAGACACGAGATGAATTTTATCCTAATTATGTACTATGAACAGCACACCATGCTACGATTCATAATTATGTATAGTAATGTTTAGGCTCCTGAATACATTCAGCTTGATTTTCCATGGGGAAAATCTGTACAATTATTTATGCTTACAAGCATGTGCGTTGTTAGCCATGGTCGCTAAAATTTTCTAGCTGTCAGTAAGACACGACTACTTAAGTCCTTTTAAGCATAGCCAGTTGATTATTCCAAAATCTTCCTATACATTGTAGAAGAACCTACAAGGAGAAGAATGGTACCATGAGATTATGTGTCGACTACCGTCGATTTAAAATAAATCACCATTCATGACCGTTATTCTCCTCCACGTATTGAAAACATGTCCAATCGACCTTATAGTGTTAACCACTTTTCCAAGATCGAACTCATGATCATGCTGCCAACAGTGACGAGTGAAAGAGCAGGACATGTCCATGACTGCTATTCGTACACGACTCGGTCATGCTAGATTTATGATTTTGAATTAGCCTCATCAATACTCCAACGGCATTACAAGAATGAGTTTCCATGAACTCATAGCAAATTCATCAGTGTTTTCATTGAGGATAACCTGATTTCCTCTAAGCCTGGAGAAGAACAGGAAGACCCTATCTGCACTATGTTGCAAATTCTATGACATGAGAAATTCTACCCTGGAAATTTTTCCAATATCAATTCTGTTTGATTACAGTAACACACTGAATCACATGGGTTTCTATGGTTAATCTTACCATGACTCAGCTTATGCGTAAAGGAGAGAACCCTACACTACATTAGGTGTTCTAGGAAATCCTACGCTAGGAGAAGTCTAGATTTAGAGACTCAGAGTTTCACAACCTTCTATGTATCAAGTTTCTACGAAGCAAGATGCAGCTACATCCATATCTATGTACCTGACATACCAACATGCTAAGATAGGACACCAACAAACTGGGATGTTTCATCATCTGAAATTGTGAACTAAAATGGGACAAGATCTTCACGGATTTTGGTTACCAGATAAATGCAAACTCAGAAGAAGCAGGATGCTATCTGAGTTATTACAAACAGTTTGGTCAAGTCTGCAGAATCCTTACATCCGCAAGGATTTCAGAACCAACAGATTGATCGGACATGTTCCAGCCAAGGCTCATCCGATCACTTGGCAATTTCTCAGTTATCGGGTCAGTCAAATATTCGTAATTGTGCCCCTTATTTACTTCACGTCCTTGTCCTAATTTCACGATTTGTTTTCGCGCTCGCGTTCATGACACTATTCACGTTCATGATCGTATTTTGGCTTACGATTTTACGTTCATTTTCTTCTCATTCTAGGAAGTTTGCAAGAACTTGAGAGACCGGACCCAAGTTTAGTATAACTCCCTATCCTCAGATAGACATTTCTCGTCATATTCTATGTCTCACCCGGTAGCGTTTGGCGTTACCGCCATTATATTCTATGTTCACGATATGTTTCACATGTCATGTTCATTCCACGTTCCTCATATCATGATCAAGATATGTTTCCACGTATCATGGATCACGATATGTTTACTCATACTACACTCGCCATATCTCCACGTAGCACATTCAAAAATTTTCACGTATCACGTTCAAAATTTTTCACGTACTACGTTTCTTTATGTCTCGCGCATCGTTTCTAGTTAACAGTTAAGTCAGATTGTCTTTCATCGTAACGTTTCAGTTACCCTTGCACGTTAACTCTTATTTTTCCTCGATCGAATTTAGGGGATCTACCTTCCGTTGATAACCAAGAATTTCTTCGTATTCCAAGTCAAGGTCAGGAGGACCAAGATTTATCATTAGTGTCAAGATCTTCTGAAGGAACCGTTCCAAGAGGGAGGCCACTTGGAAACGGACAAGTTCATCCGGACTTCCTATCCGTTTTTCTCTTATCAATTAGATATGTCCTTTCAGTCACGTCACGTTTCATGTCCTTTCAAGACATGTCACGTTCCTCATTCCTTCTACCAGGTCACCTGTACGTTCATTTACCTTACATACCCTCTCAGTTTGATTCGGGTATGTTTCTCTTTCAGTTACGTTATCTATAATTCGGGGACGAATTATTCTTTTTAGGGGGGGAAGAGTTGTAAAACCCGCATGCTTTTACCATGAATAGTACCCTTAAGATCGTACGTACTAGATTAAAACTTTCCTTTTATAGTATGATTACGTTTACGTGTTAGGATTTTACGTATTACGTACGTGTTAGAACACGATAAGTATTTACTACGCACGAACACGCAATAATTATCTAAACAATAATTAATCACAAACATGCGATCATGAAATCATGAACGTAATTAAATCACGGACTAATATTAATTACGTATATATATTTATTACGAACACGAATAAATATATTACGTCACGATCGATAACTAATTAAAACATGTAAAACACGAACACGAGAACACACGAGAACACACCAATATTTTAGACACGAAAAAACATTCGGGTTACCCCTTGTGGGCCCCATTACCATGAAATTAGGGAGGGAGGATGGGCTTAGCCCATCAATTTTTACTAAAAGGAGGTTAAGGAAAATTACACTACTCATTTTTTTCTTTACAGAGAATTTTACAAAACCCTAAAAAGATTTCTTCCTTCTTCCTTTGTTCCTCTTTTGGCCGCCACCCATAAAACACCATGGAAGGGTGTTCGGGTTGATTTTGATCTTGGAATTTATGCAAGAGTTCGTGTGTGTTCATCCTTGATAGATCCACGTATTCGGTATACCTTTTTAATCCTTTTTCTTTTGTTTTGGATTTAAAAATTAAATAAGAACATGATGTTTAAAAACATAGATCTAACATGTTTATGATTATGGGGTAGATCAAAACAAGGGTTTTTAGGGGTGTTTGTCTAGCCGACGCCTAAACCGAACCCCTAAGGGGTCTTGGCTTGGCACATCGACCACCACCGAGACCTCAAGGTCCCGGTTTGGTGGTGTGGGTCCCACGACAACAGCAAACCAAAGGGAACCGCGAAGTGGTTCGGGGTACGGTGTCGATTTCATGTCCGGTTCATGGTTCTTAGTCAAGATCCGGTTCATGGTGTATGTTTAGTTTTTTTTATTTTTATGATCTTATGTTAATTAAATTAATAACATGCCATGATTAATTTAATAACATGACTTAGGTTATTTTAATTATTAATAATCATGAAATTATTAACCTAAGTATTTTTATATTTTAGACTTATAAATTAATTAATTATTTAAAAACCATGGTTATAATTAATTAATTAACATGACTTAGGTTATATTATTAATAAATAATAATACATGTTTTAACCTAAGTATTTAACTTTATTTAATTAAAAATATGTTATACTTTAATTAAATATTTTAACCTATAGTTTAATTTAATTACATGAAATAATTATTAAACAATACATTATATCATATGACTTAGAAAATAATCATGAAAACACTTAGGCTTATATAATTAGCATATTTAACCAGCTTATTTCGAATTATGGAAACTTCTATTTTTAGAAACTTATTTATATAAGGCAGCTAATCTATTTATGGAAACGTTCTATTTTTAGAAACTTATTTATTTCAGGCAGCTAATCTATTTATAGAAACTTATTTAAATAAGGCAGCAAATCTATTTATGGAACTTTCTATTTTTAGAAACTTATCTATTTTAAGCAGTAATTCTATTTTTGGAAACTTTCTATTTTTGGAAACTTTTTATTTTTGGAAACTTTCTATTTTTGGTAACTTTCTACTTTTGGAAACTTTCTATTTTTGGAAACTTTCTATTTTTGGAAACTTTCTATTTTAGGAAACCTGCTATTTTTGGAAAGTTACTTATTATTACACAGTAAGTATAATAACACATGAAATACCAGAAATACTTAATCAGAGTAAACAGAATGTAAGATAAACACAATTTAAGGCTTAAAATAGTAAAACATGATAAGAACATATAAAATAAGCTAAGACATGACATAAAAGCAATTACGTACTAGCAAGCAGATACTTATTCATGTATGTATTTATGTAGCATTAGTGATACGGAAGTAGGATTCCTCTCAGTTCATCTTCTTCGTTCACTGGACATAAGGTACGGATTCCCGTCCTTTCAGTATGGACATTCTTTCCTTATTAGGATTCCCCGTATGCAGCCAACTGTTTTCCCGTAGTATAAGTTACGTGTTTGATTGCTTATGTTTAGTTAAGAATACCTATAGCCATATACATGCATGACCAGTTTCACCTAGTTATGGAGGTACCTTAACCATAACATTAGAGACACCGATGTTATGACTTCACCACGGCGGAGTGATTGCTCGTGGTGTCCCTTCAGCTTTTGGCCATTTATATTATATTTATCATGTGGGGCGTATGGGTGCATCCCAGTTACATGTTTTCAGTCAGGATTTCATGGTGAATGTGGTGTGTGCCTTGCATCCTTCACAAGGAGCTGATCCCTCCTACCCAAAAACAAGTATATTAAATTAGAGGCAGCCCCTCTAATTTGCATGATGAGGTCACCCCTCCAAGTATTCATGCACGGTGGATTTTCATGACCTATATTGGCTAATGGTAAAATATGTTAAACAGTTTTCATAAGATAAACATAAGGCTTTTCAAACTATAAAACCAGTTTTATGAACATGTTCCAGGTTTTCCAGAACTTATACAATTCCGCTGCTATTAAGTCTTTATTATGTTTAGTCATTTATACTATGTCTATATCCGTGCACTGAGCGTTTTGCTCAGCCGTTACTTTCCTTTCCATGTCCCCAAAACGGCAGGTACTCTAGGGAAGACTCGAGCATTTGGAGGACGTGCATAGGATGGAAGCTGCCAGAGACTTCATTTCCTTTTTGCCTTCATATACTTATGCTTGTTTAGTCTTTCATTCATTTCTTTTGCTTTATTATGTTTTGGGCTTATGTTTGGGAACCGATGTTTGATTCCGGTTAACCCTATGGTCATGTAATGTTTTAGACATTTATCCTTATATGCTTTGATGACACGCCATAATTACGCGTGACATTCCATTATCAAAATGGGGTGTTACAATTTTATTAGTGCTTGTCATTGGATTGTGGTGATAACATTATATTTTGTTGAATTAGAACTTGTTCTTGTTTGTCAATTTGGTTAATCATTGTTGAGTCTATATGTCGAAATTATTCTCAACATGGTTGATGTCAATTCATTAATCGAAAAATGATTTGGTCTTGTGCTTGTGAAGATTGTGCAAGAGACTTAATAAACATAACAAGTAATGGTTTAATCTAGATTATAGCTCGAAAGGAGTCTTTTGAATATATTGTTCTAATCATCTTTCAAGTAAATAGAACTTATCAAATTGATAACACCAAGTCTATGGGCCAAAAGGATTCTTCTTGTTATTGGTTTAGGCATAAGGCTCATGAGTGACCACTTGATTGAGACTTATGTATATTTGATTTATAAAGCACTAGTGTCTTATTATTGGTTCTATAGGTCGAAAGGATTACCTTTAATATGTTTTCCAAACTATGCATCCATATGTCTATATGATCATTTGACCATACATGTATGTTCTTTGTGTGCTTATGCCTTTAACGATTCTCATGGTGGTGTGATCGTGACAATCATACTTACCATTGTTACAAACAACTATACTTGAGTATAACCAAGTCCCATGGGACGACCTTGACTTACCAACCTAATTTCAACATGACTAGAGTATACTTGCTCGAATTTGTGTTCCTAATTATTATCGGTAATTCTTGTTTATAAATTTAAAACCCAATTTGTGGAAAGATCGCATATCAAGTTTTTGACTTCTTGTCGGGGGTTTGTAATTTAATTCTTCTAATATACCTATCTGAACGCATCATGTTTTTGGCGCCGCTGTCGGGTACTTGCTAGTTCACACTCTTGAGTTTGTATGTTTGTATCTTTGTTAGTTGGAATCGTTATCTTGTTGATTGCTTGCTTGCTTGTGTCCTTGTTTCTTGAATCGTTTGTGTTACCAATTTCTACATAACCCGAAAGAGTTGTTATACCCCATTTACCCGCATAGGGGGGACGAATTTCGCATAGGAGGAATTCGGTTGGTGGTTGATTACTCAATTGGAGTCATTGAATTGCTCTAAATTTCCGTTCTTAGTTTGTTTCTCTTGAATGATTGCTCTAGCCCTTGACAAAGGTTAGAGCACCCTTTGCTTAAAATCTCTTATTTCTCAAAAAGTTGCTTAATGATCTTGGCGCCAAAATGAAATATTTGGTGTTAGGATTTCTTATCTTGTGTGCTTAAATTGCTTGTTTTAATGATTGATTGCTAAATGTGTCCCAAAGTGCTTGTTTCAAAAACCCAAAAACCTTGTCCCGAATCACTCTAGTTTATGACTAGAACTACTTGACCACATGAGATTTTGTGTATGTTTGTGTTTTGTGAGTTTGTGTCTTGTTATGTGTCATGTGTATAAGTATTTTTATGTCTTGTGTGCTTGCTTTATCGTGTGCTTGTTTTCATTTCCCATTGTATGCATACTTTTAGTTGTTATTTTCCTAGTTTAAGGGGGCGTTTGAATTCATCATTTTCTAACGATTTTGATCACTACAAAAATTCTTCTTTAGTCAAAATAAATGGTATTTGATACCTTAAGTCATATTTGTTAAAATTAAAAATTAAAAAAAAATTGTTTTGAAAATAAATGGAAAATACATGAAAAAAAAAGTTAGAAATCTAGTTTTTGCCATTTGTTTCATGTTATGTGTTAGATGTGCATTGTGTTGTGTCTTATTTTGTTATTAGAATGTTGTGTGCTAAATGGTTTTACTTGTCTTTGTAGCTTATTAGCCTTTCCTTTTGATTTTTGTGCTTATTTTCCTTATTTTGCATAAGGTGCCTTATTAATCTTAAGGGTGTGTTTGGATTAAGTTTTTTCTTAAGTGTTTTAATCATATTAATAAAAGTGTCTTTACAAAACTTGTTAGTTTTTAAGTTATAAGAAAGTTTGTAAAAAAAAAAAATCGTTGTCGGCGGCAAATGCCCCTTGCCGGGAGGCAAATCACATTCTGATGTCCCCTTGCCAGTGGCAACATTTATGTTGCCGGCGGCAACTGGAAATTTTCAGAAAAAAAAATTAATTCTTTTATCTTCTTTTATTTAAACTTGGCTTTCACCAAAACCATTCCTAATTGTGTTTTACACTTGTTTAACATACGTTAATCGAGTTTTGAACCAATTATTAATAAAGATTATATCCCGCCCAACCGCCCCGTTTTAATAATTTTGTGCCTTGTTTGTATTTTTATTCACTCCGGTAAATTCTCAAACCCCGTGGATAGAACCCGAAGTCTTGAAAACCATCCGGTTTAATAGATTTGGTACAAAACCTCTATTATGTGTTTTTGTTTCATTTAGTTAAAAAAAATAGGTTTTATTTTTAGATTTGAAAAATATGTTGGTGTTGAGAGTTTGTGTAAATTTTATTAGTTGCGTAAAAAAAGAACATCAACTAAATCATATTCTTATTTCCTAAAGACGTTTCCCTAAATATTTTTGCGAGTTGGAGAAGTTTTAGAGTAAGGTTTTATGAAAAAAATATAATAAAGTAAAAACAAATATGCAGACTCATAGGCATCAAGTAGCTCTCAAATCTCATTTTTTTAGTTGTTCATTTTTCGTTTTTAATATTTCTTGTATTTCCATAGCACCAAATAAAGTATGTTTTTGTCATCTTTAAATTATTAGTCATTTTTCTTATTATTGAAAAAAATTAAAAATTTTCTTGCCGCCGACAACCCCAAGGTGTCGGCCAGCATTTTCTTTTCTATTGACACTTGCCGCCGGCAAACCCATGTTGCCGGTCGGCAAGTTTGCCATTGTAAAAAAATATTTTAGTTTTTCTTATTTAGTTTTTGTTGAGTCGTGTTATGTTTTTAAATGTTTAGATTGTTTTTATTTGTCATATGTGTGATGTTTATATGCATAATGTTTGTTCTTGTTTGTGTTTGTTGTCTTGTGTGTTTGTTTCTTTTTGTTTGCGTGCATACGTGTTTGTGTTTGTGTTTGTTTAAGTTCATGTGGTTAATGTATGAACTTTGTGGGTGTGTTCGCTGGAAACCCTCATGAGACTACAACTCGTCCACTCGGGATACCGAGGGGTTTAAAGGCTTGTTGCATACGCTAAATGCAATCGTGTTGCCTACGAAAGTGTGCTTAATAAATTTACGTGTTTTGTAGTTTAGTTTATTTTGCAGGTTCAATAAAGCTTATGGATGATGGATTGGTTATGATGGATGATTGGTATGTCTATACACATGATGGAGATGAAATCACTTGATCTTCCTTACTAGGCATCTTATTATATAGAGATCAATTGCAATTTCATAGCCCGAGAAGTTTCGTTTCTCTTGGACTATTTATTTATTTTCCTCACTTTTCACGCTTTGAAGTTTATTTTTAGCATTGACTCCAATCCAAAACTTAAGTGTGAGTGGAAATAAATGGGAAACGAAACCAATTTTAGTATCTAATTTTTTTGTGGCTAAAAAAATATATAAAAAAAATAAAGAAAAAAGTTATAAAAAATAAAGGGGAGAATTTGTATACTTGTTTGCCTTTAGGATTTAAATGTTTTTCACACATTTGTATGTAAATATATTTCAATAATCATCCACATGGTGTAAAAAAAATTAAAAATAAAATAAAAAATAATAAGTTTTAGTGAGATCACACTTGTGTGATATAAGTGTATATGCGTGACAAAGAGGCAACCGTAGAAATTATACCCAAAAAGCCTTTTACATTTTTCTTCTTACCTAGTTGCATCGATTAGCTAACCACCCATATTAACCCTTTTGTTAGCACTCTCGTTTAGTGCTAGATACCCTTAGAACACCCGTTGAGCCATTCTTTTCATTTTTGTTATATCCAATAAAAAGAAAAAAAAAATCTAACCTTAAACCTTAGCCTAACCCTTGTCGAAGTCCAAATGATGGGTTGCTAGTTGCATGATATGGTGGATCGTTTTTGATGATTTATAGTTGCCACACTTTGTTATGTGTGTGCCATTATAACAAAGGTGAAGGAGACGTCTTTCTTATTTGTATTTTTTGTGGTGTGTGCTAAAGCGAAGTGTGAGAGGAGCATGTGTTGGATGTTGAAAAAAAAATTGAAAAAAAAGAGGAGGATGAAAAAAAAAAATAAGTCATCGAAAAAAAAAGTAAAAAAAGTGATGACAATATTATAAAGATGAAGGAAGATGAAGTATGTTTAGATATCGATTGGCCAATGTGTCAAGACGTGATATGTGTGTGTTATGTGTTGAATAAAGCTCGTAGCTATGATCATTTTTTGGGCTTGTGATTTGTTCGTTAACTAGCAACATGGGACTTAGACTTCTAACTTGTATATTCTTGTTACACCTCTCATAAAAAAATATCTCATGTCTTATCCATACCCATTAACCCAAAGTGTAGAAACAAGAAGGGGGGGGGGGGGGGGGGTTGAATAGTTTCTCTTCTATTGGTGACCAAATTAAAATTTCTTTCAATTTGGTTTGCATCAAAACTTTCTTTTACTTAAAGCTAAGTTGCATAATGATTAGGTTCAATTGAAATGCACTAGCAAGAATAATAAGCAAGTATAATGATAATGAAATAAGTAAAGAGAAAGGAAGGAGACAACCTAGTGAGAAGACACCAAGATTTATAGTGGTTCGACAACGAGGCTCTATCCTCGTTTCTACTCCACTCCTCGAGTACACCTACTCGAGATTTCCACTATATCCACAAGCTCCCTTCTCGGCGGAGAAAACCTTACATCGTTGCTTACATTATTTTCCGACACTAAGCTAAATGTCGAGACCTAATATTTAGCTAGGACCAATCTACACGATGTTGCCTACTTCACAATTTAACGACACAAGGCTAGATGTCGAGTTCTAATCTTAAGGTAGAACCAATCTTCACGACGTTGCCTACTTCACCATTTTACGACACAAGGCTAGATGTCGAGTTCTAATCGAAAGCTAGAACCAATCTTCACAACTCTTCACTTTGAAGCTAAGTGAGAACTTCACACAACACAACTACTAATCACTTTAAAGTTTAGTGAGAACTCACAAGACACAACCACATCACTTAATAGTTTAGTGAGAACTCCTAATCAAATCTATTACAACTCAACTAGACTTATCCAAGTACACACATGTAGCTTGGATTTACACAACACAAATCCAAGCAAACACATATGCAATGGATGTACACAACAAATCCAAGTATTCACAAATAACTTGGATGAACACAACTAGTCCAAGTATTCATAAATGCATTGGATTGACCTAAAACACAAAGGTATCATGATGAATATGACTAGCTCATAAATTCATCTTTATCACTACACTAGTGAGTAAGTGATCTTCTCATTGGACCATGGTAAAGGAGGGGATCAAGAGGATAATCATATGTAAACATCCTTAACAAATTAAGTGATCATTTACTAATGATTATGCTATAGAAAATAGAAAAAGGGCTGAGAAAAACGTCCAAGAGGCTTGCTGGAAAATGAGATTTGACCCACTATTTAAAGGAGACAAAGTTACAACGGATCTATAACGGCTACTATGCGCGGTACCTTATCTCACCCCGCGGTACCATATCGCTAAGGTACCGCGTAGGTACTTAAGGTACCGCCACTAGACTCCGCTCTGTTTTTTGTCTTTTAGTGGGGTGGGAATATCTGAGGTATTTGAACCCTTCAAAGGATATTCTAACAGCATTTGGAATATGCCATTTTCAAATTTTCATTTTCCATTTTAATAAAACATTTTCTAAAAAAGAAAGTTTATTAAAAAGTCTTTTGTCTTATTAGCAAAAGTGAGTTTTAAGGATAATCATTTTGATGATCACTAAGTATGATTAAGAAAGGTTAGTGATATGATTATTACCTTGATGATAGTGTTAGTAAATAATTCACTTTGTGTTTCTACACTAAATGTGTTATATGGTTTGTTGTGATCAAAACTAAGAAAGATTAGTTAACACTAATAATGTTTTTAGGCATTACTTGCATTAACAATCTCCCCCTTTTTGATTACGACAAACGATAAACTTATTTACGTATAAACACAAACTATGGAATTATTAACTAGTTTATGACTATCATTTCTCCCCCTTTGTCGTAGCAAAAAGGTTAGCATAAGTCTTTGAAGTGCATCGAACTTTGCTAGTAGCTCCCCCTTGGTGGTTGCTCCCCCTTGCTCGGGGCACCAAGTTTGTGAGCTAAGGTGACATGCTACACAAAGGTTAGTAGAAAGGAAAGAAACACCAATGTATATATGATCACTACCTACTAAGTAACTTGAGAGGGAGAAAGAGAAGAAATCTCAAATTAGAAGCAAGTATTTTGCTAAGTATGTCCAAAGAGGTAATTGACAAAATCAAACTTCAATAAAATGAAGATGATAAGCTTGTCAATGGGTTAAAGCTTTAGAATTGATGGAATCACCCATAAGCAATTGTAAAAATTTAACCAAGATCAACTTAAAAATAGAACTAATTAGATAGCACACAAATAACACAAAAGTTAAAAAAATAATACAACAAAGAAGATAGTCATACACATAGTATGAGTATCTAAAAGCAATAAGTATGGAAAATAAACCACTAAGCATAAGCTAGTCTAATAGTGATATTTTCCAAGATTGCTAAAAATAAAATAAAACTAAAAGGACGACGATGCATCATTCGAAGTTTTGTCCACCGGAACAAAAACTTGAACAGGAGGTCGAGTGAGGAGGAATTCAAGAAAATTTAACTTCTCATACACATGAGCAAGTTCAATTTGTTGAAATCGGCAACAATCACACGAGGATCCATGATGCAACACAAAATCGTTTGATGGGGGTATGGCATCAAACTTAGGGTTTGGTGGTGGTGGGGTAAAGGGTTTGGGAGTGTTTTCACAATGCCTTGTGAGGTTTGGGAAGGTCGAAAGGTCATTGAGTTGGGGGGTATTGAAGGATTGTGGTGGTGGTGGAACATGTTCTTTTGCTCCGGTGATGGGGTTTATGGTGTAAGTCTCATTCCAATACTTGACTGGAGAGAAGGTAGGGTTTTTGGGTGGTTTGGATGAAGATGGTTCATTCTTCTTAACCCAAACGGGTCGAACCGAGATTTTCGGTTTCTTTGAAAGCTTGGATGAGGAAGCTTTGGGTGAGTGGGGTTGTGACAAACAAATGTCAAGGTTAGGAATGTAGGAGTTAGGCATTGTGAGAGTGTGAGAATGATATCTCAAGGAGAGTGAATTCTCAAGGTTGGAAAGGTGTGAGAATGAAATCTCAAGGTTGGGGTATAAGTAAAATGTAATCAAGGTAAGAGTTTGAATACAAAATGTGTATTGTCAAGGAATGTTTAGTCAATTTGAGTAAACAAGGAATCTTGACTGGGAATAGGGTTTAAAGGTTTTGACCAAAAATTCGTCAAAAGTCACTTTCTGGCCGCGGTACCTTATATGGTCCGGCGGTTCCATATCACTAAGGAACCGCGGGTCCTTAAGGAACCGCGTCCAGTGGACTTTAAACAATGTTTTTCCTGGGTTTTGGGAAAAACTAAGACTTTTTCAAAAAATTGCAAATCTTGGAATTTTACCTCTATTAGAACAAAAATATGCTAGGGTTGCATAAAGCAACACATTCACAAAGAATGTCTTGACAAAGGATGACAAAATAATTTAGATATCATTTTGAACCAATTTTAATCAAGTTTAGGGGTTGTGATAGATTTAGGTTCAATTTTAATTTCAAATTAAAGTTGATTGCACAAAAGGATAGAATCACACAAAGCTAAATCCATAACACAACAACAAGAAACATTCATTTATGAGGAAACAAGTACAAAGATAAATAAAACTAACTAATACATAGCTAGCTTATCATTAAATCTAGATAGGTGGTTTTCTTTGGCTTGTTGTTGAAAATATTTATTAAAAGAACTCCATCATTCATCTCCTAGGAGGAGGCATGGAGAACAAAGTAAGCAAGAAATCTTGCAAACCCCTATGTAGTCCATACATATCCATCCTTAGGTTTTGGATGAGGAAGTGGTTGTAGAGACAACATGGACATCTAGGACCATGAGTTTGTTGAAACCCAAAGTAAGGATCACCCAAAAGGAGGAAAAGTGGAACACCCAAAATTGGGATGTTTGAGTTGGGTGAAGGTGGAGGAGGCATGTTCTCCAAGGGTGATGTGGGTGAAAGTGGAGGCATGTTCCCCAAAGGGGAAATGGGTGAGTGTGGAGGTAAATCCTCCAAGGTTGGTGAAATGGGTGCGTTGTGAGGGGTAAATGGTGAAGTCACCAAAGAGTCATCAAAGTCATTCCCAAAAGGAATGCTTTGGATTGGTTGAGGTTGTGTGGTCACTTCCAAGGGTGCACTTGGAGTGAAGGGTGAAGAAAGCTCATTCATTCTAGAATTGAATGAAGAGGAGGTAGAACCAATGGAGTGGTTAGTACCATGGGTGGAGGAGGTCTTGCATGGTGCAAGAGGTGGGGAAGGTGATGAAGAAATGAGGATAGGAACATTCTCATTCTTAGGTGTGAGGAAAGGTGAAGAGTTAGGCTTAGCTACCTTAACCCTTATTTAGAGTGTTTTTCTTGCGGTGGAGGTCTTGGAAGTGTTTGAGGTTTTGGTACACACCATGGTTGATTATGGTGGTTTAAGGTTTAGGGAAGTATGTTTGATGTGTGGAGAACATGGCAAACAAGGTGGGTTTAAATGGTTGAGGGGATGATCCAAACTAGTAATGGGTTAAAATCATTTTAGGTGAATAATGAATTTAGATACCCTAGTTTAGGAAATGTGTAGTTTATTACTAAAAATCATGCAAGGTTTACACAAAATTAAGAAAACAGTGTAAAGCAAAGATGTTGTCGTGCACAGTGGCCGGCGGTTCCTTATCTAGGACCGGCGGTACCTTATCGATAAGGAACCGCGGGTCGATATGGAACCGCGACCAGAAGGTTTTCAAAAATTTCCCCTTCTAGTTTTTGATAAACCCAGATTTTTCCCAAAAGTTTTACAAGCCAAAGTTAACTACAGATCATAATCTAATAAGCTAACTATCAAAAGGCATGCACAAAGCTATGTAAAACACAAACATGATGGCATAATAAACATTAAGGATCAAAATAAATGGTAATCCAAGCATGCAACACAAGTTAATAAACAACTAAACCAAAGAGTTAATAACCAAATGTTAAACCATCAAATCCAAACTTTGACACAACTTCAAAGTCTTCACCTCCTTTTCTTTCCTAAACCCTTGATCATCTTTCCCAAATACTTGAACCCTTTTCTTGACTCCACTCGGTGTTCATGTAATTCTCCCCGGGTTCTAAGATTCTCACGATAAAGATGCTCCATATTGAGATCTTCAGGAACATCACTAGAAGGGTGAGGAGGAGGAGCTAAGTCTTCAAAATCATCCTCGAATTGATTTGAGGATGGATGGGAGTTGCTCGAAGAGTCAAAATGAGAACTAGGACCGATGCCATCACCATCACTTGGTGGCATATCGGTGTCCTCCTCATCCGGCTCTTGATGGTCGGATTTTCTCGAACCACGGTTACTTCTTGGCTTTCGTTGATACGCCTCTTGAATAGGCAACATAACCCGTTGAACCGGGTGAAAGCGAGAAAGATCGAGTTGAGGAAAATCTTGACCAACCCTTCTAAAGAGGCGAGTAAGAAGCATAGCATAAGGGAGGTTTGTTTTGGGTTTGGAAAGAGCATAATTTATACATCGAGCGATGTAATATGCAAGATTGTACTTGGTGGAAGTAAACAGGCAAAACAACATATGCCCCATGCAAGCCGGGATATGATCCCGGTTCCCACAAAGACAAAACACATTTTCCCTAAGGATGTTTGCCCATTGGAGCATATAATCCTTAAGGTCGCTTGAGAGCACTTCATACCTATTCACATTACGCACATTTGTATGAAGGCTTCTCACAACGTTTCCACTACGCTCTTTCGTGATGATTTCAAGGATGAAATTTAGATCAACTTCGGTGGTGTCATTTGACGGTTTGTCGTTTGACTCCAAGAGAGCATCTAGTCTCCACTTATCCGTGAAACGACAAGTGCCTTCAAATGGCACACCAAGAATATCACCAAAGTCATCGAGGGAATATTGAATGATTTGACCATTCAACAAGAAACGGATAAAGATTTGGTCGTTGATTTCAAGCATGGAGTAAGTACTAAAGAACTCAAGAAGGAACAAGGGATAAATTACCTCGTCTGTGTAAAGCAAACAGTCAAACCCAATTAGCTCGAACATAGAGTTGATATAATTATCTCCCGCTATTCTTGAGTCTACAATCCTACCCTCATAGAAACAACGAGAGGAAAGGGATGGAAAAGCGTTTTGGAGTTGAGGGGAAACAAAGGTTTGAGAGATGTCGGGCATATAATCTCTAGTGAATCGATGATCTTTTTGATATTGAGAAGGCATGATTAAGTACCTAAATACAAACACAAGACAATATTTCTCCAATCACTCATATGAAAATCAAAAAGGAAAACGAAAAATGAAAATGTGTTATATCAATTTCTTGACAAACATAGGATTGATTCCATATCATTTTCATGTTCACAATGTGTCTATTCCATCATTAACCAAGAACACATGATCTATGTTAGATTAACAATAGATTAGAACATTGGTTTTTCAAAACAAGATTTTTAGGTAAGCATTAACAATGTCATTACCTACTTGTTCATGGGTTCATCTCAAATCCATCATTCAACCAAAATCATTTAGCCTAAATTCAGATTTGTTCTACAAGTGGGTTTTAGTGAAATCTTAATGAATATCAACCTAAGGAATCATAGTAAGATTACCATGTCAACCCACATTCCTATTAAGGTTTTAATTCAATTTCAATTTTAAAAATCCCCAGTTATGAAAGGATGAACCCTAGAACAAAATAGATGAAATTGAAATAAAATACTTACAATTAATTGATGTTAGATGAAGGATGAGTGAAACCCACAACTTAGAATCAATTAATTTGAGTGATTGAAGGTTTTGGAAGCTTCAACAATGGTGGAAAAGGTAAAACCCGTCGGCTGTGTGTTTTTGGGAGAGAGAGAGTTTGGTTTGAAAAAGAATAAAAAACACAAACTAGCGCTCTGACAAAAGTTACTGCCCGCGGTACCTTATCGATAAGGAACCGCGGGTTTGAGCCGCGGAGATAAGGAACCGCCTACAGAGGCAGGTTTCTATCTCTGAAAAACGCCAAATTTTGAAAATCCAGTTTTTCTAAAATACTTAAAATTAAATCATGAGCCTTTTAGAATATCATTGGATCATCATAACACTAAGTAATATGCCTTAACGAAGGATTACGAGTTAAATCAAGATCGAAAAGAACTGAAACGGACAAACGACTACTCGTAGCAAAACTACTAAGTGGAGAGAAATCAAGGGAAGTGAATCAAGACTAGGATCAATGCTCAAGGGATTAATGACAATCTTCAAGTAGTTGAAACGAAGAGCTTGTGTCATTTATAGTGGTTTAAGACGTGCCTTTCCGGCGAAACGATAAACGGCTTTGGTAATGAATAAGCACAAAGCAATTATTCAAGTCTAAACTAAGATCACTTTTAATAATAGTCTTAGTCTAAACTAAAATATGAGCAAAGTATTAATTCACTTTCTCTCCCACAAAGGGCCTACTAACCGTATGGGTGCAAACCATGGAAATCATGCTTGATACTTTAAGCTTCTACTAACTCACCCTACATCTCCATAGTAAGTCAAGTATCCAAGCAATGAAGGTTTGAGAGGATAAAAGAAAAGAAGCACAAACCACAAATAAATGTCAAGGCAAGGATGCCGAGAACAAGCACATAGTCAAGTAATGATCAAAAGAATGATCAAAGGGCGTGTGGGAGAACGAAAGCGTACCTTGGCCACAAAGAGCAATCCATGAAGGAATAAGTGCTATGCCCAATCAATGACTATGATGAGTACTAAGTCTTCAAGGACTAGTATCATTCCCAATCATCTTGGTATCATCATTCAAAGATGTTAAAGATCAATGAAGATGATTCTTCTACAAGTGCAAGTAACTCAATCCACAACCAATTAAGTGATTGATCTTCATGAGTACCTACACAAAGCAAGATGCAAACTAGTAGATACATTTCAAGAGTATATCTAAAATGCATAAAGGCTACTAATCTTAAGTGGGATGCAATGTTATCAATTACAAGACCTATTTTTCAAAGAAAACATAGTTTTGACCAAAGAGAAACTTTAGTACAACTAGACCTTCTAATTTGAGGAGACAATGGATCGATCCAAGTTTTAAAGTACAATATACATCAAAGATCTTGAGTGACCATCGCTCTGATACCAATTGTAGAAACTAGAAGGGGGGGGGGGGGTTGAATAGTTTCTCTTCTATTGGTGACCAAAATAAAATTTCTTTCAATTTGGTTTGCATCAAAACTATCTTTTACTTAAAGCTAAGTTGCATAATGATTAGGTTCAATTGAAATGCACTAGCAAGAATAATAAGCAAGTATAATGATAATGAAATAAGTAAAGAGCAAGGAAGGAGACAACCTAGTGGGAAGACACCAAGATTTATAGTGGTTCGACAACGAGGCTCTATCCTCGTTTCTACTCCACTCCTCGAGTACACCTACTCGAGATTTCCACTATATCCACAAGCTCCCTTCTCGGCGGAGAAAACCTTACATCGTTGCTTACATTATTTTCCGACACTAAGCTAAATGTCGAGACCTAATCTTTAGCTAGGACCAATCTACACGACGTTGCCTACTTTACAATTTAACGACACAAGGCTAGATGTCGAGTTCTAATCTTAAGCTAGAACCAATCTTCACGACGTTGCCTACGTCACCATTTTACGACACAAGGCTAGATGTCGAGTTCTAATCGAAAGCTAGAACCAATCTTCACAACTCTTCACTTTGAAGCTAAGTGAGAACTTCACACAACACAACTACTAATCACTTTAAAGTTTAGTGAGAACTCACAAGACACAACCACATCACTTTATAGTTTAGTGAGAACTCCTAATCAAATCTATTACAACTCAACTAGACTTATCCAAGTACACACATGTAGCTTGGATTTACACAACACAAATCCAAGCAAACACATATGCAATGGAAGTACACAACAAATCCAAGTATTCATAAATAACTTGGATGAACACAACTAGTCCAAGTATTTATAAATGCACTGGATTGACCTAAAACACAAAGGTATCATGATGAATATGACTAGCTCATAAATTCATCTTTATCACTACACTAGTGAGTGAGTGATCTTCTCATTGGACATGGTAAAGGAGGGGATCAAGAGGATAATCATATGTAAACATCCTTAACAAATTAAGTGATCATTTACTAATGATTATGCTATAGAAAATAGAAAAAGGGCTGAGAAAAACGTCCAAGAGGCTTGCTGGAAAATGAGATTTGACCCACTATTTAAAGGAGACAAAGTTACAACGGATCTATAACGGCCACTGTGCGCGGTACCTTATCTCACCCCGCGGTACCATATCGCTAAGGTACCGCGTAGGTACTTAAGGTACCGCCACTAGACTCCGCTCCGTTTTTTGTGTTTTAGTGGGGTGGGAATATCTGAGGTATTTGAACCCTTCAAAGGATATTCTAACAGCATTTGGAATATGCCATTTTCAAATTTTCATTTTCCATTTTAATAAAACATTTTCTAAAAAAGAAAGTTTATTAAAAAGTCTTTTGTCTTATTAGCAAAAGTGAGTTTTAAGGATAATCATTTTGATGATCACTAAGTATGATTAAGAAAGGTTAGTGATATGATTAGTACCTTGATGATAGTGTTAGTTAAATAATTCATTTTGTGTTTCTACACTAAATGTGTTGTATGGTTTGTTGTGATCAAAACTAAGAAAGATTAGTTAACACTAATAATGTTTTTAGGCATTACTTGCATTAACACAAAGCCTTAGTCTTGTAACCCGAATAAAAGTCCTCTTTAGATGTGTACACTTGGTTCCCATGCCATTCGGTTTAGTCTTGTTTGTACTTTGTAGAATTTCTTTTATTTTTCTAAACCATTTTATGCACCATGTGGTAAATATTTTTCTTTATTTGCTTGAGGACAAGCAACCTCTTAAGTGTGAGGGGGTTTGCACCTTTAGCGATTTCATATAAAAAAAACCCCAAAAATAATTTTCTTTTATTTGCTTGAGGACAAGCAACCTCTTAAGTGTGAGGGGGTTTGCACCTTTAGCCATTTCTTATAAAAATCAAAAAGATTTTCAGTTTTTCATAGATTTTTCAATTTTTCATAGAATTTTGAAAAGTTTCTTTTCTTTTAGAACTTATTTATTTTGTTCAACTTTAAATTTATTGTATTTGCTTGAGGGCAAGCAAAGTATTTCTTTTTCTTGCTCGAGGACGAGCAAAACTTAAGTGTGAGGGGATTTGATAACGCTCAAATCTAACATGTTTATATGAGCGTATTTGTGGTGTTTGTGCATATATTTATGTGATTATTATGAACATATGATACTTAATGATGCTTATTTGTTATTGTAGGTTCATCAATGGTTACATCCCGATAAATGAAGAAAAGACGTGAATTGCAGGTGAAAAGATGAACAAGACATGAAAGTGTAGCTCTCGTATGATAAATAATACAATGATAAGGAGTCTCGGAAAGTTTGGAAGAAAGAAAGGTGGAAGAAACAAAGAAGAAGGACGATAAGGGAAAAGTGGGAAAGTTGGCCCAGTTGCCACCGGCAACATGATTGCTGCCGCCGGCAAATCTACATCCATTTGCCACTACCAGCAAATCAATGCCCAGTTGCCACAGGCAACACTTCTGCTGCCGCCGGCAAGTTGCTCAGACAGATTTAGGAAAAGTCACATTAAACATATCTTCCACTTCTCCAAGTTACCTTAAACACTCCAATTAGAGTCCATAACATCAAAAGACCGATCATTTTCTCTTCATTACTCCATTCCCTGGAACATTACTCACCTTTGGCTCCAAGAAAAGTGCTTAGTGGCCAAGCATATTTCAATTATAAATAAGACCCATAGGGTAGTGTTTAATCATCTCATCTCATCTTTTGTAGCCTCAAACCATTCCCATATTTCTGTGATTTTGATATCACCTCTCACCCAAGTGGTGAGGGGTGGATTTGGTAGCCATGTAAATGTAATAAACCATTGGTGATGTAGAGAAGAAAACCATACACCATAAACAATTCAATCTCCAACAATCCTCATTCCCAAACACCCCCAAAAGGCTCTATTCTCGCACCAAGAGGTTGATGTCCCAGAAGGTTATGGGTAGGACGAATTGTATATTGGTTGTTCTAATGGTTAGAATCATTTGGATACTTTGTAACTATGGATTCTAATGTTGGGTAACTTCTTCTTTATTATTCAATGTAGTTTATGTTCATGTTCATGGTGATTCTTGTGTTTGTGATATTGTGGATGTTGTGATACTTGTATTGTTTATATGATAACTTGTGATAAATGGATGTTTGGATTTTATTAGTGCTTGTCATTGGATTGTGGTGATAATATTATATTTTGTTGAATTAGAACTTGTTCTTGTTTGTCAATTTGGTTAATCTTTGTTGAGTCTATATGTCGAAATTATTCTCAACATGGTTGATGTCAATTTATTAATCGATAAATGATTTGGTCTTTTGCTTGTGAAGATTGTACAAGAGACTTAATAAACATAACAAGTAATGGTTTAATCTAGATTATATTTCGAAAGGAGTCTTTTGAATATATTTTTCTAATCATCTTTCAAGTAAATGGAACTTACCAAATTGATAACACCAAGTCTATGGGCCGAAAGGATTCTTGTTGTTATTGGTTTAGGCATAAGGCTCATGAGTGACCACTTGATTGAGACTTATGTATATTTGATTTATAAAGAGCTAGTGTCTTAGTATTAGTTCTATAGGTCGAAAGGATTACCTTTAATATGTTTTCCAAACTATGCATCCATATGTCTATATGATCATTTGACCATACATTTATGTTTCTTGTGTGCTTATGCCTTTAACGATTCTCATGGTGGTGTGATCGTGACAATCATACTTACCATTGTTACAAACAACTACACTTGAGTATAACCAAGTCCCATGGGACGACCTTGACTTACCAACCTAATTGCAACATGACTAGAGTATACTTGCTCGAATTTGTGTTCCTAATTATTATCGGTAATTCTTGTTTATAAATTTAAAACCCAATGTGTGGAAAGATCGCATATCAAGTTTTTTACTTCTTGTCGGGGGTTTATAATTGCATTCTTTTAATATACCTATCCGAACGCATCAGGCGCAAAAATCAAATCTGTGGAAACAACAACAACAACCAAGATCGTAAGAATCCAAAACAAAACCAAGGATCTTCGGGTAGTAGAACAAAGGGAAATGGTAATCAAGCAGTAGCGATTGGTTGCGTATATGCCTTGAGTGCCGAGGCGGCTATTCAAGACAACAACGTCGTCAACGGTACGTTCCTCCTTAATAATCTTTATGCTTCCATATTATTTTATTCCGGTGCGGATAGGAGCTTTGTATCTACTACCTTTAGCGAACTACTAAATGTGAATCCCGTAGACTTAGAAGTAAGATATAATGTGGAATTAGCCGATGGCAAGTTGATGAGATGGCTTTTATACATGATCTCATCGTTCTTTTCGGGCTTTAAATGCATTAAAATGTCATAAAATACCATATATATGCTTGTATTTGTTTACTTGTGTGTTTTGGTATGGATATCGTGAAAAAGACAAAAGATCACAATAAACAAGGAAATACATGACACGAGAAACGATGTCGTACAAAGAACCGGGCCAAAGTTCATGAATTATCCAAGATAAACCCTTGAAGACTTGAAGATGTACAAGATTGATCCTCAAATTATGAAGAAATGACACTTAAAACCCTTGTATATTCATAATTACAAGTTTGGTCCCTTAAGTTTGTTAAAATTACAAAATGGTCCTTCAACTTTGAAGAATTGGCAAGTTTAGTCCCTCAACAATTCTAAATTGTCAATAATGGTCCCTCATGAAGTCAAAGATACAATGAAGACCTTTGAATATCAAGAATGTCCAAAATCAGTCCCTCAAATATTCAAACATGGCAAAAATAACCCTTGAAAACCTTTTGCAAAAGTTTGGTGGCCAAAGTATGAAAATCAGAACTTAATTAACAAAGGGGATCATGTTTTGTTGCTGAAAAACGTGTTTTACCACTTTTCCCAAAACACAAGGACTTATTGTGTCATTTCCCTAAGTTTAAACTCACACAAACACGCGCCAAACACCACATCCCAACCTTTTTCGGATCAAACTACTGTTCACCATTCATCCACCCAGATTTACCATCCACTTAAACAAAGGGTAAAATGAAATTACCCATACCCACGCTTGATTCACACATGCAGAAACTCATCCCACACTCAAAACCCCAATCCCCACTCACCAAAGGACCCCACCCATTCACACGTCAACCAATAATGATCCAACTTCCTCTACAAGGAATGACACGTGGCCAAATCAACACACAAGACTCAATGCTTAACTACCAAGCTAAAATGAACAGCCAGGATGCATTTGGATAACTCAATATCAAAATTCGTCTAGAAGATTCAAGGGCATTTTAGGGACTTCATAGCTAGGGTTTTCTCATTGTAATCTCAGCCATTGTGGCCTATATAAGGACTCCTCAACTTGTGAGAGAGCCTTGTTCCAGTTTTACCTTTTAAACATTGTAATTCCTTTTTGAATTTTATAAAAGTTGGTATTTTGAGAAAATTGTAATTCCTTTTTATGTTTTTGAAAGTTGGTGTTGTTTAAGGGTAATTATGAGTTCCATTTGATGTTATAATTGTGCTTAAATCTTGTGGTTTAAGGAAGTTTATGTTTGGTAAGGTTTTCAAGTTTGAAAATAACTTGAAATCAGTCATCTGATTTTGCTATTTTTCTTGCACTAATCCTTGACCAAAATCTAATAGCTCTTACAAGCTTGTTGACACCAAGCTTGTGAAGGGATTGGAGCCTTTGGTTGGGCTGTTTGTTGCTTGTGTTGAAGAAATCAAGTCCTTGAGTTTCTACTTTGAAACATCAACCAACGCAGTCATTTATCTCCTTTGTTGAAGTACCTTGGTCTTGTTCTAGTTGTTGAACAAGGTCCAAGGAGCATTGTTGATCCTCCTAGGATGTTGTGGAGGATAGGTATAACCTCTTGTTAAGATTCCTCTAAAACATCACATGTTATGGTTTGTTTTATATTTTGCTAAGTGATTTGTTACTTTTGTGTTTATGCTTTGTCTTTTATGGTTGGTATCTGTTAGTTGTCACCTAGTTGAGCTTTTTGATCTATAAAATCAGTAGGTTGTTTATAGAATTAAGAAGTTGCTTTGAAAAAGGGCTTATAAAAGGTTGTTTGGATTTATTGGTTCATAAGGACTTGTGGCCTTGTGCCTTTGGTTGTTAGGGGTTGGGAGGTCTTAACAAGTCATATTAAACAAGTTTTAGTCACTGGTTAAGTTTCTGAAAGTTTGGAAAAGGGATTTAAAGTTTTGAAAATATCTGATAAAAAGTGTTTTGAAATTGGTCAAACACATCAGATCCAATAACTTCTTTGTTTGTTGGATCTAAGGTCTGAAATCAGGATTGGGAAGAGTTTAGGTGATAAGCTACTTGTGCATTATCTGTTTGTTGAATTTGGTGGCTTATTGAAGGTGCTAGAGCTTATCAAAGTTGGCTGAAGTGGTCATTTGCATCAGCAAAGTGACCACCTCATTTTGTTCTTACATTTGTCATTCTAGTGTTTGCCCTGCTTGTTTATTGCTTGGATCTTTTTTATGTGTTGCTTGTGAGTAGATTTGGCTATTTGGTTTGCTTTGTTGCTGGCTTATAAGCTCACTGGCTTATTAAGCCTTATTTGCCAAAATCTGTCATCAATTGGTCAACTGACCTCTTGATTCACAAGGACTCCTCCTTGAGTTCTTCACAAAAGTTGCTCTTAACAAGCTTATAAACCATCCCTGATAATTTGTGAACTTTGGAGTACTTTGACTTTTGGTCAAATAAGCACAAATTGGCTTATTTTTTAGAACTGCTTATTGGTACATGCAACAACTTGGCTTTTGTAATATAACTCATTTTTCTCAGCTTAATAACAAGTCTGGAAGGTTACAAGTCTTTTGGTTAAGCTTTTGCTAGAAAACTAGCTTATTTGGCTTTTTCAGCCAGCTTATTGGTTCACACAGCTTATTCTACTTGGCTTTTTGTGATTTTCTTGATTGATTATTCTTAGTTAAGCTATTTGTGAGCTTTTGCAACAAACCAAAGCTTCTGAAACAGCCTAGAATTCTAACCCAACTATTTTGTCTTTTAGTGAAATTGTTCTTTGCTTATTTCTGGCTTATTGAGTGTAGTTTTTCAAAATTTCTTTTCACAGATCTCTTAGGCATCTCAAAAGAAGGTTGTGTGTTTAAGCAGAGCTTATGGCATTGGCTTATTGCTTAATGGGCTTATTGGCCCAATAAGAATAAGTTGTTGACCTTTTAAGCTGTGATAAGCTTAAAACCAGCTTTTGGGCCTTCACACTTTAGTGCTTAGAATTAAATTTTGAGTCATATAGGGCTTTTATAGGTCATTTGGGCCTAGTTTGACTTTTTGGGCTAAAAAGTCCATTAAGGTTGACTGTTTTTTGTTTTAGCCCATTTGGGGGCCCATTAGGGGTAAATTGGTCATTTTACTTTCATTTTCTGATTATTTAGGTTAAAATAAACTAGTTTGCAAGTTTTTAGAATTTTTTATAAATTTTGGATTTTTAATATTATTTTAATATTATTTTATTATTATTTTTCAAATTTCACATTTTTGCACTTTTTATATTTTTCTTAGCTTTATTACATTAAAATAGGATTTTTTTCAACTCTTAGATTAATTTTATCATCATTAGATTAATTTTTGTAATTATTTTAAGTTTTAATAGTTTTTAAATCATTTTAAATAGTTTTTATTAGTTTAAAATTTTATAAAAATAGTTTTTAATCTTTTTAGGTCATTTTAGGAGGTTTACCAATTGAAAAATCTTTATTTGGCTTTTTGATAATTAATTTGATTTTTGGTAATTTTTGGGAATTTTTAGAATTAATTTTTATTTTAGTCCTTTTTACTGTTTTACGTTTAGTCGTCGTAGTAATTAATTTCACGTCTTCGTCATTCTATTTTCTCATCCCAATCTCTCAAATATAATCTCAAATCGATTACGAATTATTCACCCACATATACCTCCTTGGGAAACGAACTTCATTGGGTCATTAACACTTGATTTTCCTAAATCATTTGTTTAATACTTACCGCTTTTACGCTCTTTTTCTTAAAAGGTCGTATTTTACCACAATCATTTTGGCGCCGTTGCCGGGGAGGTGTGTCGTGATTAATTTGTCTTGTTGTTTTTAATATTAACCATAAATAGTATTTGTATTAGTAGAAATCTACTAATACGTATTATCGGTTTTTTTCGTTTTTCTTGTGAAATTATTATTACTATATTGTATTAAGTATCACAGTCAATACAAAATATCTCCAAAAGTGTGAAAACACAACCTTAATTGGGATTTGATCTCCTAATTATTGTATTCGAATCTCAAACAAAAGAAAAAGGCAAAAATAGATAAATACTTTCGTGAAGCTCGATTTTGAAAAATACAAACTATAAGGTGGGTATAAGGCGGGTATTATAAAATATACTGTAAGGAAAAAGGCTCTTAAGTGCTTCGCGCTGCCTCGTTTCCCCGCTTGCTTGTGAGTATTTTGAGATTGAAGGCTAATCGAGGGTTTTGCCGCCCAAAGTATTATTACATATCATATATATTTACTTGGTTTTCTTTGTGATTAAACCCTCTTGAACAGTTTGGTTTTCACCAAAGTTCTAAAGTCATTCGAAGGCGTTCACTCCATGTGATCGTTTTCATTCTTTTGAGGCTTCTTTAATCAAGAGTTTGATTCGAGGAGAGATTTGGTAGATTGTTGTCTACGAAGATACACAAAATCCAAAAAAATTAAAAACAATCAAAAACACAAAAAAATTGAAAATTCACAAAACACCCAAAAAGAATCTTCTTTGCTCACCTCCCATTCTACGTGAAGTTTATGCAAACTCGTAATCAAGCAAAACGAGCTCGTAAACGTCGTCAAAGTCAAGGAAATCAAGAGACGTGGATTGAAGAACAAACTCCAATTGTTGAACCTATTGTAGAACAAGAAGTCGTCATGGCTACTCGTACTATGACAGAGTTGCTTCAAGCACCCACCGAGGGTTTTGGAGAGGCCATTGTGATTCCCGCTATCCTTGCGAAGAATTTCGAGATTAAGACGGATTTAATTTCGATGTTGCAAGCAAATAAGTTTAGAGGTCATGAAAAAGACAACCCGCATTACCACATAAGGAATTTTAATCGTCTCACCGCAACTAGCAAGTTTAAGGATGTTCCACATGAAGCCATTAAGATGATGTTGTTTCCATAATCGTTAGATGGACCCGCTAAAATTTGGCTCGAGAAAGAACCGCCAAATTCGATTTTGACATGGAATGATCTCGTTTCTAAATTTGTGAACCAATTTTTTCCACCATCTAAAACAACACATTTGAAAAATGAGATTTCAAGGTTTACACAACGAAATAATGAAAGTTTTTCAATGGCATGGGAACGATTTAAGGAAATGTTACACGAATGTCCACACCATGATTTTTCGGAATTGCATCAAATAGATACTTTCTATAATGGGCTTAATGATCATGAACGAGATTATTTGAATGCCGCCGCGGGTGGTAATTTTTTGTGCAAAACAACCGATGAGGCTTTAAAGATTATCGAGAATAGATCTAAGGTTTATAACCCTCGTAACAGACCGAGTGTTGCCAATATGGGTTCATCATCGTCGTCATCGTCTCGTAGCATTAATGCCTTACATGATGAAGCTAATGAGGAAAATCAGTTTTTCGATAGGTTTTCAAATCTTATGACTCATTGGAAAGCACAAGATGCTTTAAATTCCGCTTCGGTTAAAGCGGTTGATAAGAGTTGTTTGTCTTGTGGTGGAGCTCATGATCTTTCTGAATGCATTACCGCCGGTGGTAACACTTCGAGTGCTTACGTAGCAACGGGAACTTACAACCAAAACGGCCAAGGTTCCCGCCCAAATCAAGCTCCACTAGATCAAAATGTTAATAACTATCGAAACAACAACCAAAATGGTGGTTATCAAGGCAATTCACGTAACTAAAACAAAGGGAATTATCAAAGAGGGAATGGACAAGTTGCAAATCAAAACCAAAACCGTGATTTTCAAAACACTACACAAGGTTTTCAAAATGCTCACACTAAAAATCTTCAAGGAGAATTTTTTGATTATGCTAAAGCAAATGATGCTAAATTTGATAACATGCAACGTCAGATGATTAGCTTAAGAACCGAGTTGAAAAACGAGCTTAAAAACGAACTTGCTAATGAACTTAAAACTCATGCTAATAAAATGGAAGGAAATGTTCAACGTCTTTGATAGGTGTGTAAACACCCATCCTTTTACCACTTAACTACAATAATAACCAAGCCAAAACGTGTATTTTATGTCTTAAATGTCGGAATTATGCGTGGTTTGTGTGTGATTTAGGACCAAAATGTGAAAAGGGAAGAAAACATGGGCTTTCACGGGCTTTTATCGAAGAAAAAGACAAAAGACGAAGTCGAAAGATCAAGAGTGCAAAAAGAACGGAAGTCCAAGACCTATTCTAAATATATGTCGAAGAAAAAGTCTAAAGACGGAAGTTTAATAAAAGTCGAAGAACTCAAGTCTAATTTATGTAGAAATTACAAGACGAGTTTAATTAATCCCGAGACAAAGTCGAGAAAGTCGAAGAACTTATAAAGACGAAAGACGAGAAAGAAAGAAAGAAGGAAGCAACACATGCCTAACCTCCCTAATCACTATAAATACCCTTCATTTCACCACATTTAGTTTTGTTGGCTACTTGACAAATAGCTTTCCACCATTTTCATTTCTTGCAAATTTATTTTTCATGTCATTTCAAATACTTGTCTTGCACTTTAATTCCTTTAATTCCAAGTAAGTGTTTTTAATTTTGTTATCGAATCTTTACTTTTAATCAAGCTTTTCTTCATCTTTCTCATTCTACTTTTCTTGTTTTTGGTTTATTTCAAATTCGGATTAAGCAAGGTTTTGCTTAATCTCTTTGCTTATTTGATTAAAAAGTTCACCTTTTTACTTTTATCCAAGTTTCGTATGAAATAAACTATAAGTTTGACAATCTTATTGGCTTATTTTGTATTTAGCTTATTTGTTTTCAAGTTTTTCTTAAAAGGTTTATCTTTTTAAAATCCATTTTATTAAGTTTTCGTCTTTTATGTTTTGAAAGGTTTTAACTTTGTAGCTTTTTGTTTCGTCTTATTTCCATTTCATTTAAGTTTTTGATATTAGCTTATTAGTTTTAGCTTATTTATCTTTTGTTTATTACGAATTGTGCTTCATCGGAAAGAGAGGGAATTTACACATTGCGACAGCCTTACTCTCATTCCGATTGTGACAGAATTGGAACAAGGGTTTAACATTCCGACGGTTCTTTCCGAATTGACATTGTGATCACTTGTATCAACCCCCTCATTCCGATCTGGGATTGCGATCGCTCATTGCGATCGCATATTCCGACGGCTCTTGAGGTTTTCTAAGTCGAAACTCTGCCAAATTTTTATCAACATCATTCCGATCTGAGTGTTATTCCGACAGCTTATTACGATCAGTATTCCGATAGATAGCATCTTAATTATTCCGATAGACTGATTCCGACGGTACATTGCGATCTGGATTCCGATGGGCATGGTGACAGCATTCCGATCTGACATTCCGATGGTTTTGGGTTTGGAATTATGTTTTGCTTTGTTTGATTTTTAAGTTACATTTTTAATACTTTGTCAAATTTAATTTTTCGTCACGCTTTAATTTTAAGTCATTTAATCACTTTACTATTCAAAGTTTTAAATTTTGCACCATTTACATTTTAATTAGTTTTAGATTTAATTAACTGTCATTTACTTTACGTCTTGCAGATTTAATATACTACAACGACAAATCTTTGTTTCATACCAAAAGACAACTGAGTCGCACATTTTTCCCTTTCTCAATTCGAAAAGATCGGACGAACAAATTTTCTTACTAGGCAAAAACCAAGTTATTAAATGGCGCCTCTGCCGGCTCTTTTCGTAAATATTAACGGTTTTCTGTGAGAGACGCGTTGCTTTTTGGGATCCGTTCATTCGCGAGCGTTATTTTTCTTTCTTAAAAATTGTTAAAAATCCATAAAAATTAAAAATTTTCAAAAATCCAAAAAGATTTTATTTTTATAGTATATATATATTGTCTATTGCTTTGGTATCTTTTTCTTTTGCTTTTGCAGGTGTATGCGTACTAGATCTTCAATTTATCCAAAGCCCGAGACTCGTGAAGATTTTGCTATGGCAGGTGTGAACAACAACAATAATCCATCGCACCTCAACAATAACAACAACAATGTTCTTCCACAGCCCGATCTTCGGACAATGGAGGAGCTTTGTCAACCAACTATGTATGGACGAGGAGGACCGATTGCGCCGATGCAAATCACGACTCCGGAGTTTTCGTTGAAGCATCACATGATCCAACAAGTGAAAACTAATCCATTTCGCGGATTGCCTGATGATGATGCCAACAAGCACCTCGACAAATTCATTACTATTACTCAAAGCATGAAGTTGCCCGGTGTTACTATGGATATTCTTCGCCTTCAGCTCTTTCCACATACTTTATCCCACCATGCCGAAAAATGGTTTGATCGTCTTCCAAAGAATCCAATTCATACTTGGGATGACATGACTAAACGCTTTTTGTCGCGCTACTTTCCACCATCCATGGTCACGAGCCTTCGAAATCAAATTAGTGGATTTATGCAAGAACCTGATGAATCACTTTTTGATGCTTGGGAACGATATAATGTTTCGATCGATCGATGTCCAAACCACAACATGCTCCCTGTCACCTTAATTGATACTTTCTATAATGGTTTAACTTTTCGTGATCGTGATACGATTAATGCAGCCGTCGGTGGCACATTTATGAAAAGGAGACCTGAGGAGTGTAGAGAGCTAATAGAGAACATGACTACTCACCACAAAAACTGGGATTCTTCTGCATCTTCAAGGAATAACCCGAGAGTCAATGTGTCTTCTACTTCTGCAAACCCTGATATCACCGAATTGACCCGCGCAATGGTCGAAATGAGCAAGAATATGCAACTTTTGGCTATAAATCATCAACAACAAGTTCAATCTGTAGCAATTTCTTGTGAGACTTGCGGCGGTCCTCACTCATACACTGATTGTCCTTCTACTCAAGGCAATCCGGAAAACGTGTATGCGGCTTATGGTAACTATTCACCGGAAAATTACCAAGCCCGACCTCAAGGTGATCGTAACTTGTTAAGTTACCGTTCGAACAACTATCTTTCACCCGGTTTTTCTCCTCAAAACCACAACCCCAACAACTACAATAGAAGCACTCAAAACCCACCTCGAGCTTCTAATCCTTATCACCCACCCGCTCAACAAGCTCCACCCATTAATCAAGATGTTGAAGCCTTAATGAGAACCCAAGGAGAGCAAATTAAGAATCTGCAAAGCCAAATTATCAATTTGAAAGGGGATATCACCAAGCAAGGTAATGACATTAGATCCGAGCTTCGACATGATATACAAACCTCCTTCAGCACTCAAACAAATGATTTGAAGAATATGTTGGCTAGTTTCTTACCAACTACTCAACCCTCTACTTCGGGCTCTCTACCTTCAAATACTGTTACCAACCCGAGAGCGAATGTAAGTGCTATTACTACACGCAGTGGAGCAACCGTAGTAGGACCATCTATCCCTCCCCCAATTACTCAATCTACACCTCCTCCACCACCATTTATCCCTCCTACTCCCACATCTAGTATTAGTTCACCATTACCGTCTCCACCTCGTCATGAAGAAGTACCCAAGAAGAACCCTTCACAAACCCCACCTTCCACCTATAAACCCAATATTCCTTATCCATCTCGCTTAGACAAGGCTAAATTGCAAACCAAGGATGACATTCAAGTGTCGAACTATTTAAAGATGATCTCTCAAATGAATTTCAACATTAGCCTTGTTGAAGCACTTGTCCACATGCCGAAATTCGTCAAAGCATTCAAGGAATTGCTTAACAAGAAGGAAAAGCTGGTTGAGCTTGTCAACACACGCTTAAATGAAAACTGTTCTACAGTTATTCTTAAAGATCTTCCGGAAAAACTTGGAGATCTCGGTCGTTTTGTGTTGCCTTGCATTTTTAACAAAACCGAAGAATTTACTGCCCTAGCTGATCTCGGGGCAAGTATTAATTTGATGCCTTTAAGTGTTTGGACAGCACTATCATTACCCGACCTTACACCAACAAAGATGACTCTTGAGCTAGCAAATCGTACTCTCGCTTACCTCGTTGGTATTGCTGAAGACGTGTTTATTCAAATTGGCACCTTCACTTTTCCGGTCGACTTTGTTGTTGTTGATTATGAAATGGACCCTCGTATTCCTTTAATACTTGGTCGGCCATTCTTGTGAACCGGAAAAGCTTTAGTCGATGTTGCCGAAGGTGAGTTAATCTTAAGGGTCAGGAATGATGCACAAGTATTCAAAATGGGGAAGATCACAACCAAAACAAATGGAAGAGAATGAGCGAATATGATTAATGTGCTTGATGGATTTGTCGTCTACAATAATCCTCTATTTGGTTCTTGCTATGATAAGCCACTGTTCCATGATGATGTGGATGATTCTCTCTCCAATTCTGATCCTCCATCAATTCATGAATCTCCTCCAATTTATGATGACTATGATGATGATTCTAGTTCCAATGGAGATGATTATGATGATTTTACTTCTGAGTATCCCGACATGCCCACTTATGATGATTTTGATGAGGCTGATACTCTCTTGAGTGATTCTTCACATGACGAAGATCCTCCGCCAACCATGCTTAATCCTACTTTGGATGACTACTCATTTGAGGAAGACTTTTCTACTTTTCTCAACACATACTTCCCAAATGAGAGTGATGTTCCTCCTTTAGACTTTGAGGATTATGGTCTTTATCCTACTTTGGATATGAAGAAACCCGTTTCAAAGGAGAAGAAGCCGGCCGACACCGATATCCGCAGCACTTATGTCTTGACACCTCTATATCCACCTTTTGAGGATGAGATTGCGAGATTTATGATCGGATCTTCTTCAAGGTCTGCTGAGCCTGAGTGTTATTTTCCCCTAAAGGAAAAGGTGTTCGACCCCGGTATTGCACTTTTCAAGCCATCTCAGTATCCATCTGATGAAATAATAGGAAAACTCTTTGGAACATCTGAAGACATGCTTGCACTTCATCCTACTTTCTTCCATCGTGCTCAACAACTGCTTAAGGGAACCTTGCCTACTCTTCTTTGGCTTGCCTTGTTCACCTTAAGCTTGTGTTATTTGATGGATCAAAACCATGTATTTGATCCCGGTGGATGTGTTTCAAGCTTCTTCCTATGCTAATCAAGGTTGAGTCAGGCTCACGACTCGGTTATAAAAAACAAGCGCTTCTCGGGAGGGAACCCGTAGTATCTATCCTTTTTCTCTATTTTTATAATAAGTGTAGGGGGAGACCCTAGTATGTGTTTGTTGTCTTCTTTCTTATCATGTGCAGGGATTCGAGCTTTCAAAGATCCACTCTTGATGACTTTTGACAACCCGTGATTCCGTGTACCCGTCCTCCCGGTTCTATCCTAAACTCTTTTGATTCTCTATTTTATATTCTTCAATATTAAAATAGGAATCACTTTAGTTGTCCTTTCCTTAGCAAGATTTAAACAACGTGCACAATGTCCTAAGTGTAGGGGAGTTTATTTCCACATGTTTAAACATTGAGGACAATGTTTATATTAAGTGTAGGGGGGACTTCTATCGAAGTTAAGTGGGCTTTTCCTTGTATTTGTCCTCATTTTAACCGGAAAATCTAAATTTTCGACATTTTTCAAAAATTGTAATCTATTTTGGCCTAGTAGTTTTTCATTTGTTATTGTTATTTATTTTCTTTGCTAGAATAAATTTTAATAAAGTGGTTTTAATTTTCAAACGTTGTGAATCTTTTGACTCAACCCGAGTTTACTTATCTAAGTTTACTCTAGCTAGTATCCTTAACGTGTTTAAGTCAAGTTTTGCTAGGCTTTTATATAGGGAGCTTTAAAAGGCGAAAGTCTTAACTCTCACGGGTTAAGAACAAGAACTTTTCGCAAGTTCCTATAATTGATCCTAGAGAGTCGTTTATCAAGGGAACTTTAAAATGCGATTTCTAAACTTGAAAAAGTCTAAGAGTTTGCATGATCCTATAGATGACTCGAAAACCCAAGACTTTGATTTAATTGGTTAAGCATCCACGAGTCTTATTCCTTGAGATTTTAAATTGTGGAAAACGAGAGATGATAGAGTCAATTATAAGTTTGGTATTCTTTCATGAATTTATGTGAGTTGATTATAAGCCTATTCTCCCATCGCTTGCTAATAAATTTATCTGCAATAAATAAGGTTTTACAATTTGAAAAGTTACTTAGCTTCTAGCCCAAGATCGTTTAAAAGTTGCTCGGTATTAATTAGAGTTCATAGCCAAGGCATAACTTATTGAAGCGGGATGCGAAGATTGGCGAGTCCGAAAAGGCCCTAAAAAGGCATGAGGGCTATATTTTGTTGCTAACGATCCAAAAGTGATGTGAAGAATCATTTATCGAAAATCAATATGGAGGATCGACCTGGGACCGGAGGTGAGACTGCTAGCAACAAGCCGGAACAACCCAGCTTCTTACTAGTTAGTCCCACCTCCCTAGGGGAGGTGAGCAGGAGTGAGGGAAGCCCTCGTCGCTGTCTTTGATGCTTGTATGGGTTTTGTGTTATGGAGCTATAATTCAAGCAGGGGTTGCTATATAATAAGGATAGCAGTTGTTGATATCTCATTGTGCTATTTATTATAACATGTGTTGATATATAATTGTTATACCTGCTGGTTTTCAAAAGCAGTTGTTGCTAAAAGCAGTTGTATCTCGAGTTGCTCTTGCTATAAAACAGGACGAGAGTTAAAATTTGTTTAATAAAAACATGAGTTTATATAGGTTCATGTACTACATTAAATGCTTTTTTATGCAGTTATAGGAATCTCTAGCCACCATATAATACATATTGCATAGGTGGAACCCACCTATATAAAGGCTGTTAACAACACTGCCTAAGAGCAAGGCAATAACATAAGTACACTGCCTTGAGAGCGTAGATCGAAGAGCCTATCTCGAAGAGGTGAGCCCGAACCCTGCCCTGCTCGAAGATCGTAGATCGAAGAGGCAGTGGCTTCCTGCCCGAACCCGGCTTCCCTCTGAGATTGTAAATCGAAGAGTTAGTCGGTTCCTGCCCGAACCCGGCTTGGCTTCCTGCTTGCCCGAGGTTGGCTCTCTCCTCTGTACTCCGATCCGAGAGTGCTCCTCACCCGAGGATCACTCTCTCCTCTGCACTCCAAGAGTGATCCTCGCCCGAGGATCCCTCTCTCCGTCGGCTTTCTTTTGTGTGCCTGCAGGCACGTCTACCACCCAAGTCCAAGTTGGTCGGTAGAATAGTCTCACCCCCCTCTTACGGTGGGGTTAGACGGTTTTAGTTGCCTCCCTGCTAAAAACAAAAGAGATCGCACTTTCAGTGCTTGCCGGAATTGCGTAAGTGATCAGAAACTCCCCAAAAGATCATGGAGAAGTCTATCCAAAAAGGCCCTAACAAGGTATGAGGATAAATAGATCCAAGTCCTAAAAGGAGGCGGATCGTTGTATATCAAAGTCCAAAATAAAGATTGGAGAAAAATGAAAAAGTCGTGGTCCAAATATGAAGAATCTCTCAAAACTTCAAGAGAAGAAATTCCTATTATGAAGAGAAGACCATTATTTCATGAACGTCTCTCAAGATTTGAAGTATGAAGTCGCTGCCAAATATCGGTCCGAGAAAGGTCTCAAATCATGAAGCGAGTTATGCTAAGATATGAACTTTATGAGGTCCAAAGAAGCAGTTTTAAAAGATTTTGTCCTTTAGCTAACTATTGATTAAATCGTCCTACTTTATTTTCGGCCTAAATAAACTATCGAAATAAGTCAACAATGCATCCTCGTGATCATTCAAGACAAAATTAAAATATAAGAGATACACCTAGGAATAAGGGAGTCTAAGTGAATAATTGGCCCACATGAGTTCGTGTTAGTTTGCTAACTTATAATAACAATGATCTCGTTTTTAAGCTTGCTATGGGGAACGTGAAACTTGAGGATGATAATCATTCATAACATTTCCAAAACCCTAAGGTAAGTCTTTGATTTCTTTACTTGTTTTGTAATTTGTTATCTTTTTAATAAAGGCCAATGTAGATTGATTATGATGGAGAATGTAAAACATGCTTTGTAACTAATGCATTGCATGAGGACATTGCAATGGTCAAGTGTAGGGGATTTGATAGGTGTGTAAACACCCATCCTTTTACCACTTAACTACAATAATAACCAAGCCAAAACGTGTATTTTATGTCGTAAATGTCGAAATTATGCGTGGTTTGTGTTTTTGTTGTGATTTAGGAACAAAATGTGAAAAGGGAAGAAAACATGGGCTTTCACGGGCTTTTATCGAAGAAAAAGACAAAAGACGAAGTCGAAAGATCAAGAGTGCAAAAAGAACGGAAGTCCAAGACCTATTCTAAAGATTTGTCGAAGAAAAAGTCTAAAGACGGAAGTTTAATAAAAGCCGAAGAACTCAAGTCTAATTTATGAAGAAATTACAAAACGAGTTTAATTAATCCTGAGACAAAGTCGAGAAAGTCAAAGAACTTATAAAGACGAAAGACGAGAAAGAAAGAAAGAAGGAAGCAACACATGCCTAACCTCCCTAAGCACTATAAATACCCTTCATTTCACCAATTTAGTTTTGTTGGCTACTTGACAAATAGCTTTCCACCATTTTCATTTCTTACAAATTTATTTTTCATGTCATTTTAAATACTTGTCTTGCACTTTAATTCCTTTAATTCCATGTAAGTGTTTTTAATTTTTTTTATTGAATCTTTACTTTTAATCAAGCTTTTCTTCATCTTTCTCATTCTACTTTTCTTGTTTCTGGTTTATTTTAAATTCGGATTAAGCAAGGTTTTGCTTAATCTCTTTGCTTATTTGATTAAAAAGTTCACCTTTTTACTTTTATCCAAGTTTCGTATGAAATAAGCTATAAGTTTGACAATCTTATTGGCTTATTTTGTATTTAGCTTATTTGTTTTCAAGTTTTTCTTAAAAGTTTTATCTTTTTAAAATCCATTTTATTAAGTTTTCGTCTTTTATGTTTTGAAAGGTTTTAACTTTGTAGCTTTTTGTTTCGTCTTATTTCCATTTCATTTAAGTTTTTGATATTAGCTTATTAGTTTTAGCTTATTTAGCTTTTGTTTATTACGAATTGTGCTTCATCGGAAAGAGAGGGAATTTACGCATTGCGATAGCCTTCTCATTCCAATTGTGACAGAATTGGAACAAGGGTTTAACATTCCGACGGTTCTTTCCGAATTGACATTGCGATCACTTGTATCAACCCCCTCATTCCGATCTGGGATTGCGATCGCTCATTGCGATCGCATATTCCGACGGCTCTTGAGGTTTTCTAAGTCGAAACTCTGCCAAATTTTTATCAACATCATTCCGATCTGAGTGTTATTCCGACAGCTTATTACGATCAGTATTCCGATAGATAGCATCTTAATTATTCCGATAGACTGATTCCGACGGTACATTGCGATCTGGATTCCGATGGGCATGGTGACAGCATTCCGATCTGACATTCCGATGGTTTTGGGTTTGGAATTATGTTTTGCTTTGTTTGATTTTTAAGTTACATTTTTAATACTTTGTCAAATTTCATTTTTCGTCACGCTTTAATTTTAAGTCATTTAATCACTTTACTATTCAAAGTTTTAAATTTTACACCATTTATATTTTAATTAGTTTTAGATTTAATTAACCGTCATTTACTTTATGTCTTGCACATTTAATATACTACAACGACAAATCTTTGTTTCATACCAAAAGACGACTGAGTCGCACATTTTTCCATTTCTCAATTCGAAAAGATCGGACGAACAAATTTTCTTACTAGGCAAAAACCAAGTTATTAGTCTTCAACAAAATCAACAAAAGATGGAACAAGGACAACATGAGATTAAGCAAGAATTGTTAAAAGCGGATTTAAGGCAATCAAAATTTGAAGACCGAATGGCAAAAATGTTTGAAGCAATCATGTGTAAACCCTCTTCCTCGGGTGGTCTTCTAGTGATACCATTGTAAAACCGAAGGGAGAAATGAAGGTTATTACTACACAAAGTGGTAAAACTTTCAAGGAACCAATCTCTCGTCCAAGTACTTCTACGGAGAAGGAAGTCGAGAAAGAGCCCGAGGTGATGGTCGAAAAGGAGCATATCACAATCCGACGAAGTACCGCTCAAACCACACCTACGGTTGTACCAATACCAATCATGGAACCCGAGATTCCAAGGCCGTTGCCTAATGTCCAACCCACACCACCCTTACCTTACCCTTCGAGACGAAACAAAGAGAAATTGCAAGAACGTAACAAACAACAAATCGAGCTTTTTATAAAAATGTTTCAACAAGTTCATTTTGATGTAAGTTTAGCCGACACGTTGTTATATATGCCTCGTTTCGCTTCCACTTTTAAAAGTATGATGAGCGATAAGGAAAAGCTTTCAAAGCTTGCTAATTGTTCTTCGGTTTATCTTAACCGCATACCGGAAAAAGTTGGTGACCCCGGAAAGTTTCTCATTCCTTGTGACATACAAGATATGAAAGAATGCCTCGCCTTGGCTGATCTTGGTGCGAGCATTAATTTGATGCCATTTTCCATTTGGAAATCGCTTTCGCTTCCGGCTCTAACTCCTTCGAACATGTCTCTCGAGATGGCCGATCATTCTACGATTTTAGCATGTGGAGTAGCCGAAGATGTTTTCGTGAAATTGGGGAAGTTCTACTATCCCGTTGATTTTATAGTAGTTGACATCCCCGCGGATCCTCAAGTTCCTCTAATTTTAGGTCGTCCATTTTTAGACACCTCGAGATCGCTTATCGACGTTCATGCAAGAACTATCACTTTGAGATTCAACGAAGAGGAACTTGTTATAAACTCTACTCAAAACTCAAAACCTTCTCATGTTTATGCAATCGCTACCATCAATCACATTGACTTCGTTGATGTGGTTTGCGATGAGTTTTCACAAGAAGTATTAGGTTTTTTCGATAGCTCGTCAAGTGGCAATCCCACTATTTTGGATCTGATTCTTGCTAATTCTACACCAAATCTCACTCCATTCCAAGGAGGCGATTTTACTTCAAGTGAAATCGAAAATGAAGATGAGGTGATTATTAGTGATGATACTTCTATTCCACCAATTCTAACGTCGATGGAAGTTATGAGTGTTGAGAAAAAATCTTCAATCGAGGAACCACCTATCCTTGAATTGAAAGATATTCCATCTCACCTTGAATACGCATTCTTGGAAGGTGATGACAAGTTGCCGGTTATTATTGCAAAAGGTCTTGCTAATGATGAAAAAACCGAGCTCTTGAAAGTTCTTAAAGCTCATAAAGGGGCAATTGCGTGGAAAATTTCCGACATTACGGTTATTGACCCAAAATTTTGTACTCACAAGATTTTAATGGAGGAAGACTACAAACCCGCAATTCAAAGTCAAAGAAGGGTAAACCCCAAAATTCACGATGTCATAAAAAAGGAAGTTCTAAAACTCCTTGACGCAGGAATGATTTATCCTATCTCCGATAGCCCATGGGTGAGCCCAATCCATTGTGTCCCTAAAAAGGGAGGGATGACCGTTGTGCCTAATGAAAACAACGAGTTAATTCCCGCTCGTGTTGTGACCGATTGGAGGGTGTGTATTGACTACCGAAAGTTAAATGACGCCACTCGTAAACACCACTTTCCTTTGCCCTTCATGGATCAAATGTTGTAGCGACTTGCGGGAAATGAATTCTATTGCTTTTTAGATGGTTTTTCCGGTTACTTTCAAATCCCTATCGACCCTCGTGATCAAGAAAAGACTACGTTTACGTGTCCTTATGGAACGTTTGCTCATCGTAGGATGCCTTTCGCACTTTGTAATGCACCGGGTACGTTTCAACGGTGTATGATGGCTATTTTTCACGATATGATCGAGAAGTCAATGGACGTGTTTATGGATGACTTTTCGGTGTTTGGCAATTCGTTCACGTCGTGTTTGTCTAATCTCGAGCAAATGTTAAAACGTTGTGAAGAAACCAATCTTGTGCTTAATTGGGAAAAATGTCATTTTATGTGTAAACAAGGAATCGTCTTAGGACATAAGGTCTCGAAAGCGGGGATTGAGGTCGATAAAGCTAAGGTAGACGTCATCGCCAAGTTACCTCATCCCAAAACCGTTAAGGGAGTTAGGAGTTTCCTAGGCCACGCGGCTTTTATCGTCGTTTCATCAAAGACTTTTCGAAAATCTCTCGACCTATGACACACCTTCTCGAGAAGGATGCTCCTTTTAACTTCAATGAGGATTGTGTTAGAGATTTCGAAACTCCCAAAAGGAAACTTACCGAAGCTCCCATTCTTGTTGCTCCTAATTGGGAATTACCCTTTGAAATCATGTGCGATGCAAGTGATTATGCTATAGGGGCCGTTTTAGGGCAACGTTATGAAAAGCATTTCCGTCCTATCCATTATGCTAGTAAGACGATGACCGAGGCTCAATTAAAGTACACCACAACGGAAAAGTAATTCCTTTCCGTGGTCTATGCTTTTGAGAAATTCCGACCTTATCTCGTCTTAACTAAAAGCATCGTGTATACCGACCATTCGGCTATCAAGTATCTCTTAGCTAAGCAAGATGCTAAGCCGAGATTGCTTCGTTGGATGCTCCTCCTCCAAGAATTTGATGTCACCGTGCTTGACAAAAAAGGAGCCGAGAATCTAGCGGCCGATCATCTCTCTCGTCTAGAAGATCCTCACAAAGATGTTTTCGAGAACAAGGAAATTACCGAAACATTTCCTCTCGAGACTCTCGGTGTAGTGAATTCTAAAGACACCACCCCATGGTTTGCCGACATTGCAAATTACCATGCAGGCAATTTCATAATCAAGGGTATGACGACACAACAAAAGCGAAAATTCTTTCGTGACGTCAAGTTCTATTTTTGGGACCACCCTTATCTCTTTCGGGTTTGTGCTGATCAACTCGTTCGACGTTTTGTTTTTGGTGCTGAAGCTTCTAACATCCTTAGAGCTTGTCATGAGGGACCCATGGGTGGTCACCACGGTGCTAATCTCACGGCTAAGAAAGTGTTCGATGTCGGCTTCTTTTGGCCTTCTATCTATCGTGATGCACACACACTTGTGAAGTCGTGTGATTCGTGCCAACGTCAAGGAAAATCATCTCAACGTGATGAAATGCCGCAAAACATAATTCAAGTGTGTGAGATTTTTGACATTTGGGGCATAGACTTTATGGGGGCGTTCCCATCGTCTCATGGTAACAAGTATATCCTCGTCGCGGTCGACTACCTTTCTAAGTGGGTGGAAGCTAAGGCTTTACCTACTAATGATGCTCGTGTGGTAGTGATGTTTTTGAAGCAACTATTCTCTCGGTTCGGAACCCCTCATGCTATTATAAGCGATCGTGGAACCCATTTTTGTAATGACCAATTCGAGAAGGTCTTAAAGAAATATGGAGTTACTCATCGTCTTTCTACGGCTTATCACCCGCAAACGAGTGGTCAAGTCGAGGTTTCGAACCGAGCTTTGAAGAGGATTTTAGAGATTTCGATTGGAGAAAACCGTGCTTCATGGTCCGACAAACTCGATGACGCTTTATGGGCCTTTAGGACCGCTTATAAGACACCTATCGGTTGTACTCCTTATAAGTTAGTCTATGGGAAGAATTGTCATTTGCCCATTGAATTGGAGCACAAGGCATATTGGGCCCTTAATCATGCAAACTTTGACTTAAAGACTACGGGAGATCACCAGAAAATACAATTGAATGAATTCGATGAACTAAGAGACAATGCTTATGAAAATTCATTGATTTTCAAAGAAAATACTAAAAAGTTTCATGATGCAAAGATTAAAAACCGGGTTTTTAACGTTGGTGATCAAGTGTTACTTTTTAACTCTAGACTAAAGATATTTTCTGGGAAATTGAAATCTCGTTGGTCGGGTCCTTTCACCATTACACAAGTGTTTCCTTATGGGACCATCGAGCTAGCTCAAAATGATGGTCCTAACTTCAAGGTGAATGGACATAGGCTTAAGCACTACTTTGGTGGGGAAATTCCTTCATTGGATGACCTCGACCAAGTCACCTTCCCCAATGATAATTAGCATTGAGGGGATCGAGTCGAGCTCATGACTCGGTAATCAAAAATGAGGTGCCTCGTGGGGGAGATCCCATGCTTATCTTTTTATGCTTTCTAATAAATAATGAGAGGGGATTTGTGCCCTTCCAACTCGTTGTCTCGTAGTTGTTTGTGATTGTGTTATCTAGATCATCATCATCTACGATCGAAGTCTCTCGTGTTCATTTATGTGAGCCTCCATCGTTTGCTTGAAGAAGTTTTTCACGAATCCATGACATATCCTTTATTGTTCTAACAATTATATTTTAACATACTTAATAAACGGCTTTAGATATATTGTTGATCACCCTTTCCATGCTAGATCCTAAGCATTCGACTCTTCGTCTCTAGTATGGGGCTGCTCCACCTTTAGACTCGAAACATTGAGGACAATGTTTACTTTTAGTATGGGGGGTAAATAGATACTTGCTTTGCTACGCCCTCACGTTTTCCAACTTTCAATGTTTTATTTTATTTTGTTGCTAATAAGGCTAAAAATGGCCAAATTTTAAAATTTTTCTTAGTTTTAATAAGTGTTTTTAAGACACGAATGTATATTTTCCGATGGGTAGAATAAGAGCTAATTTTTGACTTGATGGGCATTTGGAGCCCTTTACATTCCTTAACCCGCTCAATTCAAGTTTTGTTAGACTTTTATATAGGGAACTTTAAAACGCGAAAGTCTTAGCTCATTCGGGTTAAGAACAAGAACTTTTTGCAAGTTCCTATAATTGATCCTAGAAAGTCACTTATCAACGGAACTATAAAATGCATTCTCTAAACTTGAAAAAGTCTAAGAAAGTGCAAGATCCTATAGGTGGCTTGAAAACCCAAAACTTTGATTTGATATAGTCTTAATGAAAGCTAATCCAAATTTGGCTTAATTTTGACTTGCATGGCTAAGTATTCACGAGTCTCTTTAATTAGAGGTCTTTAAATAGTGAAGAACGAGAGATGATAGAGTTAGACAAGTCATCATGCTAAACGTAGAACATGAAAATGTTCTTTCAAAATATCATGTGTCTTTAATTGTGGCTTTTTCTCCCATAAGAACAATGCATTAGGAATAAAAATAATTGCAATAAGTAAGGTCGTACTATTTGAAAGGTTACTTAGCTTCTAGCACAAGATCGTTTAAAAGTTGCTCGGGGTTGAATAGAGTTCATAGCCAAGGCATAACTTATTGAAGCAGGACGCGAAGATTGGTGAAGATCCAAAAGGCCCTAACAAGGCATGAGGAGCTCTATTTTGTTGCTAAAGATCCAAGATGATGTGAAGTATCATTATTCCTAAATCAATATGAAGGATCGAGACACACGACGAAAAGCAATTACTCCCCTAAAGATCATGGAGAAAGTCTATCCAAAAAGACCCTTACAAGGTATGAGGATAAATATATCCAAGTCCGAAAAGGAGGCGGATCGTTGTATATCAAAATCCAAAATAATGATTAAAGAAAAATGATGAAGTCGTGGTCCAAGTATGAATAATCTCTCAAAAACGTCAAGTGAAGAAATTCCAAAATATGAAGAGAAGACCATAATTTCAAGAACGTCTTCCCAAGATTTGAAGTATGAAGTACATGCCAAATATCGGTCCGAGAAAGGTCTCAAATCGTGAAACGAGTTATGCCAAGATATGAACTTAAGGAGATACACGAGAAGCCATTTTAAAAGATTTTGTCCTTCGGCTAACTATCGATTAAATCGTGCTACTTTGCTTTCGGACTAATAAATACTCAAATAAGTCAATATGAATCACTTGTGATCCATGACAAAAAGTTAAAAAATTCTAGTAACCCATTTCCTTTCATAATAACTAGGATTGCGGGGAGAAAAAGTATTACACAATTTGGACGTATGAGTAGTGTTAGCATTGTGACTTGTACCAACAATGATCTCGTTTTTACACTTAGCATGGAATGTATGACAATCAAGGATGACGAAATTTACTCTATGGGACATTTACTTGTTTCTATTCTTTGACCCTAAAAGTCACATTCGTGATGAAAATCATACATTATGTCTTTACACATCTTAGTAGTATTGTTGCAAGTCTTTTACTTTTCAATAAAGGTTAATAAAATTGAATTTTGGTGATGCTTAGATACTTTATTCTAGCATTGCGTGAGGGCACGACAATGGCTTAGTATGGGGGAGTGATGAGATGGCTTTTATACATGATCTCATCGTTCTTTTTGGGCTTTAAATGCATTAAAATGTCATAAAATACCATATATATGCTTTTATTTGTCTACTTGTGTGTTTTAGGTATGGATATCGTGAAAAAGACAAAAGATCACAAGAAACAAGGAAAAACGGACACGAGAAACGAAGCCGTACAAAGAACCGGGCCCAAGTTCATGAATTATCCAAGATAAACCCTTGAAGATGTACAAGATTGATCCTCAAAATATGAAGAAATGACACTTAAAACCCTTGTATATTCATAATTACAAGTTTGGTCCCTTAAGTTTGTCAAAATTACAAAATGGTCCTTCAACTTTGAAGAATTGGCAAGTTTAGTCCCTCAACAATTCTAAATTGTCAATAATGGTCCCTCATGAAGTCAAAGATACAATTAAGACCTTTGAAGATCAAGAATGTCCAAAATCAGTCCCTCAAATATTCAAACATGGCAAAAATAACCCTTGAAAACCTTTTGCAAAAGTTTGGTGGCCAAAGTGTGAAAATCAAAACTTAATTAACAAAGGGAATCATGTTTTGTTGTTGAAAAACGTGTTTTACCACTTTTCCCAAAACACAAGGACTTATTGTGTCATTTCCCTAAGTTTAAACTCACACAAACACGCGCCAAACACCACAGCCCCACCTTTTTTGGATTAAACTTACTACTGTTCACCATTCATCCATCCAGATTTACCATCCACTTAAACAAAGGGTAAAATAAAATTACCCATACCCACGCTTGATTCACACATGCAGAAACTCATCCCACACTCAAAACCCCAATCCCCACTCACCAAAGGACCCCACTCATTCACACGTCAACCAATCATGATCCAACTTGCTCTACAAGGAATGACACGTGGCCAAATCAACAGCCAAGACTCAATGCTTAACTACAAAGCTAAAATGAACAGCCAGGATGCATTTGGACAGCTCAATATCAAAATTCGTCTAGAAGATTCAAGGGCATTTTAGGGACTTCATATCTAGGGTTTTCTCATTGTAATCTCAGCCCTTGTGGCCTATATAAGGACTCCTCAACTTGTGAGAGAGTCTTGTTCCAGTTTTACCTTTTAAACATTGTAATTCCTTTTTGAATTTTATAAAAGTTGGTATTTTGAGAAAATTGTAATTCCTTTTATGTTTTTGAAAGTTAGTGTTGTTTAAGGGTAATTTTGAGTTCCATTTGATGTTATAAGTGTGCTTAAATCTTGTGGTTTAGGGACGTTTATGTTTGGTAAGGTTTTCAAGTTTGAAAATAACTTGAAATCAGTCATCTGATTTTGCTATTTTTCTTGTACTAATCCTTGACCAAAAGCTAATATCTCTTACAAGCTTGTTGACACCAAGCTTGTGAAGGGATTGGAGCCTTTGGTTGGGCTGTTTGTTGCTTGTGTTGAAGAAATCAAGTCCTTGAGTTTCTACTTTGAAACATCAACCAAGGCAGTCATTCATCTCCTTTGTTGAAGTACCTTGGTCTTGTTCTAGTTGTTGAACAAGGTCCAAGGAGCATTGATGATCCTCCAAGGATGTTGTGGAGGATAGGTATAACCTCTTGTTAAGATTCCTCTAAAAAATCACATGATATTGTCTGTTTTATGTTTTGCTAAGTGATTTGTTGATTTTGTGTTTGTGCTTTGTGTTTTATGGTTGGTATCTGTTAGTGGTAACCTAGTTGAGCTTTTTGATCTATAAAATCAGTAGGTTACTTGTAAAATTAAGAAGTTGCTTTGAAAAAGGGCTTATAAAAGGTTGTTTGGGTTTGCTGGTTCATGTGGCCTTGTGCCCTTGGTTCTTAGGGTTTGTGAGGTCTTAACAAGTCATATTGAACAAGTTTTAGTTATTGGTTAAGTTTCTGAAAGTTTGGAAAAGGGATTTGAAGTTTTGTAAAAATCTGATAAAAAGTGTTTTGAAATTGGTCAAACACATCAGATCCAATAATTTCTTTGTTTGTTGGATCTAAGGTCTAAAATCAGGTTTGGGAATAGTTTAGGTGATAAGCTATCTGTGCATTATCTATTTGTTGAATTTGGTGGCTTATTGAAGGTGCTAGAGCTTATCAAAGTTGGCTGAAGTGGTCATTTGCATCAGCAAAGTGACCACCTCATTTTGTGCTTGCATTTGTCATTCTAGTGTTTGCCCTGCTTGTTTATTGCTTGGATCTTGTTTATTTGTTGCTTGTGAGTAGATTTGGCTATTTGGTTTGCTTTGTTGTTGGCTTATAAGCTCACTGGCTTATTAAGCCTTATTTGCCAAAATCTGTCATCAATTGGTCAACTGACCTCTTGATTCACAAGGACTCCTCCTTGAGTTCTTCACAAAAGTTTCTCTTAACAAGCTTATAAACCATCCCTGATCATTTGGTGAACTTTGGAGTACTTTGACTTTTGGTCAACTAAGCAAAAATTGGCTTATTTTTTAGAACTGCTTATTGGTACATGCAACAACTTGGCTTTTGTAATAGAACTCATTTTTCTTAGCTTAATAACAAGTCTGGAAGGTTACAAGTCTTTTGGTTAAGCTTTTGCTAGAAAACTAGCTTATTTGGCTTTTTCAGCCAGCTTATTGGTTCACACAGCTTATTCTACTTGGCTTTTGTGATTTTTTTGATTGATTATTCTTAGTTAAGCTATTTGTGAGCTTCTGCAACAAACCAGAGCTTCTGAAACAGCCTAGAACTCTAACCCGACTATTTTGTCTTTTAGTGAAATTGTTCTTTGCTTATTTCTGGCTTATTGAGTGTGGTTTTTCAAAATTTCTTTTCATAGATCTCTTAGGCATCTCAAAAGAAGGTTGTGTGTTTAAGCAGAGCTTATGGCATTGGCTTATTGCTTAATGGGCTTAATGGCCCAATAAGAATAAGCTGTTGACCTTTTAAGCTATGATAAGCTCAAACCCAGCTTTTGGGCCTTCAGACTGTTGTGCTTAGAATTAAATTTTGAGTCAGATAGGGCTTTTTCAGGTCATTTAGGCCTAGTTTGACTTTTTGGGCTAAAAAGCCCATTAAGGTTGACTGTTTTTGGTTTTAGCCCATTGGGGGTAAATTGGTCATTTCACTTTCATTTTCTGATTATTTACGTTAAAATAAACTAGTTTTCAATTTTTTAGAATTTTTTATAAATTTTGGATTTTTAATATTATTTTAATATTATTTTTCAAATTTCCTATTTTTGCACTTTTTATATTTTTCTTAGCTTTAATACATTAAAATAGGATTTTTGCAACTCTTATATTAATTTTATCATCATTAGACTAATTTTTGTAATTATTTTAAATTTTAATAGTTTTTAAATCATTTTAAATAGTTTTTATTAGTTTAAAAATTTATAAAAATAGTTTTTAATCTTTTTATATCATTTTAGAGGTTTACCAATTGAAAAATCTTTATTTGGGCTTTTTGATAATTAATTTGATTTTTGGTAATTTTTTCAGAATTTTTAGAATTAATTTTTATTTTAGCTCTTTTTACGGTTTTACGTTTAGTCGTCGTAGTATTTAATTTCACGTCTTCGTCATTCTATTTTCTCATCCCCTTCTCTCAAATATTAATCTCAAATCAGTTATGAATTATTCACACACATATGCCTCCTTGGAAAACGAACTTCATTGGGTCAATAGTGTTTGATTTTCCTAAATCATCACTTAATATTTACCGCTTTTACGCCTTTTTCCTAAAAGGTCGTATTTTACCACAATCACAAGTCCATCTCCACTAATACCGTTCTTAAAGATTGCACTCTAAATTTGCAAAATATTCCGTTCCTTATCGATCTCTTGTCGATTGAACTTGGAAGCTTCGACGTTATCGTTGGTATGGATTGGTTGTCTAAATACCATGTGGAGTTGCTTTGTCACGAAAAACAAGTTCGCGTTCCATATGGAAGGCAAATTTTAACTATCTTTGGAGAAAGAAATGGCGCGAAAAGTCAAACTAAAGTAAATGTCATCTCACGTACTAAAACCAAAAAGTACATCGGGGAAGGTCGTCCGATTTTTCTCATTCAAGTTACCGACAAGAAAGAAGCCGAGCCAAAAGAGAAGGAGATTGAAGATGTTCTGATTGTTAAAGACTTTCCCGATGTATTCCCCAAAGATTTACCCGGATTATCGCCGCTCCGTCAAGTAGAATTCCATATCGAGTTAATACCCGGAGCCGCACCCGTCGCAAGGGCACCTTATCGTTTAGCACCCGCCAAGATGAAAGAATTAGCCAACCAATTAAAAGATCTTACCGACAAAGGATTTCTTAGGCCGAGTTCCTTGCCTTGGGGAGCTCCGGTTCTATTTATAAAGAAGAAAGACGGATCTTTTCAAATGTGCATCGATTACTGCGAATTGAACAAACTTACCATCAAAGATCGTTATCCTCTCCCACGGATCGATGATTTGTTTGATCAACTTCAAGGTTCGAGCATTTATTCAAAAATTGACTTAAGGTCGGGTTATCATAAACTTAGAGTTCGAGAAGAATATATTTCTAAGACGGTGTTCCGAACCCGATACGGTCATTTTGAATTCTAAGTCATGCCTTTCGGTTTGACTAGTGCACCCGCGGTTTTCATGGACCTCATGAACCGTGTGTGTAAACCTTACTTGGACAAGTTTGTTATCGTGTTCATTGACGACATCCTTATTTACTCTCGTAATAAGGAAGAATACGAGGAACACTTGAAAAAGATTTTGGAATTATTGAGGCAAGAGCATCTGTATGCTAAGTTCTCAAAGTGTGAATTTTAGATTCACACGGTGGAATTCCTCGATCACGTGATTGATAGTAGTGGAATTCACGTTGATCCCGCTAAAATTGAAGCGGTCAAGGATTGGGCGACTCCTACTACTCCCACCGAGATTCGGTAATTCCTCGGACTCGCCGGTTATTATAGAAGATTTATCGAAGGATTTTTGAAGATCGCAAAATCTATGAAAACATTGACTCAAAAAACAAAAAGTTTGAATGGGGAGACGATCAAGAATTGTCTTTCCAAACCCTCAAACAAAAACTTTATGATGAACCTATTCTCGCACTACCCGAGGGTAGTGAAGACTTTGAAGTCTATTGTGACGCGTTAATTAAAGGCTTAGGCGCGGTTCTTATGCAAAGAAATAAAGTTATCGCTTATGCCTCTCGACAATTAAATCCGAACGAAGAAAACTATACCACTCACGATTTGGAATTAGGCGCGGTTATTTTTGCTCTCAAGATTTGGAGACATTACCTTTACGGTACCAAATGTGTTGTGTTTACCGACCACAAAAGTTTACAGCACATCTTGAACCAAAAAGAGCTTAACATGAGACAACGAAGATGGTTAGAATTGCTTGGTGATTACGATTGTGACATTCGTTATACACCGGGAAAAGGCAATGTTGTGGCCGACGCTCTAATTAGGAAACCTCGCGAAAAAACTTTTAGAGTTCGAGCTTTAGTAATGACTATTGGCTTGAACGTACACAAAAAGATCTTAGAAGCTCAACGTGAAGCTATTAAGGTGGAGAACATTCATAAAGAAGATGTCGGAGGTATGATTACGAAGAAACTCGTTGCAAGTAGCGATGGAACGTTATGTCTTGAATATAGAAGTTGGCTACCACGTTATGGAAACATGAGAAAAATAATTATGCATGAGTCACATAAATCTAAATACTCGATTCACCCCGGATCGGATAAAATGTACCATGACATGAAGGTGGTTTATTGGTGGCCGAACATGAAAGCCGATATAGCTACATATGTTGGAAAATGCTTAACTTATGCGAAAGTTAAGGTCGAGCATCAAAAGCCTTCCGGATTACTAGTCCAACCTAGGATCCCGGAATGGAAATGGGAGAGAATTACTATGGACTTTATCACTAAATTACCGAAGACATCCACGGGATATGACACGATTTGGGTCATTATGGATCGTCTTACAAAGTCCGCACATTTTCTTCCCATGAAAGAAAAAGATCAAATGGATCATTTAGCGCGATTATATGTGAAAGAATTCGGTGCTAAGCATGGAGTGCCGATTTCCATAATTTCAGATCGAGACGGTCGATATTGCTCAAGATTTTGGAAATCGCTTCAAGAAGCTTTAGGAACACAATTAGATATGAGCACGGCTTACCATCCTCAAACGGATGGCCTAAGCGAAAGAACCATCCAAACGTAAGAAGACATGATCCGAGCATGTGTGATATATTTTGGAAACGGATGGTATCGTCATTTACCGCTCGTGGAATTTTCGTACAACAATAGTTACCATACGAGTATTAAAGTGGCACCGTTTGAAGCGCTTTATGGTCGAAAGTGTCGTTCACCCGTTTGTTGGCCGGAAGTTGGTGATGCACAACTTACCGGCCCGGAATTAATTCATTAGACGACGGAGAAAATCGTTCAAATCAAGAGTCGTATGCAAGCGGCTCGTGACCGTCAAAAGTGTTACACCGACAAGAGACATAAGCCATTGGAATTTCAAGTTGGAGACCTCGTCATGCTAAAAGTCGCACCGTGGAAAGGTGTCATTCATTTTGGAAAACGAGGGAAGTTAAACCCTCGATATATTGGACCGTTCAAGATTACTCAACGAATTGGTGAAGTCGTTTACCGTTTGGATTTACCTCAAGAACTTAGTCGCGTGCATAATGTGTTCCACATTTACAATTTGAAGAAATGTCTATCGGATGAGACGTTTGTAATACCATTAGAATAAATTCAAGTCGACGACAAGCTCGTGTTTGTTGAAGAACCCGTTGAAATTGTAGACCGTGGAATAAAACTACTTAGACAAAGCCGTATACCGATTGTGAAAGTACGTTGGAATGCACAACGAGGTCCCGAGTTTACTTGGGAACGTGAAGATCAATTTAAACTTAAGTATCCTCATCTATTTAATTAGATAAGTTTCATCGAAGTATGAGCTTCGGGGTCGAAGCTCAAATTTAATGGTTGTCGGATGTCACAAACGTGAATTTAGGACCTATTTAAATCATGTGAAACGCGATAGTTCGGGTTAGACTTGTGTGTCTATTGATGTTCCTGACTAATTACGCATAATTGTGTACGGATTTAAATTTTTATGAATGACAATCATGAATTTTTATGTGAATGACTATTATTCATTTCGTTACTTGCTAGGACTCTTTTTAGTAACGACAATAAGTTTCATCAACGTAATTTCATTTAAGAGTTCGCGACACAAAACGAATATTTTGACACCAACTATATTAACGACATATTTGGAAATTTCACATTTAGCAAAGCTAATTAAATTACTAATACTACAAGTTGCTTAAAACTAATACTTCTAAACCTATACAAAAACTCTACAAAAGATACAAATAAACTTTTACAAACTCTCCAAATGAAAACAAAGGTCCTACCCTCATATCACCTTGCCAAAACCGGAACCTCCCCTCTCCATCATTTCAACCCACGTTTTATTGTACAATCAACCTCACAATTCAAACCCAAAATACACTGGTACTTCACTTTCAATTAATGCATGTACTATGTGTCTCCCTTTGTTCTTCCTTAAAAAACGCATGGTAAACTACAAAACCACCATAGTTTTTCTCAAATTTCAAAAGTGTACAACCATCCTTCCATTAATGAGTCAACATGGAGACTTGTTCTTACTGCCCTTTGCTTCTGACCTAGACAAACCCCATGAACTTTTGCTCTTCCCATTGTAAACACTCCTACCCATGGTACTTACATAGTTACAAAGGTAACCAGGCCCTAACTAAGTCCTAACCAAGTCTTAACTAGGATTTCTTTGCCCTCAAACTCACTACTTGCCTATAAATACAAACCATTTCCTCAATTAAACTCACACACTAACTCAAAGCAAATTGATAGGTGTGAAAACACCCATCCTTTTACCACTTAATTATAATAATAACCAAGCCAAAACGTGTATTTTATGTCGTAAATGTCGGAATTATCTGTGGTTTGTGTTTTTGTTGTGGTTTAGGAGCAAAATGTGAAAAGGGAAGAAAACAAGGGCTTTCACGAGCTTTTATCGAAGAAAACGAGAAAAGACGAAGTCAAAAGATCAAGAGTGCAAAAAGAACGGAAGTCCAAGGCCTATTCTGAAGATTTATCGAAGAAAAAGTCTAAAAGACGTAAGTTTAATGAAGTCAAAGAACCAAGTCTAATTAAAGAAGAAAATTATAAGACGAGTTCAATTTATATCGACAAATCCCGAGACGACGTCGAGAAAGACAAAGAATTTAAATCGAGTCGAGACAAAAAGAAAGAAAGAAGAGAGCATCACATGTACTCCTCCTATATATACCCTCCTAATGTGTCATTAGGAGGGTGTTAGGAGTTAACTAGATTTTAGTTAGTTTTTTTAGATTAGGAGTAGGAGTAGGTGTAATCTAAATTTCCATGCTTTTTCATTAATCTTGTAATTTGAATCTTAATCATCTTAATTTCAAGCTTTTTCAATTAATCATTCTTATTCTTCCTTTCTTAATCTTTTTAATCTTGTTTAATTTTGATAATCATGTAGTTTGTTAATCATGTTCTGTTAGCCCTATATTTTATATAGTCGAACAAGAATGTAATAGGTCATCTTAGTCGTTAATGGTCTTGTATTGTAATAGGTTAGTCGGGAAAACCGGGCTTGGACTTTAAGCTAATATTGTCTAAGTTAGGGGCGTAAGCCCAAGACGAAGCCAAGCCCGGCCCAAGTCACTTAAACCCAAGGCCCAAAAGCCAAGGGTATATATACCCTCTTCCATGTGTGGAAGAGGGTGTTGGTTACCATTTTGTTTCTCTCTCTAAAAGTGTTTAACCTTCTAAATTCTCTTTTGTTTCTCTCTCTACTTTCTTCTCTTTCTCTCTCTAAATATCATCTAAATCTTGTGTTATGGATTGATATGGGATTAACATTTGGTATCAAGAGCCTATAGTGGATAGGTGATTGAAGATTCGTGTGTTGTGTTCTTGATTTTTCGTGCCTATCTTGCTCTAATAGTCATGTACCAAAAAACTTTTGTTGATCCCAAACTTAGATCGATTTAGCTTTATGTATACGAGATTAGATCAAGTAATACACTTAGAGAAACCTTTGTATATGTTTATGATAATCTAAGTGTTATGCGGAATTAACACTTAAACAAGAACACACAAGATATAAACAAACTTTCACTTTGATTAATGATATCAAACTTGCTTACAATGAAAGTAGTTTACGAAAAACTTATATTGAACATTAACCTAAAGGTCTTCTTTTATAGACATAAGAAGCCTTGTACAATAATCTACGTATCATCTATTCTAGGTAAAGATAAATATAGAAAATACTTGTTGTTCCTATCTTTACTAGAAGTAATCTAGAATACAATAAACGCGTAGAGTATATCTTCCCATCAGTGCTTGTCTTCAATGTATCAACGCTTGACTTTATCTTGTCAACACTTGAGCTGTCAACGTTTGTTTTGCTCCTGTCAACGCTTGTTTTACTCTTGTCAACGCTCAAGTAGATTGGCTACAATTTATTCCCAACAATCCTCCCCTAAACTTGATATCCACTCTTATGATCAAGTTTCTGAATAAACATTAAGGACTAGGAGGAATCTTACAAACCTTCTCATATTGATAATAAATAAATCTGATCAAGTCTTTTGCCACGTCACTTGAATAATCAATTTCCAGCTGAGTGTTCTTCATCTTCTCCAAGATATCCTTGGATATGAAATACTGACCATCCACAAGTAGATACTCAGCAAACTTTGTAGAACTCAAATGATAAACACCAGCAGCTGAATACAATCTCCATTGAAGACCACTGAGATCATCTTCAAGATCCTTCCAAATAGCAGGATCCTCATCTTTTGGTCCACACATTCTCTTGAATGTGGACCAAAATTTTATTCCATTTGCTGAAGTTGGTGCTTCAGCCTCATACTTGGCCTCTAACAACCTCCATAGGTCTACCAAGTCTTCTCTGTCAAAACTTGCAAACAAAGATATAAGGGTGGTAAAAGTGTGCACCTCTTTTCCATACCTGCCAATCTTCCAAAATCTACATTCATCTTCTTCATAGCTCACAATTGGATTTCTGGAATCTAGTGGTAACACTTGTACCATATCTGAAGCTTCTAACGGTGAGAGCTTGAGGCTCTTTCTTATGACAGCTTCACTTGGATGTAATGGATCCATATCTTTGGGAAACTCAAGAGAAACTCCCTTTTCACTGGTCTGGGAACAAACATTGCTTTCTTGAGCTCCATTTCCTCTACAAGTTCTTCTTTTCTTTCATCAGAAAGAAGTCTTAGAGTGTTTGCTTCCTGCACTCTAACCCAGATGGGATAAGCTCTACATTCCAACTCATCAAATGTCAATGCCTTCAATTTCTGATAAGTCCATCCTACTCCATGACATCTGAGCAACATGCAGTATAACTCCCTTCTATCCCTTTTCAACTCTGAGAGAATATTGCTTGCCTTGTGTTTCAAAATGACTTGGAAATCCTTTTGTACTCTGAGAAGAATCTCCAAACCCCATATCTGATCTGAAATGGTTAAGTGTGGATTCTCCATACATCTTTCTTCCCAAGCATGATACATTTGAACCACCTCTGGCATATCAAAATCAACCTGCAATTTCAACTCTCTCAATTTCTCCTTGGCCAACTCATCTCCATACTCAAGTCTTTCTGGCTGTTCTATGATCATAACACTTGAGTCTGAGCTAGCAGCATCACTTCCTTCTTGCTCTTCTGAAGTTACAACAAATGGTGACTCTCTCACCTCCTTTCTTTCTTGTTCCACAATTTGTGCAGCCAACCTTCTATCAAATTCAATCTGAGCTGCATTCTTTGGAACAACCTCTTCTACCATAATACCCTTACCCTTATCTAATGGATCAATTGTTGGTAAGGTAGATGGTGATACCTGTGAAGAAACTTCCTTGATGATGGATGATGACTGGGATACATCACCCTCATGTGTAGGTCTGTCAACGCCCAATTTTGCTGTGTCAGCGCCCAAAATACTCATGTCAGCGTTCAACTTCTCCTTGTCAACGCCCAAAATTCCTGCCTCAGTGCCTTTTGTAATTTCCTCCAACATGGGTGTAAATGATAAATTTAAGTTTGTAGGAGAGACTAAAGACGTATCAAAACATGTCTGTTTCTTCAAACTTGTTAGGGCCTCAGCAACATCCAAATATTTACCATCATGGCTGCCCTTATCACTCACATTTATTTGATCATCCTCCCCTTTGGAAGATTCCTCCATCCCTCTCCTTGCACTGCAGTCTACAAAATAACAATCCTCTCCCTCAATTGCTTGAGTTCAAGGCCTTGTGTGCTGACAACTTGTACCAAGTCTGCATTTTGCTTTTGCAAGCTCATGCAGACTGCCGTCAATTCCATTAGGGTCATTGGTTCCAATCTGCCCTCTTCTAAAATGGGTATTTGACCTCCCAAGTCAGATTCATTGGGCATGGATGAGGACTTAATGATGGTGGGAATGCCTTGGCCAGCTTCTAAGCCAGAACCAATAGTCCCAACCTCATCCATAGCACCAACCACACTTGTGGTGGTGGTTCTCTCTGCTACATGGCTAGGACCACCAGAGGAGAACACCCCAGTAGTCCTTTGGCGTTTTTGTAACCTATATTGTGTTGGTGGAGATGATGATGTGGATTGGGTGGATGTGGGTTGGTTAAGGGGTGTTTGGGTCTATGAAGGTTGTGTGTCAACGTTTGAAATAGGCACATCAACGCCAACATTTAACGTGTCAGCGTCGAAGGGTTCTTGGTCAATTTGCATATGCTGTGGTGAAGGTAATGGTTCAGGTATTGGATCAGTTTGAGGTTGGGGGTCAGGTTGGGGTTGAGCTGCTGCAATTACAGCAAGCATAGCTTGGGTTAAGGGTAGGTCACGATGTGGGGGTGAGTTCATCTTCATAAAAATTGCTTTCTTTTGCACAGGGATCTCATAAAAACCATTATGATACCTTGTGCAGTATTCTTGGACATCAAAAACCATTTGTAAAAATCTGGGATAAGCTAAAGTCATTTTGTTCCCTTTATTTTTACACATGCCCTCAAAAATCATTTTGGAATAATTAAATTTTTGCCCAGTAGCAATACACACAATAGCACTTGCAATAGATCTATTGATCTCATTGTGTGCAGTGCACTTGGGACTCAAACATTGTAGGAGGACATGTATGAGGTACTTCCAGGCTCGGGGAAACTCCTGTTTATGATATTTATTTAAAGTTCCTTCATCAGGAAAAGGATAACCCAAAGCCCTTAGCCCTTGTTCTATTTCACTAATGGGAAGGGTGGTTATACCATCAGCATCATCAAGATGCAAGGCTTGGCGTACCAAAGCCTCAGTAACCACCCAAGTTCTCCCATGAACAATAGAAGATAATGTAGTCACTCTATTAACTGTTGAGGAACTGACAGTGTTCCAAAACTGTTTAATATGTGTGACAGGAATGAGTGGTGCATGAGAAAGAGCATACCTAATGGGGGATGCGTTCAAATACGCCACCATTTGTGTGTATTGGGGAAACAGAGTATCATCAGCTTCAAGATACGCGATCATGTTGTGTTGACTTCTGAACCCCAATTCCAAATCGGATGGTCTAAACTTCGGTGCCATTGTTGAAAGCTGTTAAAAATGAGTGATGAAGATGAAGTTGATAAGAGAAAATTGTGTTAGACAAGAATAATAGGTACCCTGTTTAAAAATAGGAGCCAAATATATAGGAGAAGAAAATGCATGTGATTGGCCCAAAAAGAGGCAAATATTTTCAAAACACAATCATGAAAATATTGAAAAAGAATAATTTTATCTCATGCATTAAATGAGGTTTATCTGCTCCCAAAATTACGGCCTAAAAATATGTCAAAAAGTAACAACTGGGTAGGTCCCATTGAGTGTAAACGGTCAAAAATAACCTATCAACGCCCAACGGCTATATTCTTGTCAACGTTTGCCATAGCCATGTCAGCGTCTAAATTGGTCACAACAACGCTTGGGAAAATACTTGTCAGCGTCCAAAAATAAAAATGTTTAAAAATGAAAAATTACCTTAACAAAGTAATTTATCCTAGAGAAGATAACCAAAAAGCTGATAATTATTATAGGGCGGCAAGCACTGTCCAGTTATGCACACTTTCTTATGCAAGATAGACATAACAGTCCTCTAGTGTCCCTTGCTAACCAAAACTCTTAACAACTAAGTTACCTTATAAAATTCCTTGTTACTCCCAGGTAAATCCCATAACAAAATCATTCCCAAGTCTCCCAACAGAGCACAACCAATTCTAGGCCAAAAATGTCTTGGCAGCATGCATAGTATATCAACTTTGCATGCTACAGTGCCTCATGATTTAGTAAAACTAACTCATACTCACCTGTGGACACAATCTAGAATTGTGATAAGAGTATCATATGGATACCCAAACATCCTAAAGGTTCCTAAAACCTCCCCTTAAACTGTGATACATAAGTTGCTAAAAACATGCATGAACATAAAAAAAAAATTATGTCAAGATAGGAATTAAAAATTCCAACCATCATCCATAAATAAAACTTGTCCAAATGCTTCTCCAATGATCCATAAGCAACTATGTATCCAATGGTATACTGCTAACACCACATGCACATTTAGATTGAAAACCACAAAACTAACATTGTTGCTGACAACGCCCCGATAACACATAACAGCGTTGAGGGAAGCTTTGTCAGCGTTAGACAAATATATTGCTGACAACGTCACAAACACTTATCAGCGTTCAAGCAACCTTTGTCAGTGTTAGAAAAATATAGTGGAAAATCTAAATCTTCAAAAAGACCAATAACAATGCATCATCCTGTACAGACTTTTACAAAAAGACTCCAAAACACATATTATGTGAGATTGATCATTCCAATACTTGTTACCAAGTATTGGAACCTCCCAGCATCAAAAGGTTTAGTTAGTAAATCTGACACATTTTCTTCTGTGTCAACCCTATCTGATTGTATTAAACCCTTTTCAAAACAATCTCTTATAAAATGGTGTCTAATTTCTATGTGTTTAGTTTTAGAATGATGTACAGGATTCTTATGATGCATAATGTGCTGTTATTGTCAACAAATATCTTGGTATGCATGAAATTATACCCATAGTCCAACAGTTGGTTCTGAATCCACAAAACTTGTCCACAACAAGCAGCTGCAGCCACATACTCAGCTTCAGTTGTAGAATTAGACACCACTGTTTGTTTCTTGCATTGCCAAGATATCAACCTGCTCCTAAGAAACTGACATCCACCAGTTGTGGATTTTCTATCAAACTTATCACCTCCATAGTCACTGTCTGAATATGCAATCAACTCCAATGGTGAATCCTTTGGGTACCACAAACCAAGACTAGGATAGCATCTTAGGTACCTAAAGATCCTCTTCACAGCATAAAGGTGACATTCTTTGGGAGTCACTTGATGGCGTGCACAAGCACACACAGCAAACATGATGTCAGGTTTGGAGGCTGTAAGGTACATCAATGATCCAATCATGGATCTATAGTGCCTGACATCAACATCTTTCCCATCTCCTATCTTTCCCCAAGGTGTTCTCTATCCATAGAAGTAGTAGCCCTCTTTTCATGTAGAGAAAAGCCAAACTTCTTCAAGATCTCAGCCACATATTTATCCTGGGAGATGAAGATACCATCTTCTTTCTACTGAACTTGTAAACCAAGAAAGAAGTTCATCTCCCCCATAGCACTCATCTTGAATTTGTCTGTCATAAGCTTGGAGAAATCCTCACTCATCTTTGGATCAGTAGACCCAAAAATGATGTCATCAACATAGACCTGGACAAGCAACACATCCTTGCCTTTCTTCTTTGTAAATAGTGTCTGATCTATGGTGCCCCTCTTGAATCCATTGTCCACCAGATAAGTAGACAAAGTACCATACCATGCTCTAGGAGCTTGATGAAGTCCATACATAGCCTTCTTGACTCTATACACTTTATCTGGATTCTCTGGATCCTCAAAGCCAGGAGGCTGCATCACATATACCTCCTCAACAATTGTTCCATAAAGGAAGGTACTCTTGACATCCATTTGATAGACAGTGAAGCCCATGCAAGATGCATAGGCTAAAAAGATCCTAATAGCTTCAATCCTTGCAACTGGTGCAAAGACTTCTTCATAGTCTATCCCCTCCTCTTGTATATATCCCTGAGCCACTAACCTTGCCTTGTTTCTGACCACAATTCCTCTTTCATCTCTCTTATTTCTTAGAACCCATCTTGTCCCTATAGGTCTGACATATCTGGGATAATCAACCAGCTCCCAAACATCTTGAATTGCAAATTGGTGAAGCTCATCATGCATTGCTTCCACCCAACTTGGTTCTTTGAGAGCATCAAATATTTTCTTGGGTTCCTGTTGTGACAGAAAACAGGCAAACAAACATGCTTGCACAAGAGGGGTATCGACCTTCTTGTGTATATTGGCAATAAACCCACCAAGACCTTGATGAGATCTTCTAGTCTGAACTGGAGTCATAATATCACCAATGATTTGAGAAGTGGGGTGATTCTTCATAGTAGAAGTGAGAACTCCTCCTTCAAAAAGTCTGGTGTCCTCAACCTCATTATCCATGTTGCCAATATCGTCTTGATCAGACTCTCTTTCATCAACATGAGGATGAACCTCTTCATATAAATTGGAAGGTTCACCTTGTTCAAAAATGGAAGAGAAAAGATGTGCAGAAGTGTTGTCAACGCCTGAATCTTGATTGTCAGCGCTTGGGCTAACAACGCTTGAACTGTTGTTGTCAACGTCTGAATTGGTCTTGTCAGTGCTAGATTTACCTTTGTCAGCGCTTGAAGGACCATGCATGTTTGTATCTGGTGGTACTTGGGGACCACCATTATCTTTACCAGCAGCAGCAGCAGCAGCAAAAGCATCTGTACAAATGGGGATTGTGACATATTCTTGGATATGAGATGACTTCTCTGCTTGTGATCCAACCTTTTCATGAACTTGTGTACCTGAAACATCAACAACTTGTTCTTCCACAACATTTGAAGTTACCTTCACAATGTCTGGATTAGTGACAGGCATATAATTCAAAGTTCTAGATAAAGGTTCCAAGTCAAACAACCAATTTGGACCACTTTCAAGATCACTAGGTTTATTCTCTAAAAACCTAACATGTACTCTTTCAAGAATACGTTTTTCTTCCTTGAGATAAACCCTATATCCCTTGCTCTGCACTGAATACCCCATGAAGTAGCCTTCATCACCTTTTGCACTAAATTTACCTAAGGCATCACTAGTATCTAAAACTACTACATGACAACCAAAAGGTCTGAGAAAACCAATATTAGGTTTTTTGCCCCAAAGTAACTCATAAGGTGTATTGTTCTGAATTTTGTTAACCAATGCTCTATTTTGAACATAACAAGCTGTATTAACAGCCTCAGCCCAAAAGTCTATAGGAAAATGAACATCAGCCAACATGGTTCTGGCTGCTTCAATTAGGGTTCTATTTTTCCTCAGCAACCCCATTTTGCTGTGGGGTTTTGGCAACACTAAATTGCCTAGTAATTCCTTTCCTGGCACAGAAATCATCTAACTTTTTATTCCTAAATTCACCACCATTATCACTCCTAAGTATTTTAACTTCATTTCCTGTTTTCTTCTCAATCTGAGTGATAAAATCAATTAAAGTGTCAGTTGTGTCACTCTTCATAGCTAGAAAGAAGGTCCAAGTAAACCTAGAAAAGTCATCTGTTATAACAAAGCAGTATGACTTACCATTCAAACTTTCTATATTGGTTGGACCAAAGAGGTCCATATGAAGCAGATGAAGAGGTCTAGTACTAGAGTGCACCTATTTGGACTTGAATGAGACCTTGTGCTGCTTGCCTTTAAGGCATGCAACACAAGAGTGGTCATTATGGAAGGCCTTCTCAGGCAAACCATCAACCAAGCCAAGTCTCACAAGCCTATTTATATTCTTAAAATTTATGTGCCCTAGTCTCCTGTGCCACAAATTACTTTCATCTACTGAAGCTTTAGCATAAAAACAAGACATATTGTTATTCATTCTAATCCCATTCAGATTCACATTGTCTATGTCTTTATGCCTAGGTGTTCTATATTCAATATATTTCTCATCAGGGATCTTATAATCCTTGCTTAACACCAAACATTCAGTATCAGTAAACAGAACTTTATTTTTGTTATCACAAACTTGTGATACACTAAAAAGATTGTAATCAAGTTCTTTTACCAGAAATACGTTCTCAAAACGCAAGTTCTTGGTGAGAAGAGTTCCTTTACCTGTGATAGTACCATATCCGCCTCCAAAGTAAACCTTATCACCATCCTTAATGGGAGTGAAGTTTGTGAGATAATCTTCCTTCCCTGTCATGTGCCTTGAGCATCCACTATCCCAATATCCATAATCATTGACCTGTTTTTGAATGCCCTGCACATAAAGAAAACAAATTAGTTTTCTTTGGGAACCCAAGCCTTAGAAGACTTGGATTCATCTGGTTGTTCAATAAGAACAGACTTAGTTCTCACAACAACCCCATTTTCATCCTTCTTAGGATGAAATACCCAGTTAACCCCAATAGGTTTTGTAATGACCTTTGAAATGTAATTAAATCTGTTGCATGTCATTGAAATCCCATTATCATTAGGGTTTTGATATTTCTTGGGTCTCCATGTTAAGCTTGAAGAAGCTTTAGACCCCTTACCCCGTGGTTGCAAATATTTAGGTCTGGTCACGTTTCTGTCAGCGTTGGAATTGGTCTTGTCAACGCTGAAATTACCCTTGTCAGCGTTGAACCTAGGGTTTGCTACAGAAACCCATTGCCTATTCGACCAGGTGTTTGTCTTTTGAAATGGTCTTTGTCCATGAGTGTTAGACCCTCTAGTGAAGAATGGGGCAGGTCTAATCACTTGTGGACTTTGTTGCACACAAGGTTTGGGTCTGACAACGTTTGACTTTCTAACAACGTTGACTTTGTTCTTGTCAGCGCTGAATTTGTTCCTATCAGCGCTGACTTTGGGAGCGTTGACACACTTATATGCCAAGTGTGAAAAGCTACCACAAGTGTAACACGCTTTTCTAGACACAACCCTAGGTCTATAAGAGAAGAAGCCTGTTCCATCATTGCTAACTTGGCTCTTAGGTGACCTAGTATTCCTATACATCTCTGCATACTTAATGCTAGGTTTTCTAACAGTGTTTGAGCCAAGGTCAACAGCCTTACCAGTGATTGGGTTTGTAACCTTAATGGGAGTTGACTCATTAGGAATTTCACATATCAAGCCACCCTTAACAAATAATGTAGGGTTAGCTTTCTTCCATTCATTCAGGTCAGTCAACTTTTGTTGATACTCTTTTCAACTGGAGTGACAACTCTTGGTGGAGGAATGAATTCCTCCTCTTGGAGTTCTGGCAAACCAGTCCAAGATAGGTCCTTTTCTTGGACACCATATAAGTCACCAGCTGGTGGTGGAACCATAGAGTAATCATTCATCCCAATCCTAGTCATGTCCTTAGGATCTCTTTGTTTACTCACACATTCTCCTAGGGTTTGTGTGGCCTTATCAAATCTTTGAATTTTAAGGCCAACATTATCTTTATTCCTAATGGCCTCATCTAACTTAGCTTGTAACTCACCATTAACCCTTTCCATGATGTTTCTAATATCCATACTAGCATTTAACTCATGTTTTAAGATATTTATTTTAACTTTTAAATCAAATTCCATTTTCTTGTATTCAGAAACTGTTTTCTCAGTTTGAGTGAGAGCTAGTTGGTAATTAGACAGTTTGCATCTTTCAGTACTCATATCACTTAATAATCTTAACACCTCTTTGTTAAGTTTCTCAGTGTTTAACCTACAACCTTTACTACAAAAAGCATCATTGTATACCTCATTATCAGATGAAGAGGAGGAGTGTGCCATGAGAGCATATTCAACATGCTCTTCTTCTTCAATTTCAGCAACCAAAGCTTTATCCTCTTCCATATCCTTAGCCAGATAGCTCCAATCCCATCCCATACCATCAATTCCTTGAACTGCAACCATGGCTTTAGGATCCTGAGCTTTAACAATTTGACTTGAGGGTTTACCAGCATCAGATCTTCAAGGAGATCTGCATTCCCTCATGAAGTGCCCCATACGATGATAGTTGTAGCACTCAACTTTGGATTTATCAAATCCAGTTGTGTCTTTTGCATTGAAGGTCGTCTTCTTCTTAAACCTTCTGTTCCACATGTTTGCTCTTATACTAGCAAGAGCCATGTTCCACTTAATGTCCATCTCTTCCAAGTGCTCATTACTTATCTGCTCAAGGTCCTCATATGTAATCACTGAACCATTGGGCAAAGAAGCAATGTAAGCACATATAGTATCCAAATCCAAACCAGCAGGTTTAACTCTTGGTGAGTCACTTTTGAATGTGTCAGCGTCTGAAAAGGAGACGTTGACAGGACATGTTCCAGCGCTGACACATGATGATCCAGTAACTGGATGCATGTAGGAGTCCTTCTGATTGAATTGACCTTCACTATGAGAGAAGAAGGCCATGTTACTGTTGGTAGACTTTCTTCTATGCTCTTAAAGAGTTTCATATTCCAACAGCCTCAGTTTGTTGTAGATGTCATCAAACGTGGAACTTTTTTAAGTATTATTGGCAAGGATAGATCTTGCCTCAATCTTCCACGCCTCACCAAGACTTTTAAGAAAGATAGCATTAATGTCAACATCACCAAGTTGTGTCCCCATGAAGGACAATTTGCTTGTAATGTCAAGCAATCTACTTCTCACACTACTCAGCTTCTCATTGGGTTGAGCTTTGAAAACAGCATAATCATGCATGAGTTGTTTCTTCTTTTCTTCCCTAGTATCTGTATTGCCACCATATGCGACTTCAAGAGCTGCCCAAAGGTCTTTAGCAGAATCATAACCTCTGTATTTATGTTGGTTCTCTTGTCCCAAAGAGACTTTCAGAATATTTAGGGTTTTCATGTCAACCCTTTTCTTTGTTATGTCTTCAGCAGACACAGCTCTACCATCTTCATGCTTTTCTTTCTTATCTTCTTCAAAACATCCAGCAACAGCTGCTCTTCCAGGAATAGCATCATCAATCTTTTGGGCTTTATTGAATGTGTTTCCATATTCAATGATTTCCCAGAGTGTGTAGTCATAGATCCCTAGATATTGCTCAAAGTTAAATTTCCACAATTCAAAGTTGGTTGCATCAAGCATGGGAATCTTGATGTTTGGTAAAGGTGAGGAGGAGGAGGTTATTTCTGAAGTTGACATGATGTTGTTAGGGTTTTTGAGAAAATTAGGGTTTTGGTGATTTTTAGGGTTCTTGTGTTCTTTAAGATCAAAGGTTCCTCAACAAGCTCTGATACCACTTGTTGATCCCAAACTTAGATCGATTTAGCTTTATGTATACGAGATTAGATCAAGTAATACACTTAGAGAAACCTTTGTATATGTTTATGATAATCTAAGTGTTATGCAGAATTAACACTTAAACAAGAACACACAAGATATAAACAAACTTTCACTTTGATTAATGATATCAAACTTGCTTACAATGAAAGTAGTTTACGAAAAACTTATATTGAACATTAACCTAAAGGTCTTCTTTTATAGACATAAGAAGCCTTGTACAATAATCTACGTATCAGCTATTCTAGGTAAAGATAAATATAGAAAATACATTGTTGTTTCTATCTTTACTAGAAGTAATCTAGAATACAATAAACGCGTAGAGTATATCTTCCCATCAGTGTTTGTCTTCAATGTATCAACGCTTGACTTTATCTTGTCAACGCTTGAGCTGTCAGCGTTTGTTTTGCTCCTGTCAACGCTTGTTTTACTCTTGTCAGCGCTCAAGTAGATTGGCTACAATTTATTCCCAACAACTTTTTGGTGTTTTTATGGTTTATTCTTGATACAAATCATCTACTTACTATTGGTAGTGATTTGTTATTGTTATTTTGGTTAAAATCACAAAAAAGTTTGGGTACTTAATTCATTTTTAGGCTAAAAATCTCGAATTTGTTGTGTTCTAGTACTATCCGAGAAAAGGGGTTTCTACTTGCGATCCAATATCACGATCACTCACTACGATCCAGAGTGCGATCACTCATTACGATCCTAGAGTGCGATCACTCACTACGATCACAGAGTGCGATCACTCATTACGATCATAGAGTGCGATCACTCAGTACGATCATAGAGTGTGATCACTCACCATGATCAAGGAGTGCGATCACCAGGCCACGATCAAGGAGTGCGATCACAAAGTACGATCAAGGAGTGCGATCATAGACTACGATCACTCGTTGCGATCACTGACTACGATCCAACGTTATGATCTGAGTACGATCTAAGAGTACGATCTAAGAGTGCGATGGGTATTGCGATGGACATCAAAATTTTGTTTGAGTACTTATTAGACTTAGCCACTATCTAGACTAGTCTCAGAACATAGTTTACACGAAGATTTAAAAAAAAAAAAAAAAAAGGAGTTAAAAGTTTTAGGTCAAGTAAATTCAAATTTTTTCCCTACTAGTTTTTGGCTATTTCTAATTCAATTTCAAAATTTGGCAATACAAATTTTTTCGGCTTACCATTTTGTCGGACTGAGGAATTTATTGTCGGACTGAAGATTCTCGGAACTCTACAAAATTTCAACCACACCTCATCACAACAAATCCACTAAGATCCGTAATCCATTCACAAGTAATCACAATGTCTAGTAACAACAACAACAATGCAACGGCCAATCAAATTCGTTTGGAACAAGGTGGTGATGGAAATCCACCTGTGCTCACTGTCGGTTGCTACGTTCAGTGGAGATCTCGCTTCCTTAGATTTCTCGACACTAAGGAAAACCGAACCGCTCTTCGTCATTGCCTTGATAACCCACCACCAGTTTTTGAATTCAGACCCTTTACCACACAAGCAGAGGATGGTACTTCATCAACTACACGAGCTATGGAGAATTTCGACACATGTCCTGCAGAGAAAAAGAAACTCCTCCAAGCTGAAGCTGATGCCGTCAACTACATACTCACTAGGATTGATAACGATATCTATTCCACAGTTGATGCATGTCCTAATGCTATGGAAATGTGGAATGCAATTCATCGACTGAAGCAAGGTGAGTCGATCAATGTTCAAGATCTCGAGACTAATCTGCTTTGGGAGTTTGGAAAATTCACATCCGAAGATGGTGAATCCATTGACTCATATTACTCGAGATTCTACAAAATGATGAATGAGCTTGTCAGAAATCAGTGCACCATCTCTAATCATCATGCCAATGTTCAGTTTCTACTTCAACTCAAACCGGAATGGCAAAGGTTTGTGACTTTGGTCAAACAAAGGGAGGATATCAAGACTATATCTTACCACAAACTTTATGATATATTGAAACAACATCAGAATGAAGTGAATGAACTTAGGGCTGAAAAGGCAGAACGATCTGCTAACTCTGTTGCTTTTGTGGCTGCTACTTCAACAAAACCCATTCCCCGTCAACAACCAGCTACACATTCCTCAAGGTCATCAAGCTCATCCACCAAACCTCTAGCTACTGCTATAAACAAAACAAAAGCAATTATCCCCAATCCACCTCCAAAGTATGACACCGAGTCAGATGGAGACAGTGATGATGAACAAACTTCAAGGGACAAGAAGATTGAAGAACTCATGTCTTTACTCACCACAACTTATAAGAAGATCTACAAACCTACCAACAACAAACTCAGATCATAATCCAATTCCAGATATAAGGAAGTTGATCATGCACCTAGGTATGATCGTGATGCTAGGTATGATAATCAGAGGATGCCGAATCAAGTTGAGGCTAGAGATACTGTAGGCACTCCGGTTGTGCAGAAGACTGGGATTCAATGCTTCAACTGCAAGGGATTTGGGCACATGGCTAGGGAATGTAAGAAGCCAAAACGGGTTAAGGATTCGGGATATCACAAGGAAAAGATGTTGTTGTGTAAGAAAGAAGAAGCAGGAATTCCACTCACAGCAGATGAAGTTGACTGGCGTGATGACCCTGATGATGAAGCCGATGATCAAGAGTTGGAGGCACATTATGTATACATGGCAAAGATTCAAGAAGTGATCCCAGAGACTGCTGATACTTCTTGACCCATCTATGATTCTGAGCCACTTGAAAAGGTATCATCACATGATAACTATAATGTGTTTGCTAATGAACGACGGTATCCTGAGCAGCCCGAAAGCATCAATGACACATATGTAATGGACACGGAGGATAGCAATATCTCTACAGATTCACAGCATATGTGTAATGATGACGGAAATGCTACTCAGGATACTGACTCGGAAGAGGACCGTGATTTGCTTGCGTCTATTATTGATTCTTTAAAACGTAAAATTGATGAAAACAAAGAGGCTAATAAACATTTGAAGCAAGCAAACGCATCCTTAGCCGAGGAGATAGACAGGCTTAAAGAGGGTGATTATGTAAAAGAAGTTGATCGACGAGTTGCAATAGCTAATGGTTTGGTATATGAACGTAAGGCGCTCAACGAACAATATTGTTCTGAAGTAACACACGAAATTCATATGTCAAAACAGAAGATATCGGAACTTGAAGAACAACTACTGCTACATCAACTCCAAATTACCGAGTTAGAGTCGGTTAACAAAGAACAAACGGAGCTTTATAAAACTCGTGAAGAAAAGGATATTGAAAAAATTCTTGATTTGGAAAAGAGAGTCGAAACTTTAAACAACATTGTTTACAAAACGGGTCAGTCCATTCAAACCATGAATATGCTCAATAGAAATATGAAAACGAGTTTTGTCAAGCCTGAATATCTCAAGAAAATTCAAAGTACCAAGCATGCTCTCTATGATATCGGTTGTTATGTTGATAATCTTGCTCTTATGCTCTCACCCGACTGCGACGAAAGTATTCGTCATCAAGAAGAAAGTCGATCAAACTTAAGTGATTTAATAAACCTTTCTGATTCTGATAATTATATTAAGTTTGTTCCTCAAAAAGAACTTTCCAAAGAACAAAAGATGTATAATAGTGTTCCACCACCAAGTGATGAACGCCAAAAGAAAGTTTCTTTAAAAAGGAGTTTCAAAAAGCAATCAATTTTGTTAGAAAAACAAATTTCGGATGAAAAAAATAAATGGGATGAGAAAAGCAAAAGTGTTCAGCAATTTGAGTTTATAAAACAAGGGGTTTTTAATTTGTACAAAGGTGTCGTCGACTATGAAAAAGTTTCTAGGGATACCATTTGGAATATTAAACCTAACCCACAAGTAGAAGTCGCCATTCAACAATGCATTGTTCCAACAATTGATGATCTTTCAAAAAATGTGGAAATGTTTTATAATGCTCTCACTGAGGAAATGTTAACTGATTTAAGTTATGTTAAATCTCTTGAAAATGAAGTTGATTTTCTTCAAACTAAATTAAAGACACAAGAACACCAAGTTTCTAACGAAATTGATCGACTTTCTAAGGAATACTTTTATGCTGACCATATGAATGCTATACTTGGTGTGTATACCGATCTTGATCAATATTGTCATGTAGCATGTCTAGTGTCAGAATCGGACGAGAAATGTCGCAATCTTGTAGTAGAGCTTTCGAAACAAATTCAGTCATATAACAAACTTTCGAAAAGTTTTTCCCAACTTGAGAAACACTCCATTTCTCTTGAACTTGCTTTACAAAAAGGTGATAAATCTTGTAATCATAAAAAATGTCAAGAAATGGCAGCTTCTTCCTTTCAACAATTAAATGAAAAAGGTTTCAAAATAAATGATTTGAAAGCTCAGCTGTAAGAAAGGGACATAGCCATCAGTGAGTTACAAAAACTCATTGAGAAAATGAAAGGAAAGTCTGAATTGGGTAAACCATCCGCCGTTCGTCAACCGAATGCGGTTAAATGCCCTAAATCGTCTATTTTGGGCAAATCCCCGCAGACTTTGCCTATGATAGGAAATGATAAGAGCACAAATGTGATAGCACCAGGAATGTATAAGATGAACACTAAGCCTACTCAAACTGGAACATCGCGGTTACCTGAGAATATTAGGAAAACTAATCAACGTATGTCTTCTTCTACAGGAGTAATCCCCACTACTAGCATAGGCGGACCACAGCTTAAGAGCACTAGAATGCAAGATAAGGTCATGCCTAACAATGGTCAAGGAAAGAAGTTGAAAGTAGAAGACCACCGTAGGAATTTTAACCTTTCTAAGAATAAAACGTCTGTAACTTCATGTAATGACAGTTTGAATATTAAGACTTCGAATGTTGAATTTGTTTGTGTTAAATGTGGAAAATGTGTTCGTGCTTTCAATCATGATGCTTGTGCTTTTAATCATAATTGCGTGAATGCTAGAACTAGGAAGCCTATTCTTGTTCCCACTAGTACTAGAGAACCCACAAGCACTTTGAACCAATCCACTGCTCAACCACTTAAGAAACTAAGTGCGTTAGAATCCACTACTCTGCGTAAACAAAACATGTTAAAGAAGCTTTATGAGAACATGAGTAAGACATGTAAACGGGGGTACTCCATATTTACACCACCCGGATACAAATGGCTACCTAAGACAACCACTATTCTAATTGGGTCTATGAATGTTAGCTTGCCTTTAGAATCTAGGCCTACTAATATTTTGGAACCCACTTCTATCAAGAGCTCCCATTTGTCAAACTCTACATTGTCTTCTAATTCTTATGCAGCTCGTCGAGATCATTCTCTTCATAATGGACTCTAGGTGCACAAAGCACATGATGGGCAATCTCAAGTTTCTTATTAACTTCGTGGAGAAGTTTCTGGGTACGGTGCGGTTTAGAAATGATCAGTTTGCACCGATACTTGGATATGGCGATTTGGTTCAAGGAAATCTCACTATCAAACGGGTTTATTACGTCGAGGGACTGAATTACTATTTATTCTCGGTTGGTCAATTTTGTGATGCGGGTTTGGAAGTGGCTTTTCGGAAATCTACTTGCTATGTTAGAGACTACGATGGGAATGACCTTCTTATAGGTTCTCGTGGCTCTGATCTCTACACAGTAACTCTTCAAGACACATCTTCATCAAATCCAATTTGCTTAATGGCTAAAGCTTCATAATCTCAAGCATTGTTATGGCATCAACGATTGTCACATCTCAACTTTGACACCATCAACTTGCTTCAAACAATGATATTGTGACCGGTCTTCCTAAGTTGAAATTCGTCAAAGACCATCTTTGTTCTTCTTGTGAGTTGGGGAAAGCAAAACGGAAGTCTTTCAAAACAAAGACTACCCCAAGCTCAAAAGGACGATTGGAACTTCTACACATGGATTTATGTGGTCCCATGCGTGTAGAGAGTATTAACGGGAAAAAGTATATTCTCGTAATTGTTGATGATTACTCTAGATACACATGGACTTTCTTCTTAAGGTCTAAAGATGAAACACCAGAGGTTCTCAAAAACTTTCTCAAGATGATACAACGCAATCTTCAAGCTCAAGTCTTAACCGTAAGAACGGATAGGGGTACTGAATTTTTGAACAAGAACTTACAATCTTACTTTCAAGAAGAAGGCATCGAACATCAAACGTCTATTGCTCGAACTCCTGAACAAAACGGCGTTGTCGAAAGGCGGAACCGTACTTTGGTTGAGGCTGCTCGAACAATGCTTTCTTCTTCAAAATTACCGCTATTCTTCTGGGCTGAAGCAATTGCAACTGCTTGTTATACTCAGAATCGTTCTTTCGTCATCCCTAGACATGAAAAGACACCTTACCACATCATCAATGGCAGGAAACCTACAGTCAAATTCTTTCACGTATTTGGATCTTTATGCTACATTCTTAAAGACGGTGAGAATCTCGACAAGATGAAAGAAAAAGGTGATGCATGTATTTTTGTGGGGTATGTGACATTGTCGAAAGGATATCGGGTCTATAACAAGGGAACAAAGATTATTGTCGAAACAATTCATGTGAACTTTGACGAATTGCCACACATGGTACTTGATCACAACAGCTCAAGTCCCGCACCTCAATATCCAGCAATGGCACCTACACAAAACAGTGTACGTCCCGTGCAAGAATGTCAACAAAATACTCCTACAGCAGACTCGTTGGATACGACACAAATGAATGAGTTGGTTGATTTATATGATCCAATGTTTGATGAATATTACTATGGAAACAATAAAGTTGTGTCAAAGCCTTCCGTTGTCAATGTTGCTGATACACTCGAACAAAATCAACAAGACACAACTGCATCTACTTCCGCAACTGTTGCTCAAGAGACAATTCCATCTGATACTCTCATACAACCAACATCACCAAACGTTAATGCTGAAGGAGGAAACAACAATCAAGCAGTCAATGCAAAACCTGACGAAGAAGAATTTATCAACCCGTTCGGTACACCAGTACACGAAGTCGGCGAGTCTTCTACTCAACATGTTGATCCGTCCAACATGCATACATTCTACCAACGATATCCATCCACTCACCATTGGACGCGTGATCATCCATTGGAGCAAGTCACTGGAAATCCTTCACAGCCTATTCGAACACGCAGACAACTCGAAACCGATGGCGATGTGTGTATGTATGCACTCACCATGAGTTCAACTATACCTACAAACATCAAACAAGCCATGAATGATCATGCGTGGATTGAATCAATGCAAGACGAAATTCATCAGTTTGAACGCCTAAATGTTTGGGAACTTGTTGACAGACCCTATGGAATGTCAATTTTAGATTTCAAATGGATCTGGAAAACAAACTGGATGAAGAACAAACTATCATCAAAAACAAATCTCGTCTTGTGGTTAAGGGATACCGTCAACAAAAAGGCATAGACTACGATGAATCATTCGCTCCTGTCGCTCGTTTGGAAGTAGTCAAGATATTCCTTGCTTATGTTGCACATAAGGGCTTCACGGTTTTTCAGATGGACGTTAAAACTGCTTTTCTCAACGGTCATTTGAAAGAAGAAGTGTATGTGAATCAGCCGGAAGGATTCATCGATCCTCATCATCCTGACAAAGTCTATCGTCTCAAGAAGGCTGTATATGGACTTAAACAAGCTCCAAGGGCATGGTACGAAGAACTATCAAACTTCTTGGTTTCCAAAGGATTTTCCAAAGGTTCTATTGATCCTACTCTCTTTACTAATAAATATGGGGATGACATACTGCTAGTGCAAGTTTATGTTGATGACATTATTTTTGGTTCTACGAACCCAAAACTTTCAAAACGTTTTGAAAAATTAATGCACAGCAGATTTGAAATGTCAATGATGGGGGAGCTAAAATTCTTTTTAGGCCTCCAGATTCATCAATCCCCACGTGGTTTCTTCATTAACCAAGCTAAGTATGCTCAAGAGATACTTAAAAAGCATGGTATGACCTCACGTGCTCGCGTTGGTACACCATTATCGACCAAATCCCTAGACGCTATTTTGTACTCATATCCCGTAGATCAAACGCGATATCGCAGTATGATCGGGTCACTTATGTACCTTACAGCCAGCAGCCTGATATTCATCATGCCACATGCTATTGTGCACGATATCAAGCCAGACCTACTCAAAAGCACCTCAAAGAGGTTAAACGGATCTTTCGATACCTTAAGAATACCATTCACATGGGACTCTGGTATCCGAAGGAAACCGGTTTTCATCTAACAGCTTTTTCAGATTCTGATCACGCAGGTTGCCTTGATAGTCGAAAAAGAACTTCTGGTAGCATACAATTTCTAGGGGAAGACAAGCTTGTGAGTTGGTCGTCAAAGAAGCAGGATTGCACTTCGCTCTCATCCGCTGAAGCAGAATATGTGGCTCTATCCACGTGTTGTGCTCAAGTCCTCTGGATGAGAACTCAACTCACGGATTATGGCTTCCACTTTGATAAAATACCTATGTATTGTGACTCAAAGTCGGCCATAGCCATCTCTTGCAATCCGGTTCAGTACTCCCGTACCAAGCACATCGCAGTCAGATATCACTTCATCAAGGAACAAGTGAAACGTGGTATCGTGGAATTATACTTTGTCAGAACTGAGTACCAAATAGCAGACTTGTTTACTAAAGCCCTATCTCAAAATAGGTTTCAGTATCTCGTTGGCCGTCTTGGTATGAAGTATATGACTCCAGAAGACTTGGAGGTTTTGGCAAATGAAGCTGCTTGATATTCTCTCATGATGACTTCTAAGCACATCACAGCTTAGGACTCGGAACTCAAATAAGGAAAGTTTATCACGGACGATAACTTATCCTTCTCAACGAGAAATTAATACTTCTCGGTCATGAGCTTCTCATAAAAACATTCAAAGTTTTTTAAGTTCATGAAAAACGACTTCTATGTAAATGTCAGCTTAGAACTCGCACTTCAACTTAAGGAAAGTTTATCACGAATGATAACTTATCCTTCACAACGGGAAATTAATATTTCTAGGTCATGAGCTAGTTACAAAACAATCAAAGGTTTGAGCTCATGAAAATAGGACCCGAAAGGGAAGTGTACGTTTCAGTGCGCTTTCTCTAAGCAATAGAAGAGAAGTCTTCTAACCGGATTATTTTAAAACCGTTGAACACAATTTTTCAAGAATTTCCCAAAAAGATTTTTCTAAATCTTTCAAAATTGTGTGTTCAACACTCCCTTCCTCATATGTGGTTTTTATATCTCAAAATTGTCATATGTTATTTTGATCAATTTTTAAGGGGGGGGGGGGGGTTTAAAATCAAGCCTTTAATGTTGTTGGGTACATCTCAGAAATTGTCATGTTTTATGTATCCAACATATTCCAAAAATGATATGGAATTGTCAAATTAATATATTATATCGGAAAAGGCATCTCAACTCCGTACCTCAACATATTTTGTGGTGTCGTTTTTCCAAAATTTTGTCAAATTTTTGTTTCAAGACACACATATATTGTTGAGGGGGAGCATCCCGATTGAAAAAGTTCCATGATTCATGCGTGCACACATGTTTCTCTCCCAAACGGTTTTCAGAAATTGTCATATTTTAATCAATTGGTATCTCTAATATGATGTTTTTATATTAGAGATAGGGGGAGAAAATGTGATTAAAATGTTATATATCGCAACATGTGATCTTAAAGACTCAAGTGCAACTCTTTCCTTCACATGCTAAACCATTTCGTATATCGATGCATGTGTGTAGGGGGAGCTTTTCGGAAATGTAAAACTTTAAAAGTGTTAAAAGTTTTGATTTTTATCAAGCACTTTGAATGGTTTTCAATGGTTTATGGTTACGATCTATACCCAAAACAACCTACTATCCACGACGGAACGATGGAATCAAAAGGTGGTTTAGGATAGGAAACTAAGTCCTATGATCCAACCAGAACCGGTGGGATCTACCCAAGGACATTCCATAGCTAGAAATAGTTTTCCTTAGGAAAGATGGAGTTGAATGAAGCTGAATGCGGACCAATTACTTAAGTTAGCACTGGAACAATCACAACAAGGTGCTACTGATGACGTATTGGTAAGCATTGAAGGAGTTGAATATTCTATGCAACTTAGGCAGAAACCGGGTCAATACATCTATTGAAGACAAGTCATCATGGACCCAGTGATGTGATACACAACCCTTCCCCAGCCATTCGAGTTTCTCTCAAAAGAAACTTGTCTCATTGTCACGGAGATCAACACGTATCTATTGACTTTCTCACTCCGAGTTAGTTAATATTGAAAAGGTGGCAGTCTGCTCCAGCCTCCGATTACCAAATGCACTTATTGAGTCTAGAGCCAAACGAGATCTATCTATTATCTCATTAGGACACAATCGAGTCCTACGCATTATCCTTGTGATATTGCCAAAACATCTGAGTGATACGATTCACAATGAAGATGGAAATCCTGCTTGAGCCAGCATCAAACAAGCTCATGGTAGGTAACTTGTGCGATTATACACGAATCAAACTTGTGAGAACTGGAAAGCAACTAAGTTTGGATTTCTTAACTGATTCAAACTTGATTCCAGGGTTTCTTCGCAAAATCCGTGTGATCTTGCCAGAACATTCAGAGTGACACTCCTTAGTGCTCACAGTGACGAATGGAAATCCTTCTAGTGTCAACATCAATCAACAGTACGGTAGGTGACTTGCAAGATTCTCTATGAATCAAGCTTGTGACAAACTGGAAAGCAACAATGGTGCGATTCTTTTAGAATCAAACTTGTTCCAGGAAATCTGAATTGACGACTCTAATCAGACGGATAATTTATCCTTATGATTTACTCTTTACGTTCGCAGTCTACTTTGAGACGGTCGAGTAAAGAGAACTGGCTACTACCTTGGGGAACCCTGTCAAGGAGATTCTTAATCGAATCTACCCGATCACAGGTACGGTATCTAATACCGTCTAAACGGTCTTCACCGACCGGATGTAAAACGCTACCGAGTTAGGATGAAATGTTCAAAGCCATTTTATTCGTGTCTATATATGTTGCTGCATATCAAGAAGCTGGCGTAGTTGTGTAACCGATGTCGATTCAGAAGTCACAAGAGCACAAGATGGCGATATTCAAGATACTTAAGAATGTAAGAATGTAATAGGTCATCTTGTCACAAGAGCTCAAGATGAACACTATCAAGAATAGATTGAAGATCTCAAGCACTCAAAGTCAAATGACAAAGGCTCATATAAAGATCACAAAAGCATGAAGGAACAAAGCCGTTACAAACAAGATCAAGACCAATACACAAGACCAAAGAAGGAAGATCCCCTCTACAAGAATGTATTCACTCAATCATCTTATGCTTTTTAAGCTTTTTAAGATGACCGATACATTGGGGGAGATTGTTAGCCCTATATTTTATATAGTCAAACAAGAATGTAATAGGTCAACTTAGTCGTTAATGGTCTTGTATTGTAATAGGTTAGTCGGGAAAACCGGGCTTGGACTTTAAGCTAATATTGTCTAAGTTAGGGGCGTAAGCCCAAGACAAAGCCAAGCCCGGACCAAGTCACTTAAACCCAAGGCCCAAAAGCCAAGGGTATATATACCCTCTTCCATGTGTGGAAGAGGGTGTTGGTTACCATTTTGTTCTCTCTCTAAAAGTGTTTAACCTTCCAAATTCTCTCTTGTTTCTCTCTCTACTTTCTTCTCTTTCTCTCTCTAAATATCATCTAAATCTTGTGTTATGGATTGATATGGGATTAACATGTTCTTTGATTGATTGATGTTTGTGTTTGATTATGCTTATTGATCTTTTAGTATTTGATTTTTATAGCTTATAGTGTTTTAGTGCTTATTGTGTTAATTTTCTTATTTTTAATTAAGTGCTTATTAGTTAATTTTTATAAAAAAGTTGTTTTTAAATATTTTTATTATTTAGTGTTTTTAAAAGTTTTTAAATTTTGGCTTATTTAGTTTTTCCTAAAATTAATTTGGTTAAAGTTTTAGTTAAGTGTTTATTTGTATTTTGCTTATTTTTGGTCTTGCTTATTTTTTATCTTTATGATATCCGGGTTTTTATAAACCCCCTTATTCCGGATAGTTGCCAGGTACAATATTCTGTATAGTGGTCCAATACGTATTCCGGATACATGCAAAAATCATTATATTCCAGATAAGTGCACAAACATAAAATCCCGGATATGACACCAAACTTATTCCGGATAACCTAAATGAGAAAATATTCCGTATAAGCCTTAGCTAGTATTCTGTATAACAACTAGTAAAGATTCCGTATAACCATTAATTTGACATGCTAGCCTAGTAGCTATCTTAGTTTTTTTCGCCAATTTCAGCTAGTAGGTTGCTAGCTTAAGCTAGCTGCCTGCTAGCTTGTTTATTTATTATTTTGTTCCGTAATTGTTTAGTTTAATCTGAAAGTTGTTCCGATTTTAATTCTGAAAGTCGCGTATTTTTAGTTAAATTTTTCATCAATTTTTAGTATTTGTATTTTTTCGAATAGTTTAAGTTTTATCTTTTATTTAGTACCCGCTTTAGCTTTTGTCTCGTTTAGTTTTAAAGTACCATCTTAGTTTTATTTTCTCCTTTTTCATTAAGTAAACTTTATTTTTGAGTCGATAGTTAATTTCTTCGTTTAGTTTTATTTTTATTAATTGTTTTGTTTTAATTTATGTTTTATTATTTGTTTTGCTCCTTAATTATTAGTTATTTGTTTTTGGTTTATTTTTATTACGTTTCTCTTTTACCTTTTAAGTAGAAATAGATAACCAAACTTCCCTTTTTCTTCACCAAGAACAACTAAGTCACACATTTAACCAGAGATCAATTCGTTAAGATACCGAGAACGAACAAAGATATAATTTTTAATATACTAAAAACCAGTTATAAATGGCGCCGCTGCCGGCTCTTTTCATAAAGATTAACGGTTTTTTGTGAGAGACGTGTTGGATTTTGGGATCCGTTCACTTTTGAACGTTATTTTCTTGCCAAAAAATTTTCAAAAATCCAAAAAAATAAAAAATTTCAAAAATCCCAAAAACATTTAAAAAATCATAAAAAGCATTTCTTTTTCGAAAGTTTTGCACCAAAAATATTCTTCTTGCTTATCTATTGTTCTTAATGAACTCGTATGTTGCTTGTGCTGCAGGGTGTGGAAGACGATTATATGGTTTCGAATCATGTGAATGGTGTTATTGCGAGCAATGCGGAAAAGATCTTCCAACCGTTTCTGATTCACAATTTTCCTATTTTGTATTTTGTCCATCGTGCAATTCGACTAATTCATCCTTTTCTTCTAATCCACCTACTTCCCCCCCTTGCATATATTGTGGAAGCAATTCTCATTGGCATATTTTGTGTCCTATTCGATACCCGTCTCTTGACGAGCAAGAACCGGGTTCCAATTATGACAATGGTCATAGCTATCTGCCAAATGCACCGGGTTTCTCTCAATACCCGTGTTGCAACAATTGTGGGGGCCCTCACGATACTTCTTATTGTCAACCGATGAATTATTTTGAACCAAATCCGTGCTATGATTCCGGTTTTCATAATTTTGAGCCCCCACCATACACCCTCGATCATCAACCTTCTGTTGGAATGAGTGAAGAAGAACGAGCCATTTTTTTGAATACACTTCAATACGTTCAACAAGAATTAGATAGCATACGCGAAGCAAGGGCGGAGCAACGATGACAATAGCAAGTATCTAATATTAGTGATTATAATCCTCCTCTTGTGCGTCCATACTACTATTATGATGATGACGAGGATGATATCTATGATCTCAACCCATCTTCTGAGATTACTACTCCTACTCTTGATATCCCTAATGCATCTAAGGATAGTGATACATCGAGTGAGATTAGTGATTTTGGTCTTGATAAATTCTTTGATGAGGTTTGTGATGCACCGAATTTTGTGAAGCCTATGGACGATGTCGCTCTTAATGATGATTTTTCTCCATGCTATGAGAATTTCACTTTTGAAATTTCTCCTTCTCCTCCGGGCGATGAAGGCGATGTTGATTTATTCTCTCCGACATACGAGAAGTTCACCTCTGAATTTGGTCTTGTAGATGAGGTAGAAGACGTTATTCTTCGCGACAAATTACTGAAAGTTCATCTTCTTATTGCTAAAATTGAAGCGTTTAATTATGCTCCTATTTCCGAGTCTTTGCCTCCGTCTATTACTCCCGTTTAGAATAATGACACATTTATGGAAGAAATCGACATTCACTCAATACCTCTGGGTATTGATGATGATGACACTGAGGGGGATATTCTTTTTGATACTTTGCTGCATGAAGATATTGTCCCAAGTCCCCCTCCCGAGCACCTTTCATCCACTCCTTTAGACACCATTACGGAGGATGAGTGCTTTGACCCGGGAGGTGACATTGACTATTTTATGATTGATAACCTTACGGCTTTGCCGCTTTCTGAGCATCAGTTGTCTTTGGGGGATGACAATTTGCTTACTTTACCCACCCCACCTCCCGTGGATCATGATTTCACATACTTTTCGTATGTTGAAAGGACTTTTCTACCCTTAAAGACTTATCCTCATGCCTCTCCTTTATTAATGTCCTCCAGGAACGAGGACAAGGTCTTTGATCCCGGTATTACATTCGAGGCTTCCCATGGACCATTTAATTCGGGGACGAGTCAGGCTCGTGACTCGATTAACAAAAACAAGCGCTTTTTGGGAGGCAACCCGATTATCTATCCTTTTATTCTGTTTTTCTAATAAGTATAGGGGGAGACCCTAGTATGTGTTTGTTGTTTTCTTTCTTATGATGTGCAGGGATTCGAGCTTTCAAAGATACATTCTCGATGACTTTTGACGACCCGTGATTCCGTGTTCCTGTCTTCCCGGTTCTATCCTAGATTCTTTTGATTCATTATTTTATCATTTATGTTGAAATAGGAATCACTTTAGTTGTCTCTTCCTTAGCAAGATTTAAACAACGTGCACAATGTCCTAAGTGTAGGGGAGGTTACTTCCACATGCTTAAACATTAAGGACAATGTTTATATTAAGTGTAGGGGGACTTATATCGAAGTTAAGTGGGCTTTTCCTTGTATTTGTCCTTATTTTAACCGGAAAATTTGATTTTTTGACATTTTTCAAAAATTTTAATCTATTTTGGTCTAGTTGTATAGTAGTATTTTCCTTTGCTAGAATAAATTTTTAATAAAGTGGTTTTAAGTTTTCAAAGTTGTGAATCTTTTGACTCAACCCGAGTTTACTTATCTAAGTTTACTTTAGCTAGTATCCTTAACGTGTTTAAGTCAAGTTTTGCTAGGCTTTTATATAGGGAACTTTAAAACGCGAAAGTCTTAACTCTTACGGGTTAAGAACAAGAACTTTTCGCAAGTTCCTATAATTGATCCTAGAAAGTCGTTTATCAAGGGAACTTTAAAATACAAATTCTAAACTTGAAAAAGTCTAAGAAGATGCAAGATCCTATAGATGACTTGAAAACCCAAAACTTTGATTTAATTGGATAAGCATTCACGAGTCTCATTCCTTGAGATTTTAAATTGCGGAGAACGAGAGATGATAGAGTCAATTATAAGTTTGGTATTCTTTCATGAATTTATGTGAGTTAATTATGAGCTTATTCTCCCATCGCTTGTTAATAAATTTAATTGCAATAAATAAGGTTGAACGATTTGAAAAGTTACTTAGCTTCTAGCCCAAGATCGTTTAAAAGTTGCTCGGTATTAATTAGAGTTCATAGCTAAGGCATAACTTATTGAAGCGGGATGCGAAGATTGGCGAGTCCGAAAAGGTCCTAACAAGACATGAGGGCTACATTTTGTTGCTAAAGATCCGAAGTGATGTGAAGAATCATTTATCAATAATCAATATGAAGGATCGAGACACACGACGAAAAGCAAATACTCCTGTAAAGATCATGGAGAAGTCTATCCAAAAAGGCCCTAACAAGGTATGAGGATAAATAGATCCAAGTCCTAAAAGGAGGCGGATCGTTGTATATCAAAATCCAAAATAAAGATTGGAGAAAAACGAAGAAGTCGTGGTCTAAATATGAAGAATCTCTCAAAAAGTTCAAGTGAAGAAATTCCTATTATTAAGAGAAGACCATTATTTCATGAACGTCTCTCAAGATTTGAAGTATGAAGTCAATGCCAAATATCGATCCGAGAAAGGTCTCAAATCATGAAGCAAGTTATGTCAAGATATGAACTTTATAAGGACCCGAGAAGCAGTTTTAAAAGATTTTGTCCTTTAGCTAACTATTGATTAAATCTTCCTACTTTATTTTCAGCCTTAATAACTATCAGAATAAGTCAACAATGCATCCTGGTGATCATTTAAGACAACAATAAAATATAAGAGATACACCTAGGAATAAGGGAGTCTAAGTGAATAATTGGGCCACATGAGTGATTGTTAGTTTGCTAACTTATAATAACAATGATCTCGTTTTTAAGCTTGGTATGGAGAACGTGAAACTTGAGGGTGATAAATATTCATGACAATCCAAAACCCCAATGTAAGTCTTTTTTCTATTAATTTGTTTTTCTTCCTTTAATTATGTCTTATGTTTAATAAAGGCCAAGGTGGGTTAATTATGATGAAAAATGTAAATCTTGCTTTGTAACTAATGCATTGCATGAGGGCATTGCAATGGTCAAGTGTAGGGGATTTGATAGGTGTGAAAACACCCATCCTTTTACCACTTAATAATAATAATAACCAAGCCAAAACGTGTATTTTATGTCGTAAATGTCGGAATTATGTGTGGTTTGTGTTTTTGTTGTGATTTAGGAGCAAAATGTGAAAATGGAAGAAAACAAGGGCTTTCACGAGCTTTTATCGAAGAAAACGAGAAAAGACGAAGTCAAAAGATCAAGAGTGCAAAAAGAACGGAAGTCCAAGGCCTATTCTGAAGATTTATCGAAGAAAAAGTCTAAAAGACGGAAGTTTAATGAAGTCGAAGAACCAAGTCTAATTAAAGAAGAAAATTATAAGACGAGTTTAATTTATATAGACAAATCCCGAGACGACGTCAAGAAAGACAAAGAATTTAAATCGAGTCGAGACAAAAAGAAAGAAAGAAGAGAGCATCACATGTACTCCTCCTATATATACCCTCCTAATGTGTCATTAGGAGGGTGTTAGGAGTTAATTAGATTTTAGTTAGTTTTTTTTAGATTAGGAGTAGGAGTAGGTGTAATCTAAATTTCCATGCTTTTTCATTAATCTTGTAATTTGAATCTTAATCATCTTAATATCAAGTTTTTCAATTAATCATTCTTATTCTTCCTTTCTTAATCTTTTTAATCTTATTTAATATTGATAATCATGTAGTTTGTTAATCATGTTCTTTGATTGATTGATGTTTGTGTTTGATTGTGCTTATTGATCTTTTAGTATTTGATTTTTATAGCTTATAGTGTTTTAGTGCTTATTGTGTTAATTTTCTTATTTTTAATTAAGTGCTTATTAGTTAATTTTTATAAAAAAGTTGTTTTTAAATATTTTTATTATTTAGTGTTTTTAAAAGTTTTTAAATTTTGGCTTATTTAGTTTTTCCTAAAATTAATTTGGTTAAAGTTTTAGTTAAGTGCTTATTTGTATTTTGCTTATTTTTGGTCTTGCTTATTTTTTTTATCTTTATGATATCCGGGTTTTTATAAACCCCCTTATTCCGGATAGCTGCCAGGTACAATACTCCGGATAGTGGTCCAATACGTATTCCGGGATACATGCAAAAATCATTATATTCCGGATAAGTGCACAAACATAAAATCCCGGATATGACACCAAACTTATTCCGGATAACCTAAATGAGAAAATATTCCGTATAAGCCTTAGCTAGTTAATACACGCTCTTTTGGCCCGTATAAAAGTTCAGTTCGTTGTGTTGGTCTAATCGAATTGATCTAGGTTCTCTATGTGACTCAGTTTTATTTTGGTGGAACAAAAAGGTTGTGTCGTTGTTGTATATTAAATTTGCAAAAACAATTAAAGTAAATGGCTTAAAGTAAAATGGCGTTAAAATTAAATCTAAATCTAATTAAAACTAAATGGTGCGATATTTAAAAACGTGACGGAAAGTAAATTAATTAAATGACTTAAAATAAAGCGTGACGAGAATTAAAAATGGGCAAAGTATAAAAACATAAGCTAAAAATTAAACAAGGCAAAACATGGAAAATAAACCCACCGTTGGAATATATTCCGATCAATCAATGATCGGAATACACAACCCTCCAATCGGAATGTGAGCCAACCTCCAAATCGGAATATCGAAAAACCCTCGATCAGAATAACTGTCACTTACACACGATCGGAATGTGCTAGATACCCTTGATCGGAATAGCTTACCTTTGATCGGAATATGGAGAAGACTCTGGTCGGAATGCTGATCGGAACTACAATCGGAATGTTGTCACTCACTCTGATCGGAATAACCATAACGAACACCTCAATCGGAATGAGGGAAGGAGCACCAGATCGGAATATGAGGTAAACCACCAATCGGAATACTCAAAACCCCTACTGATCGGAATACCAAAGCCCTCAGATTGGAATGTCAAAACCCTTTTCCGATTTACCAGATCGGAATACGAAGGAAAAAGTACAAAATAAGCTAGAAAAATAAGCTATAACTCAAATAAGCACACCACGAAAATCCTAAAACAAACCGTATAAAACTAAGCTACTAAACTGAAATTTAAAGACTTTTAAAACACGAAATGAGTAAGCTTTACGAAAAACAACTTTTATATAAAAATAACTTTTATAAAAACTTTATAAACTTGAAAATAAACACAATAAGCTATGAAAATCAATTATCTAAAACAATCAAAGGTATAAAAACACAATCTTAAATCAAATAAGCAAGACAATAAGCATGTAAACATAAAGATCAAGCAAGAAAGAAAGGTAGAATACGAGATCAAACAAGTAAAGTAAAGGTGCAATAAAGATAAAAGTAACTTACTTGAAAATTAAAGTGCAAGACAAGGTAATTAAAGGTGCAAGTAATTAAAGGTGCAAGGTAATTAAATGTGCATAAAAATAAAGGTGGAAGAACTAGTGTCACTCTAGCCAACGAAAAACAAATGAATGAAAATGGGGTGTATTTATAGGAGATTAGGAGGGTGGTTAAGGAAGCTTCCTCCCCTCCTTCCTTTCTTCTTAATTGCGCCATTAAGTCCTTCCTTCTTAATCTCTTTGTTAATCTTGGACTTTGATGACTTTTGGCTCGGGATTTCTTTGGACTCGTCTTTTAATTCTTCGATAAATAAGACTTGAGTTCCTCGGCTTTTGATAAACTTCTGTCTTTTGACTTTTTCTTCGATAAATCTACAGAATTGGTCTTGGACTTCCGTTCTTTTTGCACTCTTGACTTCTTGACTTCGTCTTTCATCTTTTTTTCTTCAATAAAAGTCCGTAAATGCCCGTGAATTCCCGTGTTTTCTCCACTTTTCACCTTTTCGTCCTAAATCACAACAAAAACACAAACCACGCATAATTCCGACATAAAAGACATAAAATACACGTTTTGGTCCGGTTATTATTGTAATTAAGTGGTAGAAAAGATGTGTGTTTACACACATATCAAATCCCCTACACTTGACCATTGCAATATCCTCATGCAATGCATTAGTTACAAAGCACGTTTACATTTTTCATCATAATTAATCCATGTTGGCCTTTATTAAAGAGATAGAAACTATAAACATTCAAAGTAAAGAAATCAAAAGCATACATTGGGTTTTGGAAATGTCATGAATAATCATCATCCTCAACTTCTCACTTTCTCCAAACCAAGCTTAAAAACGAGATCATTGTTATTATAAGTTAGTAAACTAACACGAACTCATGTGGGCCAATTATTCACTTAGACTCCCTTATTCCTATGGGTATCTCTTATATTTTATTATTTGTCTTGAATGATCACGAGGATGCATTGTTTGACTTATTTCGATAGTTATTTAGTCTGAAAATAAAGTGAACGATTTAATCAATAGTAGCTAAAGGACAAAATCTTTTAAAACTGCTTCTCGGGACCTCATAAAGTTCATATCTTGGCATAACTCGCTTCGCGATTTGAGACCTTTCTCGGACCGATATTTGGCAGTGACTTCATACTTCAAACCTTGAGAGACGTTCATGAAATTATGGTCTTCTCTTCATATAGGAATTTCTTCACTTGAAGTTTTGAGAGATTCATACTTGGACCACGACTTCTTCATTTTTCTCCAATCTTTATTTTGGACTTTGATATACAACGATCCGCCTCCTTTTATGACTTGGATCTATTTATCCTCATACCTTGTTAGGGTCTTTTCGGATACACTTCTCCATGACTTTTTGGGAGTTTTTGCTTTTCGTCGTGTGTCTCGATCCTTCATATCTGATTTTCGATAAATGATTCTTCACATCACTTTTGGATCTTTAGCAACAAAATATAGTCCTCATGTCTTGTTAGGGCCTTTTCGGACTCGCCAATCTTCGCATCCCGCTTCAATAAGTTATGCCTTGGCTATGAACTCTAATCCATACCGAGCAACTTTTAAAAGATCTTGGGCTAGAAGCTAAGTAACTTTTCAAATCGTACAACCTTATTTATTGCAGATAAATTTATTAGCAAGCGATGGGAGAATAGGCTTATAATTAACTCACATAAATTCAGGAAAGAATACCGGACTTATAATTGGCTCTATCATCTCTCGTTCTCCACAGTTTAAAATCTCAGGGAATGAGACTCATGGATGCTTAGCCTATTAAATTAACGTTTTGAGTTTTCGAGTCGCCTATAGGATCTTGCAAATTCTTAGACTTTTTTTCAAGTTTAGAAATCGCGTTTTAAAGTTCCCTTGATAAACGACTCTCTAGGATCAATTATAGGAACTTGCGAAAAGTTCTTGTTCTTAACCCATGAGAGTTAAGACTTTCGCGTTTTATAGCTCCCTATATAAAAGCCTAGCAAAACTTGACTTAAACACGTTAAGGATACTAGCTAGAGTAACTTAGACAAGTAAACTCGGGTTGAGTCAAAAGATTCACAACGTTTGAAAATAAAAACCACTTATTCAAAGATTTATTCTAGCAAAGGAAGAAAATAACTATACAAAGATAAAAACTAATAGGCCAAAATAGATCAAAAATTTTGAAAAATGTCGAAAAATTGATTTTCCGGTTAAAATGAGGACAAAAATAAGGAAAAGACCACTTAACTTTGATAGAAGTCCCCCTACACTTAATATAAACATTGTCCTCAATGTTTAAGCATGTGGGAGTAAACTCCCCTACACTTAGGACATTGTGCACTTGTTTTAAATCTTGTTAAGGAAAAGACAACTAAAGAGATTCCTATTTTAATATTGAGAAAATATAAAAATATAAAATAGTGAATCGAAAAGAGTTTAGGATAGAACCGGGAAGAAGTGAACACGGAATCACGGGTTGTCAAGAGTCATTGAAGCTCGAATCCCTGATTAAGAGAGGAGAGGAGAGGGAATAGCAAACCAAAGGGTCTCCCCCCGACACTTATGATAAAGAAAGCGAAAAGATAGATGCATGGGTTGCCTCCCAAGAAGCGCTTGATTTTTATTAACCGAGTCATTAGCCTGACTCGACCTTGATCATCAACGAAAGAAGCATGAAACATATCCACCAGGATCAAAGACATAGTTTTCGTCCACTAAATAGCACGAGCTTAAGGCGAACAAGGCAAGCTAAAGAAGAGTAGGCATGGTTCCCTTAAGCAGTGATGGAGCACGGTGGAAGCAATGTTGAAGTGGTGCAAGCAGATTTCCATAAGTTCCAAAGATTTTTCCTTTTATTTCATCAGGTGGATACTGAGATGGCTGTAGAATATCAATACCGGGGTCGAACACCTTTTCCTTTAAGGGAAAATAGCACTCAGGCTCAGCAGAATGGGAAGAAGATCCGCGAAGAAGCACAACCTCGTCCTTAGAAGGGGGACAAAGAGGTGTTAACTCATACGTGCTGCGAATATTGGTGTCGACCGGTTTCTTCTCCTTGGAAAGAATGTTCTTCAAATCCAAAGTAGGATCAAGACGATAATCTTCAAAATCATAAGGAGGAGCATCACTCTCATGAGGGAAGTAAGTGTTGAGAAATTCAGAGAAATCTTCCTCAAATGAGTAATCGTCCAAAGTAGGATCGAGTGATGGCGGAGGATCTTCATCATGTGAAGAATCGCTCGAAAGAGTATCAGCCTCATCGAAATCATCATACGTGGGCAGATCGGGATACTCAGAAGTAAGGTCATCATAATCATCCGAATCTGAGCTAGAATCATCATCATCATAAGCATCAAAGACCGGTGGAGAATCATAAATGGGAGAAGGTTCCAAAGTAGGGAGAGAATCATCCACATCATCATGAAAAAGTGGATTATCGATGCAAGAGTCGAATAGAGGATTGTTGTAGACAACGAAGTCATCATGCACATTAATCATATTCACTGATTCTCGTCCTCCAAAGGTTGTACTAGTAAGCTTCCCCATTTTGAAAACTTGTGCATCATCCCCGACTCTTAAGATTAACTCACCTTCGGCCACATCCACTAAAGCTCGTCCGGTTCTCAAGAATGGCCGACCAAGTATTAAAGGAATACGAGGGTCCATTTCATAATCAACTACGACAAAATCGACCGGGAAAGTAAATGTGCCAACTTTAATGAACACGTCTTTGGCAATACCAACGGGGTAAGCGAGAGTGAGATTAGCAAGTTCGAGAGTCATCTTTGTTGGAGTAAGGTCGGGCAATGATAGTGTTTTCCAAACACTCAAAGGCATCAAATTAATACTGGCCCCGAGATCAGCAAGGGCAGTAAATTCTTCAGTTTTGTTGAACACGCAAGGCAACACAAAACGACCGGGATCTCCAAGCTTTTCCGGCAGCTCTTTAAGAATAACTGCAGAGCAGTTTTCATTTAAGCGTGTGTTGGCGAGTTCAATCAGCTTCTCCTTCTTGTTAAGCAATTCCTTAAATGCTTTAACAAATTTCGGCATGTGGACAAGTGCTTCAAGAAAGCTAATGTTGAAGTTCATTTGAGAAATCATCTTCACATAGCGTGTCACTTCGGAGTCCTCCTTGGTTAGCATTTTGGTCTTGCCTAAACGAGAGGGATAAGGGATATTGGGTTTGGGTGGTGAAGGTGCAGGTGTAGCAGGTAAAGGTTGAGATGTTGAAGGGTCATTCGTGGGAACTTCATCACGTCGAGGCGGAGACGGTAATGGTGCACTAATACTAGGTGTAGGAGGAGTAGGGATAAATGGTGGTGGAGGAGGTGTAGATGATGGTGGTGGGATTGATGGTCCTACGATGGTGACTCCACTACGGGTAGTAATAGCACTCACATTTGCTCGCGGATTGGTGACGGTGTTTGAAGGTAGAGAACTCGAAGAAGAAGGTTGAGCAGGGGGCAAGAAACTAGCAAGCATATTCTTCAAATCATTGGTTTGATTGTTGAAGGAGGATTGAATATTATCTCGAAGCTCGGATCTTATCTCATTTCCTTGCTTGGTAATATCTCCTTTAAGATTGATAATTTGGCTCTGCAGATTCTTGATTTGCTCACCTTGGGTTCTCATGATGGCTTCAACATCGTGGTTAATGGGTGAGGTTTGTTGGGCGGCTTGGTGATAAGGATTAGAAGCTCTTGGTGGGATTTGGTTGCTTCTATTGTAGTTGTTGGCGGGGTTTTGGTTTTGAGGAGAAAACCCGGGTGAAAGGTAGTTGTTTGATCGGTAACTCAGCAGATTTCTATCCCCTTGAGGTCGAGCTTGGTAATTTTCCGGTGAATAATTACCATAAGCTGCATACACATTTTCCGGATTTCCTTGAGTCGAAGGACAATCGGTGTATGAGGGAGGACCGCCGCATGTTTCACAAGGAGTAACAACAGCTTTAACTTGTTGTTGTTGTTGGTTTGAAGCCAAGAGTTGCATACTTCTGCTCATTTCAGTCAGCACACGGGTGAGTTCGGTCATATCAGGGTTTGCTGACGTGGAGGAAACATTGACTCTCGGATTGTTCCTTGAAGAAGCAGAGGAATCCCAGTTTTTGTGGTGATTAGTCATGTTTTCAATAAGCTCTCTACACTCCTCGGGTCTCCTTTTCATGAATGTGCCACCGGCGGCTGCATTGATCGTATCACGATCTCGAAAAGTCAAACCGTTGTAGAAAGTATCAATTAAGGTCACGGGTAGCATGTTGTGGTTTGGACATCTATCGATCAAGACATTATATCTCTCCCAAGAATCAAAAAGAGATTCATCAGGATCTTGCATGAAACCGCTGATTTGATTGTGAAGGCTCGTGACCATGGATGGTGGAAAGTAGCGCGACAAAAGCGTTGAGTCATGTCATCCCAAGTGTGAATAGAATTCTTCGGGAGACGATCAAACCATTTCTCGGCATGATGTAATAAAGTATGTGGAAAGAGTTGTAGGCGAAGTTCATCCATTGTGGCACCAGCCAACTTCATGCTTTGGGTAATTGTAATGAACTTGTCGAGGTGTTTGTTGGCATCATCATCAGGCAATCCACGGAATGGGTTAGTTTGCACTTGCTGAATCATGTGGTGCTTCAACGAAAACTCAGGAGCGTTGATTTGCATCAGTGCAATCGGTCCTCCTCGTCCAAACATTGTAGGTTGACAAAGCTCCTCCATGGTCCGAAGATCGGGCTGTGGAAGAACATTGTTGTTATTGTTGAGGTGCGGTGGAATATTATTGTTGTTAACACCTGAGATAGCTAAATCTTCTTGAGTCTCGGGCTCTTGATAATTAGAAGATCTAGTACGCATACACCTAAAAATGCAAAAGAAAAAGAAACCAAACACAAAGACAATATATATACACAATAAAAATAAAATATTTTTAGATTTTTGAAATTTTTTATTTTTATGGATTTTTATCAATTTTTTAATTTTTATGGTTTTTTGAATTTTTTAGGCAAGAAAAATAACGCTCACAAGTGAACGGATCCCAAAAAGCAACGCGTCTCTCACAGAAAACCGTTAATCTTTATGAAAAGAGCCGGCAACGGCGCCATTTAATACACGCTCTTTTGGCCCGTATAAAAGTTCAGTTCGTTGTGTTGGTCTAATCGAATTGATCTAGGTTCTCTATGTGACTCAGTTTTATTTTGGTGGAACAAAAAGGTTGTGTCGTTGTTGTATATTAAATTTGCAAAAACAATTAAAGTAAATGGCTTAAAGTAAAATGGCGTTAAAATTAAATCTAAATCTAATTAAAACTAAATGGTGCGATATTTAAAAACGTGACGGAAAGTAAATTAATTAAATGACTTAAAATAAAGCGTGACGAGAATTAAAAATGGGCAAAGTATAAAAACATAAGCTAAAAATTAAACAAGGCAAAACATGGAAAATAAACCCACCGTCGGAATATATTCCGATCAATCAATGATCGGAATACACAACCCTCCAATCGGAATGTGAGCCAACCTCCAAATCGGAATATCGAAAAACCCTCGATCGGAATAACTGTCACTTACACACGATCGGAATGTGCTAGATACCCTTGATCGGAATAGCTTACCTTTGATCGGAATGTGGAGAAGACTCTGGTCGGAATGCTGATCGGAACTACAATCGGAATGTTGTCACTCACTCTGATCGGAATAACCAAAACGAACACCTCAATCGGAATGAGGGAAGGAGCACCAGATCGGAATATGGGGTAAACCACCAATCGGAATACTCAAAACCCCTACTGATCGGAATACCAAAGCCCTCAGATTGGAATGTCAAAACCCTTTTACGATTTACCAGATCGGAATACGAAGGAAAAAGTACAAAATAAGCTAGAAAAATAAGCTATAACTCAAATAAGCACACCACGAAAATCCTAAAACAAACCGTATAAAACTAAGCTACAAAACTGAAATTTAAAGACTTTTAAAACACGAAATGAGTAAGCTTTACGAAAAACAACTTTTATATAAAAATAACTTTTATAAAAACTTTATAAACTTGAAAATAAAAACAATAAGCTATGAAAATCAATTATCTAAAACAATCAAAGGTATAAAAACACAATCTTAAATCAAATAAGCAAGACAATAAGCATGTAAACATAAAGATCAAGCAAGAAAGAAAGGTAGAATGAGAGATCAAACAAGTAAAGTAAAGGTGCAATAAAGATAAAAGTAACTTACTTGAAAATTAAAGTGCAAGACAAGGTAATTAAAGCTGCAAGTAATTAAAGGTGCAAGGTAATTAAATGTACATAAAAATAAAGGTGGAAGAACTAGTGTCACTCTAGCCAACAAAAAACAAATGAATGAAAATGTGGTGTATTTATAGGAGATTAGGAGGGTGGTTAAGGGAGCTTCCTCCCCTACTTCCTTTCTTCTTAATTGCGCCATTAAGTCCTTCCTTCTTAATCTCTTTGTTAATCTTGGACTTTGATGACTTTTGGCTCGGGATTTCTTTGGACTCGTCTTTTAATTCTTCGATAAATAAGACTTGAGTTCCTCGGCTTTTGATAAACTTCCGTCTTTTGACTTTTTCTTCGATAAATCTTCAGAATTGGTCTTGGGCTTCCGTTCTTTTTGCACTCTTGACTTCTTGACTTCGTCTTTCATCTTTTTTTCTTCAATAAAAGTCCGTAAATGCCCGTGAATTCCTGTGTTTTCTCCACTTTTCACCTTTTCGTCCTAAATCACAACAAAAACACAAACCACGCATAATTCCGACATAAAAGACATAAAATACACGTTTTGGTCCGGTTATTATTGTAATTAAGTGGTAGAAAAGATGTGTGTTTACACACATATCACTAGTATTCCGTATAACATCTAGTAAAGATTCCGTATAACCATTAATTTGACATGCTAGCCTAGTAGCTAGGTTAGTTTTTTTTTCCACTTTTAGCTACTAGGTTGCTAGCTTAAGCTAGCTGCCTGCTAGCTTGTTTATTTATTATTTTGTTCCTTAATTGTTTAGTTTAATCTGAAAGTTGTTCCGATTTTAATTCTGAAAGTCACGTATTTTTAGTTAAATTTTTCATCAATTTTTAGTATTTGTATTTTTTTCGAATAGTTTAAGTTTTATCTTTTATTTAGTACCCGCTTTAGCTTTTGTCTCGTTTAGTTTTAAAGTACCATCTTAGTTTTATTTCTCCTTTTTCATTAAGTAAACTTTACTTTCGAGTCGATAGTTTGTTTCTTTGTTTAGTTTTATTTTTATTAATTGTTTTGTTTTAATTTACGTTTTATTATTTGTTTTGCTCCTTTTTTATTAGTTATTTGTTATTGGTTTATTTTTATTACGTTTCGCTTTTACCTTTTAAGTAGAAATAGATAACCAAACTTCCCTTTTTCTTCACCAAGAACGACTGAGTCACACATTTAACCGGAGATCAATTCGTTAAGATACCGAGAACGAACAAAGATATAATTTTTAATATACTAAAAACCAGTTATCACAAATCTCTCTCAATAAAAATACACATAGTTTGTTACTACAAGGTCAGTACAAAAAATAATAAGTTTCGGGTTGATTATTTAAGCAAGCTAAGAACACTAAAGATGGTTAAGACGTGAGCACATGTTGTTAGTTGATCTCTAACTCCTGTCATCTCTTCATCAAATTACTTAGGATCTCTTGTAAGTCATTCTGTGACAATCCGTCAATTTATGGTCGATATTTTATTCTCAATATTTATTTGAAAACATTATTTTAATATTACAATATGAACTCACTTATTTTTGGGAAGAAATTTGGATTTACATCTTGAAGTAGCATCGACTACGTCTAAACCGGAGGATTCTACGTTACGTGCTTACGTTTACATACACCGTCTTTGGTGACAGTCCGACATTTCAGAAAATAAATTTATCCGTGAATATTATTTTGGAGTTTTAAATTTGTGTTGGTTCATAAACTCACAAATTTACGAGAAGAGATTAGGACTTACGATTTTATTTTAACGTCCTTTACGACTAAACCGGAAACCTTAGGATTACGTATTTACGTTTTCGAACTCCGTTTTTGATGAAACAATTTTTATTGGATTCGTTTTGTGACGTTGATTCATAATTTATAAAAACGTTTTTCGTAAAACGACCCGAGGGCACGCAAATCGAGGAAACTAGAATCGAGGAGTACCCGTAAATAAATGGGGATGAGACAAGTGGGACACTTGCCCCACCCCCATCAAAACCGGCCACTACACTCCACCAAAGCAACTTGGTGTCAAGTTTTCACTTATGTGGATAACACTTGTCATAGTAGCTTAGCAATTAAGCTTACACATACCACCAACTAGCTAAACCACTTCACCATTTACCACTAGCTACACACACATTCATTTTCTTCCATGCAAAACACACACTCTCTCTCTCTCTAAGCCATTTTGGCCGTCCCATTTTACACCCCAAATCACCATCACTTGATCAAATTTTAACCACAAACATATGTTATAATTAACATATGTTAATCTCCATTCAAAGAGATGAAGATTGGTGCAAGTTTTAACATCCAAGGAGGAGTTTCCATGAAATATTAGGGCTGATTTCCTACAAGGATTTCATGAAGAATGGTGGTCTTGAAGATGGTCTTGGCTATGCACAAGTTTCTCCATCAAAATCCATGTTTTGATCTCAACCTACATCATCATGGTGGTATAAAGATTGTCCTCCTCATCTTCTTGTTATTTTGATTATGTAAACATGTATTTTATTTCCTATTGTATATTTATATGATGATTATATGATGATAAAAATGTTATGTGGGGTTTTGTTGTTGATAAACATGCTTAAAAAGATGAAAGACTATAAAGAACAAGGTTAAAATCTTACTTAAATTTGTTGGCTGTATAAAACAGTAAAGAAACATGTCATGAACTGATAAAATGATGAATTAGAATTGATATACAGTAAGCTATGGGTCTTGTACACATGTGAGAGTTGGCCATGCAATGGAATCATTGTAATGAGTGAGATATGGTCAAAACAAGTTTAGAGTACCAATCTGAGTTTACTGTTTTGGACTATTTTTAGAAAATACTTAGAGGATGATTCAACAGTAGTTATAGAAGAGTTAAATGGAGCACATATCATTTAATTTATGTGATAAAAATTTGAGCTTCTATCTCCATATAGAACTCTAGATATGGCAGTTTTGGTGAAAGTGAAGATAAAAATCAGATTTTGGAAATTAAAGTATAATACTATTATATAAGCACTCAAAATTTAATAGTATAAAATATAAATTAAAACCCACTAACTTATATAATACATTTATATAAATATGTACAATGGTAAATAAGTGGACATTTTATAAAAATGGTAATTTGTTAAGTTTTATAAGTTATAAAACTATAAACTTGATTTTTACGACTTTTTCGGCTATTACCGTAAAATTAACGTTTTTGTTAAATAAAACTTAGATGGTTGGACCCGTCTAATGTAAACTTTATAAAACTCATATACTGATATATAAACATATATAACAAGTAAAAACCGATAAAACCCGAAATATAGGACATACGGACATTAACGGGCTAAGTAAACATATTGGACTAATAATTGGACTAAATAAGTTAAACACTTATAAAAAGAACTTATTGGGCTTAACCCATTTAGGCCCAACTTGTAAAGTGTATATACTGATAATATAGGTATAAAATGGATTAAAACAAGTTAAAGAACTTGTAATAAGTTTATTGGACTTAAAACACGTAAATAGGTCAAACTAGTAAACTGGTATAAACGTTATCGACATATAACACTAAAATGAGTAAACGAGAATATGTAAACCCACTTGATCATCAAATATATATAATCATCATATGTATACATAATTGTTATTTTTATAAAGTCATTGGACATGAGTCTAAGACGAATATTATTTGTCTAGGTTTTTGTGATTGAAGCACGTACCGTACGTCCGAATTACCGATAACCCGTCTTCCCACATCAACGTGAGTTCATAGCCTCGCACTCTTTTAAATGTTTTTATAAATGTTTTATAAACCCGCGAGGGAGATAACATGTTAGTTTTTATAAAATTAGGAGTCCATTTGTCCCGATTGTTTGTTTATTGATTTTGGACTCGAATGATTGAATGACCCGATTGTATGACCCGATAAATGATTAAAGGACCCGATAGATGAAATTAAATGGATTATTAAAGTTAGGTTATGTCACTAAAAGTCTCATTAGCATGAATCGTGAACTACCGGGATTTGGTAGACGCTTATGCATTTAATAGTACTATTTGGGGACGATCACCCCAGTTCGCGCCTTGACGATTGATCCCCGTCGTGCCACATTGATTGGTAAGCGAATTTATGTATGAGAAGATTTCCATAGCGTGACCTTTGTGACGACACGCTACTTTTTTAGATGGGCAAAATTGGTATCGGGTTAGCTACCCGTTTTGGTTTAGTAAGGTAACAATGTCATGCGGCTTATAATAATCCAAAACTAACGAAATACTACTAGACGCTCTGAATTACGATGTATTGCCTGACTAGCAATAATGGGTCATACTATTGATATTATGTTTGTGTTATGGTTTTCATAACCATATTCATATAACGGTTTTTATTTTCATACATCGTCATAAGACGTATTGTATGACGTTTTTACGACATTGGCTCGTATAATGATTTTTAAGGCAAACGCCTAAATTACGATTTTTATAAAGATTTGTATAAAATGATTTTGGCTATATTACGGCCTATTACAATGATTTGTACGAAATGATTTTTGGTACTAATTTTATACCAAAGTTATATTGATGGAATTTATTAAACTCTATGAATTCACTCGGCGTTATCGCTGACCTTTTCTTTTAACATGTTTTATCTCAGGTACTTGAAGGTAATTCTCGGGAAGACGACAAGAATTCATGGCCCGCACTTAAACGATATTTTCCATTCAAATATTTTGTAAAACTTTGTATGAAGTGTAATGACTTGGGACCGATGTAACTTTGATCTTTATGAATGGAAATGCTTTATTAATAAACGACGCGATTTTCATGCGTTGTCTATGATGTGAGTAATGTGCTATCCCGTAACACCAACTAGTCTTCCGCTGTATTGAGTTGTACAAATTTAGGGGTGTTACAGTTTGGTACCAGAGCTCTCGTTATAGAGAACGAAAGATTTTTTTTTAAAAACCAAGGTTTTGAATAAAACATTTCAAAAAAATTTTAATTATAAACATTTTTCTAAAAATGTCTAAAAATCTTTTGACTATAACGGTGCCGAAGAATTCCCGAGTTACCGACAAGGCCAAGACTGAGAAGTGTTATTTTAATATATATATATAACTTGGATTATATATATATATGATGTAATTTTATTACATGATTGTTTGATGATTATTTTGATATTTATACGAGGTATTTATACGACGTAGATTGTCACAAGTAACCCTAAATCCCCTAGTAAATTAATCGAAGCTATTCTCGTAGGAATTCTAGCTATCCTAGATCTAAACCAAGTTGTGGATATTTATAATCCCAACAAAATGGTTGATATTCGTAGAAATATAGATATTAGTTGATTGTGATATTGAGAAAGAATTGGCGAGGTTAAATCTGATATCGATGTCATGACGATCTTTCCTTATAGAGTGGAGTTTGACAAAACGTTATCACCTGGAAAGATGTCATCTGTTTCGTTGTCATCCAATTCTTAAATTGAAATCGAAAGGGTGAATGTTGCACTTGAGGCTGTCATTGGAACCATTACCCAAAAGCCTCATGCCACTAATACCTTTCCGATAAGTCTAGTTGAATGATCAAGTCATTTCATATTAATGACTCATTTGATAATTGTTGTTGTAAGAGCTATAGGATTGGAAATTAAGTGTTGATTCATATCGAGCTTTATTGCCCTTTTAAGGTTTATAAATAAGGCTGAAAGTATTGGAAAATGAAGTAGGATATCGAATTGAGTGTAAGTTGATTGAAACTTGAATAAAGTAAAATTTAACCCATATGGAATATGAGATTATTAATAGAAGTCGTTAAGTTCTGTGATTGAATTATAAGGTTTTAAATGATTGTAGGTTCGTGTTAAGGGTTGTTCCTAGGCCATTGTCCAATAATGAGGATGCCCAGTGTCCAGGAAATAAATTGAAGAAATCTTCTTCTGAATTGGGACCGATGGATCTTCCGAGACATGTGGAACACCTAATGACTCTTGTAGATTAGTATTCATTGTGGTATCTTTTAAGAATCCCTAACTTAACTGAGATATCAGTTGGTAGGATGAGTTCTGAGAATTGTATGACATAGTGACACGTAATGTGTTACGGTACAATTTTGACTTGTTTGTGGTTAATAAAAAGACTACCTTTGATTGCTAAATTCTACATGTATCGATGTTATCTATCTTTTCTTGCTTGTCTCTAATTCTTGCTTGTCTCTAATTCTACATGTATCGACCTGGGTTACGTTGTGAATTATTCTTTTTGAGTGCCATCGAGGTCATGAACCTCATGATTGATTGGCTAAGCTCATTTCCTATCATATTGTAGTTAGTTCTTGGTGAACAAGTTTTCATCACTCTTTTGCAGATCACTCATTGTTTTCATATAAAACAGTATCCTTTGAGAAAAATTGAATTTTCATCACTATAAGGATTATTCAAAGTAAGATTTATAAGTGATTGTTACCGAAATGAGGTTGTTTATAAAAGTACCTTGGAAAACCTAATTGTTTTCCTAACAAAGAAAATCTTTGTAAATATATTTTTGATTCTTATTTAAGAATTAAGCATGAAAATGTTCTTATTATAAACATGATGATAAAATTTTGACGAACTGAGTATTGCATCGTTAACCTTGAAATTGTATATAGTTGCGCGCCTACATACAATTTGGAATGGACCATGCAAGGCTGATTAGTAGTCACCATAAAACTGATTAATAAACACTACATTTTCTTTAAAGATTGTGAAAGATTAAAATTTGATGAGATCTACAATAAGTGAAAAATAAGGACATAGTGTTAGGGACACCTACATATGTGCCTATAGCATCTATTCTTCTGAGTTGAATTTACTCATCTGTGGAATTTGTCTTATTTGACAATTAATATTCCGTTCTTGTCCAATTCTCCCGTAGTGAGATTCTTAGGAAAAGTATCTGATTACCGAGTGTTGATACCTGACTGGATGTATCGACGTTCCTATCATTTCTTTTGATTTGATTTCATTTGAATGACCTGGGTAACGATCCGAGGAGCTTTCGAATGCGTACTCAAATTATGAAAACATGGGATATATTCATATTCGTTAAATGTTTTCGTCTGTATCTGATTTGAAATTCTCTCGCATAGATTATGCGTTGACCTTACTCTTTTAATGGTATTTGTGTCTCCATATATCCCTGAAATTGTGAAGGATTATGAATTATTATTAGTCTTTTGAGAAGTTCACATCTTATCGACGGCAATGCAACTGGAAAGTTGATAGTGCCCGTAGAATGGATTGATTGATTATGACATGACGACATATTGATGGGAACTCGAGTAGAATTCCCCTAAATAATAAGATGTTGATTATCAAAAGTGATCTAAATAATTCTTGATGGATGACCATATCCTGTATTAAGACTTGAAATATTACCATGAATGGTTGTGAACTAGTTATAGATATTGTAATCTAGAAAGAACCTAATATGATTTATTAAAAGATGTTTCTGTTATCTGAAACTTTAGGAAGTATTTGTTGGTGAATTACCTAAACTTTCGCCATTAAGGCAAGTTGAAATTAGTACTGATTATATTCCCGGTGTTGCACCTGTGGCATGTGCACTGTACCTCAGCACCATCTAAATAAAAGGAATTACCGTACAACTGAGAGAGTTGTCGGAGAAAGATTTTATTATACCAAGCCTGTCATCATGAAGAGCTATGGTGTTACATTCCTTATATTCATAATATTACTGTGAACTGAGTAAATTGACAATCGAAAACGATATCCATAACTCGAAATGGAAGATTTGTTCGATCATTTACAAGGTTCTAGCAATTTGATCCACGGCATGGTTATCATCAACTTTGCGTCTGCGAAGAAGATTATCTATTCCAATCACTACATCCGGTACTTGTAATGAACATTATGAGTTTCACGTGATGTCGTTTGGATTGACCAATGCACATGTAGCATTCATAAATTTGGTGAATCACGTGTGTAGGCTATAATTTGATAACTTCATGCTCGTGATCATTAAGGACTATATGTTTGTTATAAGAATAAAAAGGAGTTAGTAATTATTTATATATTGTCCTGAATTGACCGAACAATAAAAAAAAACATGTACCTTGAATATTTAACATGAGATTTAAGACTTAATCTTTTACATTATTTGATCGTGTGATTAAAAAGATAATGGAATCTATATTGACTCTTCAAAGATTAGATCCATTTAGACTTGAGTTATACTAAAAAGAAAGTGCAAATATATTTTGACAAACGTTTTAACAAAAGATTTTAAGGGATTATTCCCTTATACACAAACCATTTAACTAAACTTCTGTTTAGGGGTAAATGTTTGTGTATACCTCAAGATAACCTAAAAGGGATTGAGGAAACCATTATAACCATGACTTGAAACCTGAAACGATAATTTTTTCTTTTTAACTAAGAAAATTTTGACCAAAGTATAAACAAAGGTTTTTCGAACATTTACGAATCTTATTAAATATTTTCGATAAATCAACAAAAATGTAGAACAATGATAATCTTATGAATCAAGAGGGTTGATGTTTTTCTAGAGAGAGAAAGTTAGAGAGAGAAGTGAAAGAAAACTTGTATATTGAAATGAGAGAAATGAACAACCAACACCTCTTTCCATGGTGGAAAGAGGTTTAAATACCCCAAGTCCTTAAAGGACTTGGGCTTCCGGCCCATGAACATGCTCATGGGTCGGGCTATGTAATAAGTGATACTTAACTTAACTACGAGCCTATAACTACATTGTTGGAGTGACCGAGACTTTCTAAATGCGTAAAACGTATTTCCAACAATCTCCCCCAAAGGGAGGTCACTCCAAATTTACAAAGTCCTAATCTAGCATGTTAGATCTTGTTCTGGAGCTCGTAGTCTTCTTTTCTTTCTTTTTCTTTACTTTTGTGAATATGTGTTGAATGATATCAGCCTTTTTTGTTTGGAACATGTTCTTTTGGCCTTTCACGTGCAGCCTTTACTTTTCTTGTGAGGTTCGCCTCTTTGTGACTTCATGTCCCACACACTTATCCTTTGTTGAGTTCTTGAAAGTTTCAGAGTCGATACAGCGGAAGACTTTTAGGTCATACTTTCTTGAATTTTCAGGAGTATTTGATGCTAAAGGAATAAGCATGTGAGGACGTCTTCAACAGGTACACCGCAACGCCACCGTCTTCAACTGGTACACAGCAACGCCACCGTCTTCATCAGGTACACAGCAACGCCACCGTCTTTAACAGGTACACAGCAACGACACGAATAAAATGGCTTTGACATTTTATTCTAATTCGGTAGCATTTTACCTCCGGTCGGTGAAGACCGTTGGACGATATTAGATATCGTACCCGTGACGGATAGTTTCAATTAAGTAACTTCCTGACAGGATTTCGCGGGTAGACCCGTTCTCTTTATTCGACCGTCCAAAGCTGACTGCGAACATAAAGAGTAAATCATTTATATTAAAAATCCTTATGATTGAAGCCGTCAATTCATGAAACCTGGAACAAGTGAATTTCAATTAAGATATTCACCATCGTTGCTTTCCAGTTGTCACAAACTTGATTCAAATTGAATCTTGCTTGTTACCTACCAAGTGCTATTTGATGTTAACACTAGAAGGATTTCCACTCGTCACTGTGATCAATAAAGAGTCACTCTGAGTGTTCTGGCAAGATCATATGATAATGCGTAGAGGCCTGGAACGAGTTTAAGTTCAATTAAGAATTAAAACCACTGTTTCTTTCCAGTTTTTCACAAGATTGGTTCTAAAAGAACCGCACGTGTAACCTACCATGAGCTTGTTTGATGTTGGCTCAAGCAGGATTTCCATCTTCATTGTAATACTTGCGTATTACTCGGATGTTCTGGCAATATTACAGGAATACTGCGTAGGACTCATAAAAATCTCTTACTTTTCACAATGTGTGAGAAAGCAAGCAATAAATGGAAAGTGTCCTAATGAGACTTTTGATGATCTCTTGGCTCTAGACTCGATAGTGCGTTTTGATTTAGTGAGCGATGGCTGAAGAGGAGTGCCACCTTTTCAATATCAGTCTATTCGGAGTGAATAAACCAATAGATAACGTGTTAATCTCCGTGTGATTAAAACAAATACCTTTTGAGAGATATTTGAGTTAGCTGGGAAGGGTTGTGCATTGCATCACTGGGTCCATGATGTCTTTCTTCAATACCGAGAATCACTAACAAAAATGATCTCAATAGCATATGTATTGACCCGGTTTCTGCATAAAGTTGTAAGGAGGGCTTCTTTCTTTACACCCTTTATCTTTACATTTCTTTTTCATTCTTCAACCCCTTCAATGCTTACCAATACGTCATAACTAGCACCTTGTTGTGATTGTTCCAGTGCTAACTTAAGTACTTGGTCGGCATTCAGCTACGTTCACAATCTTTCTCCAACTTTCCTAGGACTTCTAATTCTATCTAGGGAATTGTCCTTGGGAAGATTCCATCGGCTCTGATGAATCATTGGACTAAACCTATTCCTACCACCCTTTTGTCACCACATCCGTCGTGAATTAAGCATGTTTTTGGGAAATTATAGCCACCATGAACAATCCTTGAAAATCACTTAAAGCACTTGTGATATTAAAATCAAAGATTTTGTGCCTTAAGTGTTTTCATCATCAAAAACGCTCCCCCTTAACTCGTGCATTACACATGTTAAGATTTTCAACTTGTTCTTCTGATAACTTTCTACACCAAGTTGAAAATCTTCCACCCGGTTCTGAATGACGATTTTCCTAGCATATTGGCGAAAGTTGGAACTCAAGGCAATGACAATATCAGGTGATAAGTGGTCAACTTTTTCTTGAGCCAATAGCAGCAGGAGATCTTCGATGTCTTCAAGTTGAAGGTACTGAAGATCACTTTCATCAATTTGGTACTCTTTCTCATCAGTACGTTTGAAGATGATTACGTTCAAGTAATCATAGCCGAAGACCGTCTGAGTGGTTGCTCCTTGAATACTTTTGATCCTGTGTGTTGATACAATGGGAGAACCTCTCTTAGGACGGTGGAAATGGTTGTAGGCAAGTTTTTTCTTCGCATTCCAGTGAGAAATACCAAGTGCTGCATAAGTGTCATAGAATGGGAGCACTTTCTTTCTCCATATGGTTCCAGGTACTTTATCCTCTATCCATGGAATATTCTCCAAGTTAATCGCCTTAACCATGGTGAGTGACGTGGCATATTTCGTTGCACCATTCTCCAGGTATTCAAGATCGTGAGACACAAAGTGTTCTATTGGGATTGTTGCAGAATCGGTAATGATCGTTGGTGTAAGAGGTCGTAATACGGGAGTTTGAATTCCTGTAGTTGTCGCTCTCATTGCTTTGGTAAGCTCGTTAAAATGATATTCTGCTTCATTATGGCTGATCTTCAAGGTATCGAAGAAGTCCACGTTTGCAGCTTCCATTTTGATCAAGTCTGGAGTCATTGTCGATTTCCCATGAGAATACCGTAGAAAGGCCGATAAATCGATAGGGTTATTTAGGAATTGAGTCATCTCCATTTCAGTTGCGGTGGCAAAAGGATGTTGTGGTGCTGCATCGGTTAGCCAAAGTTGCTCCTGTACCGTGTCATCAATGATTAAAGATTCAGCAAACGTTGGTTCTGGTACATTTAGATCTTCAACTTCCATGTCACTGTTGTGTGGATCTTCAGCTGTTGTGGAAGGTTGATCTTGCATTGCTGTTATATCACCGTGAGGTTCTTCTTCAATCATTGGCTGTATCGGTTCTTCTGCTTGCATATATTCTACGGATTCATTGTGAGAATCAGTAGTAAGAGCTGGTGCAGTAGATATACCTGTATCGATTTGCTGAGTTTCTGGTACAGTAGACTCGATTGTCTTTTCAGCGGTTTCAGCAATGTTTGCTACAGCTTCCTCTAAACCCTTCTCAGTAGCTTGGTCACCGGCATCCTTATTCGGCTCTTCGGCATTAGTACCGGTTTCGTCATTCTGATTACCCTTGGTGGTTCCATGACCGTCGTCATTATCATCATCGTCATCCTCATCGTCGCCTGTATCTTTTTCCTTATCCTTATCGTCATCCTTATCCTCTTCTTCTTCATCCTTTTCTTCCTCCTCATCTCCTTCCTTATCTTCTTCCTCATTTTGTTCATTGTCACCATCATCCTCCTTATCGTCACCCTCATCTTCTTCCTCCTCTAGTACGTCTTCATCGTCAGACTCAGAGTCGGTAGTGTCTGAAGGATTCTCTTCAAGAATTGCTTTGTTGAGATATTGCAGAACTTTGCGTTTGTATTTCGATTTATGAGCGCCCATATCTAGTAGACGTGTCTGTAGCAATGTCATTAGCTGAAGAGTAGATAGACCATTACCGACAAGATGTGGTAGTTGTTGATCAACATAAGACTTGACTTCACGTTGAATGATCGCGGTCATCTGCTCGTCAATTGACCCGAGAAAAGCAGCATTTTCTTTATCCCTAGTTTTCTTCTCTTTAAGAAATGATTTATGTTTTTCTTTAAGTCTAGACACTCTTTCTATTAATTTCTGAAGTGTAGGCTCATCATGTTGTGGTTCCTTGGGAGGATTGGTGATCCTTTCAGTCAATGTAGCTATTTGTGTAGCTTGAGCCTCCAGCTGTTGTTGAAGAGACTGGATCAGTGGGTCATTGACTGTGAGGAAGGGATTGGATGTGGATGATACTTGTTGTGCTTCTGGTGAAGGTGTAACCATAACTGTTAACGTGGTGGTGGATGATACTAGTTGTTGTAGGATAGGTGTTGATGTAGATACAGTGATTGGGGCGGTGGTTGATACTAGTTGTTCCGCTGTGGATGACGGTGTAGATTCAGTGGTGATGATGGTGGTTGATACTAGTTGTACATCGGGTGCCGGGGTGATAGCTGGGGTAATGACCTCACTGATGACCGGGGTGGATAATGGTGGAGTGGTGGTGGATGTAATAGTAGTGATGGGAACATCCACCATGGTTTCGTTTGTTGACGGGTCAGTGTTTGTGACCTCAACGCCTTCCCCTTCCAGATTGAGATATTTTAAAACGTCATCAGAACCAGAAGTAGACTTACTTTGAAGTTGAGTTTCTGGTATGAGAGTTGCATGAGCATCTTCGTTTAACACCATGTGAGTTGGTTCTGGTAAAGAAGTGGTAATATTGGCGTCTCGATACATCATACTTGTATCTGTGTCTGCACTACTCTCACGTTCTTCACTTGGCTCACGACTTTCAACGAGGTAGTTACCAGCATCTTCATAAGTATCTTCATTAAGAGGATCGTCATAAAATGCCAAGTCAGCATCAGGATCGCCGAATTCTGCTAAGTCCTCAAACATTTTAGAACCTGAGCCTGTGGAAAAAGCTTCCTGTCTGCTTTGTTGAAGAACAATACGCAGTTGTTTGGCTTCAGAACTTTGTTGTTGAGCAGGTTCTTCGGAAGCAACACTTTTACCCTTGGTCTGCTTTGCTTTCTTTGTCTTTCGAAGTGGTATTTCTTCCTGTTCTTCCTCTGTTTGGGTCATCTCAGCATCTTCAGCCTCTTCTCAACTAAATGCTCTTTACTTGTGCCTTTTTCTTTTGATGAAACGGGCGATACGCGCTTGGAAATTCTTTTCTTTCGTTTTCCTTTTTGCGTCTCTGCTTGTTTTTCGGAAGGATCTGCATTTGCTCGTATAAACTGTGCATCAATATCTTTAAGCATTTCTCTGTAATGATCACTTTTCCTTATACCGTCATTCATCATGATTGCAGGCACTTGAGCTGGTCTGAGTTTATATTTTGTAAATTGATTATCCGCAGTCATAGTGTCTAACACATCGTCATCATCTTGAGTATGATAGAAGAAGTTCCCGCGATGATCAATATCTGGGTCACTCTTCATGAAGTGATTAATGATGAGTTTTGTGAACCTTGGAAATGGAAGATGTACTGCTTTTCTCTTGGAACTTGTGAATTGATGACAAAATTCTTCCCAAAGTTGTAAAGCATAATCCACTTTAGATCCGGTATAGAGACCCCAAAAGATGATTGCCTGAGCGGGTCGCATTGCATCTGATCCACGAATCTTGGAAGTAAGGCACTTCACTAAAGTGATGACAATTGCTTTCCAAGGTTGTCCAATATGTGATGTGTTAAACTGAGAAAGAAAACCAATTTCACCCTCATAGTTCAACTCTCGGATTACTCTAAGTAGTTCTTCTGCATCTGGATCAGGCACAAAGTGTTCCCCTTTTGCAAGCTTTGGAAGCTTAAATAATTGCCTAAACTGACGCAGATCAAATGTCAATGCTTTGTTGTTCAGAGTAAAGGAGATTATCTTCTTTGACAGTTGCTTTGCTTGTGTGATTGAGGCAGTTGCCCAAAATTCATGCATGTATACTTCAGGAACCGATGCAGTGACACGTAATGCATCCTTTATTGGTGAAAAATCTAGGATATCTGTTGCGATTTTGAATGCCGCCAAAGAAGGATCAAAATCATCTCTTAGACGAAAATTATTTGGTGCATGTTGCATTCGAGCATTGAGTGGAACAAGGGTAAGGTCTAATTGTTTTTGTTCTTCTTCGGTTATCGACATTTTCCTGCTTATAGATAAATACAAGCACAGTAGATATATAAAAACATGTAAATTCTAAGCATTGGATATAAATCACAACAAAGTATCACTACGTAAGTAAGTTTGAGTAGCAAAGACAAGCATAGAGCATATGGACCAAAGTCATACATTCAGAATCACGTAACGAGATATAAAAGGCAAAGATATGGCAAAAACTAAGTATAGTGCAACACATATCTTAACACTTAGCAAATGTGGTCCATCGTAGTGAGTTCATTGTATTAAGTCCATCTAACTATATCCATCGTACCCAGCCATCGCACTCTACTTATCGCATTCAATCCCATCGCATCATATCCATCGTATCCTTATCCATCGTATTCTACCCCATCGCATCCTATCCATCGTATCAAATCCATCGTATCCTATCCATCGTATCCTATCCATCGTGTCCTATCCATCGTATCCTATGCATCGTATCCTATGCATCGTATCCTATCCCATCGCATCCTATGCATCGTATCCTATCCCATCGTATCCTACCATCGCATCCAACGCCATCGCATGGGAGTCATCGTAACAGACCCATCGCAACGATCCATCTTGACAGACCATCGCAACGATCCATCTTGATAGACCATCGCAACGATCCATCTTGACAGACCATCGCAACGATCCATCTTGGCAGACCATCGCAACGATCCATCTTGATAAACCATCGCAACGATCCATCTTGACAGACCATCGCAACGATCTATCATGATGAACCATCGCAGCGAATGGATAAGGGTAAGGCCATCGCACTCAATGCGATGAGAATGGATCGCAGCCAGTGATCGCATTCTTGGTGATAGAACCGAGGTGAATCTAAAGTGAGCAATTTCAGGACAAGTATGATGTTATAAGCAAACCTGTTAAAATCCAATGTTTATCTAGGCGAGAAGAACACATCCCAGCAATAAAAACTAGGTTTTATCAAGAATCAATAAACCCTAATTTGAAAAAAATATGATCTGTTGTTCCTGTTTAGATGTATGGATATGAGATGGATTAAATGATAGCAGTTGTAACAAAATACCTAGATATAAAGCAGCACGAAATAAGTTACAAATCACGGATCAAAATGGAGCTTGAGGTCTCGATAATGGCGGAATAAGAGTGTGTTTGTGTGTTTTTGCAGTGACGACGGGAAGGAGGGGGTGGTATAGTTTTGACTTGGTCAAAATTGATTTAAACACCCACCACTTTTTGCAAAAATGCAAAACTGGTCCCCCTATTTAAATTGTTAGTTAAAGTTAACTTAACATACAATAAACTCGTTCCCAAACACTAACACAACTACTTGACACCAAAATGTTAATGACCTATGCAAGAGATACTTAAATCACACAAGGCACACATAGTGTAACTGAAGATGACGGGTAGCTAATATTTTCTGACAATCCTTTTTAATGACTATATTTGTTACCACGAAGAATTAATATTTGCTCCCCCTTAATCCCTGACCCGTTTTCTATTTTAAAGAGCAGTAGTCAAAGATATTTAGGACACAACTATTAATAAGGATATTTGCCGGTTAAGTGATTATATAGAATGATTCTGGTGGAAATAAGATTTCTCTTATTTTAAACAAGATAAGTGCACTGAAACGTACACGAATTTGTGTTAGACCAAGTTATAAAGTAAGCTTGGCCCCTTACAAGGTTTTAAAGTAAACCTTGCCCGAGAAACTTAATTCCCGTTGTGAGCCAACGTTTTCAAAAGAAATACGTGACTTCAATGCGAAAACCGGGTTGCAGTCAAAAATAACTACAAGCCATAATGGGCATGTTTTAAAACTTGTACAACTTTTATACGGACTCTATATGGCGTCGTGTCAATAGTAATCGACATTTCTAAAGCCGTAAATATTACCGTACTAAAAGACATGCCCGATTTGAAAAGAAAAAAAATATTTTTGGGTTTTCTTGGTTTTATATTTTTTATGGATTTTCTTGGTTTTATATTTTTTATGGTTTTTTCTTGGTTTTATCTTTTTGTATTTTGCTTTTGATGGTTTAAGTATGTACCATAATATACAAGATCACGATCAAAGGATACTCGAGAATAGTTTACCAGTACTATTCTTCAGACTCTTCTGCCAACTCCTTAAGTGTCGCTGGTGAAAATGATTTCAAGCCTAGCTTTTCGATCAAAAACTCGATGCGTCCTCGATCTAAGGCCTTGGTGAATATATCTGCCAGCTGATACTCAGTGTTGACGAAGTATAGTTCGATCACTCCATTTTCGACTTGCTCCTTGATGAAATGGTAGCGGATGTCAATGTGCTTTGCCCGAGAGTGTTGAACATAGTTGCAGCATAGAGAGATTTCACTTTTGTTATCACAGTACATCGGGATTTTGTTGAATCCAAGACCGTAGTCAGTCAATTGTGATCTCATCCAAAGAACTTGAGCACAACAACCGGACATAGCTATGTATTCAGCCTCAGTACTTGATATCGCCGCGCTTTTCTGCCTTTTTGATGCCCAACTGATAAGTCTATCTCCAAGGAGTTGCACACTGCCAGAAGTGCTACGTCTGGTATCTTGACACCCGGCATAATCTGCATCTGCATATGAAATTAATGCAATAGAGGAATCCTTCGGATACCACAGACCACGATTAAGTGTTCCTTTTAGATACCGAAAGATCCTTTTCACAACATGTAAGTGCTTTTCGGTAGGCCGAGCCTGATACCGGGCACACATGCCTATAGCCAATTGCAAATCAGGCCTGCTAGCAGTCAGATAGAGAAGGGTGCCGATCATTCCACGGTAAATTTTAGGATCGACAGCTATCCCTTCCTTATCTTCATCTAACTTGGATCTCTCCACCATTGGAGTATCCACGGGGTCACAGTTTTCAAAGTGATATTTCTTTAAGGATTCAAGAGCAAATTTTTATTGATTAATAAAGATGCCTCTGGGATTCTGAGAAATTTGCAACCCTAAGAAAAATGAAATTTTTCCCATCATCGACATCTTAAAACGTGTGGACATAATTTTCTCAAAACGGTCAGACAAACGTTGATTAGTAGCAGCAAATATTATATCATCAACATAAATTTGTACCAGTATCATGTCGTTTTTCTCCTTGAGAATGAATAATGTGGGGTCCACTTTGCCTTTGGAGAAGCCTTTGGAGATGAGATACGTCGATAAGAGATCATACCACGCGCGTGGAGCCTGTTTCAACCCGTAAAGAGCCTTCTTGAGCTTGTACACATGATTAGGATACTCTGAATTGACGAATCCATTCGGCTGGCTTACATAGACATCTTCCCTTAATTCACCATTAAGAAATGCCGTCTTAACATCCATTTGGTAGACGATCATATTCATGTGAGCAGCATAAGCAAGGAATAGTCTAATTGCCTCCAATCGTGCAACAGGAGCAAAGGATTCTTCAAAATTGATACCCAAAGCTTGTTTGTAACCTCTAGCGACCAATCTAGCTTTGTTTTTCAGCACACTACCTAACTCATCGAGCTTAACCTTGTATACCCAAAACAGTGTCAAGATTTCAACGTTGCTGGGTAATGGAACTAATTCCCACACTTCAAGACGTTGGAATTCATTGAGTTCCTCTTGCATGGCTTCAATCCATGATGATTTGGTCATTGCTTGTTGCCAGTTTTTAGGTTCAGTGTCTGAAAGAAATGCATCAAAATAGCAATATAATGCATGTTCTTGGAGTTGATGACGTGTTAAGACTGGTCGATCGATGTCACCAATAATATTGCGGATTGGGTGATCCTTTGTCCATTTAGTGTTGTGAGTTTCAATCCGTGGTGGTCGGGAGTGAACGATTGCAGGAGCTTCCTCTGAGGTAGACGCACCCGTAGGTTCATCAGGTATATGTGAACCAAAGAAGGGAAGCTCTTGTAAGTGAGCATATTCCAGATCATGATCATATAGTGCCTCTTCAACATCATTAGGAACGAGTGGGGGTGATGATTCAGGTGTTGTTTAAGAATTGGTGGGGGATGGGACATCATGTTCAAGAGTAACAGTAGATGCCTCGGATAGATTTCCATTATCTTGAGCAACAACTACGGGAATCGGAGCTACTGCTGCAGTTGCTGGGGAATCATTACTCTGTGGATCGAAAAATTCATCAAACATAGGTTGAAATAATTTATCCCACTCGGCCCTTGTTGGTGGTAAAAATGATGGAGAAGTAGGATTGTTGGGAATTAATCCGGAACTGATTGTACCGGTTCCCATCTCGTGTAATGCGGGTTCAGAGCTGTGTTGCTCAGAAGCCATCGCTGTCAGCTCATCAAAATCGACATCCAAAGTTTCTAAAATCTTGCCAAGACGACGGTTATAAATCCGGTAAGCTTTCTTTGCAGGTGAATATCCAATGAAAATTCCAATATCAGCCTTCGGTTGAAGTTTTCCCAGATTTTCACTATTTGTATTTGGATAGCAAAGTGCACCAAACACATGAAGATATGAAATATCGGGTTTGTGTCCATGAAGTAGCTCATATGGAGTTTTACCATGACGTTTGCGAATGATTGAGCGGTTTTGGGTATAACATGCGGTTGCCACTGCTTCTGCCCATAAGAATAAAGGAGCATTCGCATAAATCAACTTAGTTCGAGCAGCTTCCATAAGTGTACGGTTACGTCTTTCAACGACACCATTTTTTTGTGGAGTGCGAGCCACAGATGTTTCATGAGAAATGCCAACCTTTTCATAATAAGTTCGAAGAGTCTGATTAACGAACTCAGTGCCGTTATCAGTCCGAATGCGGCGAACAGTAGCATTACGACGTACTTGGATCATCTTTAAGAAGGTAATGATATACTCTGGTGCTTGATCCTTAGATGCTAAAAACTTTACCCATGTAAACCTTGAGAAATCATCCACTATGACGAGGATGTATTTTCTACCACTCACACTAGCTGTACGCTTTGGCCCACAAAGATCCATGTGCAAAAGATACAGTGGTTCTTGGTTGGTGTCTTCTGCTTTAGGTTTGTAAGATTTCTTGGTGCTTTTCCCCAATGAACACGCGGAACATAAATGATCCTTGTCGAACTTAAGTTTCGGAAGACCACGAACAAGTTCGTTTCTCGCCAAATGGTTAATAGCATCAAAGTTAAGATGAGATAACCGACAATGCCACAACCATGACTTGGTCTTAGATGCTTTGGAGAGTAAGCAAACAGGAGAGGCGGCCATCATGTTTTGAATAGACAAAGTATAGAGATTATCCCCTCGAGAACCCTTTAACAAATCATTTCCTGCAAGATCGCGAATGAAGCAAGTATGTTGTCGAAAGGCCACTTCAAGGTTAGAATCACAGAATTGTCCTACTGAGAATAGATTGTGACGAAGTCCCTCTACATAGTAAACCCTTGAAATCGTGACATTCCCAATTTGATATTCACCATAACCCATAATCTTTGCAATATGGTCGTTGCCGAATTTTACCGTTCCTAGAAACTTGCTGACGAAATTTTTGAGCATCGAGCGGTCTCCAGTCATATGTTTGGAGCACCCCGAGTCCAAATACCAAAGAATAATTTGGACGACCTGAAAATTTTACCAAACACAGACGATGTATCGGATTCTAATTGTTCTTCTGAGTTAGTAGGTACAGATATAGTTATCTTAGATTTGCTATCAGACAAAACTTTAGGTTTCCAGATTTTCTTACTAGTGGTTGGCTTAGATTCTAGTTGTCTAGTATTCTGAGGTACTTTTTGACTGTGGACATTACCACTGGTAGGCACATTAGTGGGGGCAGACCTAGTTAAAGGGCGCTTTTTCCATTTCTTAGTGCTAGTGTTCCTATTTAAAGGACGCTTAGACCTAACTTCCGTGGATGTGATCCTAGTTAAAGGGCACGTAGTTCCATTTGCAGTAAAGGTCCTACCAGTGGGTTTCCATTGCCACCCAACTTGGGTAAATTTCTTCCCTGTTGGAGTCCATTCAAGATTGTTCTTAATAGCATGCATTTCATTCACGTGATCACTAAGGCATAAATCATGATGCTGAGAAAACATGCATTCATTACAATTCCAACATTTCGCATTAGAATTCATATTTTGCTTAGGTTTCCACTCATAAAGAGGACCTTTTGTCTTAGCTACATGATTCTTTTTATTTAAAACTGAAATAACGTTCCTAGGGTGCACTTCTACTTTCTTCTTCTTAGTCCTATTAGTGGAAGGCTTGATCCTATCTTTCTTTCCTCGAGATCCTTTAGCCTTAGTGGACACATTTACTCCTGTAGAAGCCAAGGGAACATTAGTTACAGATTTTAAAGGTGCCTTACTTGATAGTGTCAGTGACGGTTTTGCTCCTGGAGTCTTATTGAATGGAGTTACAGCAATGGGTCGATTAGTGAGTAGTGCAGAACTCGGTTTTCCTATGTATTGCAAATATGCTAAGCAATATTGAACACGCTTAATATATTTATGAGCTGAATAGTAGTAACTGCTTGAGGGATCTAACGCATACAAATCATCTAAAATATCCCTAACCAGATCTACATGCTTAGTTGCATTCCTCATATAATCATCGTAGGTAACCGAGTTTTTCTTATGGAGCGGGTTCTTATAAAGCACTACTGACTTGGTTGTTGGAGAACTAGAGGACGGTGCAGAGTTGCTAGCTAAGTTATTAACAACTTCTTGTCGGGTGAGAAGAAGTGTCTCCTTTAACTCGGCCAAAACCATGTTTTTGTCTATGAGCTGAATTTTTAGGTCAGAGGTTTCCTCACATTTCTTGTTCAGTTTGTCAATTAAAGACTTTCGCTCTGTCGCATTAAACGCGAGGTGTTCTTCTATTGAACCAGAAATTTGTGAGTCTCCCTGCCTTACTTGTTCACGCTCTCCTAGTATAGAATTAATTCTATTTTCTAGGACATGATTCTTAGCCTCTGCAGCCTCTAGTTCCGTTTTTGTTTCTACTAATTCTCTCTTAAGTCTCATCATCTCTTCTTCTAAATTTTGAACCATCTGAATCATCTTGTCACTTATCTCAACGGAGTTTCCACCATCATTTAGTTTTGAAAGAGTTTCATTTTTTGATTGATTCTCAATTTCAAGAGATATAGAATGTTGTTGAAGCTCGTTAAAACTTTTTGAAAGTGTATTATATGAATCTTGAAGCTTTAAAAATTCAGCGTTGGATTCATGAAAAGAATGATTTTCTACAGTATTCACAGTTTCAACAGTATTCACAGATTCATGCACATCATCACAAATATTCACAGTAAATGAAATTTCATGAGTATATTGAATAGTAACAACTTGCATCACTTCAAGAGACACCATATGTTCTAAAAAACGGTCATATTCTGATAAGATCTTTTCCTTTTCAATTAAGTGTTGTTCATAATCATCATCCATTTTATTGAAAACTTTTTGAACTTCACCAATTTCAAAACTTAAATTACACGCTAGATCATAGACTCCTTGTTTAATATGGTTCACAAACGGAACGATCGCTTCTTCAAACACCGTTTCCATGTGTTCGAATGCCCATTCTCCAGCGGTTTGAGCCGTTGAAGTCGTACATTCCAAGATGACCTTGTCAAAATCGGTAAGGTATTGCCCAATCTCTTCAATGCTGAGCTTTACCGTACTAACCGGGGGAAGATTCTTAGGAATTTCCTTTGGTTTGTCCGAGTTGACAAGTGTAGGAATTATACTAAGGCATTCTCTAGTTGGCATGAAAGTGGATGTTTGGAGAGTTCTCTTTTTCATATTAAAACGAATTCTAAGATCTATTGTGGCATTTTTTGCATTCATTGAAGCATAATCATATTCAGGATATGTCGAAAGTAATTTTAACTGCTTTTCATCATATGGTGTCACGGAATCACTTGAGAATACTATCGGATCTAATACCAAACCTAACTTTGTTGCGTCATACAATCGTGGGTTGTGGTTAAGTGCTTGCTTTGCATAACCCGGGTTAGGTGGTAAGTCTATGAGACGCGATAGGTTGAATTCTTTAAATGATGCATGAAATAAGTGTACTAGATGTGAAGCAGCATATTGTTTTAAAAGTTTAAGTTCGGTTTCTTTTATTCTGTTAGACGTCTTAATTTCCATTTCAAGCTGTTTGGACTCAAGAATTTCAAAATCCGTTTGAAGTTGTTGAAAATTAGTAACGACTGACTCTTTTTCTTTAAGCTCATTCGAAAGATTTGCTCTTAAACTTTCAATTTCAAGCAGATTGTCCATTTGAACTTTCCTAAACCTATCAAATTCAGGATTGGTTAAGGTAGTGGACACAGGAGTCATTTCCAAGGTTTTAACCTTGTCCTTATGCAAAGCAAGCTCAGCAGATAAAGTCTGATTAGCATTAAGGGTTTCAAGGACTGCATTATTCATTTGGCTAAGCAAAGATGCAGGGACCATAACCAAATCAGGTTGAGCAGACGAATTAATAGTCATAGGAGCTCCCGGTTGTGGTTCACTCAAAATCTGAGGACTTGCAATGTTATTGCTATCATTGTTTGTCTCATCGATTGAATTACTAACCACCGGAGGCTCTTCCGAATACTCAGACATTTGCTCAACTTGATAAGGTACAATGCTAGTATCTGTAGCAGTATTTGGTACCTCAGCAATGGTATCAGTCCCATAGAGTGAAAGATTTGCCATAAGAGCTGCTTTGGCGGTGTTAAAATCATCACAATCCGAGTCATATGCATCCAAATCATCACATTGATAAGCAGCATTGTTGGTGATGACTGTTGTGAGACGATCAGTTTCCGCTACTCCTGGATCTGCAAGGAATGCCAATTCTTCTTCATCAAGCTCACGACCTTGGGCTTGAGCATTCACCAGGTAAATCTTCTCCTTAAACCATGTGTCGTCCCTTCTCCTCTTAGGCTGCTTGCATTCTCGGGCCATGTGCACTTCCCCTTTGCAGTTGTAGCAAATAACCACCTTCATTTTACCAGTGCTGTTAGCCCTTGTTGCAGTAGTATTGGATGAACGTGCACCAGCAGTAGACGAATTTGATCTCCCTTGAAGTGGTTGCACCATGACCCTGCCGTCCTGAATTGTTGCCTGTTGTCGAGAGTTAGACGAGTTCCTTAACTGATTGTTAGTTGGTGCTGAACCTCGGTAACCTCTTTTGTTCAAAGTTTGACTTAAAAATGCAGACAACAGAGCTAGGATTTCAGTAGGGCTATCTCCTTGTTTAAATTCAGGGACAGGGATGTCATCTTCACAGTATAATGCTGATGCTGGTTGAGCAACAAACTGATTGGTTGGAACACTTCCTTGATGTAAGTAATGATGTTGAGGAGCCTCGAGTTGTGGATAGGTACTAACAGGGTTGGTGGGAGATTGATACGGTGAATACTGGTGTGAAGCATAAGGTGATGGGTGTGAATCTCCTTGTGATGATGATGTTGCTAGTTGGTGATAAGATGTTGGTGGCGGTGGCAGAATCGAGTACTGTGGAAAGCTTGGTGTTTGATACACAGGTTGATATGAAGATTTGTGTCCTAAAGCAAGCTGAGAGTTGTGATATGACAGTGTAGGATGATTTGCCAATAATGCCATTGGTTCATGATAGGGTCCTTGAGAGATTCGGTTTTGGATCACATGCTTCTCATGTTGTTGTAAGAAAGCATAGAGTTGATCTAAGTTGGACTTGTGTAGATCACGAATCATTTTGACATTCGTCACATATTGACTCCATTCAGGGGGTAGTGTGTTCAAAAACTTGGTGTTTAACTGAAATTGTTCAATCCTTAGATTATAGACATTCATATCATTCATCAGAGTGGTAAAACGCCAGTAAAAATCATGAAGAGTCTCCCCTGGAATGTATTGGAATCTATCAAACAAATCATATAATTGACATTCTCGTTCTTGCTTAGTGAGAGATGTCCCTTGTAGCAAAACCGCAAGTCGATCCCAAAGATCCTTGGCCACTTTATGTTCACTCACCATTCTGAAGATATCAGGTGGAAGGGCTTGAAGAATTGTCTGAACAGCCCTTTCATAGTCATCTGCAATGAGTTTGTTGGCATCGGTTAACTCATGATACTGCCTTGGCCTTGTCACATTGTTGACTGTAACCTCTCCCCAATCCAAAGGACCTTTGTCAATTGATTCTAGCATAAGTCGACCACTTTGTTTGCCCATGATGTACGTTCTCATGCGACTTTGCCATGATTCAAATAAATCTTTGATTAGCAAAGGCGGGCGAGTATCGGTACCCGAAATGATCGATATATCGGTGAGTGAAGTCATAGTTGGCATAAATGAATGTGAGTTCATTTTGTGATCTCTTGACAAAAGATTATCAATTATGATCGAGCAATGAAATAAGATTATGTATTTTAATGTTGTGTAACTAAAGATATGAATATCTTTTGATTGTGTGTTTTTTTTTCTAATGTTTCCAAATAAAAATCAAGATTGAAAATCCTCTAAGTGTTGAAAAAACTATGTCTGATCGTATTCTGATCGTATCCTGATCGTATCCTGTTGTGATCGAACCCTGATCGTAGTGATGATCGTAGCCGGATCGTGGTGATATGATCGTAGCCTGATCGTGGTGAATGATCGAACCTTGATCGCAGTGTGATGATCGTACTTTGATCGTGATGTAATGATCGAACCTTGATCGCAGTATGCTGATCGTAGCCTGATCGTGATGAGATGATCGTAACCTGATCGCAGTATGATGATCGTAGCCTGATCGTGATACTAGATCGCACTGATGGATCGCACTAGGTAATGAACAACAGATCGGACCTATAGATCGTAGCTGGATCGCACTGATGGATCGTAACTCAGGATCGTAAGTAGAAACCCCAATGGTTTATGCAAACACAGAGTTAGATCGTATCCCTAAAAACAATCCGAGACTTAAGATCACCAAGAAAGAAAGGATTTTTACCTTGAAAAACGTGATTCTAACCAAACGAATATCACCAAATCGTTACTAGAACTATTTAGAAGATATGTAAATCACTTGGAATCAAAGAACACGAAAAAATTTTGTAGCTTTTGGAAAAATCAATCAAAAACACATGAACACACTTAAAAAAGTATGAACAACACAAAACCAATCTTTATTTCATCCCATGGCTCTGATACCCATTGTAGAACAATGATAATCTTATGAATCAAGAGGGTTGATGTTTTTCTAGAGAGAGAAAGTTAGAGAGAGAAGTGAAAGAAAACTTGTATATTGAAATGAGAGAAATGAACAACCAACACCTCTTTCCATGGTGGAAGGAGGTTTAAATACCCCAAGTCCTTAAAGGACTTGGGCTTCCGGCCCATGAACATGCTCATTGGTCGGGCTATGTAATAAGTGATACTTAACTTAACTACGAGCCTATAACTACATTGTTGGAGTGACCGAGACTTTCTAAATGCGTAAAACGTATTTCCAACAAAAAATCTTGTTAATTAAATCCAAATTTATTTTTGAACATTTTATATAATTGGTAGAACTAAGAAATTTAAAACTTTTACGTTTACGCTTTATAAAAATTAACTAATAATTATTTAATTAATTATAATAATTATCGACGCTTTAGACGACGGATTGAGTAAAACGGATAAAGGTAATAGTAAAGACGAAACTAAAACATAGAAGATATGAAGAAAGAATTTTGAATAAATACGGTTATGATATTTATTTCATTAGGAGAGTGAACGTAATTACTGACATATTATTTATAAAAGATAAAGAACCAATTAGGACATGTTCCTTAATAATGAAGGTGCAAAATAAATTGCCGAACAATTTAAAATATAGCCGATGCTTATAAAATAAATAATAAAAGGGGTTCACGGCTAATGTGAACCATTAGAATTGAGAAGCCGATGGCGTTAGATGTATAAAAGGCCACTTGTGATTGTCTAAATATGAAGGATTGTGAGATATAGTTATATTGGAATCTTGTAAGTATAAGTATTCTATTTATGTCATTTCTGACTAAAGATATTTTTGTCTGAAGAAGTTGTACTGATGGCAATTATGAAGGCAGAGATCGCCTCATACATTAGTAAACGTCTAGCTATTGCAAAGGTCATCATCTTAATTTGATTCGATTTGGGTCATCGTCGACAGACTGACCAAATCTGCTAATATCATTCCCGTCAATGATAAATGCAAAAAGAGTTATGTAAACATAGTGTGCTTGTATCAAACATCTTTATCAAGATCCTCGCTTCGCATCGAATTTCTAGAGATTTGCTCAGAAATCATTGAGAACGAACCTTGATGAGAGTACTATGTACCACCCCAAATCGAAGGGACGAGGTAAAGTAACGATACAAAGTAATATAAGTGATGTTTTATGTTTGAATGATTGACCTTTGGTAATAGACCGTATAATCGTTTTCCTTTGGAGAGATTATCTTTGATAATCATCGTATTAGGATTGAGATCTAATCTTGTTAGGATCTAAATATTAGAGCATCTGTAAGCAGGAGTTGAGATGAAGACACCCGACATACACCCATTGTGAGTTGGACGTGTCTCTTAGGTTTAAGGTTTCCTATGATGGCGAACCTATCCTTGCAAAATAACCGAACCGCGAGATCTGAAATGATTGTTGAAATTAGGATCTGATTATTGACTGCCGGTGGTGGGCAAGAGGTTATGTGAATATGAAATGTAGATCTTGGAGTGCCAGATGGGTAGCGAAGTTATGCCAAAAATTTTAAACTTGGAAAAATGAATTCATGATCTAACAAATCATGGGATATAAGTCCCCGTTGTATAGGACCATTGATATGATGTAAAAGATTGGTTCGAAAGGCATATAAGTTGGATCTACCCTAGGACTTCAAGAGCTGCGTGAATTATGATTCGTATATCGAACTTGATGGAATATCTATCAAGTGAGAATCTGATTGTTCCTTAGTAAAGTTTAGATCGGCAAAAAGTTGCATTCATCAGAAACCCGTGAACATCATGGATAGAGAAAGTAAGTCAACATTTAGCCTGATCTTATTCCCGTAGTTATGTTTGATAAGAACTCGCGTATTGTAATGAATTGCACTTGTGAGAAAAGACCGAATGTGGAGGAAATACCCACATGGCTTTAACTCTATAAGAAGCGAGTAGTAAGGTAAGATGATCTTTGAGGACAAAGATCCTGTTTAGGGGTAAATGCTGTGACAATCCGTCAATTTATGGTCGATATTTTATTCTCAATATTTATTTGAAAACATTATTTTAATATTACAATATGAACTCACTTATTTTTGGGAAGAAATTTGGATTTACATCTTGAAGTAGCATCGACTACGTCTAAACCAGAGGATTCAACGTTACGTGCTTACGTTTACATACACCGTCTTTGGTGACAGTCCGACATTTCAGAAAAATAAATTTATCTGTGAATATTATTTTGAGATTTAAATTTGTGTTGGTTCATAAACTCACAAATTTACGAGAAGAGATTAGGACTTACGATTTTAATTTAACGTCCTTTACGACTAAACCAGAAACCTTAGGATTACGTATTTACGTTTTCGAACTCCGTGTTTGATGAAACAATTTTTATTGGATTCGTTTTGTGACGTTGATTCATAATTTATAAAAACATTTTTCATAAAACGACCCGAGGGCACGCAAATCGAGGAAACTAGAATCGAGGAGTACCCGTAAATAAATGGGGATGAAACAAGTGGGACACTTGCCCCACCCCCATCAAAACCGGCCACTACACTCCACCAAAGCAACTTGGTGTCAAGTTTTCACTTATGTGGATAACACTTGTCATAGTAGCTTAGCAATTAAGCTTACACATACCACCAACTAGCTAAACCACTTCACCATTTACCACTAGCTACACACACATTCATTTCCTTCCATGAAAAACACACACTCTCTCTCTCTAAGCCATTTTGGCCGTCCCATTTTACACCCCAAATCACCATCACTTGATCAAATTTTAACCACAAACATATGTTATAATTAACATATGTTAATCTCCATTCAAAGAGATGAAGATTGGTGCAAGTTTTAACATCCAAGGAGGAGTTTCCATGAAGTATTAGGGCTGATTTCCTACAAGGAGTTCATGAAGAATGCTGGTCTTGAAGATGGTCTTGGCTATGCACAAGTTTCTCCATCAAAATCCATGTTTTGATCTCAACCTACATCATCATGGTGGTATAAAGATTGTCCTCCTCATCTTCTTGTTATTTTGATTATGTAAACATGTATTTTATTTCCTATTGTATATGTATATGATGATTATATGATGATAAAAATGTTATGTGGGGTTTTGTTATTGATAAACATGCTTAAAAAGATGAAAGACTATAAAGAACAAGGTTAAAATCTTACTTAAATTTGTTGGCTGTATAAAACAGTAAAGAAATATGTCATGAACTGATAAAATGATGAAGTAGAATTGATATACAGTAAGCTATGGGTCTTGTACACATGTGAGAGTTGGCCATGCAATGGAATCATTGTAATGAGTGAGATATGGTCAAAACAAGTTTAGAGTACCAATCTGAGTTTACTGTTTTGGACGATTTTTAGAAAATACTTAGAGGATGATTCAACAGTAGTTATAGAAGAGTTAAATGGAGCACATATCATGTAGTTTATGTGATAAATATTTGAGCTTCTATCTCCATATAGAACTCTAGATATGGCAGTTTTAGTGAAAGTGAAGATAAAAATCAGATTTTGGAAATTAAAGTATAATACTATTATATAAGCACTCAAAATTTAATAGTATAAAATATAAATTAAAACCCACTAACTTATATAATACTTTTATATAAATATGTACAATGGTAAATAAGTGGACATTTTATAAAAATGGTAATTTGTTAAGTTTTATAAGTTATAAAACTATAAACTTGATTTTTACGACTTTTTCGGCTATTACCGTAAAATTAACGTTTTTGTTAAATAAAACTTAGACGGTTGGACCCGTCTAATGTAAAATTTATAAAACTCATATACTGATATATAAACATATATAACAAGTAAAAACCGATAAAACCCGAAATATAGGACATACGGACATTAACGGGCTAAGTAAACATATTGGACTAATAATTGGACTAAATAAGTTAAACACTTATAAAAAGAACTTATTGGGCTTAACCCATTTAGGCCCAACTTATAAAGTGTATATACTGATAATATAGGTATAAAATGGATTAAAACAAGTTAAAGAACTTGTAATAAGTTTATTGGACTTAAAACACGTAAATAGGTAAAACTAGTAAACTGGTATAAACGTTATCGACATATAACACTAAAATGAGTAAACGAGAATATGTAAACCCACTTGATCATCAAATATATATAATCATCATATGTATACATAATTGTTATTTTTATAAAGTCATTGGACATGAGTCTAAGACGAATATTATTTGTCTAGGTTTCCGTGATTGAAGCACGTACCGTACGTCCGAATTGCCGATAACCCGCCTTCTCACATCAACGTGAGTTCATAGCCTCGCACTCTTTTAAATGTTTTTATAAATGTTTTTTAAACCCGCGAGGGAGATAACATGTTAGTTTTTATAAAATTAGGACTCCATTTGTCCCGATTGTTTGTTTATTGATTTTGGACCCGAATGATTGACTGACCCGATTGTATGACCCGATAAATGATTAAAGGACCCGATAGATGAAATTAAATGGATTATTAAATTTAGGTTATGTCACTAAAAGTCCCATTAGCATGAATTGTGAACTACCGGGATTTGGTAGATGCTTATGCATTTAATAGTACTATTTGGGGACGATCACCCCAGTTCGCGCCTTGACGGTTGATCCCCGTCGTGCCACATTGATTGGTAAGCGAATTTATGTATGAGAAGATTTCCATAGCGTGACCTTTGTGACGACACGCTACTTTAGATGGGCAAAATTGGTATCGGGTTAGCTACCCGTTTTGGTTTAGTAAGGTAACAATGTCATGCGGCTTATAATAATCCAAAACTAACGAAATACTACTAGACGCTCTGAATTACGATGTATTGCCTGACTAGCAATAATGGGTCATACTATTGATATTATGTTTGTGTTTTGTTTTTCATAACCATATTCATATAACGGTTTTTATTTTCATACATCTTCATAAGACGTATTGTATGACGTTTTTACGACATTGGCTCGTATAATGATTTTTAAGGCAAACGCCTATATTACGATTTTTATAAAGATTTGTATAAAATGATTTTGGCTATATTACGGCCTATTACAATGATTTGTACGAAATGATTTTTGGTACTAATTTTATACCAAAGTTATATTGATGGAATTTATTAAACTCTATGAATTCACTCGGCGTTATCGCTGACCTTTTCTTTTAAGATGTTTTATCTCAGGTACTTGAAGGTAATTCTCGGGAAGACGACAAGAATTCATGGCCCGCACTTAAACGATATTTTCCATTCAAATATTTTGTAAAACTTTGTATGAAATGTAATGACTTGGGACCGATGTAACTTTGATCTTTATGAATGGAAATGCTTTATTAATAAACGACGCGATTTTCATGCGTTGTCTATGATGTGAGTAATGTGCTATCCCGTAACACCAACTAGTCTTCTGCTGTATTGAGTTGTATAAATTTGGGGGTGTTACACATTCTAACCATTGTTGAACAATATTGGTTGATATAATACTTGCTATAATCTTTTAGAAACTAAAAATCATATGAACTAGTCACGGGTTAGGGTTTTGGCGGGTATTTGTGCAAATAAACTAAACCATATTATGAACTAAATATGACATCAAGAATTCACGGTTTGGGGCCTCTCATGTTGGAAACCTTGATGACCTAAAAACTACTCAAGCTATGTTTTGGCTTAATAATCTTACTTATGAAACATGCACAAAATGTTAGATGTGATGATCTTGAAATTATATGAATGCATGAAATCTAGGTTGGCAAATAACATGTGGAACATGGATGATTTTATGTGGACTTTTGCTAATGTGTGCATGAGTTACTATGAAACCTTTGCATAAAAAATAGATGGCATTTGAGTGTTTCGTGAGTATGCCCAAGCAAACAAAAACCCTGACGAATGTAATAAGTGTACGCATGTATGTACTGTATATGTATATGTGGGGTGGGTGATGAATGTGTGCACAAGGGTGCTGCGTACAAACAATTTTTAGGAGGATCAACTGTGTGCAAACTGACATGTAAACATGACCAGCAAGTAGTAGCAGGGCTGTGAATTTCGTGTCTATGTGTGTGTGTAAGTCGAGACTTAAGAAACAAATATGAGAGGTCTTGTATGATGTTGTTGTATGCGTAAAAATAGCTAAAGGAAGTAGGCTGCGATTGTGTGTGTTGCGTGTAAATACTTAGTGTTTATGCTGCGTGTTTGTATACAAAGCTGACATGACCATTTGTGTGTGATTACATGCTTATATATGTGTGTGTGCCTCGTGTGTATGACCAAACAAAAAGAGGACGATGTGTCCATGTTTTTATATGGGTGTTAAGACACATGCAACAAACCACTCTGCCAACATAGTTTATATGAAGGTGTAAGCATAGTATGTGCCTAGTGTGTGGTGTGTGTGTGATAGGTAAAACAAACAGGAAACAATTCTTTCCTTTTTTCCTTCTTTGAACTCACTAAATAAAGATGTATATGTGTACTTGAGAATGAGTAGTGTATATGTGTTGCTTGCATGGAAATTATGAATGCATGTGTGATGTTGAGTATAAAACCAAACGAGGACCCCTCTATCCCCATGATTAGCCTGCGCCAACAGTAAACACAAACAGAATGGTTTTTTAAAACTTGCTAGTTATAATGTGTTAAGTATGTGATATCCAATAAGACCCTTTTTGCTTGGTATGCTTTGCGAACAGTGGACACACAACAAAGGGACTTGCCAACTTTTGTCTTGTTATGGAATGTACATTTGCATGACACAAAATAGGACCACTTTTGCCCCTTTCCCCCTGCGTGAACAGTAGACCCAAACAGCAAGCCTCACCTTTTTTCTTGATTAGTATATTAGCATGAGTGTATGTATGTACGTAGGGTAAAAATTAAGGTTACCTTTGATGTTGATGTTTTGTGTATGATGTACCAACAAGGGATCCAAAGTGCTATTTCTATATTGAAAAAATAATGTATGCATACATGTCCATGTGCTAGGAAATGGATGATTACAGGTGGTGATATAACAATTGAATAAACAAGTGCCAAAGACCTTATGGAAGTAACAGCTAGTAAAGAGGCTCGATCACCCTATTTCGTGCTCACTTTTAATCGACCAAATGACCTTCGCCCATAGATCTAAAAATACTTTGTGAAACTTGACACGTCCTAGTTTTCAAAACAACTTTTGGTTTGTCTTAAATCTAAGTAACGAACCCACAATAAATTTCCAAAGATGATCGATTTACACTTATAAATAATTGAATTTTACTTGTTCATTTTTACTTGTGAGTGTACCACTTTGCATAATTAATTGCTAGACTTAAGGACTTCATAAAAATGTGACATTTATCAACTATCAACAACCTCGTGGCCTAGTTTACATAACAAGAACTCGTTTATTTTTCGGACTATTATTTAACGAGATATTGAGACCCAAACTTAACCCCGTGACTAATTTTGTTGAACGAGAAAAATGTATAAAAACATTTTATAACTCTATAGCAAGTATAAAATATCAACCAAGTGCATATACGTTATTATTTCTTGTATTTAGCCTAAGTACGGATATTTTACTTAGGTTACGAGTAGATTGTTTGCGCATCGTTTTCCGTGCCTTGATTTAGCGAGCTATCTTTCTTGATCATATTTACTACTTCATCAATGTGAGTTTGATAGCCCCAATTGTTTTAACTCTTTTAGGGTGAGAACATTGCTTGTTTTAACGGATGAACATAAGTGCCTTAAAAACTCATATGTTTGCCTACATGATGTCTAAGTCCCGCCATCCCATGTTGCCTTTTAGCCCACTATCATGAACCGTTAATTACTTAGTGTAAGCGCGAATGTTATAGATAGATCTATCGGGATTAACCTCCCTATCTAATTTGGTTGTGTGGCCAAAGTTAGATACACTTTTTGAGATGTTACAAATGCTTAGGGATGGGCATTTGCTCGGGCTCTTCTTATATCTTGTCAGTTTAGGTTAACGCTTCGGTGTGATGAGCTTAGACGTAGGTTATTAAAACGTATACTTTTGTTTATAATATTGTATTTGTTATAAGATTATATGTCGGTTGCCTTCAAAATCTTATGGTTCGTCACACTATTTAAACTTAAACCTATGAACTCACCAGCCTTTGTGTTGACGTTTTAGCAATGTTTTTCTCAGGTATCAAGACGGAGGAGTGACGTGGTTATGCTTGGGAGATTTTAATAAAATGGTCGTGACTAGTATTTTGGATGTTTGAAACAATGTTGAAGTCTTTGAAACAATGTTTTATTTGATCTTGTGAAATTTTCTTCCGAACAAATTGTATGCTTTTAATTCAATTAAAACGGATTTTAAATAGTCGTTCTTTGTATCTATATCTTGTAATAGTCATGACCGTCGCACCCCATTGTGTTGCCTTACTCTGATAAATTGGGGTTGTGACAATAGGCTTTGCTACTTATTGAATATGCAACCAAAATCCTGAGTCAGACTTCCCAACAAACTTGCCCAAATAATCAAGAGTACTTAAGATGGTCACATGACACCCAAAAGGTCTTATATAACTTATGCTAGGTTGTATACCTGTCAAAAGCTCATAAGGGGTCTTGTTATGAGGCTTGGTCACTAATACCCTATTTAGAACATAACAAGCAGTATTTACTGCTTCAGTCCAAAAGGTATTAGGAAACAGAAAGTCTACTAACATAGTCATAGCAGCCTCAATTAGGGTCCTATTTTCCCTCTTAGCAACTCCATTTTGTTGTGGAGTTATGGCATTATTGAAGTGTCTCTTGATTCCCTTAGACATACATAATTCATCCAACTCATGGTTCTTGAATTCTATCCCATTATTAGTTCTTATGCATTTAACATGTTTGGTCAATTGGTTCTCAATTAGAGCGACAAAATCCTTAAATAAAGAGTTTGTCTCATTTTTTGATGTTCCATAAAGAAAACATAACTAAACCTACTAAAGTCATCAGTTATAACAAGGCAAAAGGTCTTACGATTAATACTCATCACAAATATATGACCAAATAAGTCCATGTGCAATAGTTGTAAGGGTTGAGTCACTAAACTTGCTATTTTGGTCTTACAGGAGGCCATATGTTGCTTATGTTTTTTACAAGCAACACATGTGATATCGTTTTGAAAAACCTTGGAAGGTAATCCTCTTACGAGTTTTCCATTCACAAGTTTGTTTATGTTCTTAAAATTGATATGACCTAACCTCATGTGCCATTTGTTGGAATCATCAATAGAATCCTTGGCTAGTAAACAAGCCACTACTCTTAAAGGAACTAAATCATGGAGATTAAAGGTATACATGTTTTCATGTCTAGGGACTTTAAGAAAAACTTGTGTTTCCTTGGGCATCTCAAAGTCTGATGTCAGTACCATGCATTATGTGTGGGTGAAAAGAACTTTATTCTTCTTATCACACATCTGTAAGACAGAGAAGAGGTTGAAGTGATTCAACTCCTTTACAAATAACACCTCTTCAAACTCCAATCTGCTAGTGTTTATCTTTCCTTTGCTAGTAATTCTCCCTTTACTCCCACCAAAAGCAACTGGACCACCTTTGTATTCCATAAAATTTGCAAGATAATCATTATTTCTAATCATGTGCCTTGAACATCCACTATCCATAATACCTTTGTCTTTTAAATCACTTTGTGAATAGTCTTGCACATAAAGAAAACAATATTAGTTTTCTTTGGGGACCCAAGCCGTCTAGGCCAACATATTGATACTTCTTGTAGGTACTTTGCATATCATGCTACACTTGGATTCAAAGGTCATAGTTATGTCAGACATATTCCAAGTATATGGAGTTGGGGCACTTTTCTTAATTGTCCTAACTGGCACACGTACCACTAGTGATTGGGCGGTACTTACAGTTTGTCCCTTTGGTACCCATCTTTGATTAGTGACTTTGTTGTTGTAAAAGGACCTTCTGGCTGGGGAGTATGGTATTACTATAGAAAACAAACTTTTTTATTTAGAATTTAAGTCCACAACTGTTTTTAGATTAGGTACTTGTGGTACTTGCAGAAGTTGGCATTAAAGGTACTTTGCTAGATCTTAGAAGTACCGCTCTAGGAACAAAGTTCCTATTTTCATATGGGTGGGTATATTTATTATATAAGTTTTTTTATTCATCCTTGTGCATTTCCCCATACTGGTCTTGTCACCCTTTGACCAGTAACCTGAGCAACCCTTTATGAAACATTTTTTCTAGCAATTCTACCCTCATGAAAGGTATAATCTTTAATCAGATGATTTAAAGCTACCACACACAAAACATGTTCTTATTTTCATGGTTAGGCTAAAAGGTACTTTTTTCTTAACATTATTAAAACATACGACAGATCTCCTAGTGTTTGCATGGTGTGTAGTGGTCTCATTCACAGTCTTAATAGGAGTTTTTACATGCTCGGGAGAACATCTAGGAGTTGACTGCTTACCTTCAGAAACAAAATGCTTCATTAAAGGAGGAATACTAGACAGTTTGGTTTCACAAACAACCTTAGGTTTCACATCAGCTTGTGTAGGGTAATTTTCAATTGTTAAAGTACTAGAATTAGATGTGCATGATGAGTATTTACTAGTGTCAGATTTAGTGTCACTAGTGGTTATCTCTTGTTTACCATATACAATATTATACTCATCAAGTTATATAGTGTTTATAGTAGGTAAGAAAATTCATGTCAAAGGAGGGAGTACTGTACACATCCCTTCTGTATACCTATTGTTAGCAGCAACATTTTCTTTATTACTTTTTAGAGCACTCAAACATACTTTTTGACAGATCTTTTGACTTAACTCAATTCAAGATTCCTCATTTCCATATCCCAAACCAGTTCTGTCATAATAACCCATATGTGATTTTAAAATCTTACTAAGACCCTTTGAAGAGTTTTGCCAAGTTTTAAAAATCTCTTTTTCATTCTTAAGCTTAACATTCAAATCTCCTTTTTCTTTCAAAGTATTTGACAGTTGTTTCTTTACAGTTTTAAACTCAATTTTCTTCTCATTTAGGCTAAGAGACAAAACCTAATTCCTTCCTCATAAGCTTGTTGGCCCTTTTGATGGAGAACTAAGTTAGTTTCTACCTTTTTAAAAGCCTTTTCATAAGAAATTATCTCTACACTATCATCACTTATTTTTTCACTTTGTTAATCAAACAGTTTTTAACACTAGTGTATTTATTCACAAATGTTTTAAAACAAGGATGTACCTCATTGTCTGACCCATGGGAGATAACCATCATAGCATGATCTTCTGAGTCTGGATATACAATGCAATCAACAGATCCATCAACATACGTCATGGCATTGGCTTATCCCTGCTTTCGATATCTCTCAACACTCTTGAACACACTTCCTGAATACCTTTGACTTCCTTCAACTTTTTTAATCGTGCATTCCCTAGAAAAGTGTTCATGCTTGCGATAGTTATAGCACTCTACCTTTGATCTATAAAAAATAAGAGGTTCCTTTGAATCAAACTATAGCTTTCTTCTTGTCTTCTTGAACAATCTATTAAACCTAACACATATCATAGTTGCTTGCCACCTTAAGTCTATCTCCTCTAAATCAGCATCGTCCAGTTGGTCCAAATCATCACAATTTATCTTGGGTCCACTATCTTGATTTGAAAATAAAGAATATATGATATCATCATTGTATGATAATGTCTTCTTCCCTTTAGATCTAGAAGTAGAGGAAGAACCGCTAGCGATACTGTGGTGTGAAGTACCGCTGTTGTTTTCAGACACAAAAACAACATTTGGTGTGCTTGATGATGATCCAATAGCTCCTTTAACATCAGATTCAAATACTTTGAGGTTTTTATACACATCATCAAAGGAGATAGTATCAATATCATATTTGGTTATGGAATTCAAAGCGATAGATTTGCATTCAGGCAATACTGATCTTAGAAACTTAATGTTCGCGTCTTCTATTGGAAAAACATCACCATGTGTTGCCAACTGAGTAAGCAGCTTCTGGAATCTGTCATAACCTTTGTGAATTCCTTCTAAGCTAGGAATTGTAAATCTTTCAAACTCTTGCTTTAGTACATACTTTCTCATCTTCTTAGATTTAGTGTTTCCATCAAGTCTTAGTTTTATAGCATCCCACATAACTTTAGCATCATTATAATGATGAAAACTTGTCAGCTGACCTTCTGGTAAGGCCATGGCTAAGGTAGACCTAGCCTTCCTTTCCTTTTATCTAGCTTGGATCTCAATAACAGTCTTTAGAAGTGAAAGTTTATGGACTTATATTTAATAGTCGTGTGATAGGATCGAACTCGAGATTACGGGATTGCACACAATACGTAAAGAGTTAATTTAATTAATAAATATATTTATTGTGTTTATTAATTTATTTAATAAATATATTTATGTATTTATTAATTTAAACCGAGCAAGTAACTATATAACTTTAACAATCGTTAATTAATTAATAGTTAAGTATTAACGAGCGTTAAATATATATATAGTAAGTAAACAAAAGGAAAGAAGGACGGGAGGTTCCGGAACACCCCACAAGAGGTGTTCGACCGTCGGTTAGAGCAGGGGGGGGGGGCAAAAGTTGCCTTTTATTTATTTGGGCTACAATGGTTGAGGTCTATAAATACAACCCCTTATCCCTCATAATTCACAACATAACTTGAATCTCTTTCCCCTCTCTCCTTCTTGGTTCGATCGCAAGGTGAAACCGACAAAGGGTTTCAGTTGGTTTTCTTAGTTGAACGATTTACTTACAATCTAGTCCTAGCCCCTCTCTAGGGTTGTTGGGTAGATTAATTACTAGCGTTGTAGCTCGGTTTTCACGTGCTAGAATCACGGTTAGCTCGTTTTATTACGTGTGTACAAGATCGTAATATAGTCTTACCTTTAGACTATATCTTGGTATATACGGTATTAACCCGAATTGGTGATTCCTTCTTCGTCTTGTGGATTTGCTTTAGCGTAAAGGTATGTAACCCTAATTCGACTAATTATAATTGTGTTTCCGCTATATGTGCTTTGATCTCGTTTAGGGTTTTATATAACTGTTATGATACTAATAAACCTTCAGTGGCATCGAGAGCCGGTTTAACATGTTATAATTATCAAAAATCTAAAGTGTTTTAACTAATAATTGTTTTGAGTTAAAATTACATGTTTTTTAGGTTTTCATAAAATTAGGGTTTTGTTTTTTTTTTAAATTAGGGTTTTTGCCCTATTTTTAATAAAAAAAGGAATTTTTTAGAAACCCCAAATTACATGTGGGATAATTTTAGATTAAATTGCATGATTAATTGTTATGTCATGTATGGTTACGATCCATAGAGATTTAGTTGTTAAGATTTGTGGGGAATCCATGATTACGTGCATGTTTTCATGGATCGTAAAATTATATGTTTATATGATTTTACATGCTACGTCATTATTTGATTCAATAAATCTAGAATTAGGGAAGACTTTTATATGAATATAAAGACCTAGATTTGATGATTATTGAATAAATTGTATGCATGTGGCTATTTGATTCATTTATTGCACATATAAATTGTTATTATTTGTTTATGATTTAGTTTTTTTTACTTGTTTATATATAAAATTGTTGAATTGTTGTAAACAAGGGTTTTTTTTAAAAGAAATAATATGGCCTAAATCATATTAAAATAATGATTTGTTAGAGATTTAAATTACATAAGATTACGCTGATTGGTGAATTGCAATAATAATCTAACGGCCTACTCTTTTTGACAAACTATAAAGTGGGTTTAACGCACCGTTGGTCATGTGCCCGGTTAAGGAAGGAGGTGTTATGCCATTAGTCGCTGACCAAATTCCCGGCTCGCTTGTGCGTCAAATTGAAATTACCTATTATTATTAATTGAATTATACCTTAAGGGTGATTTACCACAAATTCACATCCGAAACACAATGAATACGGGTATTGCTTTGTGCGTAGCCGAGTTCTAGCAAAAGTACGTTGTGAATAGTTATGGGTAAATTCTTTAATTGGTTTAACCAATACCGCAACATAATATATGAAGAAATTTATTCTCGCGAAAAGTTTACTAAATGTTTTATTAAACTTATGCTATGGAGATTGTATGCATGCTTCTCAATACATTGATTTTGACATCAAAATTTATACCTTTAAAATTTAAGTCGAATGCTCTTAATTGACGAACACTTGAAATTACTTCGTCATCAAATGATATTTTTCGGTGATGTTGTGATGGAGAGAAAACCATTTGTAGAATGAGAATTCGTATGATGATTTTACGTTACTCAGATTAGACGACTTAATTAAGTTACTCAGTGAGATCTGGAAACTTAAGTCATTCAGAAGGGATGAAACATGTTTACAATGTAAAACATTTTTTGGCAATGTAAATCCTTTAACTATATAGAAATTGAAAATTGTTTGTCAATTGAATTGTTCGACAAGTCGCTATGTTGAGTACATTCATTACTAGCAGATCAACTGATGTAATGGATCTATGTCAATATAGTTCTAGAATTCAAGGAAAATAATATGGTTTTTATACCGGGGTAATTTTATTTTCTTGAAAGTATTTTGTTATCGAAAATACTAATATTTGAACTTATTTCTGTAGAAATGGCTCAACCCACCAATAACACTATAAGTTCCGCATTCAAAGATTTCTTTAAACGACCTGAACTTACTGGCCCAAACTTTAATGATTGGTACCGCTCGCTAAGAATTGTCTTGAGAGCAGCGGGTACTATCGATATCTTGACTACTCCCTATCTGAAGGATCTTGCTGAAGGAGCATCTGATGCGCAAAGGCTTGAACACGTTGCTAATGTTAAGAAGCACTCGGAGGTGGCTTGCTTAATGCTAGGAAAAATGGCTCCTGCACTTCAACAGAAGTATGATCTATTTTCACCAAAGCTAATGCTTGATGAGCTCAAGGCTATGTTCGAAAAGACGCAATCTGTTGAGATTCACGATTTGGTAGATGCTTTGCATAGCTGCAAGCAAGCTCTAGGAAAGTCTGTAAGTGCCCATTATTTGGAGATGAGGGGTTATATGGAACAGCTCATTGAACTAGGACAACCCTATGATCATAATATGGCTATTAACTTGATCAATAGGTCCCTTAACAAGGACTTCAATGATTTCATTAGAAACTATAATCTGCATTGCACGGGGAAGACAGTTAATGATTTGCATGCAATGCTCATTCACGATGAAAAGGGGTTGAAAGACAAGGCATTACCGCTACGCCTTTTGTACTAACCATACAAAAGGGTAGAGTGAGTAAGCCAAAACTGCAAGCGAATAAGAAGAAAGGCAAAGGCAAGGGAAATAAGGGCAAACAAGTTGCGACTTATTCAAAACCTAAGCAGAACTTTGTCAAGAAGAGTCAATCTCAAAAGGATGAGACTTGTCACCATTGCAAGGCAAGTGGTCACTGAAGAGGAATTGCCCTCTTTACCTCGAAGAATTGCGAGAAATAAAGAAGAAGTCTGAGTAGAGCGCTGCAGCTTCAGGTACTTTATTTATGATTGAATTGTTCAATTTAACATACAAATTAAATTCCTGGGTATATGATACGGGATGCGGTATTAACATTTGTAATACGCTGCAGGGATTTAATCTGGAAAGGAAGCTTTACTATGGGGAACAATATCTGCAAGTGGGCTGATGTGTGGGAAAAGTGTCGGTGTATTTTAATGTAATACGTCATAGAGTAAATTAAGAAAATTACCTTTAGGAAAAAGTAATAGTCTAAAAGTCGTTATATATGGCTTAATTAAACACGAGAGTGATCCCGGATCGTTGTACACGAAGAAATTGTGAATTTGAGACTTTCAATTTGATTTGGACAATTTATTTCAATAGGTTTCGGTTTTTATCTAAAATCCTACGTTTTAATTAAAAGTGCATGAATCGCTACCCAATGTAAATCTAAAATACGAATTTAAATCAATATTATTTTTTTACTTTTTATTGTAACAAAATTATTTAAACAATATTAATTTTAAAAGTAATTAAATATTTTTTAAAAAAAAACTTAATTTATTTATTTATTTATTTATTTAAACTAATAAATTTTACCCAATTTAAATTAACAAATATAAAAAGTAATTATATTTTTCTTTACCTTTTATTTAATTTTATACTTTTAAACTAAAAATTATATGAAAACACGTTTAGTAAATAAAGTGACAGTTCAAAAACAAATAGGTATAATAAACTCTTGATCACATACTTTAACAAAACCTATTAGCTAGACAGATGGTAAAGGCCTTAGGCCAATGAAGGGCAAGTCTCGAGTTCGAGACCTGCAAGTGACAAATTTTTTATATTTTTTTATTTATATTATATTTAAAAAACAAACGAATCTTATGCAATTTACAATCAAATCAAAATCCAATTACACAAAAAGCACAATCTAACAGCAGTAAAAAAACAAACAGCAGAATCAAATAGTGTCTATCAGCAGTCAAAACCAATTGTTACAGTAAAAACACAAAGATTGCAGCAAATCAATATCTAAACAAAAACAGCTATTTCAGCAATACAAATCAACTTAAACACATGCTACATCAACATCTATCACAAGCAGACATAATTACCAATTCTAGATTCAAACACAAACTTACAAACAGATTCAATCATCATCAATATCAGATTCAATCATCAATCAATCTAACAAATCACAATAGAATATTGAAACTTAACACGCAGCACTCATGAAATCAAATTGAACAATCAGAAACATCAATCACAAAATCAGCAACTATCTGAACCTAAACAAAAACAAGCTATTTAAAATCAGTGAGATTAAGCTACTCAAGTAGTATCCTATATCTTAAACTACAACAACAGACTCTTACAATTTACTATGCAGGTTTTATACTTCAAACTTCACTAACAAACCTGACCTCATCTCAATAAAACTCAAATCCTATACTTCTACTTGATTTATTCAACTTTCTTATTAAATAAACTGATTTAATAAACCATTATCAAATATTAACTCATTCAGTATAACAGTTTCAAAAGCCCAAACACACCCTAGCAGGAATAAGCTATGACAATAAAATAAAACCAAATGAAACGAAGCAATTTCATAAAATCAGATAAAGATCATATAAAAACCAATAAACAAGTATCAGCTAAAATACAAATAGACAAATATTAAACTACAAGTTTACTCAAAGATAACAAAGTGCTTAACCATTCAATCGAAGATTTCCGTTGATGATGTAGCTCAAGGCTGAGCTGGCTTTTCGATAACACTACTCAAACTATCAAACCACATCAATTTTTCACAAGAACTAAACCATCGAACCACCATCATATTCTCGAACCAGCAGCATATTTAATATTCATCCAGTGGGATAAATATGTTCATCCCTAATCTAACTTAATCACTCAAATAAACTATGGTTTGAGCTTATTTGAACAATCATGAATATAATATTAATTTATTATAGATTTAGATTGCATAAATTTAAACAAAATACCAAACGCGAGATAAAAAGATTATGAGGCTGAAAATAAACTTTTATTTAATCAAATCAAAAATTACGATATTTAGAAAAGAGAAAAATACAACTTCTATCTAAAAATTAACATTATAACAGTAAAGAAAGAAAAGGGATGATTTGACATGGAAAATGAGGGGGTTTATATAGGCTGACGAGGGGTGAGGTTTGTTGGTGAAGAATCATTCTTGGACCTTGATGAAGCATGTAACACCCCACTTGGATAAGTGGACCGTTACGTGTATTTATGGCGTGTCATCAAAGCATAAGGTAAATGTCCTAGAACATTAACTGACCATAAAGGAATACCGGAATCAAACATCGGTAATCCAAACATAAGCCCAAAACATGAAAAGTAAAACACTGAAAGAAAAGGACTAAACAATGTCCAGATAAGCAGAATAATGTAAGAGATGCATAAAGTGAGAAGTCTGGATAGCTTCCATCCAAATGCACATGCTCTCAGAATCCTAAGAGCGTCCTGGTGTACCTGCCGTTAGAACATGAAAGGAACTACGGCTGAGCATAACGCTCAGTGAATGGATATAAAGCATGATAAGAATATACTGAATGAAACAGGCGATAGAATACAGAAACTGTAAGACTGATATGAAACATGTGGTAGAACTCTGCATAAAATCTGAGCAATCTGGTTCATATATACTGATACTGAAATATAACTATTAATTCTGAAAACATGTATTTACTGTATTTTATTTGCCAGAGCTTATATAGGTCACGTGTTGTAACAACCGTGCATGAATAACTGGAGGGGTGACCTCGTCATGCTGTAGAGGGGTGACCTCTAAATAACTGTGCTGGGTGGAGGGATCAGCTCCAATGTGAAGGATGTAGAGCACACACCACATTCACCCTGATAACATGAAACACTTATAAGCCTAGGATGCATCCATACGCCCCACTAAAAATACTGATAAAATGGCCAAGCTGAGCTGAGTGGGACGATGCAGGATATCACTCTCCTGCATGTGAGTCACGACACCGGTGCCTCTAGTGCCGTGGTTACGGTACCTCCGTAACTAGTACATAAACTGGTCGTGCTTGTATATAATGCTCAGACAATTTATTTCGTTATTAACATGATTACTGATAAACTTAAACATATACTGGGGAAAACATTTGGCTGCAGACGGGAATCCTAATCATGCATAAAAGAAAGTCCTTACTGAAAGGACGGAAAATCCGTACCTCGTGTCCAGAAACGAAATAAGACTGAAAGCTGAAGGATCGACTCTGACTTCACGAATACTACATAAATAATGGACGGAAATTAGGTCGTCTGATTACTGTCTATAATTTATGATTCTGGTATGTTCTTATTTCAATTTAAAAATTGTTCTTGTATTATAGTACTGTAAGATCCGATAAATCTGAATGTTCTTTAATATTTCTGATGAGTGTATTCTTATAATTCTGATTACCGTGTGATATGTATTTCTAATACTTTCGATCTTACTAAAAATAGTAACCTGTCATATATAGAAAGTCTCCTGATTTAGAAATATTCCCAAATTTAGTTTTTCTGAAATAAGTCATTAATTAAATCATAAATTAAATCCGACTTTAAAAAGGACAAAGCTAAAATCAATTTAGTCTTACTAATTAAATAAACAAAATAATTAATATATTTAACTTTATTTTTAAACTATAAAAACTTATTTATAAAGTGCTTTAACCAAATTAAAATAATTCCCACTGTTAGTATTGTATTTCCACTGTTTTCTTATGTTCCCACTGCTAGTATTTTATTCCCACTGCTAGCTATACGGTTCCCCCTGCTAGTTATATCCCCACTGTTTTTGTAATCCCAAACGCCCCCTTATTTTTCTGCAGACCCAAACGCACCCTGTTTGTTTTTGTGGTTCGGCCTGTGCAAAAGAAACACCACCGAGACCTGCTGTGGTCTCGGCTGGGTCGAGCAGTAACACACCGAGAGCCTTGGGCTCTCGGTTTTCCTTACACACACAAAGCCCGACACCCCTGTTTGGGGCTCGTTCGTGGCTGGCCAACAGAAACACCACCGAGAGCTTATGCTCTCGGTTTTTTTTTTTTTTTGTAAAACATAAAACCCGACAGATCAAAGCTTCATAGTTTCTTGATATACACATCTTTAATGCGTGATTGAGAAAAGAGAGGTTAATTGTGATTACCTTTGTGGAATATAGAGTGGGGAACGAGTACAGTAAATCAGGGTTAACAGCAAACAAAACCCGCCCTTCTTCTTGATGTTCCAGCCGGCGGCCACCCCCTTTTTTTTTTTTTTTGTCTCTAGTGTCGGCAGGGAAACAACCCTAATCTGTCTCCTCTTTTTTTTTTTTTTTTTTTTTTGTTCGCTTTTTGAATAAAAGGGGAACCCCCCCGTCCAGTTATTTGGTAACAGATGGGCCAAGCCCAACTTATTCTCTTCTTCTTTTTTTTTTAAACCGGCCTATACTCTATCATTTTATTTATTTACTCTTTTTTTTTTTTTTTAACTTGTATAAAAATAACACTTGTAATAGAATAATACTTGTAATATTTTCTCGCGTTTTTGTTTCTGAAAAGCAATAATTATTTTTCGTGTCATAACACATACGTAATATATTCTGAAACTTAATAATTATTTCTTGAATAGTTATCTTATTGTAGCATTTAAATAAACCGAGATTGCGTATTATTTACTGTTTACGATTAATTATTTCTGTAAAATAAATAATACATATGTAATATTTCTGAACTCAATAATTATTTTCTAAATAATTATTTTACTGTCGTATTTAAATTTCTGCGTTTTATCTCTGTCTAAAAATTAATACTACATGGTTTATTAAAATTGAACTGCGTATTTAAATATTCTGATTTTTAAATTACGGGTTTTACAATTCTTCCCCTCTAAAAATAATAATTCGTCCCCGAATTAAAGATACGACTATACTGGGTTTTACAATTCTTCCCCTCTAAAAAGGAGAAATTCGTCCTCGAATTACCGATGATAAGCTGATGAAGTTATAAGAACTGAAAGAACACGTAGACTGAAAAGACAATTAAGCTGAAGAATAAATTGTCTTCTAGTTAAGACATAATGCTGCTGATAGGTATAAACTTGTCATGACTGAAATGATCATGTAGTGTGACATGGCTGAAGAGAACATGGAACGTGACATGACTGAAAGAACTTAACTAGATTTATTGAAGGAAAGGGAATGAGAGGTCCGGATGGACTCCTCTGCTTCGAGTGGCCTCCCGCTCGAAACGATTCCTTTAAAGGTCTAAACATAATGAAAAATCTTGGTCCTGATGACCCTGTCTTAATGAATGCTGAATAGTTTCTGGTTCCATACTTAAGATGGATTTTCTGAATCTGATAGAATGAATAAGCTATAGAATGTAGGATACATGAAAAGGGTACGTATAATTATCCTGAAAAGATAACATTTACATCTCTGAGCAAGCTGCTGAGAATCTATATAGGAACGAACTACGTGAACAATTGTGAACATGCTAAGTGAGCAATTGTGAACGTGGTTCATAATCATACGGGGAGCGCTGGCATGGAATTAGAATATGATAAATGAATCATACTGTGAACGTGATACTAGAACATATTATCAACGTATGCTGATTAAGGAATGAATGCCAAACGATACGGCCTGAGATGTGAAACGTCTGCCTGGTTATGGAATAGTTGTGCTAAACTTGAGTCTGGTCTTTCAAGCTTTCTGTAACCGTATTCGGTAGTAAACTGAGAAACGTGTATCGTGAAATGGCACACGAACTTGAACATGAACAATGTTATGAACACAAACGTGAGCTTAAATTATGAGATAGCATAAAAGATGAACTGAAACAGCATCATACCGCGAATGAGACGTAAACGTGAAAGTGAAAATAGACATGAACTTAAAGTGGACGTAAACGTACACTTAATCGTGAACATGAATTCTGTTTGATATGGTGGTCAAAGGAAAGCCTTGAATTTGTACGATTTACCGCTGAATTTCAAAGTTTTCTGCAGATCTGCTACTGCGTGATCCTTTCGGATGAAAGAAACACGCAGGCTGATTACATGGTTAGCGATAACTTAGATAGTATTATACTTCTTCTGAGTCTGTGGTAGACCGATAATAATATACATGGAGTCTTGTCTCCTTTCGGTCCCGAATTCCTACTGGTGGTAATAATTCGATAGCGTGACGGCGTTCTATCTTAATCCTGCTGGAATGGCAGGCATTAGATATGAACATAGCTGCCTCAACGTGTTATATTGTTTTTGTCAAAATCCTGCCTGGAATTTTGGTACATTCTGGTGGAAATCTGGTTGAATCGTCATAGAAGAATTTTTAGTGATGGTTGTCAGCAATTTCTGCGGCAGCAGTCAATTGAGTTCTAGAAATTTTATACTACGTTCATAGTCGTCAGTCGGGACCATCAGGTGATGGCCTTCACCTTCGCAGGATTGTCTGAAATTTCTTTCTGCTAAAATAGGGTTGGCTCAGATATGCCACTCAGTTCAGGCGAATTTTATATCTGGAAAGTTGTGTATAAAATTTACTCCTATTGACGATTTGTGCAACTGTGAGAAGATGAGTCTCGTGTTATCCTCTAGCATTGGGCAGGTCAGACTGTGATTAATGAATGTACTGATGATATCGCCTAAGATTTATAGAAAAATTTTATTCATGATTTCATAATATAGCTGAAGCATTAGGGAGCTTAAAAGTATAAAATTAAAATTTTAGAGAGACTGTGATATGTGCAACATCAGTCTGGAAACGTCATGTTCTTTCTCTCACCACTGATGGTAGCATGATCGGAAATTTGTTCCAGAAAGTGTTTAAGACATTGTAGCAGATCCGATAAACCTGCTATTTATGGAATGAACATTGATTAAGAATGGTGATCTATAAAAATATCTTGTGGTCGATACATGGTGTCATGATACCGGCCTTCTTTCTGCTAGACATAACACGGTGCACCTTCTGGTGGTGCGTTAGGGCGAACAAAGCCTCGTTCTGGTAGCTTTTGCAGCAATTGATGCAGCTCTTGTAACTTAGCTGAAGCCCTGGAATAAAGAGTTTTGGAAACAGTTTATATTCCTGAGACAAGCTCGATGTTAAATCCTGTCTCATGGTCAGGAAGGAATTTCTGGAGTGACATTCTGGAAATTTCTTCTGGAAATGCTGAAAGAAATCTGCTGATCATAACTTTAATGAACTTCAGAAATAGGTTATAACTGGTGGCTAGATAGTCTTCGTAGCTATGGACTGATAAGTCACGCGCTCTTAGGGCAGGAACAATTTATACTGATTTTTCTGGCAGAAATATGATGAATGTACCGGGATTTAGTAAGACGGATCTCATCGTTAATTGAAAGGAGCACCTTAATAAACATGGTGGTTCTCTGGAGTCTTTTCTGGCTGGGAGGTAGGTAAATACCTTATTTAAGACAAAGCTGTCCTATGAATACGTGGAGTAAACATGGCGATTTTCACTGAATGTGTTCGTTTGTAACTTCACAGAATGAACTCTGCGTGTTTAATCTGAATAATAATCTGGTGGTGTGACTGAATTTTTATGATCTGATATATGCGTGGCATAATAAAATGAGCATACCCCTTTCTGAAAGATACCCTGAATTACTGAGGGTCTTGCTTGGAATATACTGGAACTAGGAGCTCTGACTCGTACTCTGAGAAGATATTCGTATGACGTGTATCATGACTGGTGCCCTGATATTTGTCTCCTGAAATGATACCTAAGAACTATGTCTTGACGGTTGTCTGGACATGTATTTTAATGGATGAACCTGGGCAAGGCGGAAAATTTTTGGTAACGGTTAGGATTGGCGGACCGGTTAGACTGCTGACCTCTGTATTTCTGGTCACGTCCGTTCCGGGGTTCCGATGGTACTGACTGATTAATTATGAGCACGGTGATTGTCACTACTACTTTGTCTGTCAGTTTCCTGACGGTCGTTATCATGACCGTGATTAATGTAATTATTTCTGCTGAGTGGTCGGCTGGTTACCGGTTCCCACTCTTCTGACAGAAAGATTAGCTGAGGGATGTGTGACATCTAACTGAGGAAGTAAAAACATAAAATAGAATGATAGTGTCTGATGGTTGAATTTATTCTTGTCAGAAATCTCAAATTTATAGTTTTCGTCCTCGTTCCGCGGCATCAGCATCTTGGGAAATCTCCAAGGTTCAGCAGCATCAGCATCTGTGTGGTTTTCAGAGTGTTAGCAGCATCAGCATCTGGTAAAATCTTCAACTCACGAGCAGCATCAGCACCTGGTAGAATATCGACAAGTGGAAACGCCTGAGATGATTAAGGATCGATTAGCAACATCTATGGAGTAGGGTACCTGGAGTACACCTGAAATATTATACATAGAGTATAACTGAGACACTGTACATGGAGTACACGCGAAATACTGTACATGGAGTATATATGAGACACTGTACACGGGGTACATGTGGAATGTTGTACATGGAGCTGGTGGAAATTTTATGGGATGATCGATACTGGTGTCGCTTGTCTGACATTATCAAAGAAATAAATTGATTTAAACGGTAAATGGGTAACGTGATAGCCTGGTAATTCCTGCGTAGACTTAATGATGGTTGTGCAGAGGCTGAAAGTATGATTAAACAGAGTTTCATCAATGTTCAGTATGAAGACCGAAGGCATGATTGATAAAGACCAGAACATGATTTATCATGAAATAGGATTTTATTGTAATCCTTTTATATTTTAGCCTGAAGGCATCATCACCTTGCTGAAAACATAATCCTCGTAAGGAGACGTGAAACTGAATCATCATGTAGATGACTTCAACGTGAGGGTATGAAAATTCGACTGTTATAAGGAACACAAAAAGTTAAATCAACTGAGGTGTAATATTAACTGATGTGGACGGCTATGGTTCAATCCACGTACTTCAAGGAAGGAAACATGAGACTAAGTATGGCTATTCTGGTTCGATCCGTACTGGTCAAAATTTTCTGAGAACTGTCATGTATAGAAATTTATAATCTGGTATTAAATATGGATGGCTGAAATCCAATTCATACTTGTCAAAATTTATAGAATGTCATGATATGATAAGGGTGAACAACTGTGGATCGGTTCACAAAACATCATTTGACTGAAAAACATGAAATTTGACTTGAGAAATGGTGAACGTTTATGGCTGGTTCACCAAGTGATATTTGACTGAAAACATGAATCTGTCATGAGTAAGGGTAAACGCCTATGGTCGGTTTACCAATACAAAATCTGAACGGCAAGGGTGAACGCCTATGATCAGCTCACCAAAACGAAATTTCGCTAAAAAGCACATGCGATTAAATAGAGCTAGTTATGCACCAACCTTTTACTTAGTTAAAACTTTAAGAAAACTGACTGATAACGAAGAAAACTGACTGAATAATCCATGAGAGAATATGAAAGACAACGACGCCAAAATCTGAGAAGTTCCTGGTGACTACCCACTAGTCACAGGTCAAGTTTTAGAGCCTACAGGTCGAACCTTGCTCTCTGATACCATAATTGTAACACCCCACTTGGATAAGTGGACCGTTACGTGTATTTATGGCGTGTCATCAAAGCATAAGGTAAATGTCCTAGAACATTAACTGACCATAAAGGAATACCGGAATCAAACATCGGTAATCCAAACATAAGCCCAAAACATGAAAAGTAAAATACTGAAAGAAAAGGACTAAACAATGTCCAGATAAGCAGAATAATGTAAGAGATGCATAAAGTGAGAAGTCTGGATAGCTTCCATCCAAATGCACATGCTCTCAGAATCCTAAGAGCGTCCTGGTGTACCTGCCGTTAGAACATGAAAGGAACTACGGCTGAGCATAACGCTCAGTGAACGGATATAAAGCATGATAAGAATATACTGAATGAAACAGGCGATAGAATACAGAAACTGTAAGACTGATATGAAACATGTGGTAGAACTCTGCATAAAATCTGAGCAATCTGGTTCATATATACTGATACTGAAATATAACTATTAATTCTGAAAACATGTATTTACTGTATTTTATTTGCCAGAGCTTATATAGGTCACGTGTTGTAACAACCGTGCATGAATAACTGGAGGGGTGACCTCGTCATGCTGTAGAGGGGTGACCTCTAAATAACTGTGCTGGGTGGAGGGATCAGCTCCAATGTGAAGGATGTAGAGCACACACCACATTCACCCTGATAACATGAAACACTTATAAGCCTAGGATGCATCCATACGCCCCACTAAAAATACTGATAAAATGGCCAAGCTGAGCTGAGTGGGACGATGCAGGATATCACTCTCCTGCATGTGAGTCACGACACCGGTGCCTCTAGTGCCGTGGTTACGGTACCTCCGTAACTAGTACATAAACTGGTCGTGCTTGTATATAATGCTCAGGCAATTTATTTCGTTATTAACATGATTACTGATAAACTTAAACATATACTGGGGAAAACATTTGGCTGCAGACGGGAATCCTAATCATGCATAAAAGAAAGTCCTTACTGAAAGGACGGAAAATCCGTACCTCGTGTCCAGAAACGAAATAAGACTGAAAGCTGAAGGATCGACTCTGACTTCACGAATACTACATAAATAATGGACGGAAATTAGGTCGTCTGATTACTGTCTATAATTTATGATTCTGGTATGTTCTTATTTCAATTTAAAAATTGTTCTTGTATTATAGTACTGTAAGATCCGATAAATCTGAATGTTCTTTAATATTTCTGATGAGTGTATTCTTATAATTCTGATTACCGTGTGATATGTATTTCTAATACTTTCGATCTTACTAAAAATAGTAACCTGTCATATATAGAAAGTCTCCTGATTTAGAAATATTCCCAAATTTAGTTTTTCTGAAATAAGTCATTAATTAAATCATAAATTAAATCCGACTTTAAAAAGGACAAAGCTAAAATCAATTTAGTCTTACTAATTAAATAAACAAAATAATTAATATATTTAACTTTATTTTTAAACTATAAAAACTTATTTATAAAGTGCTTTAACCAAATTAAAATAATTCCCACTGTTAGTATTGTATTTCCACTGTTTTCTTATGTTCCCACTGCTAGTATTTTATTCCCACTGCTAGCTATACGGTTCCCCCTGCTAGTTATATCCCCACTGTTTTTGTAATCCCAAACGCCCCCTTATTTTTCTGCAGACCCAAACGCACCCTGTTTGTTTTTGTGGTTCGGCCTGTGCAAAAGATACACCACCGAGACCTGCTGTGGTCTCGGCTGGGTCGAGCAGTAACACACCGAGAGCCTTGGGCTCTCGGTTTTCCTTACACACACAAAGCCCGACACCCCTGTTTGGGGCTCGTTCGTGGCTGGCCAACAGAAACACCACCGAGAGCTTATGCTCTCGGTTTTTTTTTTTTTGTAAAACATAAAACCCGACAGATCAAAGCTTCATAGTTTCTTGATATACACATCTTTAATGCGTGATTGAGAAAAGAGAGGTTAATTGTGATTACCTTTGTGGAATATAGAGTGGGGAACGAGTACAGTAAATCAGGGTTAACAGCAAACAAAACCCGCCCTTCTTCTTGATGTTCCAGCCGGCGGCCACCCCCTTTTTTTTTGTCTCTAGTGTCGGCAGGGAAACAACCCTAATCTGTCTCCTCTTTTTTTTTTTTTTTTTTTTTTTGTTCGCTTTGTGAATAAAAGGGGAACCCCCCCGTCCAGTTATTTGGTAACAGATGGGCCAAGCCCAACTTATTCTCTTCTTCTTTTTTTTTTAAACCGGCCTATACTCTATCATTTTATTTATTTACTCTTTTTTTTTTTTTTTTTTTTTTAACTTGTATAAAAATAACACTTGTAATAGAATAATACTTGTAATATTTTCTCGCGTTTTTGTTTCTGAAAAGCAATAATTATTTTTCGTGTCATAACACATACGTAATATATTCTGAAACTTAATAATTATTTCTTGAATAGTTATCTTATTGTAGCATTTAAATAAACCGAGATTGCGTATTATTTACTGTTTATGATTAATTATTTCTGTAAAATAAATAATACATATGTAATATTTCTGAACTCAATAATTATTTTCTAAATAATTATTTTACTGTCGTATTTAAATTTCTGCGTTTTATCTCTGTCTAAAAATTAATACTACATGGTTTATTAAAATTGAACTGCGTATTTAAATATTCTGATTTTTAAATTACGGGTTTTACAATTCTTCCCCTCTAAAAATAATAATTCGTCCCCGAATTAAAGATACGACTATACTGGGTTTTACAAAGCATCTAAACATTCTCTTTCCATTCAGTTTTGATCCTACGGCTGTAATTCGCCCTTGTGCACACGGATTGCTACCCTGGCAAGATGTGTGCTAGTTTGCTGCTGAGGTGGAGGGTAGGGATTGGCCCCTTGTCAGGATTTCAGTGATCCAACCAATAGGAGAAGGTCTGTGACGAATTGAAACGCCATGTCACAGCCTTGTACTAAGCATCTTAGTGTAGACCACGCTCCATCTTGCCCTTATTTATCTAATTAACATGCGTGGAAGCCACTCGCCTGCTGATTTGAGAAACCCCTAATTTCTAGGGTTCATATACTGGAGAGGTGTTCTTCCCCTTTATTTCTTTCTCTCTTTCGACATTTCTTTTATTTTCTTTGTTTGTTTCCTTCTTTGACCAAAACTTTTGACCCCAAAACGTTATAAACAACTTTTCCACCGTCTCTTTTTACTTTTGTTGATGGGTCTTGACCCAAAAGTAAATATTACTTCAATTTGCCTCATTATTTTCACTCTTGTGGGCTTTTGATCCACAATCCATCCGTCTAAATATTCATTGGGCTTTCATTTGACTTGGGCCTTTTATTACTTGGACTATTTAACACAATAATCTTCTTCATTCCATAAATGGGCTTTTAGGCCCATTAAGCTCATGTGGGTCCCACAAAGCCTCAAACTTCTTTAAAAACGATTCCATCTTTTGGCTCTTGATAACTTCTTCAATCTCATGTCGGTTTTTGCCGGTTTTTGTCGGTTTTTGTGAACTTGGTACCTACACACATGAAACAAGAAAACATGCAAATACAATACCATATTTATATTAAATATGCATTTATTGTCCATTTTTGTGATATAAATGATATGAGTAATTACACTCATATCAAACTCCCCCTTTCTAAGCAATTGTCGTGTCCTCACGCAATGATAAAATAAAGCAACTAACTACACTTTATTCAACTTTTGACACTTTATTTTGCTCAAATACATAATGTATTGCTTTCACTATTAAGAAATAACTTTTAGGATCATAAAACTCGAATAGATTCATCGTCCTCGACTTTTCACTCTTTCCATGCCAAGTTTAAAAACAAGATCATTGTCAATCATAAGTTCCAATGTTAAGACTACTTATACAAGTAATTTGTGTTAATCCCAATCTCCTTTATTCCTAGTTGTATCTCTAGATTTTAAATTTTGTCATTCACCCAAGGGCTCATTTGACTTATTTAATAATTATTAGTCCAAAAATGAAGGCAAAAAAGGTGTAAACCCAACACTCAAAATCTAACTCATCCTCAAAAACCCTTGTCACTAAAGAAAGCCCACATCAAGGATAACTTAACACGATTTTAGGAATGAATTCCCGGATCCGAAATTTGGCTAATAGGACTACTTAAAGCAACAATTATTCCTCCAAATTTGATTTGACTTTATTAATGGAGTTAGAAACATTTACATCATACACCTTGAGGCTCTTTAAGATGTAAAAGTGCTCCTTATCTATGATTCACACCCTAAGGCTCCTTGAACCATAAACAAGGGAATTGACATTCACCATCACACCCTAAGGCTCATAATGATGAAGCAATTTTTATTAAACACTTCACCATGCCATACACCCTAAGGCTCTAATGACAAGGCTAGTGCTACATGACTTCCACCCGAAGGCTCATAGAGAACATGTTTTTATTTATTCTTCTTTATTTATGATACATATAGTAAGCCAAATTACGCAATCCCATGATCAAAAAGTCCATGACGCTGACACCCTCAATGTGTTCTTACTTTAATTACAAGGGAAGAAAAAAAGGAGTTAAGAGCTAAGATATTGAACCCAAACCGCTAAAAACTTCATTTATTAAACAATGAAATATTCAAGCGTGAAAAATAAATACGAGGAGAAAGAGCCACACAAAAGACTTATATAAGGAAGACTTAGCCTCAAAACTTATGATCAACTCTATCATCTCTTGTTCTCCATATTGTAAAATCTCAAAGATGTGAGACTAATGGATACTTAGCCTTGCAAGTCTAAATTAAGACCATATTAAATCAAAATTTTGGGTTTTCAAGTCATCTATAGGATCTTGCATCTTCTTGGACTTTTTCAAGTTTAGAATTTGCGTTTTAAAGTTCCCTTGATAAATGACTTTCTAGGATCAATTATAGGAACTTGCGAAAAGTTCTTGTTCTTAACCCCTTTCGAGTTAAGACTTTCGCATTTTAAAGTTCCCTATATAAAAGTCTAGCAAAACTTGATTTAAGCATGTTAAGGATTGAGTTCAGGTAAAAACCGATCGAGTCAAAAACTATTCTTATTTTCACCAACGGAAAGCCTACATTTGTGTCAAAAACACTTATTTCTTTATCATTAAACACAAAATTACACTAAAAATTTATAATTTTTGTGAAAAATGAGAAAAATGATTACGTTTGAACACGACAAAAGCAATTGCAAGCGATTATATCGATTGACTCCCCCATGCTAAAACAAACAGTGTCCTCAATGTTTCCTAGCTCAAGAGTAACACCCCCTTGCTAGAACACGAAGAGTCGAATGCAATAGTCATAACATGGTAAGAGTACGCAAATCTATAAGCCGTTTATTAATTATGCTTTAAGATAAAACGTTAGTCGATAAAAATCAAAGCATAGTGAGTTCCCCATTTGACAATCAAAGTATGGAAGCTCGAGTGGACCGGGCAAAAATCAAACACGAGAGTCTTCAATGATTAGGGTCATACCTAAGATTCACATCACAACAAAACACAAGCACGAGCTTGAAAAGATCAAGTCATTATTAGTGTTAGAAAATAGAAAGAAGATAGAATGTATGGGACTCCCCCACAAGGCACTTCGTTTTTGTTAACCGAGTCATGAGCTCAACTCGATCCCCAAATTCATTGGTGTTATCCCTTATATTTAGATGATATAATCACGAATTTATGAAAGAAAGAAAGGTAGATATGAGATGAATTTTAGAGAGAGAAAGTAGTGAGAGAAAGTAGAGAGAATGGTTGGAGAAACTAGGTGATATTAGATTGAGAGAAAATGAAATGACCAACACCCTTCCTAACATGCTAGGAAGGGTTTATATAGCCTTTGCTTACATGTAGCTTAATGGGCTATATGATCATGGGTCGGGCTTTCCTTTTGGGCTTTGGTTACTTATGAATGAACCTTAGCTTAAAGTTAAGCCCGTAGTACACGACTAACATACTACCTATTACAACGTTCCAAAATACGACACATAATAAACATATGACCGAGCATTCTTGTTTGACTCAATATTTTGAGGCTAAAAATCTCCCCCAATGTGAGGTCACTATCCTTTATGAGAGGTCATTACCCTTGGTCATTTGGAGAATTGTAGAGATTACTAATCTCGCCATAAATCAGTCTTGAACGTGTAATAGTAGTCTTGTTTCTTCATGCTATGATCTTTGAGCCTTTGTCGTTGTCTTTCGACTTTGTCCTTTTTGATCTTGAGATCTTCAAATCATCCTTGACTTGTCTTTTCCATCTTGCAATCTTGTGTCTTCATCCACATGCTCACACTATTAATTGTTGAAAATGTCTTTAGGCATGAGTATGTGGTTTTTGAATCTTTGACTTTGTTGAGTACACCGTGACGCCACCTTCTCGAGACAAAACATAGACACGGACTGAATGGCTTTGACATTCGTCCTAAATCAGTAGCATTTTACCTCCGGTCGGTGAAGACCGTTATACGATATTAAATATTGTACCTGTGATTAGGTAGATTCAATTAAGAATCTCCTTGACAGGGTTTCGCGGCTGTACTAGCCGTTCTCTTTACTCGACCGTCTCAAAGCAAGACTGCGAACATAAAGAGTGAATCAATTGGATAAATATCCGCTTGATAAAAGTCTTCAATTCAAATTCCTGGAACAAGTGTGATTCATAAAGAATCTTACCATTGTTGCTTTCAAGTTGACACAAGCTTGATTCATAAGAATCTCACAAGTCACCTACCGTAGCGCTGTTTGATGTTAATGCTAGAAGGATTTCCATTCGTCACTGTGAATATTAATGAATATCACTCTGAATGTTCTGGAAAGACCATAAAGATATTGCGTAGAAACCTGAAACGAGTTTGAATCAATTTAGAATCAAACCACTGTTGCTTTTCAGTTTTACACATGTTCAATTCATAAAGAATCTTGCATATGACCTACCGCAGTGCTATTTGATGTTAACACTGGAAGTATTTCCACTCATCATAGTGAATACTAAGTAGTATCACTCTGAGTGTTCTAGCAATATCACAAGGATATAGCGTAGGACTCTCTTGATCTTCATTCGTGTGTCCTAAAGAGATTTGATTGATCTCTTGGCTCTAGACTCTATTTGTGCACTTTTAGTGGTCGGAGGCTGGAGCAGATGCCACCTATTCAATATCAACTATCTCGGAGTGAGAAAGTCAATAGAAATCGTGTTGATCTCCGTGACAATAAAACAAACTTCTTTTGAGAGAAGTCTGAGTAGCTAGGAAAGGGTTGTGCTTCACATCACTGGGTCCATGATGAGTTTGTCTTCATGATGAGTTGACCCGGTTTCTGCCTAAGTTGTATGGAGGGCTTCTTTCTTTAGACCCTTTATCCTTACATTTCTTTTTCATTCTTCAACCCCTTCAATGCTTACCAAGACATCATTAATAGCACCTTGTTGTGATTGTTCTAGTGCTATCATCAGTACTTAGTCGGCATTCAGCTTCGTTCACATTCTACTCCATCTTTCCTAAGGACTTATAATAATCTATTGGGTTGTCCCTGGGAAGATCCCTCCGGTTCTGGTTAGATCATAGGACTTAACCTAACCACCCTTTTGACACCAATAACGTCATGAATTAAAGATGTTGTGGTTATTTGATCGTAACCATGAAAACCACTTTAAATTCTAACAAAATGTTTGAAAAACATTTAACACCTTGCTAGTTTTGTCGTTTCAGAAATGCTCCCCCTTCACATGTGCATTAAAATGCGAAAGAATTTAAGTAGACATTTTGCACATGTGGGTAAGAGTTAAAGTGCTTGAGTCTATAGATCACATTTTAATCACATTTTCTCCCCTATCTCTAATATATAAAAATATTTTGATATTAGAGATACCAAATTTGATTAAAATATATTTTAAAAATAGTCTTGAAAATTGTCGGGAGAAAGATGTGTGAGTCTTTGCATGAAGTTTGGAAAGCTCCCCCTCAAAAGTTGATCCAATGGAATTGTCATTACGAGGATTTGATCCACATTAAACTTTTGAGGATAGGAGTTGTTGAACACACAATTTTTGAAAGATTTTGAATATCATTGAGAAATTCTTGAAAAAATTGTGTTCAACGCTTTTTGAAAAATCAATTCTTTTTTACGAAAAGGTTTTTCTAAAGCATAAACTTGAGTTCATAGACTTTGAATGTCTTGAAAAATCCACTCAAGTGTAAGAAGATTTAACTTCTTTTGCTAAGGGTAAGAGCACGAAATCGTACACTCCCCCGTGAATATAGTTCCGGGTTGCAATCTGAAAGTGATTACAAGCCATTGTGTTGAGCTCAAAACGTGGAATGTTTTGTGACAAGCTCAATCCAAGATAGATTGCTCTACCCGTTGTTGGAAATATTGTCCAAAAGAGACAATTTCCTTTGTAAAAGATAGAAATGACATGTTTTGAAAAATATTTACAACTTTCATTCGAGCTTTATGTACACACCCGTGTCGTTATTGAGCGACATTTCTAGGCACGTCCATATTATCGATACTGAAAGACATGTCGAGAAGAATATTTTTGGATTTTCAAAGATTTTTAAATTTTGTATTTTTCTTTTTCATTAATATTTACATATAGATGTTTGATAGATGAATCAAGCAGGCTTCTTTGCCAGAACCTCCAGTTCTGCTGGAGTCAAACATCTCATACCAATTTGCCTAACTAGATACGCAAACCTCTCTTTCAAAAGAGCTTTTGTAAACAAGTCAGCTAATTGGTAATCAGTTCCAACAAAGTATAATTCAACAATACCCTTTTCAACTTGTTCCTTAATGAAGTGATATCTGACATCAATGTGCTTCGTGCGGGAATGTTGTACCGGATTGCAGGAGATGGCTATGGCAGACTTGGAGTCACAGTACATAGGTACTTTATCAAAGTGGAAGCCATATCCGTGAGTTGTCTTCTCATCCAAAGAACTTGAGCACAACACGCAGATAGAGACACGTACTCCGCTTCGGCTGATGAAAGTGACGTGCAATCCTGCTTCTTTGAAGACCATCCCACAAGCTTATCTTGACCTAGAAATTGTGCACCACCAGAAGTACTTTTACGTGTATCAAGACACCCTGCATGATCAGAATCTGAATAGGCCATTAGAAAGAAACTGGTTTCCCTCGGATACCAGAGTCCCAAATGAATGGTATTCTTTAGGTACCGAAAGATCCGTTTAACCTCCTTGAGGTGCTTTTCAGTGGGTCGTGCTTGATAACGTGCACAATATCATGTAGCATGATGAATATCAGGTCTGCTTGCTGTCAAGTACATGAGGGACCCGATCATGGAACGATATCTTGTTTGATCTATGGGTAATCCCTCCAAATCAGCATCTAGGGATGTGGTTGATAATGGTGTCCCAACGGGGTCACATGATGTCATACCATGCTTTGTGATTATCTCTTGACAATACTTAGCTTGGTTAATAACGATACCACTTGGGGATTGGTGAACTTGAATTCCTAGAAAGAATTTTAGTTCGCCCATCATAGACATTTCAAATCTGTTGTGCATTACTTTTTCAAACCATTTTGAAAGTTTTGGGTTTGTAGACCCGAAAATAATGTCATCAACATAAATTTGCACAAGCAAAATGTCATCCCCATATTTAAAAGTGAACAAAGTTAGATCAATGGAACCTTTTGAGAAACCTTTGGAGACCAAAAATTTCGAGAGCTCGTCGTACCACGCCCTTGGAGCTTGCTTAAGTCCATATAGTGCTTTGTGGAGACGATACACTTTGTCAGGATAATGAGGATTGACGAATCCTTCTGGCTGCGTGACATAGACTTCTTCCTTCAAAGGACCGTTAAGAAACGCCGTCTTTACGTCCATTTGGTAGACAATGAATCCCTTATGTGCAGCATAAGCAAGAAAAATCCTGACCGCTTCCATTCGAGCTACTGGTGCAAATGATTCTTCAAAATCAATACCCTCTTTCTGTCCATACCCTTTAGCCACTAGCCTAGATTTATTCTTGATGATCGTGTTCTCTTCATCCATCTTGTTTTTCCAGATCCATCGAAGATTTAATGGTATTACATCGTATGGTCTGTCAACAAGTTCCCAGACTTTAAGTCTTTCAAATTGTTGAAGTTCATCCGTCATCGATTCGATCCAAGCATGATCAGCCATGCCTTCTTTGATGTTTTTCGGTTCAGTTGTACTCACTGCGAGTGCGAACATACAAACATCACCATCGGTTACGAGTTGTCGTCTTGTACGAAAAGGTTGTGAAGGGTTTCCAATTACGTGAACCAAAGGATGATCTCGGGTCCAATGATGTGTTGAAGGATGTCGTTGATAAAACGTATGCATATTTGACGGATCAACATGGCGAGTAGAAGACTCTCTAGTTTCGTGTACCGGTGTACCGAATGGGTTGATAAATTCTTCTTCGTCAGGTAATGCATCGTCTGCTTGATTTGTGTTCTCTGGAGGTATGACAGTAGTTGTGGATGTTGTAGGATCGATTGTTGAAGTGATATTTTGAGGAGGTAAATCTGCAGCAATCGGTGTTGAAGTAGATGAAGTTGTATCCTTTTGTTGACGATGATCGGTATCATCATTCTTATCATGAGTGACAGCGGAAGACTTTGATACAACTTGTTTCTCCCCCGTGAAATATTCATCATACATTGGTCCATATAACATTTCCAACTCTTCAAGTGTCGTGTCCACTGTCATATCTGCTCTAGGAACATGTTCAGGAACCAGCTTTGAACTTGATGGTTCATTGCTGTGGTCTTGAGTTCCGAGTTCCGTGCGGTTGTGAACGGAAGTCATTTGTCTTTGTGGATCGGGACTTAAACTGTTTTGTTCAAGTGCCATTTCTTGTAATTCATCAAATCTGACATGAATAGTTTCGACTATCAATTTTGTTCTCTTGTTGTACACTCTATATCCCTTAGACTGAGTTGCATATCCCACTAGAATGCATGCATCACCTTTCTCTTTCATCTTGTCCAGATTTTCACGATCTTGAATAATGTAGCACGTACATCAAAAAACGTGAAGGTGTTTGAGTGAAGGTTTTCGATCATGAATTATGTGATATGGTGTCTTTTCATGTCTTGGGATAATTAAGGAGCGGTTTTGTGTGTAGCATGCAGTTGACACGGCTTCGGCCCAAAAATATAGTGGTAGTTTTGAAGCAGATAATAATGTTCGAGCAGCCACAACTAGAGTACGGTTTCATCTTTCAACAACGCCGTTTTGTTCGGGTGTTCGAGCAATAGATGTTTCATGTTCAATTCATTCAGCTTCAAAATAGTTTCTCAGATTTGAATTAAAAAAATGTGTACCTCTGTCAGTACGAACCACTTTAACTTGAGCTTGAAGACCACGTTGTATCAGTTTAAGGAAGCTGATGAGAACTTCGAGTGTTTCATCCTTGGACCTCAAGAAGTGAGTCCATGTGTACCTTGAGTAATCATCGACAATTACCATAATATATTTCTTCCCACTGATACTTTGAACACGCATGGGACCACACAGATCCATGTGAAGAAGATCTAACCGTTCTTTAGAGCTTGGTGTGGTTTTTGTTTTGAAGCTACTTCGTTTAGCTTTACAAAGTTCACAAGAAGAACAAAAGATGATCTTTGATGATTTTCAAACTTGGAAGGTCTCTCACAATATCTTTCTTGGAAAGCAAGTTGATGGTATCAAAGTTAAGATGAGATAAACGTTGATGCCATAACCATGCCTGAGTCGTTGAAGCTTTAGCCATGAAGCAAATTGGAGTTGATGAAGTTGTGTCTTGAAGTGAAATTGTGTAAAGATCAGTACCCTGTGTACCGGTAAGTAAGTCATTCCCATCATAATCACGAACAAAACATGTCTTCTTTCTGAAAGCAACCTCCAAATCCGCATCACAGAATTGACCAACCGAGAAAAGATTGTGATTGAGCCCTTCAACGTAGTATACCCTTTTGATTGTAATATTCCCCTGAACCAAATCTCCATATCCTAGGATCAGTGCAAATTGATCATTTCCGAATCGGACCGTACCCAAGAACTTCTCCACGGAGTTAATTAGAAGCTTGAGATTCCCTGTCATGTGCTTCGTGCATCCGGAGTCCATTATGAAGAGAATTATTTGTATCACCTGCAGAAGAGTTAGAACACGATGGAGCATTTGCTAAATTGGATACCACAGTAGTTGTGATAGTAGAATCATTAGTGTCATTAGCAACATTTAAAGGCATACTAACACTCGTTGTCACATTTTCTGTCCTGGCTTTAGGCATCCATTTATATCCTGGAGGGCATTGATTAGCAAACCACCATTTCCAAGATTTGCTAGCAGACTCATATAATTCCTTAATTTTGCTTCTAGGGTTCTTAGTGGTGGAGTTTGATGCATTACTTTTCTTAGTGGGGGTTGCACCAGAATGGTTCACTTTGCGTTTGGGTTTTCTAGCACTAATAGGCATCGCATTTTGCTTCTTAGTTCTAGTATTTACGCCTTTGACATTATTCGAAACACACATAGCATGATTAACATTAGCATACTTTCCACATTTCACACAAACAAACTTAACTTTCAAAGCATTCAAAGTCGAATCATTCAAATCATCATTACACGCGATTACAGACGTTTTATTCTTAGAAACATTGAAAATCCTAGGGTGGTCTTCTACTCTCTTCATCTTCCCTTTACTTTTGTTTTGCCAAACCTTTTCATTCATGCGAGTACTGTTAAGCTGAGGCCGGCAAACACTATCAGTAGGGATTACTCCTGTAGTAAAAGACACACGTCTATTAGTGTTTCTAGAAGTCTAAGGTAATTGACTTTCTTAGTTTTGTGTAGGTTTAGTGGCCAATCTATACATCCCTGGTTTAATCACATTATTGTGCTTAACGCTTGGTGCTATGACATTTCTTATGGGTTGATTCTGTGGTAACCTTTCCTTTCCATCCATCTTGGGGGCAAACACAGGTTTTGCAAACGAGGAATTTGATAAAGCAGATGGTTTTCCCAAGATAGAGGATCTATTCACTTTAGAGCGTTGGGTTGTCTAACAACAGGTTTCTTAACGCTAGGTTCCACAACTTTCCCACCCATCTTAGCAACGAGTTTCTGCAACTGTGCTATCGCTGTTTCCCTGTCTTGTAGCTGAGCTTTTAACCCTATAATTTCCAAATTCTGTTCATTCATTTCTCGAAACGTTTGGGAAAGTTTTTCTTGCAATTTATTATCATGTGGAAAACTACCAACGTCTTTTTGCAAAGCAAGTTCAAGAGAATGACAATGCTTTTGAAGGAAATCAGTTTTGTGTTGAAGTAACTCAAAAGCCTTTTTATCAACATTTTCTTTATGTTTCGAAAGCTCAATTTCAAGACGTTCACATTCTTTTATCTTATCAAGATATTTGCATGCAACATCAGAATATTCATCAATATCAGCACAAGATTGAAGAGTAACACACAAAATATCTTTGGAGAGACATTCTTCTAAGAGTAAATCATATTCATCTGAAAAAACGGACTTGTCCATTTGAAGATCGTCAATTTCTTTCTCAATAGACTCAACATGTTTTAAATCATCAAACATTTCAGACCGAATTAATCTTTCAAATTCAGGCATATTTTCTTTTAATGTGTTCGTGTTCGGTATTAAGATTTGTTTGATAAGCACAGTTATATCTTGAGGAATTGGTTTTTTCCACTCGTCATTTTCTCGTTGTTTCCATTCATTGTCAACAATGGATTTAATATTATCAATGTAATGTTGTAGAAAACCAAATGTCTGCCTACTCTTGCTTTTAGAAGCATCAAGAGGCAAGTAGTTGATGAACTTAGAAACGTTTGTTTTCTTAGTAGCAAAAGCTTTCTTCCATTGAATTCTTCTTTGTTTGTATTCTAAAAACAATTCCTCACGAGACTTTTGTTTTTGTGTAGTGAAAAGACCATATAGACTATTCTCATAAGCATAATTGTATGGTTTCACAAACTCTTTATTGACCGGTGATCTACTCTCCTCTTCCCAAAGGGATGTCTCATCATAACCAAGAGGATATTCGGGATCGGCCCATTCGGACTCATCCATATAGAGGCGCGGGTTCGCAGCTTGAGCTTGGGCAAGATAATCAGGACTTGCAAAGCTAGCTTGAACCTTAAACATAGACGGAGGTGCTATCATTCTTACGGTTTGAATAGAGTCATGCGTTTTATAAACAACTTTCTTCAAAAATTCGACTTGTTTTTCTAGTTCCGTTACTTTTTCAGTATCTTTTTCATGTCGCCTTTTGAAATCCTGTTTTAACGTTTCAACCTCTTGTTACTTAACATCAAGAATTTTATCAGACTCGGTGTTATCCATCGAAAGCCGTTGTTCAAGTTCGTTAACTTTGGTGGTAGCAAGGTACGTTTTTTGACGTTCATCCATTAATAAAACATTAAATTGACGTTTCTCTTTGGTTAATAACTCAAGAGTTTCATTGTATTTCTTTTCAAGATCGTCCTTTTGACTTTTTAACGCACTACCCTTGTACCCCTCAAGCTCTTTTGTTTTCTGAAGAAGCTCATCTTTATAGCTTTCAATGGTCTCACTAGATGTAATTAGTGCGGCTTTGCATTCTTCAAAATTTTGAGTGAGCGTTGCGTTTGCCTTCTTTAATTTCTTTTGACTTTTTCTAGTTTCATTGACATCTTTTTGTAAACTAGCAATTAAATTAGCAAGCGCGACACGCTCCTCATCATCATACTCATTTGCATGTTGATCATCCTCAAACTCATTATTGCACATGTCTGATGAATCGGGTGTGGTATTGCTATCAACCTTTTCCGTCATACATGTGTCATTAATGGCATTGGCTAGCTCACAATGCTCATGAGTATCACCAAACTCATGTGTGTACCTTATCGAGTGGCTCAGTGTCAAAGATAGGTCCATTGTCATCTTCAGTGACGTTGAGAACTTCGTCAACCTTTGCCATGTACGAGTAATGTGCTTCTAATTCTTGGTCAGAGGCTTCATCATCAGTATCATCAAGCATTGCTCCTTCCTCAGCCGACAATTTGACCCCTGCTTCCATCTTCTTGCATAACAGCATCTTCTCTTTATGATAGCTAGAGTCCTTAACCTTGGCAATTATAACACTGAATCCCACTTTGTTGAACCACTTGCGTTCCAACAGTTTCCCTATTCCCAGTAGCAGCAACAATCCTCTGAGTATCATACTTGGCAGTTTGTCGATCATACCTTGCAGACCCCTCAACATGTGTTGGATTATGTCGATCATACCTAGAAGGACTTTCACCACGCCGACGTGTGTCATACCTTGAAGGGTTCTCAACATATTGGTTCTTTGTGTTGGATGATGTTCGAAGATTATTGTTTGTGGGTTTGAAGATTTTCTTGTAAGTCTTCATAATGAAAGCAATTTGTTGTTTCATTTCCCGATTCTATAGAGCTTGATCTTCATCACTATCCTCTTCAGATGATGATTCAGATGGTGGTGATGGTGCTCTTGGTTCTTTGCCGCGTGATCTTGTGAAGGATGAGGACTTGGATGATGTGGAATATCGTGGTGAGGATGATTGAATAGAGTGTGACTTTGAAGTACGAGATCGATGATCTTGAGTGGTAGACACTAGAGCAAGTGGATTAGCCGTCTTTGCAACTCGTTCAGCTCGAATTTCATTTGCCCCATGCTGAAATTGTCTCAAGATATCAAAGAGAGTGTGATAGTTTACCTTGGCTAACTGCTTCTGTTGTTTCACCAAAGTAACAAAACGTGTCCACTCTGGTTGAAGTTGTTGAAGAAATTGCACATTGACTTGCATGATGGAGACCTCCAGGTTGTTTCTTGTCATGTCGTTCATCATCTTGTAGAATTGTGAATAATAAGACTCAATTGATTCTCCATCCAATGCAGTAAACTTACCAAAATTCCAAAACAAGTTTGTTTTAACATCTTGCTTGTTGAGTGATTCTCCTTGTTGCAAGCGTTCAATAGCCGTCCACATTTCTTGTGCCGTAGGACATGCATCAACCGTGGAATAAATATCATCTCCAATTCCACTTAGAATCATATAGAGCGCTTCTTTTTCTGCATCATACCAAGCACGCTTCTCTGGTGTAAGATCAGATAATGTTTCTTTTCTTGTGGTTGCGGGTACTTCTGTGGTAGTGTCAGTGGCTGGTGTATGAGGAACAGTGATATCGGAGAAAACATATGGTCCATTGTTAATACATTGCCTCAATGCATCACCATTAGGTCTTGTATCGAGATAACAAAGAGAACGTGATTGCCATTGAGCATATCGACCGGCCACAAGCATTGGTGGTCTCTCTTTGTTACCCGCCACCATTATGTTGTTGTTCGTCACACGGTATTCTGCAGTAGAATCCATCTCAAATTCTCTGAAATGATGAAGTGAATATGGATCTTAAGTAGATATGATGTGATTGAGTTGTTGTTGAAATTTCGAAAAATGCTATTTTTTCTCAGTCCGACAATAAATTCCTCAGTCCGACAAAACGGTAGACCAAAAAAATTTGTATCGCCAAATTTTGAAATTGAGCTAGGAATGTCCTAAAACTTATGGAAAAAATTTGAATTTACTTGACGGAAAAATTTTAACTTTTTTTTTTTTTTGTAAACGATATTCCGAAACTAGGCTAGATGGTGGCTAAGTCTAAAAAATACTCAAACAAAATTTAGCTAAACATGTCATCGGAATGTCCATCGGAATGTGCCATCGGAATGTCCATCAGAATGTTGGCTGTCAGAATGCTTAGATCGCAATGCACTGTCGGAATGTTTAGATCGGAACATGGCTTAGATCGCAATGCACTGTCGGAATGTTTAGATCGGGATGTCCTTCTGTCTGACTGCTTAGATCGCAATGTATACCTGTCGGAATCCCAGATCACAATGTATCGTCAGAATGTTCAGATCGGAATATGGCTGAAACAAATTTGGCAGAGTAACGACTCAAAATTCCTTAAAAACCGTCGGAATCCCAGATCGCAATGCACGATCGGAATATCGCGTCGGAATATAGTATTGTAATCCAGTGATCGCAAAGTAGAACCAAAAGGTTATTGCGATCAAACCACAAACACTTGTACTTTCCGATGGATACCTTTGCTAGAATTTCGGAATGGTGAAAAAACAAGAATTTTTGAACGTTTGATCCAAGAAAGTTTGTGTTTTTAACCAAAACCAAGATACCAAAATCACTACAACACTATTGAAGAAGGTATACGACTTGAAATCACAAACAAACACAAAAAAAATCTTGAATTCGTGGAAGAAATAAGGATCAAATCAAATAAATCAAGTGAAAACACAACAACCAATCACAAAACTACCCCATGGCGATTGATACCAATTGTTAACCATAAGATTCAAGCTAACAAGAGGGTGATCCGGAGGTCGGGGAGGATAAAAGAAGTATTTAGACATTTTTAGAGAGAGAAAGATAAAGCTTGAAATGAGTGTGTGTATTTAGAGAGAGAAGTGAAATACACAATAGATGAAAAGCCTCACCCCTCCATGGAAGTATGGAGGGGTATATATAGGCTAAACGAGAGGTCACTTTGACAACATGTCAATAGTAGTCCCTCCAAGTTTTGCCTATCTGAATCAAATGTAATTCCGTAAATGGCGCTCACATTTTAGGGCTAACAATCTTTGTGTTTTGTGTTTGCTTATTTCTTTGTGTTTGTGGCTTATAACAGCTTATTCTTTTAAGTTGATTGGTTACGATACGTTTATTTGGTGCTTATCAGTCCTTTGATTTCATCAGTACTTATCTTTTTGGTGATTGTTATGTCCAAAAAAGGTCTTTATTTTCCTCTGTCTCATCTGATAACAAATGTCCCTGTCAATGTCCAAAATGTCCATTATTATCACAGATCCACTTTTTCAGGAAAAAGGACAAAACCTTGTATTATTGCGACTCAACCCATCGCAATGTCTAGGGTTTTGACATTGCGACATATATTGCGATGGAAGTTTCAGATTGGTCATTGCGATGGATTTCAGCTTAGTATTGCGATGGGAGTTCGATCTTTGCGATGGGGAGATATTGCAACATTGCGATGGGGTGTATCAAAGTATTGCGATGGATTTTCAGCTTATATTGCGATGGAAATTCTAACCATTGCGATATGATTTGCCTTTCTCTATAAAAACACGCGATGACTTATTTTATAGAAAACATTGCGACATAATGACCAAACCAAAAAAAACGAGACCATAGAAACCATCAAACCATCACCTCGATATAACCAAATCCCTTCCTCTCATCCAATACTCAACAAATCCAAATCTAATCCTAACCTATGTCACATCATCATCAGACACGAATCAAATCACTAAGAGATCTCAGATTCATTTCGTGGTTAACCATGCATGTTGAGATCTTTATAGATCTATACACACGAAACAATGATCATCATTGATATATGTTGGGTAAACCCAATTTAATATAAGAATTTTAAATCAAGATTATGAACAAGACTGTTCACTTCTCACTTCGATTCATGTGTTAAAATCTAGATCAAATGTGAAGGCATAACCTCCTTGAATTTTTGAACTCAACATATCAATCTTGAACAAGAGTGTTCAGATTTTCTTTGTTCTGTTAATTCGAGTTAAAAAAAGACCTACCCGAGACCTTTCGCTAGATCTTGAAGCCATCTTGATTACTTCGTGGGTTCGAATCATTCTGAGCTAAGGGAAAATTATGTTGCAAGGTTGAGGGTGATTTGTTTACATGATTCGTTGGTCTTTGTTTTAAGATCAAAGGATTATTTTTGATGAAAACTATGAACTGTGTTTTAGTTTAGATGATAATGGTGGATTATGTGAGATGGAAAGATGGAGGCGGTTGTATATGAGATTAGGGCTAGATTATGAGAGATTGGGATGGTGACTGAGTTTTCTAGAAAGAAGAGATGGGGGCGGATCTATGTGTGTGTGATTAGGGTAGTATTTGAGTTACATTAGGGATATGATTTATTTATATCCTAAAGTGCCCAAGTCTATAGAGAGGGTATTTGGAGCTCAGCTTAGTTGGGTTGGAAAGTCATTTAGATTATGGGCCGAGTTTGATAAAGACAGCAGGTTGTGTCATATATCTTGTTTTTGAATTGGACAAGTTTATTACACTTAAGCCGAGCACTATGATTAGATATGGTTAATATTGGGTGGCTTGATATACTCCTTTGTTGTTAAGTTGGTGCTGATCTATCGGGTATGATGGTATTATTGGTAAGTCGGGTATTCGGTTTGTTTCGATCGAAAGTGCTTAAACGACACAGAAAATTTTAGGTTTAAAACCTAATATTTTCGAAAAAATTTCGACGACCGCGATCCGCGCATCAGTTGGGCATGTGACTGACGTTGGCCTATTATGACAAGTTATCTAGACAAATTTTGTCCTTAATGACAATTATGTTCATAATTTGTTCTAGATAACGACACTCACAACACACAACACCAAAAGCAAACAAAACACTTAACGCTAAAACGATCCGATATAAGATTCACTTTAACGACAACGGCTAGTTTTGATTCTTCAAAGACAAGTGATCACGGAGTGGATTTGGTATTCTTTATTTAAAGTTGAAGTGGGATTTCATGAAGGCGTCTACTTATTTCATCATCGAGCCTTCCTTCTATTTTTCTACCCCTTTTCTTCAAACCCAGTCTATCGATTGATGACTTGCTTGGGCGATAAAATTTATGATTGAAACTTGAATTATCTAGTTTCCACTGTCAAGGGGTGGATGGTCGACGACATGGATAACTATCATTTTTGGGTGTCACACGCAGTTGCTCGTGTGTATAACTTCAAGAGGTATAAGATACTTGTTCCTGTACCGTTCTTCAATCGACATAAGTGCAAGCTTAAGTAACAAATTTGGGGGATTGTACTTCAGTTTCAAGTTTGGAATATCGGGTTTACTTCACATGTGGTCACAACAAATAGCCGAAAGAATTCGAGGTTGGTAAGTTAGACAGAGAGAGATGGAATCAGCAATCAATTCTCATGGGATATTTTTGAGCTACACAACGACAATGGTACTTCATAGTCTAAGCAAAAAATTTCAAAGTTTCTCAATGACTTTCAAAACTTCTCAAGACATTTGCTTAAGACTAAGAGCTTCTCGAGTGTATGGACGTCCACGATAATGATGCTTCCGAGAGTTCGAAATCATCATGGGGGAAGATCGTGTACTTTGAAGTAATCAGGATCAACTTCCGGGGGGAAGTAGTGTACATGGAATGGTATCTACTTACTTTATATGATTTTTATGAAGTATTCTGCAGGCGTGAGAAGAATTTTTGCTGATTTCCTGCATGTTACCCCAAACGGATTATCACCAAAACCTAAACGACATGAAACAGTATATAAGCAGTGTTATTTGGTGTGGTTGTTCTACAAATTTTCGCTGTGCACTTTAATCGATGAGATAGAAGATTGTTCAAACTACATCAAAGTGTCAGTATCTGCTTAAGATACAGATATTGGTTTGGGGGGAAGCTGATTCAGAAACTTCGTCAAAAAGAAGTCTATGAAGAAAGTTTTTTAATACATGTTGCATGAATTGGGGGGAAGTTAATCCAAATCATGCATATTACAATTGTTCCACAACAAGCAAAGACAAAGAGGATTCAAGCTGAGGTACAAGTTATGAAGACAAGAAGAATTAAAAGACATCCTCAGCATTGGAAGCGCCTTGGAAGACTTTACTTTGTTGTATTTTTACTTGTTAGGAACATTGTAAGTAATTCCGTATGTCTCCACATTGGGGGAAGATTGTTAGCCCTCAAATGTGAGCGCCATTTACGGAATTACATTTGATTCAGATAGGTAAAACGTGGAGGGACTACTATTGACATGTTGTCAAAGTGACCTCTTGTTTAGCCTATATATACCCCTCCATACTTCCATGGAGGGGTGAGGCTTTTCATCTATTGTGTATTTCACTTCTCTCTCTAAATACACACACTCATTTCAAGCTTTATCTTTCTCTCTCTAAAAATGTCTAAATACTTCTTTTATCCTCCGCGACCTCCGGATCACCCTCTTGTTAGCTTGAATCTTATTATTAACAATTGGTCCTTAGGGAAAGTTTGGAGATCCAGAACAACCTCCATAGGTATGTCCCCTCCAAAATAATGCTTAACTCGATGACCATTCACCTTAGAGTTAGGCCCGTCTTTTTGAGCTAGCTCAACGGTGCCATAAGGGAACACTTGTAAAATGGTGAATGGTCCGGTCCAACGGGACTTAAGCTTGCCCGAGAAAATCTTAAGTCTAGAGTTGAATAAGAGGACTTGATCACCAATATTGAAAATGTGGTTTTTGATCTTAGAGTCATAAATCCTCTTAGTCTTCTCTTTATAGATCAAAGAGTTCTCATAAGCTTGATCCTTTAATTCACTTAGTTCATTCAATTGAACCTTGTGATGATCACCCGCGGTCCTCAATTCGAAGCTACAATGTTTTAGAGCCCAATACGCCTTATGTTCGAGTTCAATTGGCAAGTGACATGCCTTTCCGTAGACCAGCCTAAATGGTGTACAACCAATGGGCGTCTTATAGGCCGTACGGAAAGCCCACAATGCATCGTCCAATTTATCCGACCATGTTTTCTCCAATAGAACGCTCCAAAATCCACTTAAGAGCTCGATTTGAAACCTCTACTTGACCACTCGTTTGAGGGTGATAGGCCGTCGAAAGTCGATGAGTGACACCATATTTCTTTAGAACTTTTTCAAACTGTTCATTACAAAAATGGGTCCATCGATCACTTATTATAGCCCGCGAAGTTCCAAACCTAGCAAAGAGTTGTTTCAAAAATTTCACCACTACTCGAGCATCATTAGTAGGCAAAGCCTTAGCTTCAACCCATTTAGATAAATAGTCCACAGCTACGAGAATATACTTATTTACTTTTGATGATGGAAATGGCCCCATAAAATCGATTCCCCATACGTCAAAGATTTCACAAACTTGTATTATGTTTTAGGGCATTTCATCCCTTTGTGAATTCTTTCCTTAACGTTGACAAGCATCACAAGTCTTGATCAAGTGTTGGGCATCTCGATATATGGAAGGCCAAAAGAAACCAGCATCAAAGACTTTTTCACGGTGGAGTTGGCACCATGATGTCCCCCGGTGGGTCCTTCATGACAAGCTTTAAGAATATCTTTAGCTTCTTTGCCAAACACACACCTACGAATCACTTGATCCGCGCACACTCAAAACAAATAGGGGTCGTCCTAAAAATAGTAAGATATGTCTTTGAAAAAATTCCGTTTTTGTTGGGACGACATACCCTTAATCACGAACTTCCCCGCATGGTAGTTTGCGATGTCCGCAAACCATGGGGTACTATCATCACTACGAAAAGCAATCAGACCAAGCGTCTCGAGAGGAAATGTTTCATTAATTTCCTTTTTCTCTCGATCGCTTTGGTGAGGATTCTCAAGTCTAGAAAGATGATCGGCCACGAGATTCTCGGCTCCTTTTTTGTCTAGAATTTTGACATTAAATTATTGAAGGAGGAGAATCCACCGGAGCAACCTCGGCTTTGCATCTTGTTTATTAAAAAGATATTTGATAGCCGAGTGGTCCGTATACACTATGGTTTTAGACAAGACGAGGTATGGTCTAAACTTTTCGAAAGCATATACAATGGCAAATAACTCCTTTTCCGTTGTAGTATACTTAGTTTGAGCATTCGTTATAGTCTTACTTGCATAGTGTATAGGCAAGAAATGTTTGGTCTTACGTTGCCCCAAAACCGCACCTACCGCGTAATCACTAGCATCACACATTATTTCAAAAGGTAGATCCCAATCCGGGGTAACTAGAATTGGTGATTCAGTTAATTTCTTTTTAACCATCTCAAAGGCTTTGATTCACTCATCCGAAAAGAAGAATGGAGTCTCTTTTTCCAAAAGATGGGTCATAGGCCGAGCTATCTTAGAGAAGTCTTGGATAAAACGTCTATAGAAGCCGGCATGGCCGAGAAAACTCCTAACTCCCTTAACGGTGGTGGGTGGAGGTAATTTGGCAATCACGTCGATTTTGGCCCTATCTACCTCAATACCGGCCTTAGAGATCTTATGTCCTAAAACAATGCCTTCTTTGCACATGAAATGGCATTTTTCATAGTTAAGCACGAGATTTGTTTCCTCACAAAGTTGTAACATTCGTTCCAAGTTAGAGAGACATGAAGTAAAAGACTCCCCAAAAATTGAGAAATCATCCATGAAAACTTCCATGATTTTCTCAATCATATCATGAAAAATAGCCATCATACACCTTTGGAACGTCCCCGGAGCATTGCATAACCGAAAAGGCATTATACGATAAGCAAATGCTCCATAAGGACAAGTGAATGTGGTTTTTTCTTGATCACGAGGGTCTATAGGAATTTGGAAATAGCCGTAAAATCCATCCAAAAAGCAATAGAATTCATTCCCCGCTAGTCTCTCTAACATTTGATCCATAAAAGGTAATGGAAAATGATCCTTCCTAGTGGCATCATTAAGCTTTCTATAGTCGATACAAACACGCTATTCGGTCACGAGTCTAGTAGGAATCAATTTATTATCCTCATTAGTCACTACCGTCATTCCTCCTTTCTTTAGAACACAATGCACGGGGCTAACCCATGGGCTATCGGTGATAGGGTAGATCATTCCGGCGTCTAGAAGTTTCATAACTTCCTTTTTGATCACCTCATGAATCTTTGGATTAATCCTTCTTTGGTTTTGGATAGCGGGTTTATAATCTTCCTCCATCAAAATTTTATGAGTACAAAATTTTGGGTCAATACCCTTGATGTCGGAGATTTTCATTGCAATGGCCCGTTTATGTTTTTTTAAAACCTTGATGAGTTCCTCCTTTTCATTTACTTTCAATCCTTTTGTGATAATCACCAGTAATTTATCCGTTCCCTCAAGAAAAGCATACTCCAAATGAGTGGGAAGATCCTTAAGCTCTAGTTTGGGTGCTTCTTCAAGAGAAGTTTTCACTTTTGTTTCATTTTTGTTCACAACTTTTAAGTCCATCGAAGGGAGTGAAAATGGGTCCATATTCAACAATTTTTTAATTAAAGCAATATCTCCCTTTGGATCGAAATTTTTATTATCAAACTCACTAGCATCGAATGGTGTACTAAGGTAATCATAAATTTCCTTATCGATCTTTGAACGAACATTATCCTCGAGCTCTTCTAGAACGAAGTCTCCTCCCTCAAATGGAGTGAGTGGAGGTGTAGCTAAAGAGATAATCGGATTCGATGAAGTGGGATTGCCACTTTTGGAAATATCCGAAAAACCAAGCATATATTGCGAAAATTCTTCACTAGCAACATCAATCACATCGATTTGATTGATTGATTACTCGTAGTACTTGGAAGAATATCTCGAGATATGACCAATATCAACGTGATATATTTATCATCAACACGTAAAGTCAATTTCCCCGCTTTCATATCAACTAAAGCACTAGAAGTGTATAAAAACGGTCTTCCCAAAATAAGAGGTATTCGAGAATATTCCGGATAATCGACAACCACAAAATCCGTTGGAAAGACGAGTTTCCCTACTTTGACAAATACATCCTCGGCTATTCCTTTTGGAATTGCAACCGATCGGTCCGCTAGCTCAAAAGTCATCTTAGTAGGTGTAAGCTCGGGAAGTGATAACCTTTTCCACACGGAAAGAGGCATCAAATTAATGCTAGCGCCAAGATCGGCTAATGCTAAGCATTCTTCCATATTAGGGAAATCACATGGTATAAGAAACTTGCCCGGGTCTCCAAGCTTTTCGGGAAGCTTTTGTGTAAGAACCGCAAAACAATTAGCATCTAAAGATGTAGACACTTCTACCAATTTCCCTTTATCGTTCATCAACTTCTTGATCGTTGAAGCAAACTTAGGCATGTAAAGCAATGCATCCGCGAAACTAACTTTAGAATAAAGTTGCTTAAACATTTTAAGAAATGTAGACATTTGAGCATTGGATCTTTCGCAGAGCTTCTCTTGGTTAAGTCTCAAAGGGTAGGGTAGTGTGGGTTTAGTCTTCGGAAGCTCGGGTTCTGGAATAGGCAATTGGTCTACCTTTGGTGGATTAGGAATTTCCTTTTCTTTAACCACCTCGGGTTCTTGCTCCACTTCCCTCACCGAAGAGGTACTAACATGTGGAAGCAAAGCTCCGTCTAAAGCCTTCCCACTACGTGTGGTAATAGTTGTCATCTCACCCTTCGAGTTTGGAATGGTGTTGCTAGGTAAGCCACCCAAAGAAGAGGAAGGTTTGTTCATTATTGCTTCAAACATCGAAAGTATTTTGTTCTCAAACTTAGCTTGATTTCCCTCAATACGGTTTTGGTTTTGCTCTAAACGAGTTTGGTTAAGCTCAATCTTGTTATTTTGCCCCTAAATCATATTTGAAAATCGAGTTTCAAAGTGTTCATTTGTCCTTGAAGATTATTTTGAAAAGCTTTCAAATTTGCCTCATTTGTTTTGATGTAGCTTGACAAATCATTTTGATTATTGTTTTGAAAACATAGATTTTTTTTATTGCCATGAAATCCATTTCCTTGATTAAAATTCCCTTGGTTACCACGGTTAAAATTATTCCCATTATTTCCATTGTTGTATCTATTTTGAACCGGTGGAGCAACATGGTTTTGACGAGGAGCTTGATCGTTAGGGCCATAAGTTCCCGTCGCCGCAAAAGCACTAGCTTGATCAAACCCCGTGGTTGAACAAGCATAATTCGGATGAGCTCCACCACACAATACACAAAAATTCTTAACCGCATTAATCGATCCATGAGGATTCTTCCTAATCTCATTCAAAATCGTATCAATCTTAGAGTCCAATCTAGAAATCTCGGGATTAGATGAATTCACATGAGAAACAACCGGTGTGTTTCATGAATATTGAACTCTAGATTTATTCTCAATGATACCCCACGCGTCTCTCGGAGTTTTTCTTAAAAGATTACCACCCGCGGCGGCATTTAAAGAATCTTGTTCAACCATATTAAGTCCATTATAAAAAGTATTAATTTGGTGTAACTCCGTGAAACCATGTTGTGGACATTGTCTCAACAAATCCTTAAACGTTTCCCAAGCATCTCCAAACAATTCATGCACTTTTTGTTCAAACCTAGTTATTTCATTCTTAAAGTGAGTTGTTTTAGATGATGGATAGAAATAATTCATGAACTTAGACACTAGATCGTCCCATGTCAAAATCGAACCCGGTGGTTCCTTTTCATACCAACGCTTAGCGTTTCCCTCGAGCGAGTACGGAAAAAGCATGAGCTTAATCGCGTCATTCGGCACATCTCTAAACTTGAGAGTCGAGGTGATACGAAGAAAATTCCGAATGTGAGAATACGGGTTATCCGTCTCATTGCCTCGAAATTGGTCGGCATGAATGAGCGATAAAAGACCCGTCTTAATCTCATAATGATCCGCCCAAATAGCCAGCACAACGATTGCTTCCCCATACCCTTCGGTGGGTGCACGGAAAAATTCCTCCATTGTTCGGTTATCGGCCATCTCTACAACAATAGTTGGAAGTTCGGGTTCCACTACTCGTTGTTGACAATTTCTATTTCTAAGAGGAATGTTTTCAAATCTATCGTGATTAATCAAAAGTCGATTAGAACGTAATTGCATAAACCAAAATGACGAGAATTTAGAGGGTTGAAAAAAGGAAAATAGATTAGAAGAAGATTATTTTTTAGGTATTTTTAATTTTTTTCAAATCAATCAAAGATTGATAAAAACAAGGAGTAAGGATAATTACTATGGAAGTAAACTACCCTCGTTCGACTTTGAAACGTTGGTGAAACCCTAAACGTCTCGAGGTGCAATAAGTAAACAACGACAAAAATAAGTTTAATACTACTTGAGTTGGCAAACCAATAATTGGTCGTCCCTCTCAATATTCGCACAAGCAAGCTGGGAAACGAGATGGCACACAACACTTAAAAACCTTTTTCCTTAGACGGCATTTTATAGCTCGTCGCCTTATACCCACCTTATAGTTTATATAAATCGAGTTCAAACTTTTTATTAGTATTTATCTATTTTGCCTTTATTCTTTGTTTTGGATTCGAATACAATAGCTAGGTGATGAAATCCCAACTAAGGTTTGCGTTTTCACGCTTTTGGAGGTAGGTGAATTTATTGTTCTACATAATATAATATATTAGCAACAAAAAACACGAAAAATGATATTTATATTATATATATAGAAAAATAAAAAAAACTTCCAAGGATGGAAAGGGTCTTGAAATCAACGATCAACAAATCGCCACGAAAGAATCGTACACAATATCCCCGACAACGGCGCCAAAATTTTTGATGTGTGGGAAAAGTGTCGGTGTATTTTAAGGTAATATGTTATAGAGCAAATTAAGAAAATTACCTTTAGGAAAAAGTAATAGTCTAAAATTCTCTAAAGACGGATTAATTAAACACGAGAGTGATCCCGGTTCGTTGTACACAAAGAAATTGTGAATTTGAGACTTTCGATTTGATTTCGACAATTTGTTTGAATAGGTTTCGGTTTTTTTCTAAAATCCTACGTTTTAACTAAAAGTGCATGAATCGCTACCCAAAGTAAATCTAAAAGACGAATTTAAATCTATATTATTTTTTTACTTTTTATTGTAACAAAATTATTTAAACAATATTAATTTTAAAAGTAATTAATTTTTTTTAAAAACTTTATTTATTTATTTTATTTAAACTAATTAATTTTACCCAATTTAAATTAAGAAATATTAAAAGTAATTATATTTTTCTTTACCTTTTATTTAATTTTATACTTTTAAACTAAAAATTATATGTAAAAATGTTTAGTAAATAAAGTGACAGTTCTAAAACAAATAGGTATAGTAAACTCTTGATCACATACTTTAACAAAACCTATTAGCTAGATAGATGGTAAAGGCGTTAGGCCAACGAAGGGCAGGTCTCGAGTTCGAGACCTACAATTAACAGATTTTTGATATTTTTTTTATTTATATTATATTTTGTTAGACTTACTTTTTGGTAAGCTGGCGCCTTTCACGTGAGTTGGAATAGACTTATATCCATTTGCTATACGCAGGGACTAATTATGTAAATGATAGATAGTCTAGTTATGTTAGGCCTATAAATACCCCCATGACTCTCATGGGGGTGTGGAAGTTTGTTCATTTTTCCTTTGTTTTCTTTCACTTGAAATAAAACACACAACATTCCTTCACCTCTCTCTAACTTTCTCTCACTAGAACTAATCATGTCCATCATGTTCTTTGATCATCCCCGACCCCCGATCTTAGGTGCCTTTTTTATGCTTGTCAATTGGTATCAGAGCTAACCGGGGGTGTCTTGTATCCGTGTGTGTTTGATGATCGTGTCGTGTTTTCAGTTTCATCGTGTTACCAGGTTCGTGATGTGCTATCAGTTTTATGGTTCACATTTTTTTCTGATTCAAGCTATACATGATTTCATTATGTCTAGTTATTGCTATCATTTTCTTTGAATCAGTTTGTCACGATATATCAAGCTTTGTCGAAATCTGTATTGGGTTTTTGTCTCGTAATAAATCTTTTTGGTACCCGTTTCTTTGTCTTTGTCCCATCATTCTCTACTAAGGTCTAATTTTAGAGGAAAAAGACAAAGAATTGACCAGATCCACTTTTATCGGGGTTACAGAATCTTGGTCAAAACCTGTTGCGACGGTACTTTCAGATGGATATTACGATGCTTATTCAGGTCATATTGCAACGGCTTCTTTTTCGGATTTATTCCGATGGGGTTTTTTTTGAAACATTCCGATGGGTTGGGCTGTCCTCGTTGCGATGGGCGGCTTGATTCATCGCAATGGTTTTTAAGTCGTCATGCAGCCAAAATTTTTAGATGACATTACGATGGAAAAGTGAATACATTGTGATGGAAGTTAAACATTACGATGGAAGTTAAACATTGCGATGGCAGTTACTCATTGCGATGGGTGAAAAATATTGCAATGGTTTATATAACATTGCGACTGTATGATTTTTCAATAGTGAAAAACTAAGACCCACCACATCTCCAAACAATCCAAACCTATATATTATTTAACATTTAAGATTTTATTAAATTGAAAAAATCAGTTTTGGTCTTAGTTTATTAAACTCTAAGCCATTCCATCACTAATCTTAACTGTTATAACAAATCTGATCTTAGATTTTAATTTCGTGTATCGACTTGCAAGCCGAGATCTCTAAAGATCTAATTCACACGAAATGATTTCATCATGGATCAGTTAATTTATCAGTGCAATCAAACTTACCCGCAACATCCACATATTTCGCAGCCATCACAATCAATCCAACACCATCATCTTGCAACATCAAGACATCAGATTGGTTAATACGTTTTTCCACTCTTTAAAAAGATTTTTTTGCGTATTAACATCAACTCATCATAGATCTCGAAAAAAGTTTTATACCCCTGATTAATTCATATTAATTCACAAATCAACACATGCAATTAAAAACAAACCCACCCGAGATCAATTAAGATCTAGATGAATAATCGACTTCATTCTATCTTTGGCCTATTCATTCGGATGATTTGATGTTTTTTTACTCTTATATGATGGGTGATATATAGATTCGTGGGTTATAGGAGTATGATTTATGGTGATGGGTGTTGTTGAGATGGAGTGTTGGGAGAGATGATATAGGGCGGTGGTAACAAGAAAAGTGAGTGGCTTTGGTCTGATTTGGTTTTAATGTGGAAAAAATAGGGGGGCGGATTCTTTTATGTGAAGTGATATGAGTTGACCTACTTCTGTGTTATACTTCCCATATAAACTTGTTTGACCAGGTTGCCTAGAGCACGTGGTCTTCTAGGATAATAAGAGCGGAAATTACGAGACACGTAAGTGGGTTTGGTGTGATTGAGGATCTTTGCTTTTGGACCCGGTTGTACATACCTCTCATGGGCCGCCTACAATGGACCTTTTTGTTATAGGGCTGGGCCGCATATAATGGGCTTTCTATAGGGTTGGGCTGCGTTTCCTATATATCTCTTATCGGACTTTTGGTGAATATTTGGTCCGCTAGAATGATTATTTGGTCCAAATTTTGCAAATGGTTTGATTAGTATTGACGGGCCAATCACTACTCTACCGAAAGCATTTAGTGGGTCGATTAATTTTTTGCAATTTAATTCGGGTTGACTGTCTAAATATCCGAATTGTGCAAAATTAATCAGGTTGGATTAATTGGATTGAGCCGGATTTTTCGAAAGAACCGAGTTGTAAAATTGTTGTCGAGTTAAATGCTTATGGGACAGGATTTTATTACTTTGGCAGGCAGTCTAAACAGTGACATTCTGGTCGGATAACACTTCTTCACGAACAACAAACACAACAACACGATACATTACACTAAAACGATCCTTATCAAAAATTCACCTAAATTCCTAACGGCTATTACGGTTTATGTGATTACGAAGATGATTCGATGCTACTTATTTGAGGTTGAACTGAGATTTTTCAGAGGCGTTCTTATTTTATCATTAAAGGAGTACTTACAACTTTATAAGATAACTTGTTCGAGCATATTCGGTTATGAATAAGACTTGAAGTATCTAGTTTCCATTGTCAAGGGGAGGATGGAGGACGACATGGATAACTATCATTTTTTGGGAGCTTCGTTGCGGTTCTCAGTGTCGCACGCACTTGCAGTTGTGGATTTTTTCAAGAGATGTAGTACCTTTTCATATACCGCCTGTTTTGGTATAGGGTACTTTAGAGAGGTTGTACCTTTTTTAATACCGCCTTTCGGTATTGGGTACGTTTAAGACTTCTCTACATCGCTCTTCATTCTACTATAGTGCAAGCTTAAGTTCAAGTTTGGGGAATTCTACTTCAGTTTCAAGTTTGGATTATCGGGTTATCTTCATCAGTGGTCACTATCAATAGCCAACAAAATTGATAAGGGGATTCAGTTCGGGGTGATCTTGAGAGAATTTTGTTTAGAGAGATATTGTTGACATCTTCTCACATAGTAATGGTTACAAAGTAAGCGGTTCCAGTTGGCATACCACGTACACACATGAAGGATGATTCTCTTATTAGGTATCATCCTGGAGGGAGAAATGTGTACATGCGGGGTCACTTGACTTTGGTGTTACCGTTTCTACATAAAGGGATAATTTGTCTACATTCGGGACTTAAATGACTTGGATGTGGCATCTTTTTATCATCACTGTCCTGTCAGGAGAAATGTGCATTTTCGGGACTTAATTGACTCTGGTGCTACAGGTTGACTTCATGTTCGGGATAGAGTCTGTACTTCTGGTAATCTCTTATAGAATCAAGACTGGGATTGCTTCAAATTGTGAGAAAATGTTGATGACATTATCACCTCCCACAGATTTCCTCTGAAGGATCTGTTTGGGAGGGAGCAGTCTTTACTGCTTGTTTTATGAAAGGCCTTCTAGTTGGGAGGGAGTAAAACTCAACTAGATTCTACAAAGCTGAAGAAATAGAGCTGGAGTATTCAAGAAGATGAAGGTCGCTGAAGACTATCTCAAGGAATGCTGGAATTCATGCTTATCATTTTTCTCTATTTTTGCTTGTAGGAATCATTGTAACCAACTCACGTGAGTCGCCATCTTGGAGGGAGATTGTTAGACTTACTTTTTTGTAAGCTGACACCTTTCACATGAGTTGGAATAGACTTATATCCATTTGCTATACGCAGGGACTAATTATGTAAATGATAGATAGTCTAGTTATGTTAGGCCTATAAATACCCCCATGACTCTCCATGGGGGTGTGGAAGTTTGTTCATTTTTCCTTTGTTTTCTTTCACTTGAAATAAAACACACAACATTCCTTCACCTCTCTCTAACTTTCTCTTACTAGAACTAATCATGTCTATCATGTTCTTTGATCATCCCCGACCCCCCGATCTTAGGTGCCTTTTTTATGCTTGTCATATTTAAAAATCAAACGAATCTTATGCAATTTACAGTCAAATCAAAATCCAATTACACAAAAAGCACAATCTAACAGCAGTAAAAAAACAAACAGCAGAATCAAATAGTGTCTATCAGCAGTCAAAACCAATTGTTACTGGTAAAAACACAAAGATTGCAGCAAATCAATATCTAAAAAAACAGCTGTTTCAGCAATACAAATCAACTTAAACACATGCTACATCAACATCTATCACAAGCATGCATAATTACCAATTCCAGATTCAAACACAAACTTACAAACAGATGAAATCATCATCAATATCAGATTCAATCATCAATCAATCTAACAAATCACGACAGAATATTGAAACTTAACACGCAGCACTCATGAAATCAAACTGAACAATCAGAAACATCAATCGCAAAATCAGCAACTATCTGAACCTAAACAAAAACAAGCTATTTAAAAGTAGTGAGATTAAGCTACTCAAGTAGTATCCTCTATCTTAAACTACAACAACAGACTCTTAAAATTTACCATGTGGATTTTATACTTCAAACTTCACTAACAAACCTAACCTCATCTCAATAAAACTCAAATCCTATACTTCTACTTGATTTATTCAACTTTCTTATTGGATAAACTAATTTAATAAACCATTATCAAATATTAACTCATTTAGTCTAACAGTTTCAAAAGCCCAAACACACCCTAGCAGGAATAAGCTATGACAGTAAAATAAAACCAGATGAAACGAAGCAATTTCATAAAATCAGATAAAGATCATATAAAAACCAGTAAACAAGTATCAGCTAAAATACACATAGACAAATATTAAACTACAAGTTTACTCAATGATAAAAAAGTGCTTAACCATTCAATCGAAGATTTTCGTTGATGACGTAGCTCAGCGCTGAGCTGGTTTTTCGATAACACTACTCAAACTATCAAACCACAGCAATTTTTCACAAGAACTAAACCATCGAACCACCATCATATTCTCGAACCAGCAACATATTTAAAATTCATCCAGTGGGGATAAATATGTTCATTCATAATCTAACTTAATCACTCAAATAAACTATGGTTTGAGCTTATTTGAACAATCACGAATATAATATTAATTTATTATAGATTTAGATTGCATAAAATTAAACAAAATACCAAACGTGAGATAAAAAGATTATGAGGCTGAAAATAAACTTTTATTTAGTCAAATCAACAATTACAATATTTAGAAAAAGGGAAAAATACAACTTCTATCTAAAAATTAACATTATAACAGTAAAAAAAGAAAAGGGATGCTTTTACATGGAAAATGAGGAGGTTTACATAGCTGACTAGGGGTGAGGTTTGTTGGTGAAGAATCATTCTTGGCCCTTGATGAAGCATCTAAACATTCTTTTTCCATTCAGTTTTGATCCTACGGCTGTAATTCGCCCTTGTGCACATGGATTGCCACCCTGGCAAGATGTGTGCTAGTTTGCTGCTGAGGTGGAGGGTAGGGATTGGCCCCTTGTCAGGATTTCAATGATCCAACCAATAGGAGAAGGGCTGTGACGAATTGAAACGCCACGTCACAGCCTTGTACTAAGCATCTTAGTGTAGACCACGCTCCATCTTGCCCTTATATATCTGATTAACATGCGTAGAAGCCACTCGCCTGCTAATTTGAGAAACCCCTAATTTCTAGGGTTCATATACTGCAGAGGTGCTCTTCCCCTTTATTTCTTTCTCTCTCTCGACTTTTCTTTTATTTTCTTTGTTTACTTCCTTTTTTGACCGAAACTTTTGACCCCAAAAAGTTATAAACAACTTTTCCACCGTCTTCTTTTACTTTTGTTGATGGGCCTTGACCCAAAAGTAAATATTTCTTCAATTCGTCTCATTATTTTCACTCTTGTGGGCTTTTGATCCAGCAATCCATCTGTCTAAACATTCATTCGGCTTTCATTTGACTTGGGCCTTTTATTACTTCGACTATTTAACACAATAATCTTCTTCATTCCATAAATGGGCTTTTAGGCCCATTAAGCTCATGTGGGTCCCATAAAGCCTCAAACTTCTTTAAAAACAATTCCGTCTTTTGGCTCTTGATAACTTCTTCAATCTCATGTCGGTTTTTGTCGGTTTTTGTGAACTTGGTACCTACACACATGAAACAAGAAAACATGCAAATACAATACCATATTTATATTAAATATGCATTTATTGTCTGTTTTATGATATAAATGATATGAGTAATTGCACTCATATCATGGGCAATGACGCACAAGCAACGGTTGAAGCTATAGGAACTTTTAATCTAGTTTTACCTTCGGGTTTAGTACTGAGATTAAATGATTGTTATTATGCACCTACAATTGTTAGGGGTGTGATAAATCAATTTTAGTTATAAAAATTGTTCGTTGATGTATGTCTAATCGAATTGATTTCCGGTTCAAAGTGTAACTCAGTCGTCTTTTGGTGGAAACAAAGATTTGTCGTTGTAGTGTAATTAAATTTCAAATCGTTAAAGTAAGTGACGGTTAATTAAATCTAAACTAATTAAAACTTAAATTGTGCAATATTAAAACTTTTAAAAGTAAATTAATTAAATGACTTAAAACTAAATAGTGACGAAAATTAAAGTTGACGAAGTATTAAAAATGTAAAAATAAAATTCAAACAAAGCAAATTATAATTCCAAACGCACAAACCATCGGAATCCACTATCGGAATGCTGTCACCATGCCCATCGGAATCCAGATTGTAATGAGTCTATCGGAATGTATCAAAAACTAGGTCTATCGGAATAATTGAAAAGCAATCTATCAGAATGTCACTTCCATCGGAATACACCCATCGGAATAAGTTCAGATCGGAATATTGCTATACAAATTAGGGCAGCACTTCGACTCAAAATACCTCAAGAGCCGTCGGAATGTGCGATCGCAATCCCAGATCGGAATGAGGGTGTTGTTACTCTAGATCGCAATCCCGGATCGGAATGCAAAACCCTTGTCCCAATTATGTCACAATCCTAATGTTGAGAAGAAGAGCCGTCGCAATGTGTAGAACCCTTAATTTCCGATGAAGGATCAAATTCGCAATAAGCTCAAGTACAATAAGCTATAACTAATAAGCTGAATTCAAAAACTTAAATGAAATGAAACTAAACGAGGCAATAAGCTAAAAAGTTAAAACCTTTCAAAATTTAAAAGACGAAACTTAATAAAATGGATTTTGCAAAGATAAAAATTTTAAGAAAACTTTGAAAACAATTAAGCCAAATACCAAATAAGCACATAAGATTGTCAAACTTATGGCTTATTTCGTATGAAAACTTAAAGGGAAAAGAAAAGACAAAACCTTTAATCAAATAAGCAAAGAGATTAAGCAAAACTTGCTTAATCCGAATTTAAAACAAACTAAAAACAAGAAAAGTAGAAGGAGAATGATAAAAGTAAACTTGATTAAAAGTAAATAAAGATTAAAGCAACAAAATTAAGAACACTTACTTGGAATTAAAATGAATTAAAGGTGCAAGACAATTAAATAAATTTGACAATTAAGTAAATGACATGTATTTAAATGTGCAAGGAAACGAAAATGGAAGAACTAGTGTCACTCTAGCCAACAAAACTAATGAAATGAAAATGAATCCTATTTATAGGAGATTAGGGAGGTGCTTAGGAAGCTTCCTCCCCTCGTTCTTCTTTCCTTAATTGCATCATTAAGTCCTTAATCTTCTTAATCTTTTTGACTTTAATGACTTTGTCTCGGGATTTCTTTAAACTCATCTTGTAATTCTTCAATAAATTAGACTTGAGTTCTTCGGCTTTAAGTACACTTCCGTCTTTTAACTTTTTCTTCGATAAATCTTCAGAATTGGTCTTGGACTTCCGTTCTTTTTGCACTCTTGATTTCTTGACTTCGTCTTTCGTCTTTTTCTTCGATAAAAGCCCGTGAATGCCCGTGTTTTCTCCCTTTTCCACATTTTCGTCCTAAATCACAACAAAAACACAAACCACGCATAATTCCGACATTTACGACATAAAATACACGTTTTGGTCCGGTTATTATTGTAATTAAGTGGTAAAAAGGATGGGTGTTTACACACCTATCAAATCCCCTACACTTGACCATTGCAATGTCCTCATGCAATACATTAGTTACAAAGCACGTTTACACTTTTCATCACAATCAATCCACATTGGCCTTTATAAAAGAGATAGAAAATTATAAACATTCAAAGTAAAGAAATCAAAAACATACCTTCGGGTTTTGGAAATGTTGTGAATGATCATCATCCTCAAGTTTTCACTTTCTCCAAACCAAGCTTAAAAACGAGATCATTGTTATTATAAGTTAGCAAACTAACACGAACTCATGTGGGCCAATTATTTACTTAGACTCCCTTATTCCTAGGTGTATCTCTTATATTTTATTGTTGTCTTGAATGATCACGAGGATGCATTGTTGACTTATTTCGATAGTTATTTAGGCTGAAAATAAAGTGGGACGATTTAATCAATAGTTAGCTAAAGGACAAAATCTTTTAAAACTGCTTCTCGGGACCTCATAAAGTTCATATCTTGGCATAACTCGCTTCGCGATTTGAGACCTTTCTCGTACCGATATTTGGCAGCGACTTCATACTTCAAATCTTGAGAGACGTTCATGAAATAATGGTCTTCTCTTCATAATAGGAATTTCTTCACTTGAAGTTTTGAGAGATTCTTCATATTTGGACCACGACTTCTTCATTTTTCTCCAATCTTTATTTTGGACTTTGATATACAATGATCAGCCTCCTTTTTGGACTTGGATCTATTTATCCTCATACCTTGTTAGGGCCTTTTCGGATAGACTTCTCCATGACTTTTGGGGAGTTTTTGCTTTTCGTCGTGTGTCTCGATCCTTCATATTGATTTTCGATAAATGATTCTTCACATCACTTTTGGATCTTTAGCAACAAAATGTAGCCCTCATGCCTTGTTAGGGCCTTTTCGGACTCGCCAATCTTCGCATCCCGCTTCAATAAGTTATGCCTTGGCTATGAACTCTAATCCATACCGAGCAACTTTTAAACGATCTTGGGCTAGAAGCTAAGTAACTTTTCAAATCGTACAACCTTATTTATTGCAGATAAATTTATTAGCAGGCGATGGGAGAATAGGCTTATAATTAACTCACATAAATTCCCGAAAGAATACCAAACTTATATTGACTCTATCATCTCTCGTTCTCCACAGTTTAAAATCTCAAGGAATGAGACTCGTGGATGCTTAGCCTATTAAATCAAAGTTTTGGGTTTCGAGTTGCCTATAGGATCTTGCAAACTCTTAGACTTTTTCAAGTTTTAGAATTCGCATTTTAAAGTTCCCTTAATAAACGACTCTCTAGGATCAATTATAGGAACTTGCGAAAAGTTCTTGTTCTTAACCCGTGAGAGTTAAGACTTTCACGTTTTATAGCTCCCTATATAAAAGCCTAGCAAAACTTGACTTAAACACGTTAAGGATACTAGCTAGAGTAAACTTAGATAAGTAAACTCGGGTTGAGTCAAAAGATTCACTATGTTTGAAAATTAAGACCACTTTATTAAAATTTATTCTAACAAAGAAAGAAAATAACTATACAAAGGGAAAAACTAATAGGCCAAAATAGATCAAAAATTTTGAAAAATGTCGAAAAATTGATTTTCCGGTTAAAATGAGGACAAATACAAGGAAAAGACCACTTAACTTCGATAGAAGTCCCCCCTACACTTGATATAAACATTGTCCTCAATGTTTAAGCATGTGGGAGTGAACTCCCCTACACTTAGGACATTGTGCACTTTGTTTAAATCTTGCTAAGGAAGAGACAACTAACGAGATTCCTATTTTAATATTGAGAAATATAAAATAGTGAATCGAAAAGAGTTTAGGATAGAACCGGCATGAAGGGAACATGGAATCACGGTTCGTCAAAAAGCATCAAGAGTGGATCATTGAGCGCTCGAATCCCTGAATATTAGAAGAGAGGAAATAGCAAACACCAACGGGTCTCCCTACACTTAGGATATAGATAGCTAAAAGATAGATACATGGGTTGCCTCCCAAGAAGCGCTTGATTTTTGTTCACCGAGTCGTGAGCCTGGCTCGACCTTGATTATCATAGGAAGCAGCATGAAACATATCCACCGGGATCAAAGACATAGTTTTCGTCCATCAAATAGCACAAGCTTAAGGCGAACAAGGCAAGCCAAAGAAGAGTAGACAAGGTTCCCTTAAGCAAAGACGGAGCACGGTGGTAGCAAGGGTGAGGTGGTGTAAGCATATCTTCAGTAGTTCCAAAATTTTTTCCTTTTATTTCATCAGACGGATACTGAGATGGCTGAAGAATATCGATACCGAGGTCGAACACCTTTTCCTTTAGGGGAAAATAGCACTCAGGCTCAGCAGAATTTGAAGATGATCCGCGAAGAAAATGCGCAACCTCGTCCTCGGAAGGTGGACAAAGAGGTGTCAAATCATACGTGCTGCGAATGTGGGTGTCGTCCGGTTTCTTCTCCTTTGAAAGAATTTTCTTCAAATCCAAAGTAGGATCAAGACCATAATCATCAAAATCTAAAGGAGGGGCATCACTCTCATGAGGGAAGTAGGTATTGAGAAAAGTAGAGAAGTCTTCCTCAAATGAGTAATTATCCAAAGTAGGATCAAGTGATGGCGGAGGATCTTCATCATGAGAAGAATCACTCGAAAGAGTATCGGCCTCATCAAAATCATCATAAGTGGGCATGTCGGGATACTCGGAAGTAAAATCATCATAATCATCCGAATCTGAGCTAGAATCATCATCATAAGCATCAAAGATCGATGGAGAATCATATATGGGTGAAGGTTCCAAATTGGAGAGAGAATCATCCACATCATCTTGAAACAGTGGATTATCAATGCACGAATCGAATAGAGGATTGTTGTAGAGGATAAAATCATCGAGCACGTTAATCATATTCGCTGATTCTCGGCCTCCAAAGGATTTGCTTGTAAGCTTCCCCATTTCAAAAACTTGGGCATCATCCCCGAATCTTAAGATTAACTCACCTGCGGCAACATCGACTAGACTTCTTCCGGTTCTCAAGAATGGTCGACCAAGTATTAAAGGAATACGAGGGTCCATGTCATAATCAACAACAACAAAGTCGACCGGAAAAGTAAAGGTGCCAACTTTAATGAACACATATTCGGCAATACCAACGGGGTAAGCGAGAGTGCGATTTGCAAGCTCAAGAGTCATCTTTGTTGGAGTAAGGTCGGGTAATGATAGTGTTGTCCAAACACTTAAAGGCATCAGATTTATACTGGCCCCGAGATCAGCTAGGGCAGTAAATTCTTCGGTTTTGTTAAAAATGCAAGGCAACACAAAACGACCGGGATCTCCAAGTTTTTCCGGAAGTTCTTTAAGAAGGACTGCCGAACAGTTTTCATTTAAGCGTGTGTTGGCGAGCTCAATCAGCTTCTCCTTCTTGTTAAGCAATTCCTTGAATGCTTTGACAAATTTCGGCATGTGGACAAGTGCTTCAACAAGGCTGATGTTGAAATTCATTTGAGAGATCATCTTCAAATAATTCAACACTTGAATGTCATCCTTGGTGTGGAGTTTGGCCTTGCTGAGTCGCGAAGGGTAAGGAATGCTGGGGTCGGGTGGTGGAGGTGTAGCAGGTGAAGGTTGAGATGTTGAAGGTTTCTTCTTGGGTACATCGTCATGACGAGGCGGAGACGGTAATGGTGTACTAATACTAGGTGTGGGAGGAGTAGGGATAAATGGTGGTGGAGGAGGTGTAGATGATGGGGGCGGGATAGGTGGTCCTACTATGGTAACTCCACTACGGGTAGTAATCGCACTCACATTCGCTCGCGGATTGGTGACGGTGTTTGAAGGTAGAGAACTCGAGGTAGAGGGTTGAGTAGTGGGCAAGAAACTAGCCAGCATATTCTTCAAATCATTCGTTTGATTGCTGAAGGAGGATTGTATTTATCTCGAAGCTCGGATCTAATGTCATTCCCTTGCTCTGTGATATCCCCTTTCAAATTGATAATTTGGCTCTGTAGATTCTTGATTTGCTCTCCTTGGGTTCTCATTAAGGCTTCAACATCTTGATTCATGGGTGGGGCTTGTTGAATGGGTGGGTGATAAGGATTAGAAGCTCTAGGTGGGATTTGATTGCTTCTATTGTAGTTGTTGTTGGGGTTTTGGTTTTGAGGAGAAAAACCGGGTGAAAGGTAGTTGTTAGACCGGTAACTTAGCAAATTTCTATCCCCTTGAGGTCGGGCTTGGTAATTTTCCGGTGAATAATTACCATAAGCCGCATACACGTTTTCCGGATTTCCTTGAGTAGAAGGACAATCAGTGTATGAGTGAGGACCGCCGCATGTCTCACAAGAAGGTGCTACCGCTTTAACTTGTTGTTGGTTTGTAGCGAGAAGCAAGATATTTTTGTTCATTTCGGTCATCATACGGGTGAATTCGGTCATGTCGGGGTTTGCTGAAGTAGAAGAAACATCGACTCTCAGGTTGTTCCTTGAAGAAGCGGAGGAATCCCAGTTTTTATGGTGAGTAGTCATGTTTTTTATAAGTTCTCTACACTCCTCGGGTCTCCTTTTCATAAATGTGCCACCGGCGGCTGCATTAATCGTATCACGATCACGAAAAGTCAAACCGTTGTAGAAAGTATCAATTAAGGTCACAGGGAGCATGTTGTGGTTTGGGCAACGATCGATCAAAACATTATATCTTTCCCAAGCATCAAAGAGAGATTCATCGGGTTCTTGCATGAAACCGCTGATTTGATTGCGAAGGCTCGTGACCATGGATGGTGGAAAGTAGCGCGACAAAAAGTGTTGAGTCATGTCATCCCAAGTATGAATTGAATTCTTTGGGAGACGATCAAACCATTTCTCGGCGTGGTGTGATAAAGTATGTGGGAAGAGTTGAAGGCGAAGAACATCCATTGTGGCACCGGGCAACTTCATGCTTTGAGTGATTGTAATGAACTTGTCGAGGTGTTTGTTGGCATCATCATCAAGCAATCCACGGAATGGGTTAGTTTGCACTTGCTGGATCATATGATGCTTCAACGAAAACTCTGGAGCCGTGATTTGCATCGGCGCAATCGGTCCTCCTCGTCCAAACATGGTAGGTTGACAAAGCTCCTCCATTGTCCGAAGATCGAGCTGTGGAAGAACATTGTTGTTGTTATTATTGAGGTGTGATGGATTATTATTGTTGTTCACACCTGCCATAGGTAAATATTCAATAGTCTCGGGCTCTTGATAAGTAGAAGATCTAGTACGCATACACCTGCGAAATCAAAAGAAAACAATACCAAACACAAAGAGAATATATATACACAATAAAGAAAATAAAATATTTTTGGATTTTTGAAATTTTTTAGTTTTTATGGATTTTTAACAATTTTTTAATTTTTATGGTTTTGTGAAATTTTTAAGCAAGAAAAATAACGCTCACGGATGAACGGACCCCAAAAAGCAACGCGTCTCTCACAGAAAACCGTTAATCTTTAGGAAAAGAGCCGGCAGCGGCGCCATTTGATAACTCAATTTTAGTTAAAAAAAAATTTCGTTGATGTATGTCTAATCGAATTGATTTCCGGTTCAAAGTGTAACTCAGTCGTCTTTTGGTGGAAACAAAGATTTGTCGTTGTAGTGTAATTAAATTTCAAATCGTTAAAGTAAGTGACGGTTAATTAAATCTAAACTAATTAAAACTTAAATTGTGCAATATTAAAACTTTTAAAAGTAAATTAATTAAATGACTTAAAACTAAAGCGTGACGAAAATTAAAGTTGACGAAGTATTAAAAATGTAAAAATAAAATTCAAACAAAGCAAATTATAATTCCAAACCCACAAACCATCGGAATCCACTATCGGAATGTTGTCACCATGCTCATCGGAATCCAGATCGCAATGAGTCTATCGGAATGTATCAAAAACTAGGTCTATCGGAATAATTGAAAAGCAATCTATCGGAATGTCACTTCCATCGGAATACACCCATCGGAATAAGTTCAGATCGGAATATTGCTATATAAATTAGGGCAGCACTTCGACTCAAAATACCTCAAGAGCCGTCGGAATGTGCGATCGCAACCCCAGATCGGAATGAGGGTGTTGTTACTCTAGATCGCAATCCCGGATCGGAATGCAAAACCCTTGTCCCAATTCTGTCACAATCGGAATGTTGAGAAGAAGAGCAGTCGCAATGTGTAGAACCCTTAATTTCCGATGAAAGATCAAATTCGCAATAAGCTCAAGTACAATAAGCTATAACTAATAAGCTGAATTCAAAAACTTAAATGAAATGAAACTAAACGAGGCAATAAGCTAAAAAGTTAAAACCTTTCAAAATTTAAAAGACGAAACTTAATAAAATGGATTTTACAAAGATAAAACTTTTAAGAAAACTTTGAAAACAATTAAGCCAAATACCAAATAAGCACATAAGATTGTCAAACTTATGGCTTATTTCGTATGAAAACTTAAAGGGAAAAGAAAAGACAAAACCTTTAATCAAATAAGCAAAGAGATTAAGCAAAACTTGCTTAATCCGAATTTAAAACAAACTAAAAACAAGAAAAGTAGAAGGAGAATGATAAAAGTAAACTTGATTAAAAGTAAATAAAGATTAAAGCAACAAAATTAAGAACACTTACTTGGAATTAAAATGAATTAAAGGTGCAAGACAATTAAATAAATTTGACAATTAAGTAAATGACATGTATTTAAATCTGCAAGGAAATGAAAATGGAAGAACTAGTGTCACTCTAGCCAACAAAACTAATGAAATGAAAATGAATCCTATTTATAGGAGATTAGGGAGGTGCTTAGGAAGCTTCCTCCCCTCTTTCTTCTTTCCTTAATTGCATCATTAAGTCCTTAATCTTCTTAATCTTTTTTACTTTAATGACTTTGTCTCGGGATTTCTTTAAACTCGTCTTGTAATTCTTCAATAAATTAGACTTGAGTTCTTCGGCTTTAAGTAAACTTTCATCTTTTGACTTTTTCTTCGATAAATCTTCAGAATTGGTCTTGGACTTCCGTTCTTTTTGCACTCTTGATTTCTTGACTTAGTCTTTCGTCTTTTTCTTCGATAAAAGCCCATGAATGCCCGTGTTTTCTCCCTTTTCCACATTTTCGTCCTAAATCACAACGAAAACACAAACCACGCATAATTCCGACATTTACGACATAAAATACACGTTTTGGTCCGGTTATTATTGTAATTAAGTGGTAAAAAGGATGGGTGTTTACACACCTATCAGGGTGTTATTTCCTCTTCTTGTTTGTTAAATAATGGATTTGTTCACACGATTGATAATAATGGAATTTCTGTTTGGAAAAATCATATTTTCTATTTTAATGCAATTTCTGTTAATGGTGTGTTTGAAATAGACATGCATGATAATGAATCCAAGAACGATAAATCTGTATTTAGCATGAGTAAGTAGAGAAATCGTACATTATTGTATATGGTGTGATCTATGTTTAATCTTACAACTTTACCTTTATCCTTTTGGGATTATGCTTTAGAAACTGATGTTCGCCTATTCGCATTTTAAATATGGTTCCCACAAAGAAGGTCGATAAGACACCATATGAACTTTGGCATGGAAAGAAGCCATATTTGTCTTATTTAAAGGTCTGGTGTTGCGAGGCGTATGTGAAACGTGACTCGGGTGACAAACTCCAACAACGATCTGTAAAATGTATCTTTGTAGGATACCCTAATGAAACTATGGGTTACTACTTTTATTATCCACCTGAGAACAAAGTGATTGTTGCTAGGTATGAAGACTTCCTTGAATCTGATCTTATAAATCAAGAATTCAGTGGGAGAAATTATGATCTTGAAGAGAGTCATATAGATACATTACCTTCTAAAAACACTAGCGATGTAATTCCTGTAGAACCAGAAAGTCTGGTGGTTCCATCGGAATTAGTTCCTCTGCGTAGATCCGCAAGGATTAAAAACGCAAATAGCAATATATTTCTTAACATAGAGGATGATGATGAGTTAGGGGATCTTGGTGAACCCGCTAATTATACATCAGCCATACTTGATCTTGAGAAGGATAAGTGGATGGTTGTTATGGATGAGGAAATGAAATCCATGAAAGTAAATGATGTTTGGATTCTTGTAGAACCACCGCCGAATGCTAAAGTAGTGAGACATAAGTGGATATACAAGAAGAAAACCGACATGGACGAAAAAGTACAATCCTATAAAGCTCGTTTAGTAGCTAAAGGTTTTACTCAAACTTTTGGCGTAGACTACGAGGAGACATTTTCTCCTGTAGCAGACTTAAGAGCTATTAGGATTCTCATAGCTATAGCAGCATACTATGACTATGAGATATAGCAAATGGATGTTAAAACTACCTTCTTGAACGATCGTTTAGATGAAGACATCTATATGCAGCAACCAGAAGGGTATGTTGATCCTGAGAATCCAGGACATGTGTGCAAACTTCAAAGGTCCATTTATGGTTTGAAGCAAGCATCACGTCAATGGAATAAAAGATTTGACGAAAAAATCAAAAAGTTTGGATTTATTCAGAATCGTGATGAGCCATGTGTATACGCAAAGCTAGTGGGAGTGATGTAGTATTCCTAGTCCTATATGTTGATGACATATTAATCATGGGAAGTAACATTCCAAGACTTAAAGCTGTTAAGGATTATCTTGGTAAATGTTTTTATATGAAGGATTTAAGAGAAGTTGCATACATTCTGGAAATTAAGATCTATCAGGATAGGAAAAGACGGTTAATTGGTCTATGTCAAGATGCTTATAAAGATACTATTTTGAAGAAATATAATATGCATAATTCCAAGAAAGGTTTTTAACCTATGGAAGTTAAGCATAATCTGAGTCATGAGATGGATGCATCAACTCCTGAAGATGAGGCATACATGCAGAAGGTGCCTTATGCTTTGGCTGTAGGATTTATAATGTATGATGTTAGATGCACAAGGCCTGATGAGGCGTTTGCTCAGAACTTGGTCAGTAGATACCAACAGAATCTAGGGAAGCTCCACTGGACTGCTGTTAAACATATTCTAAAGTATTTGAGGAGTACGAAAGATATGTTTTTGGTATATGGAGGGAAACCAGACACAAAGTTGAATGTTACAGGTTTTTGTGATGCGTCCTGGCAATGTGATAAAGACGATACGAAGTCTCAGACGGGTTACGTTTTTGTTATCAATGGGGGAGCAGTTGACTGGAAGAGCAAGAAACAGACAACGATTGCAATACATGCTACTCAATATGAGTACATGACTGCTTCAGAAACTACAATGGAAGCTGTTTGGATTAGGAAATTTATTGAAGATCTTGGAGTGATGCCTTCAATTAAAGAACCTATAGATATGTATTGTGACAATTCTGCCGTAATAATATTTGCCAATGACCCTGGAGTCATGAAAGGCGCCAGACACTTTATGCGTAGACATCACTACGCCCGAGAACAAGTTGAAGCTCGTGAAATCAAATTAATAAAAGTTCACACAGATGATAACGTAGCCTAGACCAAAGGTAGTTAAGCATGCCAAGGCGACTGGGTTGCAACTAACTAGCAAACTCATGCAATAAATATGTGATTAATATTTGGATAAAGGATGTTATGACATTATTATATAATGAAATAAAGTTTGGGTTTCGTTTATTTTTATTATTTAATAAGTGTATCGTGTTTTACATGTTTTAATCCATGAATAAAAGTTATGCTAAATGTCCGTTGTCGATTAATAATATGGGAATATTATTAAACTAAGACAAATCAAAATAGCGATAGAGTATACTTGAAAGCATATTGATCGATTTTGGATGATATTCGATGAATCGAATATAGGACTTATCCCAACTATATGTTTTTACTTTATGGATCTTTGTCATCAAGTAAAACATAAATAGTTATCCTTAGACTTGAGATACCAGGAAACTGTTATGAATCTAGTGCATCTCTATGGAATAATCTAGCGTTAAACGTAACTTCCAGCTATGAGGATTATTTTCGGAAGTGTTGCAAAATTCATAAGTTTTGCTAGTAGTCAATGTGGAATTTATTTCCTCTAATTTCGTTTTGGAGTTTAATACAACTGGGCCCCTCGTGGGATTAGTAAGATGTTTGTGTGGCCACACCCAAATTTATTTTGGTAATCTTGCTGAATCTGTAAACGAGAAACAGAATGGTTAATGAAAGGAATGACTGAGATCCATATCCTTATTAACGTTTTATTAGAAATAAAAGGATAATAATAACGATGCAGAATCGTTAAAAGGTTTTGTCTAGGAGACCTTACTCGAGTTGTACTAGTGACATTGCTAAGTGTAACTAGACGCTAGTCAATGTAATCACGATATTCGAAATATGTCCAAGTGGGAGCTGAAAGTTTATGGACTTATATTTAATAGTCGTGTGATCGAACTCGAGATTACGGGATTGGACACAATACGTAAATAGTTAATTTAATTAATAAATATATTTATTGTATTTATTAATTTATTTAATAAATATATTTATGTATTTATTAATTTAAACTGAGCAATTAACTATATAACTTTAACAATCGTTAATTAATTAATAGTTAAGTATTAACGAGCGTTAAATATATATGTAGTAAGTAAACAAAAGGAAAGAAGGACGGAAGGTTTTGGAACACCCCACAAGGGGTGTTCGACCGTCAGTTAGAGCAAGGGGGGGGGAGTTGCCTTTTATTTATTTGGGCTACAATGGGTTGAGGTCTATAATTATCCCTCATAATTCACAACATAACTTGAATCTCTTTCCCCTCTCTCCTTCTTGGTTCGATCGCAAGGTGAAACCTACAAAGGGTTTCGGTTGGTTTTCTTAGTTGATCGATTTACTTACAATCTAGTCCTAGCCCCTCTCTAGGGTTGTTGGGTAGATTAATTACTAGCGTTGTAGCTCGGTTTTCACGTGCTAGAATCACGTTTAGCTCGTTGTATTACGTGTGTACAAGATTGTAATATAGTCTTACTTTAGACTATATCTTGGTATATACGGTATTAACCCAGATAGGTGATTCGTTCTTCGTCTTGTGGATTTGCTTTAGCGTAAAGGTATGTAACCCTAATTCGATTAATTATAATTATGTTATTATTATGATCTTGTTAAATCGCTTCCGCTATATGTGCTTTGATCTCGTTTAGGGTTTATATAATTGTTATGATACTAATAAACCTTCAAGAAGAAGGATCTTCATTGAGCCATCCGTTGTAGTGACTACATTAATAACTTCCCACAAGGTGTAAGTAGTGTAGTTTAGATAGTGTTCCATCTTCATGGCCCACGTATCATAATTATCTGAGGTTAAGAGTGGAAGTTTGACATAAGAGATGGCGTGTGGAACATGTGCAGGTGTAACATGAAGATTTTCATCCTTTTGTGAACGATCATCTTCTGCATTAGTGTCTTGTTCATAAAGTTCTTCATCATCTTATCCTTATGATTGGTTTATAGGGATATCTTCTATGGCCATTTAAAGGTTTGTTTAAGTGAAGTCCGGGTGATTATGTGTGAGGATTAGTTCTTCTTATTCAAAGTTTCTCAAGAAGCTCTGATACTACTTGTTGATCCTAATGAATAGATCTTCAGCATATTTAAAGATTGTGAATAGCTTGATAAACAAACTAAGCACTAGAGAAACTCATACTAAACGATGGTAAGTTAGGCGGAATCTAACTTATTAAAGCTAAGAATAAGACATAAGATTGAAACTATTAAACGTTTCTTTATCAAAAGGCTTGTTGATTTGTAGTGTTCTCAACAGCTTAGGGTTCTTTTTATACACAAGGAATCCCGAAACTCTAACAGGCTTACACTATTCTCGTACATTCTATGCATATCTTTACTTAATATATCTCATGCATACTGTTATACCCAATCTAATCAATAACACAATATTTAGATGATATTATAGAGAGAGGAATAGATGAAGGTAGAGAGAGAGAAAGTAGAAAGACTTTAAAAGGTTAAACACTTTTAGAGAGAGAAACAAAATGGTAACCAACACCCTCTTCCACACATGGAAGAGGGTATTTATATGCCACGGCCATAAGGCCTTAGTGGGCTTGTTCATGGGCCGGGCTTGGCTTTGCTTGGGCTTACGCCCCTAACTTATACAATATTAGCTTAAATACCAAGCCCGGTTTTCCTGACTAACCTATTACAATACAAGACCAATAACGACTAAGATGACCTATTACATTCTTGTTCGACTATATAAAATATAGGGCTAACAATCTCCCCCAATGTATCGATCATCTTTAAATGCATAAGATTATTGAGTGAATACATCTTTGTGGAGGTGATCTTCATTCTTTGGTCTTGTATCTTGGTCTTGATCTTGTTTGCAATGGCTTTGTTTCATCATGCTTTTATGATCTATATCTTGAGCCTTTGTCATTTGACTTTGAGTGCTTGAGATCTTCATCTTGTGCTCCTTGTGACTAAGATGACCTATTACATTCTTACATTCTTAGGTATCTTGATTATCGCCATCTTGTGCTCTTGTGACTTCTGAATCGACATCGGTTAGTACACAGCTACGTCACCTTCTTGATATGCAGAAACATATATAGACACGGATAAAATGGCTTTGAACATTTCATCCTAACTTGGTAGCGTTTTACCTCCAGTCGGTGAAGACCGTTAGACGATATCAGATACCGTACCTATGATCGGGTAGATTCGATTAAGAACCTCCTTGACAGGGTTTCCTGGCGGTAGTAGCCAGTTCTATTTACTCGACTGTCTCAAAGCAGACTACGAACGTAATGAGTGAATCATAAGGATAAATTATCCGTCTGATTAGAGTCGTCAATTCAGAATTCCTGGAACAAGTTTGATTCTATAAGAATCGCACCATTATTGCTTTCTAGTTTGTCACAAGCTCGATTCATAAAGAATCTTGCGAGTTACCTACTGCAGTGCTGTTTGAGGTTGATACTGGAAGGATTTCCATTCGTCACTGTGAACTCTAATGAGTGTCACTCTGAATGTTCTGGCAAGATCACACGGATTTTGCGAAGAAACCTGGAATCAAGTTTGAATCAATTAAGAATCGAAACTTAGTTGCTTTCTAGTTCTCACAAGTTTGATTCGTGTAGAATCGCACAAGTTACCTACCATGAGCTTGTTTAATGCTTGCTCAAGCAGGATTTCCATCTTCATTGTGAATCATATCACTCAGATGTTCTGGCAATATCACAAGGATAATGCGTAGGACTTGATTGTGTCCTAATGAGATGATAGATTGATCTCTTTTGGCTCTAGACTCAGTAAGTGTATTTTGGTAATAGGAGGCTGGAGCAGACTGCCACCTTTTCAATATTAACTAACTCGGAGTGAGAAAGTCAATAGATACGTGTTGATCTCCGTGACAATGAGACAAGTTTCTTTTGAGAGAAACTCGAATGGCTGGGGAAGGGTTGTGCATCGCATCACTGGGTCCATGACACTTGTCTTCAAAAGATGTGTTAACCCGGTTTCTGCCTAAGTTGCATAGAATATTCAACTCCTTCAATGTTTACCAATACGTCATCACTAGCACCTTGTTGTGATTGTTCCCGTGCTAACTTAGGTAATTGGTCCGCATTTAGCTTCATTCAACTCAATCTTTCCTAAGGACAACTATTTCTAGCTATGGAATGTCCTTGGGTAGATCTCTCCGGTTCTGGTTGGATCATAGGACTTTGTTTCCTATCCTAAACCACCTTTTGACTCCAACGTTCCGTCGTGGATAGTAGGTTGTTTTGGGTATAGATCGTAACCATAAACCGCTGAAAACCATTCAAAGTTCTTGATAAAAATCAAAACTTTTAACACTTGAAAGTTTTACATTTTCTAAAAGCTCCTGCTACACACATGCATCGATATACGAAATAGTTTGGCATGTGAAGGAAAGAGTTGCACTTGAGTCTTTAAGATCACATGTTGCGATATATTACATTTTAATCACATTTTCTCCCTTATCTCTAATATAAAAACATAATACTAGAGATACCAATGGATTAAAATATGACAATTTCTAAAATCGTTGGGAGAGAAACATGTGTGGACGCATGAATCATGGAACTTTTTTAGTCGGGATGCTCCCCTCAACAATATATGCGTGTCTTAAAACAAAAAATTTAACAAAATTTTGGAAAAACGACACCACAAAATATGTTGAGGTACGAAGTTGAGATGCCTTATCCGATATAGTATATTACATATAACAGTTTTAAACCATTTTCGGAATGTGTTGGATGCATAAAAATATGACAATTTCAGATATGTACCCAACAACATTAAAGGCTTGATTTTAAAACGTTCCCCCTCAAAAATTGATCAAAATAACATATGACAATTTTGAGTTATAAAAACCACATATGAGAAAGGGAGTGTTGAACACACAATTTTGAAAGATACAGAAAAATCTTTTGAGAAATTTTTGAAAAATTGTGTTCAACGGTTTAAATAATAATCAGGATATAAGACTTCTCTTCTATTACTTAGGGAAAGCGCACTGAAACGTACACTTCCCTTTTGGGTCCGTTTTTCATGAGCTCAAAACTTTGGTTATTTTGTGACTAGCTCATGACCGAGAAAAATAAATTTCCCGTTGTGAAGGATAAGTTATTGTTCGTGATAAACTTTCCTTATTTGAGGTCCGAGTCCTAAGCTGTGATGCGCTTAGAAGTCATAATGAGATAGTATCAAGCAGCTTCATTTGCCAAAACCTCCAAGTCTTCTAGAGTCATATACTTCATACCAAGACGGCCAACGAGATACTGAAACCTATTTTGGGATAGGGCTTTAGTAAACAAGTCTGCTATCTGGTACTCAGTTCTGACAAAGTATAATTCCACGATACCACGTTCCACTTGTTCCTTGATGAAGTGATATCTGACTGCGATGTGCTTGGTACGGGAGTGTTGAACCGGATTGCAAGAGATGTCTATGGCATACTTTGAGTCACAATGCATAGGTATTTTATCAAAGTGGAAGCCATAATCCGTGAGTTGAGTTCTCATCTAGAGGACTTGAGCACAACACGCGGATAGAGCCACATATTCTGCTTCAGTGGATGAAAGCGAAGTGCAATCCTGCTTCTTTGACGACCAGCTCACAAGCTTGTCTTCCCCTAGAAATTGTACGCTACCAGAAGTGCTTTTTCGACTATCAAGGCAACCTGCGTGATCAGAATCTGAAAAAGCTGTTAGATGAAAACCGGTTCCCTTCGGATACCAGAGTCCCATGTGAATGGTATTCTTAAGGTACCGAAAGATCCGTTTAACCTCTTTGAGGTGCTTTTGAGTAGGTCTGGCTTGATATCGTGCACAATAGCATGTGGCATGATGAATATCAGGCCTGCTGGCTGTAAGGTACATAAGTGACCCGATCATACTGCGATATCGCGTTTGATCTACGGGATATGAGTACAAGTCAGGGTCTAGGGATTTGGTCGACAATGGTGTACCAACGCGAGCACATGAGGTCATAACATGCTTTTTAAGTATCTCTTGAGCATACATAGCTTGGTTAATGAAGATACCACTGTGGGGATTGATGAATCTGGAGGCCTAAAAAGAATTTTAGCTCCCCCATCATTGACATTTCAAATCTGTTGTGCATTAATTTTTCAAAACGTTTTGAAAGTTTTGGGTTCGTATAACCAAATTTATTAATAAAGAGAGTAGGATCAATAAAGAGAGTAGGATCAATAGAACCTTTAGAGAATCCTTTGGAAACCAAGAAGTTGGATAGTTCTTCGTACCATGCCCTTGGAGCTTGTTTAAGTCCATATACGGCCTTCTTGAGACGATAGACTTTGTCAGGATGATGAGGATCGATGAATCCTTCCGGCTGATTCACATACACTTCTTGCTTCAAATGACCGTTGAGAAAAGCAGTTTTAACGTCCATCAGAAAAACCGTGAGCAAGGAATATCCTGACAGCTTCCAAACGAGCAACTAGAGCGAATGATTCATCGAAATCTATCCCTTCTTGTTGACGATATCCCTTAACCACAAGACGAGATTTGTTTTTTATGATGGTTTGTTCTTCATCCAGTTTGTTTTTCCAGATCCATTTGAAATCTAAAAGCGAAATTCCATAAGGTCTGTCAACAAGTTCCCAAACATTTAGGCGTTCAAACTGATGAATTTCGTCTTGCATTGATTCAATCCACGCATGATCAGTCATGGCTTGTTTGATGTTTGTAGGTACAATTGAACTCACGGTGAGCGCATACATACACACATCGCCATCGGTGTTGAGTTGTTTGCGTGTTCGGACCGGTTGTGAAGGATTTCCAATTACTTGCTCCAATGGATGAGCACGAGTCCAATGGTGAGTGGATGGATATCTTTGGTAGAATGTATGCATGTTGGACGGATCAACATGTTGAGTAGAAGACTCTCTGACTTCGTGTACCGGTGTACCGAATGGATTGATAAATTCTTCTTCGTCAGGTTGTGCATCGACTGCTTGATTGTTGTTTCTTCCTTCAGCATTGACGGTTGGTGATGTTGGTTGTATGACAGTTTCTTGAGTTTGTTGAGTATCTATTGAAATTGTCTCTTGAGCAACGGTTGCTGAAGTAGATGTAGTTGTGTCTTGTTGACTTTGTTCGGGTGTATCAGCAGTAGTGACAGCGGAAGACTTTGACACAACTTGATTGTTTCCATAGTAATATTCATCAAACATTAGATCATATAAATCAACCAACTCATTCATTTGTGTTGTATCCGTCGAGTCTGCTGTAGGAGTACTTTCTTGACATTCTTGCACGGGACGTACACTGTTTTGTGTAGGTGCCATTGCTGGACAATGAGGTGCAGGACTTGAGCTATTGTGTTCAAGTACCATTTGTGGCAATTCGTCAAAGTTCACATGAATTGTTTCTATAATAATCTTTGTTTTCTTGTTGTAGACTCGATATCCTTTCGACAATGTAGCATACCCCACAAAAATACATGCAGCACCTTTTTCTTTCATCTTGTCGAGATTCTCACCGTCTTTAAGAATGTAGCATAAAGATCCAAATACGTGAAAGAATTTAACCGTAGGTTTCCTGCCATTGATGTTGTGGTAAGGTGTCTTTTCATGTCTAGGGATGACGATAGAACGATTCTGAGTATAATAGGCGGTTGCAATAGCTTTAGCCCAGAAGAATAGTGGTAATTTTGAAGCAGAAAGCATTGCTCGAGCTGCCTCTACCAAAGTGCGGTTCCGTCTTTCGACAACGCCGTTTTGTTCAGGAGTTCGAGCAATAGACGTTTGATGTTCGATGCCTTCTTCTTGAAAGTAAGATTGCAAATTCTTGTTCAAAAATTTAGTACCCCTATCCGTTCTTACGGTTAAGACTTGAGCTTGAAGATTGCGTTGTATCATCTTGAGAAAGTTTTTGAGAACCTCTGGTGTTTCATCTTTGGACCTTAAGAAGAAAGTCCATGTGTATCTAGAGTAATCATCAACCATCACGAGAATATACTTTTTCCCATTAATACTCTCTACACGCATGGGACCACATAAATCCATGTGTAGAAGTTCCAATTGTCCTTTTGAGCTTGGGGTAGTATTTGTTTTGAAAGACTTCCGTTTTGCTTTCCCCAACTCACAAGAAGAACAAAGATGGTCTTTGACGAATTTTAATTTAGGAAGACCAGTCACAATATCATTCTTCGAAAGCAAGTTGATGGTGTCAAAGTTGAGATGTGACAATCGTTGATGCCTTAACCATGCTTCAGAGGATGTAGCTTTCGCCATTAAGCAAATTGGATTTGGTGAAGATGTATCTTGAAGAGTTACTGTGTAGAGATCAGAACCAGGAGAACCTGTAAGAAGGTCATTCCCATCGTAGTCTCTAACATAGCAAGTAGTTTTCTGAAAAGCCACTTCCAAATCTGCATCACAAAATTGACCAACCGAGAATAAATTGTGATTCAATCCCTCGACGTAATAAACCCGTTTTATAGTGATATTCCCTTGAACCAAGTCTCCATATCCGAGTATCGCTGCAAACTGATCATTTCCAAACCGTACCGTACCCAGAAACTTCTCCACGAAGTTAATTAGAAGCTTGAGATTGCCCGTCATGTGCTTTGTGCACCCAGAGTCCATTATGAAGATAATGATCTCGACGAGTTGCATAAGCATTAGAAGACAATGTAGAGTTTGACAAATGGGAGCCCTTGAAAGAAGTGGGTTCCAATATATTATTAGGCATAGATTCTAAAGGCAAACTAACATTCATAGACCCAATTAGAATAGTGGTTGTCTTAGGTACCCATTTGTATCCAGGTGGTGTAAATCTTGAGTACCCCTGTTTACATGTCCTACTCATGTTCTTATAAAGCTTCTTTAACATTTTTTGTTTATGCAGAGTAGTGGATTCTAACGCACTTAGTTTCTTAAGTGGTTGAGTAGTGGATTGGTTCAAAGTTCTGGTGGGTTTTCTAGTACTAGTGGGCACAATAATAGGCTTTCTAGTTCTAGCATTCACGCCATTATTATTAAAAGCACAAGCATCATGATTGAAAGTACGAACACATTTTCCACATTTAACACAAACAAATTCAACATTCGAAGTCTTAACATTCAAACTGTCATTACATGCAGTTACAGACGTTTTATTCTTAGAAAACTTAAAATTCCTACGGTGATCTTCTACTTCCTTCTTCTTCCCTTGACTATTGTTAGGCATGACTCTATCTTCAATTCTAGTGCTCTTAAGCTGTGGTCCGCTAACGCTAGTAGTGGGAGTTACTCCTGTAGAAGAAGACACACGTTGATTAGTTTTCCTAGTATTCTGAGGTAACCGCGATGTTCCAGTTTGAGTGGACCTAGTGTTCATCTTATACATTCCATGTGCTATCACATTTGTGCTCTTATCAGTTCCTAACTTAGGCAAAGTATGTGGGGGTTTACCCAAAATAGATGATTTAGGGCATTTAACCGCATCCGGTTGACGAACAGCGGATGGTTTACCCAAATCAGACTTTCCTTTCAGTTTCGCAATGAGCTTTTGTAACTCACTGATTGCCATGTCTCTTTCTTGTAGTTGAGCTTTCAAATCATTTATTGCAAAATCTTTTTCATTTAAAATACGAAACGAAGATGCTGCCATTTCGTGACATTTTTTATGATTATGAGATTGATCATTACTTTGTGAAGCAAGTTCAAGGGTGTGAAAACTTTTCTCAAGATTAAAAAATCTTTTCTCAAGTTTTTTGTATGACTCAATATTTTGTGAAAGCTCAACCTCAAGATTTTGACATTTATCAACAACTATAACGTTCAGATGGTCTATACGGTAATATTCTCGCGAAATTCGATCAATTTCGTTAGAAAGATGGGTTTCTTGTGTCTTTAATTTAGTTTGAAGAATATCAACTTCATCTTCAAGAGATTTGACATATCTTAAATCAGTTGTCATTTCCTCAGTGAGAGCATTAAAACATTTCCACAGTGTTTGAAAGATCATCGATGGTTGGGACAATACATTGTTGAATGACGACTTCTACTTGTGGGTGAGGTTTAATATTCCAAACAGTATCTCTAGAAACTTTTTCATAATCGAAAATACCTTTGTATAAAATTAGAACCCCTTGTTTTATAAACTCAAATTGCTGAACACTTTTACATTTTTCATCCCATTTACGTTTTTCATCCAAAATTTGCTTTTCTAACAAAATTGACTGCTTTTTAAGACCCCGTTTTGAAGAACTTTTCGTTTCCGTATGATTATACGTTGGTGGAATATTTGGAAATTACTCTTGTTGAATTGAAAGCTCTCTTTGAGGGACAAAGTTAATGACATGTTTCTCATTCCATGCGGTATAATCATAGGGTGTGATAAAATCATGTAGGTTGGATTGACGTTCAGCGTCACGGCGAAGGATTTCTTCGGAGTCAGGGGAAAGCATAAGGGCAAGATTATCATTATAGCAACCGATATCATAAAGACCAGGCTTGATTGTTTGAACGTTCTTGAGATAGTCAGGCTTAACAAAAGTCGTTTTTATGTTTCTATTGAGCATATTCATAGTTTGAATAGACTGACCCGTTTTGTAAACAATGTTATTTAACGTGTCGACTCTCTTTTCCAAAGCAAGAATTTTTTCAATATCCTTTTCTTCACGAGTTTTATAAAGCTCAGTTTGTTCTTTGTTAACCGACTCTAACTCAGTAATTTGGAGTTTATGTAGCAGCAGTTGTTCTTCAAGTTCCGATATCTTTTGTTTTGACATATGAATTTCGTGTGTTACTTCAGAACAATATTGTTCGTTGAGCACCTTACGTTCATATACCAAACCATTAGCTATTGCAACTCGTCGATCAGCTTCTTTTACATAATCACACTCTTTAAGCCTGTCTATCTCCTCGGTTAAGGAGGTGTTTGCTTGCTTCAAACGTTTATTAGCCTCTTTGTTTTCCTCAATTTCATGTTTTAAAGAATCAATTATAGACGCAAGCAAATCACGGTCCTCATATGAGTCAGTATCCTGAGCAGCATTACCGTCATCATTACACATATGCTGTGAATTCGTAGAGATATTGTTATCCTCCGTGTCCATTACATATGTGTCATTGATGCTTTCGGACTGTTCAGGATGTCGTCGTTCATTAGCAAACACATTATAGTTATCATATGTACCTTTTCAATTGGCTCAGTATCAAAGATAGGTCCAGAAGTATCAGCAGTCTCTGGAGGCACTTCTTGAATCTTTGCCATGTACACATAATGCGCCTCTAGCTCTTGATCATCGGATTCATCGTCAGTGTCATCAGCCAGTCAACTTCATCTACTGTGAGTGGAATTCCTGCTTCTTCTTTCTTACACAGCAACATCTTTTCCTTGTGATATCCCGAATCCTTAACCCGTTTTGTCTTCTTGCATTCCCTAGCCATGTGCCCAAATCCCTTGCAATTGAAGCATTGAATCCCAGTCTTCTGCACAACCGGAGTGCCTACAGTATCTCTAGCCCCAACTTGATTCGGCATCCTCTGATTATCATACCTAGCCTCACGATCATACCTAGGTGCATGATCAACTTTCTTATATCGAGCATTGGATGATGATCTGAGGTTGTTGTTGGTAGGTTTGTAGATCTTCTTATAAGTTGTGGTGAGTAAAGACATGAGTTCTTCAATCTTCTTGTCCCTTGAAGTTTGTTCATCATCACTGTCTCCATCTGACTCGGTGTCATACTTTGGAGGTGGAGTGGGGACAATTGCTTTTTCCTTTTTAGCAGTAGCTGGAGGTTTGGTGGATGAGCTTGATGACTTTGAGGAATGAGTAGGTGGTTGTTGACGGTGTACGGGTTTTGTTGAAGTAGCAGCCACAAAAGCAATAGAGTTAGCAGACCGTTCTGCCTTTTCAGCCCTTAGTTCATTCACTTCATTCTGATGTTGTTTCAGGATATCATAAAGTTTGTGATAGGAGATGGTCTTGATATCTTCCCTTTGTTTAACCAAAGTCACAAACCTTTGCCATTCCGGTTTGAGTTGAAGTGGAAACTGAACATTGGCATGATGATTGGAGATGGTGCACTGATTTCTAACAAGTTCATTCATCATTTTGTAGAATCTCGAGTAATATGAGTCAATGGATTCACCATCTTCGGATGTGAATTTTCCAAACTCCCAAAGTAAGTTAGTCTCGAGATCTTGAACGTTGATTGACTCACCTTGCTTCAATCGATGAATTACATTCCACATTCCCATAGCATTAGGACATGCATCAACCGTGGAATAGATATCGTTATCAATCCCAGTGAGTATGTAGTTCACAGCATCAGCTTCAGCTTGGAGGAGTTTCTTTTTCTCAGCAGGACAAGTATCGAAATTCTCCATGGCTCGTGTAGTTGATGAAGTACCATCCTCTGCTTGTGTGGTAATGAGTTGGAATTCAAAAATTGGAGGTGGATTCTCAAGGAAGTGACGAAGAGCAGTTCGGTTCTCTTTTCCATCGAGAAATCTGAGAAAGCGAGATCTCCATTGAACATAGCAACCGGCAGTGAGCACAGGTGGATTCCCATTGCTACCTTGTTCCAAACGAATTTGATTTGCAGTCGCATTGCTGATATTGTTGTTAGACATTGTCGATGATTGTGAATGGATTAGTATCTTAGTGGATGTGTTGTGATGAGGTGTGGTTGATGTTGTCGAGAAAAGATGTTAAAATCCCCTAAGAATTGTCTCTCCAGAAACCAAAAATTCCAAGGCCAAAAACACTTGATTCTCTTTTTCGAAAAAATTGTCTTTTTCGGACAATTAAGTATCTTCGGAAATTTTAAACTTCTTTGGAATAGAGGAGATCTTCGGATAAAAGCAATGTTTTCAGAGAAATGTGTTTTTTCGGAAAAATTGCACTTCTTCGGAATATAGGACAATCTTCGGAATAATGGATGATTTTCAGAAAAATGAGGTTTTTCGGAATAATGAGGTTTTTCGGAGAAATGAGGTTTTTCGGAGAAATGAGGTTTTTCGGTGAAATGAGGTTTTTCGGAGAAATGAGGTTTTTCGGATAAATGAGGGTTTTCGGAGAAATGAGGTTTTTCGGATAAATGAGGGTTTTTTCGGAGAAATGAGGTTTTTCGGAGAAATGAGGTTTTTCGGATAAATGAGGGTTTTTCGGAGAAATGAGGTTTTTCGGATAAATGAGGGTTTTTCGGAATCTTTGAACTTCTTCGGATAAATGATGATTTTCAAATAAAGGAAGATTTTCGGAGAAATGGTATTTTCGGAAAATTGGATTTCTTCGGATTAAGTGAAATCTTCGGATAAATCCTACTTCGGATATAATTATTCGGTTAAACACAACTTTTTCGGAAAAATATTCGGAAAAGCACCACTTTTTCAGAAAAATCTTCGGAAAAACACCACTTTTTCAGAAAAATGAAACCCTTTTCCGAAAATTTTCTTCGGAATAAACCCACTGTTTCGGAGAATCAAAACCCTTTTCCGAAAATTTTATTTCAGAATAAACTTACTTTTTCGGAAAATGAAAACCCTTTTCCGAATATCCAACTGTTGATCGATATACCACTTTTCTCGGAGCAATCTTATAAAAACCGTAACTTTTTGCCAAAATATTGATCCAAATACCCAAAATTTTTGTGTTTTTAGCCAAAATAACAATACAAAATCTCTACCACAACTATGTAGATGATTTGTATCAAGGATAAACCATAAAAAAACACAAAAAAAAATTGAATCAAGGATTATGGATCAAATACCTCACAAGATCAATAAGAACGCAACCATGAATCTTCAATAACCTATCCACTATAGGCTCTTGATACCAAATTGTCACACCCCACCATGACGGAATATGGGGCGCGACGTATGGATATCATCACAACAATAGTGTGTCTATAGAGAGAACTATATGAAATAAGAAATGTCATAAAATGGAGACACAAAGTCATGACAATATCTCATCAAACTCAGGAGTCTAGGTAAGTAGGTAACAGTCCTACCGCTTACCCAAGACAAATAAATAACACTAACAATCACATATAGGTGCCAACAATATCACTACGAAACAATCAGAAAGAAAATAAACTAAGAAGGAAACGGGGATTCTCCTTCTATATGCATTCCTAAGCTTCTCCAATCCTAGCCACTTATGTTCTCATGCTTAACCATAGTATCACCTGAAAGAGACACTAAAACACGTCAACATAAAGTTGGTGAGAGTCATAGGTTTAGACTCCAACACAAAACAAGTCATAAGCTGTGAATACCATAAACCAATAAACATATGGACAATGCGCTACAATTATGTACTAACAACTAGCATTCAAGTTCAATCAATCATCACAAATCCAAGGCATCACACCTTACCAACAATCACAATTCCAAGGCATCACGCCTTACCAATAATCAAATTCCAAACAAAAATCCAAGGCTCCTACCTTGCCAAACAACATGGTACCATAGATGATCACACTATGTACCTATCCCAAGGCCACTACCTTGTCAAACCACAAGGCCACTACCTTGTCAAACCACAAGGCCACTACCTTGTCAACCCACAATAACTGAGACGGCACGTGTCCCTCGATCCAAAACATACACAATCAAAAATCACATAGCAGTTAATCACATAATGTACACACAAGTCCATCTCAAATCACAAACACATTCACATCATCATTTTAGAAAATAACTCAACACAGTGTCTCTTCCATCCCATCTGGAAGTCAAAATCAATATTAAACATGGGACTATGAAACTCACCTGATAGCTTCTTCACAAGTCCTCGCACTAGCAACAAGCTAACAAACCAAAAACATGAAATCAATACACGAACCAATCACTAAGATGGCTCATCAACCTATGATGGACATCTAGTCTATTCCCGTATAATTACCTCATTGTTAAGCTCTAATCACCCCATTACCCTTCCTTAACAAGTCCTTAACTTGGTTAAGTTTAATAACTATCCCGTTCATATTTTACCCAAAACAGTCCCAGTTTTTAGGTCTCAAAACATTAAGTCAAACGTCCACTTAAACATACCCATGGTTTCTGTAAAAGGAATATTCATACCCTTACGTATGTTGGCTAACACCTCCCACTTGAACTAACCTTAAAGCTACTGTTAAGGCCCCGATATACATATATCTACTTTTGTCATTCCAGATTTCCTGATTTTAAACATACTAAAAGTTTGTTACCATTAAGGGGTCTTACCCTAAACCACAACCTTAGCCAAAGTGCAGATACTTACTAAAATATATAAACCATCTCTCATGTTCGTGAGAAGATCCCAATGCAACCCTAAGTACCCCAAACAACCTAAAACTTAAAAAGAAAACAGGCTGAATTCAAAACTGTTTTGACCTCCGACTGTTGTAACCTGTTTTTGACCCACTTACCGACCTCTAATTTAGTTCTAGATTCTTGCATTGGAAAGCCACTTCAAATACCTTTCCAGGGGTACTTGGATCGTAAAATAAGAGTTTATAGAACTCCCTATATGATCAAAACAATGACCCAAAATTCTGCCCAGTTTTTAAAAACGGGTTTAACAAAATCAACCTCATTAATTAACCCTAATCCCTCTAATTACAAGCCCTAATTTATGTAATCATCATGTTATGATTAATATAACATTAATTTACTGTTTTTATGATAAACCCTAACCTAAATCCATCATAAGATGATTAAAGAAAACATAAAAACAATTTAATTAAAAAGGGTTATAAAGATTTACCTTTGATTTATGAAAAACCAAGATTTTTATGAAAACTCTAATTCCTCCCTTGTATATTTCGACTCCTTATTGATCTCCAGGGATTTTATGAAGTGTTTTGATAAATAAAAACCTTATATAATTAATCCTAACCAGTCCTAGCCCAAATACAAAAGCCCGGTTCCCTTTTTCCCTTTTTCCCTTTTTCCCCTTTTCTTTTCTTTTTTTCACATAACTGACCTATACCCATTTAATTTCGTTTTTTTCCTTTTTATTATTAATATTTGTATTAATAATATTACCTTAATTTTCCTTAATTTATTTCAGCTCCTAAAGCCTCCAAAACCTCAAAACCGTAAAACTAGTCAAAATTTACGCGTTTTGCCGTAAAAGACGTAAAATATACACTTTTAAAAAAAATCTCAAATTTTGAAATAAACTTTGTAACTAAGTCCTAAATGACTTAAAACCATCCCAAAAAATATTCATATGACTAATTACCTCATCTGAGACCTCCAAAAGCTAAACCGTAAATCCTAAAATAAATATACTATTACTATAATACTTATACGTATACGTAAACACCAAAATATCACCATTTTATTTCATAGTCACTAAATGTGAGCTCATGAACATGAAATAACCGTTCCTCGATTTACTTATGAGTACTCTATACTCATAAACGATAACCACACCAACCTTGTTCACACAAAATAAACACGTAAATACACAAATCAAGTAATCACACATAAAATAACCTAAAAATAAGACCAAGTGACGAACCTCAAAACCACGGTTGTCACATCACTCCCTCCTAATAGAAATCTCGTCCCGAGATTTACTCCTTAGGATCAAACACACAAACAACAAATCACACGAGGATACTTGTTCTAAACGAACTCCTCTCATTTCCATGTGAACTTTAGTTCAAGTCTCAAATTACCACATATACTAACCAACAATATTTAAATTTATTACCAAACTCTTGACCTCACAGTCAATAAATCTCACAAATGACTCTTTGATAAAACAAAGACTCTTATTAACACAAGTCCCGAATAACCGTACAGGCAAAATGCATTCTCAAACAACCTTTACCAATCCCAATACATGAAATGTATCATGTATACAACTTATTTTCCCCAGGTAATTCTATGCTCATATGCTACTGGTCCGATCTTTCCAAAGATCATAAATGGACCTCCAAAACTCTACGTCAACTCTTCCATTTTACCAAAACATACCACCCGTTACTATGGGTGAAACTTCATACACAACTTTGTCACTAACTCTAGTGGTTTCCTCCATCTCTACATAGCTTGCTGCTCTCATCCCGTCCACAAACACCATTACCACATTAGTAGCATGCTTTGTGCTTTATTCTACTCATTAGGCTCTACCAAAGTTCTACCTTCGATTCCTATCTCGACCTATTTCATTTATGCTTCGCTTCTATACACACTTCATTCTTCCTCCTTAACTCATGCCATACATCACGATGTGATGCTTCCCATCGTTTCTTCCCTTTCCATAATCCCTCATAAGGCATTCCATACATATCAGGCTAACTTTTACGTAAAACCCTCTATTCCATCACATCCGTACGCAATCCTTCCAACTTCTCAACTACGTGACTTCTCATTCCTCTTGAAATGTGAGATGAATTAGTCTGTCTATCGACTATCACCCAACTCTCGTCGTACTTATTCCTCCACCGCATTATGTATCCCTTCCACCAACTTCGTCCTTACATCGCCCTTTCTAAGCTACTCCTAACTATGTAGGAAGTATAGTCTACGTCCCTTTTCTTCATATGATTGTCCAAGCCACGCAACATACATGTTGACGCTTTCTCTGCTTTAGACAACTCAACTCGTGCAACCTATATCCTTTATCCAAACCGCCCTAATACGTCATCCCAATAGTTCAAGTTCGTCTTAGTTTCGCCTCATCCTTCTTATTCCATGTCTCATCGACCATGCTTGCCTTTCCCAGATGGTACTTGGCCATGCAATTTTCTTTCGTCACTTAACTTCACCCACCACCTTTGCCAAATGTTCAATCAAGGTGATTGAATATGTGTTGGAAACGTTCATGATCCGTATAGATCATTCTCTATGTCTCGTACCCCAAATGCCTCTAGCATTCTAGGCAGATATATCAATCCAGCTCCACTAACTAAGTCTATCCAGTTCTTCCAAATCTTCAATTCCTGCAACGTATAAGCAATCGCCTTTCTTTGTCGTCCTCGTACGCATCCAAATCCTTGCTCCACGTATCGTCATGCTCGCGAATTCATCCAGTCCTTCCGATAATGCCAAGATCCGCTCATTATCCAATCCACCTCTTCATCCTCCAAAATGCTTCCTCATCCTTCTTCACTTCGCCCCTTGCTGGTTCCATGATATGCCATCATCTCTAACTACTCATCATGGTAGACTTAATATTAAAACTCACACTTTGAAAATCTCACGTATACTTCCACTCCAAAACTAACACATACTTCGCCTCACTCTCCTTATTAGACTTTGAGTAGATCAAGATGTCGTCAATACTCCCGATGACAACTCATTTATATACGTTCATGCACACTCGCTCCATTGTCTCCATGAAATCCGCTAGTGCTTGGCGAAGCCAAATGCATAACCGTAAACCCAAAGCGTTCATACAACATCCTTAGCAGTTTCAACTATGTCCTCCTTGCACCCTCTCTTAGCGGCAATACGAATAAATTCCTACCTCGTTCTACTTGCAAAATTCTACACGCATATTAAAAGACCAATGCTTCCTCTCATCAGACCACTCAACCACTTTCCACATCCAATCTACTACTAAGCAACTCAACTTTTATCCGGCATTCCCTGTAATTTCTAACAGCTCTTGTTTTTAAATCACTCCATCAACGATTTGCCTTGGAAAGGCACTAACTACAACTCCTCTCACCTCCCCTACTTGCTCTATTTATGGTTCTACCTCACCGTAATAGGCAAACCTACTAAATTTCAGGAAATTTTCGGAAAACTTACATACCCTACGAACAATCATAAATACCTTTGAGGTATTGTATCCCCCTCCAACACCCTCTATGGCGCGTTACTTGTGCTAGTATCCCACAAATCTCTATTTATCTCCTTGGTACTCCTAAGAGACCTCATGACCACCTTAGTTCGTCTACGAACTCCTTTCCTCCCCACTAAGGGCATTCCGACCATTCTCTCATGGTAACCTACTTAAGCGTGTAGGCGCGACCAAGTCTTTCATATGACTACCTCAACGCTCCCGAACAATACGAAACCAAAACTACATCCTGAATCCATCAGATACGATCAACAAATCAAACCAACGGATAACTAACGACATTTCACGTGCACCAGTTAAAACAAGTCAAAACCATGAGACTCGAAAGAAAACTTAAACCCAAAACGTGTATCAATTCAAAATGACCCATGACAACGAAAAATAATCCAAGAAACACCCAATGGTAACCAAACAGATTACGCCCCACGACATATTATTTAAACCGTGCAAAAGATCGACTTTTCCAAAAGAATATATATCTTTTTTTATTATTATTACCTCCCACATCCATGTGACTCAAACAATATACCAACAACCTTCTAGGCGGTCTCAAAACTCAACCCAAAGACTAGGTATCCCGTGCACCCCAAATAAAAATAAACTACTATTCAAAACTCAAACTTGAACCCGACACTTGTACAACAATTCCGACCAGTCCATTGACCTCCCATGACTATACTTTCTGAATATTTGAAAAGTACGTTCCGAGTACATAATTTTTGGCTTTTGAATCACTCAAAAAAAACTCTAAAAAAACGAACAAGTTATGACCAAAACAGTTTTATACTAGTTATTTTTAAAAAAAAACTAAAGATTAAACTTAGTGATTAATGTAATCCTTTTAAATAACAGATATAATTGTATGTGTAACCTTCATAAACTCAATTTAACCTTGTATTAATAATTATAAATGACGTGAATCGGTTAAACCCAATTATATAAACTATGCAAGTAGAAAGAAATTTTACTTCGCTTTATTTTAAAGAAAGTCCTTTAGAATTTGAAATATATAAGTGTTACATCTTGTTTCAAACACGACTCCAACACCTTACCCTTATTTACCGAATACAACCAACCATCTAACTCAATATATACCGACCAAAAGAAATGCAAGACCCAACACAAAAGATTTCATTATCTCAAAAGAAATCTCAAGTTATTTCAGTAGACTTGAAACCAAAAACACCATTTTAAAACGTACACGTGAAATACGAGACTCAAAGAATACGCTACAAGACACACTTCAAAAGATTCAAAACGTCGGTGGAACTCCAACAAACTCCAGCACCATAAAACACGACAAACACGAGGTACGTTCAAGTTATAATAACTAGTGAACGACCATATACCATAACCCAACACGTAGTAGTATATATACATCCGCATATATATACCTATCGAATCTCCCAAACATACTCGTTATCATACATGTCAAGTCAATCAATCGCTTTATACGCTCGTTTTTCCATACGAGTAATCACCATCTAACCGTGCCACAACAAGGCATAAAGCCCACCTCCAAAACCAAACCATATCGTGTGACCCCATAATCACACAACACCACTATAATCCCAAAACATATAACACAAAAAGAACAATAGCCATATCATAGGCAGCCATTACCTAAACCCATATATATACGTATACCCAAATTCTACATCTCATCATATACAAGCATGTATTAACCCTCTTTCATACAATCATACTTGAGAACCCATTGAAGTTGTAGTACTTGTATAACTATGTTGGCCACCATACTTATACAATTACCCTTTCCCCAATGCACTCCCTCCTATGATGACACTTATAAGAATCAATACAACATATAACACAAAAATTCATCTACTCACATAAGCTCATCACCACATAAACAATAAAGTCCAAAACTCCATCTATTAAAATAACATAGTAATACTCTTGAAATACGTAAATCCATAGTCTAGCTAAAACAGCATAGACTAAGTCCAAAACGAAAACATAATCAGTTATAAGTCATGTCGCCCGTAAGAGTGGAAACAGCTTAAAATCCTTCCTATCCACCTACTCCTAGTAACTCGAACCACCACACGATTCTTAGGGAACATGACCTAAACATCAAAAGAAAATAACATACCTCAGGTATGTAAAATAACTCGATAAAAGATACAATCTACCTTGTACTAAATTATGTACTATAATGTACAATTTAAGCAAAATACTACAGTGACTAGCGTGGACGATTATGGTTCAACCCGCACTAGTCACAAACCCGAAAAGAAAATAACATGTGACTAAGTATGAACATACTACGGTTCAATTCATACTAGTCAAAACATCGCAATAAATAACATCCAAACACATCAATTAATATAAAATGCACACATACTCCTATGACGCCTATATGCAGGGACCCTTAAGCTATAGACTAGGCTACGCGACTAGGCAACCTAATTCTCTATAACCATTGTCTCTGATACCATTCTGTCACACCCCACCATGGCGGAATATGGGGCGCGACGTATGGATATCATCACAACAATAGTGTGTCTATAGAGAGAACTATATGAAATAAGAAATGTCATAAAATGGAGACACAAAGTCATGACAATATCTCATCAAACTCAGGAGTCTAGGTAAGTAGGTAACAGTCCTACCGCTTACCCAAGACAAATAAATAACACTAACAATCACATATAGGTGCCAACAATATCACTACGAAACAATCAGAAAGAAAATAAACTAAGAAGGAAACGGGGATTCTCCTTCTATATGCATTCCTAAGCTTCTCCAATCCTAGCCACTTATGTTCTCATGCTTAACCATAGTATCACCTGAAAGAGACACTAAAACACGTCAACATAAAGTTGGTGAGAGTCATAGGTTTAGACTCCAACACAAAACAAGTCATAAGCTGTGAATACCATAAACCAATAAACATATGGACAATGCGCTACAATTATGTACTAACAACTAGCATTCAAGTTCAATCAATCATCACAAATCCAAGGCATCACGCCTTACCAACAATCACAATTCCAAGGCATCACGCCTTACCAATAATCAAATTCCAAACCAAAATCCAAGGCTCCTACCTTGCCAAACAACATGGTACCATAGATGATCACACTATGTACCTATCCCAAGGCCACTACCTTGTCAAACCACAAGGCCACTAACTTGTCAAACCACAAGGCCACTACCTTGTCAAACCATAATAACTGAGACGGTACGTGTCCCTCGATCCAAAACATACACAATCAAAAATCACATAGCAGTTAATCACATAATATACACACAAGTCCATCTCAAATCACAAACACATTCACATCATCAATTTAGAAAATAACTCAACACAGTGTCTCTTCCATCCCATCTGGAAGTCAAAATCAATATTAAACATGGGACTATGAAACTCACCTGATAGCTTCTTCACAAGTCCTCGCACTAGCAACAAGCTAACAAACCAAAAACACGAAATCAATACACGAACCAATCACTAAGATGGCTCATCAACCTATGATGGACATCTAGTCTATTCCCGTATAATTACCTCATTTTTAAGCTCTAATCACCCCATTACCCTTCCTTAACAAGTCCTTAACTTGGTTAAGTTTAATAACTATCCCGTTCATATTTTACCCAAAACAGTCCCAGTTTTTAGGTCTCAAAACATTAAGTCAAACGTCCACTTAAACATACCCATGGTTTCTGTAAAAGGAATATTCATACCCTTACGTATGTTGGCTAACACCTCCCACTTGACCTAACCTTAAAGCTACTGTTAAGGCCCCGATATACATATATCTACTTTTGTCATTCCAGATTTCCTGATTTTAAACGTACTAAAAGTTTGTTACCATTAAGGGGTCTTACCCTAAACCACAACCTTAGCCAAAGTGCAGATACTTACTACAATATATAAACCATCTCTCATGTTCGTGAGAAGATCCCAATGCAACCCTAAGTACCCCAAACAACCCAAAACTTAAAAAGAAAACAGGCTGAATTCAAAACTGTTTTGACCTCCGACTGTTGTAACCTGTTTTTGACCCACTTACCGACCTCCAATTTAGTTCTAGTTTCTTGCATTGGAAAGCCACTTCAAATACCTTTCCAGGGGTACTTGGATCGTAAAATAAGAGTTTATAGAACTCCCTATATGATCAAAACAATGACCCAAAATTCTGCCCAGCTTTTAAAAACGGGTTTAACAAAATCAACATCATTAATTAACCCTAATCCCTCTAATTACAAGCCCTAATTTATGTAATCATCATGTTATGATTAATTTAACATTAATTTACTGTTTTTTTGATAAACCCTAACCTAAATCCATCATAAGATGATTAAAGAAAACATAAAAACAATTTAATTAAAAAGGGTTATAAAGATTTACCTTTGATTTATGAAAAACCAAGATTTTTATGAAAACCCTAATTCCTCCCTTGTATATTTCGACTCCTTATTGATCTCCAGGGATTTTATGAAGTGTTTTGATAAATAAAAACCTTATATAATTAATCCTAACCTGTCCTAGCCCAAATACAAAAGCCCGGTTCCCTTTTTCCCTTTTTCCCCTTTTCTTTTCTTTTTTTCACATAACTGACCTATACCCATTTAATTTCGTTTTTTTCCTTTTTATTATTAATATTTGTATTAATAATATTACCTTAATTTTCCTTAATTTATTTCAGCTCCTAAAGCCTCCAAAACCTCAAAACCGTAAAACTAGTCAAATTTACGCGTTTTACCGTAAAAGACGTAAGATATACACTTTAAAAAAAAATCTCAAATTTTGAAATAAACTTTATAACTAAGTCCTAAATGACTTAAAACCATCCCGAAAAATATTCATATGACTAATTACCTCATCCGAGACCTCCAAAAGCTAAACCGTAAATCCTAAAAAAATATACTATTACTATAATACTTATACGTATACGTAAACACCAAAATATCACCATTTCATTTCATAGTCACTAAATGTGAGCTCATGAACATGAAATAACCGTTCCTCGATTTACTTATGAGTACTCTATACTCATAAACGATAACCACACCAACCTCGTTCACACAAAATAAACACGTAAATACACAAATCAAGTAATCACACATAAAATAACCTAAAAATAAGACTAAGTGACGAACCTCAAAACCACGGTTGTCACACAAATGTTATACCCAATCTAATCCATAACACAATATTTAGATGATATTATAGAGAGAGAAATAAATGAAGTTAGAGAGAGAGAAAGTAGAAAGATTTTGGAAGGTTTAACAATTTTAGAGAGAGAAACAAAATGGTAACCAACACCCTCTTCCACACATGGAAGAGGGTATTTATATGCCACGGCCATAAGGCCTTAGTGGGCTTGTTCATGGGTCGGGCTTGGCTTTGCTTGGGCTTACGCCCCTAACTTATACAATATTAGCTTAAATACCAAGCTCAGTTTTCCCGACTAACCTATTACAATACAAGACCAATAACGACTAAGATGACCTATTACATGCTTATTCGACTATATAAAATATAGGGCTAACACATACCTACTGCACAGTACTATCTAACGGTACTAACAATACCTTTCTAACACTAGTGGTACTACGATTACACTAACAATACTTAGCACAAATGTTTATTTTCCAACAACAAGCGAATTAAACCTCACGACTTTTTAGTTCATCAGAGTCCACTTACACGTCAACATGTTCTTGGTATGCTCCGATTGATCATCTTTATTGGCTTGCACATTTTATTGGTCGAGAACTTGAACCAAAACGTCCATTTTTTTGTTTCGGCCCACATTCGGATCCACGTATTCTTGTATGTAACATTCTGCCAAAATCAACTTTTTTGTTGGCTCTAATAGCGTCACGATGAGAATCTCTCGACTTTCTTTTTCTTGGATGTCTTGGCTTCGACTTGACATTTTTTGGTGACGACTATCCCGCATCTTTAGCTTCTTAGGGTTGTTCATGGCATTGTTGTTTGGAAAATTGGGATTGGTATTAAGGGTGTCATAAATCCCGACCTAAACCCAGACCCAAACCCGATTCTCGAACCCATACAAGGATAATCTAGTTGGTTTACTTGGGTTCAAAATCTAACCTGAGTAAATGGTTCAACTCGACTAACCCAAATACAATATATGGTCATGTATTTGGGTTCAAAATGCTTTGCCTATTCGGATTCGGGCCAACTCGAATTATTTTTTTTTTCTTTCTAATATGTATTTATACAAGTTAACTTATGAAATTGGATAATATTTATTTTCCTATTGATGCAATTTGTTTTCCTACTTTGTTACATGGTCTAGAATGCTAACACGTCTTTTATTTATGCATATTTTTTTTATCAAAATCCATGATCAACGAATATATACTAGTCCTTTAACCAAAAACAAATAAGAGTAAAAATCACTATGCAAATATGTTTTGCTTGTTGAAATGTGAGCTCAAAATGGATGTATATTGTTACAATTTATGATAAGCAAATGCAATGTCAATGTCGACTTAGCAATGCCAATTTCGACTGCTCGAGCAATCGTTCCCTGCTTCATTCACTACCTCAACTTTCACCATAGTCATTAACAAATCAAATAAAAAAACCCGAACTTTCAAATGATAGAATTAAAATCGTACCAATTACATACACCTAATAGCTCAAATATATCGATCTTTGTAGGACTGTTCATGCATGCTTGTGTGTGTATGTGTGTTTTTTTCTAGTGATGTGTTTTTTGTTATTTATCTTACCTAACTATTTATAACGATGTAGGATCCAAAATGACAGAGCTGTCTAGTCACACCAACCCATTCCCTCCCATTCACATATGAGCCGACCTAAGACTAAAACGACATCGTCATCTTCAAAATGCTTTCATTTACTGACCTATTTTATATAAGGGCAATAAGTGTTGAATCTTGATAGCTATAAAAATATGAGCGATTTGATTGAAAAGTCTAGCCACTCTCGACTTTTCTTACTAGTTCATGCAACTAAAGTACAACTGTAGAAAAACAAACCTTCAACTTCAAATTAAAATACACGTAAATCTGGTAAATTGTTTAAAATAATATTAGTGAAGGTTAAAAGCAGACAAACATTTCTCTTGTGAAACATCATGAATGTAGCAAACAAACTTTGTTTAAGGACATTTGTAAAAATTAGATTTTATGACTGAATAAATGTTGTCGTTATCAATATTGGAACTAAAGTAAGATATGTACGTGCTACAACAATTTTTTTTATCACAACAAGAACACCACGCCATTCAATCATTTAAACTCGCGTATGGGTTGTGTTATGTTTCCATGAACCCAACAACAACCGATAGTAAACGAATAAGGTAAACCATAATCACTCATCAAATCGTCATGTTACTATTTGTATCTAGCTATTGGACCCTAATAGCTCATATATCTTAATCTTTGTGGGACTGTCCATGCATGTATGTGCGTTTCTCTCTAGCATGTTATGTTTTTATCTTGCCTAACTATAGATAACGACGTATGATCCAAAATGGCAGAGCAACCGATTCACACCGAACCATTCCCTCCCACTCACATCTAACCCGACCAAAGACCAAAACGACATCGTTTTGGCACCCCTAACATGCTTTTGTTTGATTCCATATTATATTTAAGGGTAATAAGTTTTTGAATCTTGATATCTATATAAATATGAGTGGTTTAATTGAAAAGGCTAGTGATGCTTTTTTTCTAACTAAGTTACATTACTAAAGTGAAATTGTAAAAAACAAACCATTAAGTTCAAATTAAGATACACGTAAATATGCTAAATTGTTTCTAATAATAACTATGAAGGTTGAAAGTAGACAAACATTTCTCTTGTGACATGAAGTATATCTTAAACGTCATGAAATGTAATAAATGAACTTTGTTTGAGGCAGTTTATAAAAAAAAGATTTTGATGACTAAATAGTTGTCGTCATTTATCAATATTGCCATTAAAGTATGATATGCACGTGTTAGAAGGATTTTTTTCATCACAACAAGAAAACTACGTCATTCAATCATTTAAACATATGTATGGTCTGTGTGATGTTTCCATGAACGCGACAACAACCGAAAGTAAACGATTGGTTATACCATAACCACTCATCAGACCGTCATGTTACTATTTGTATCTAGACATGACATATCCACCAATAACGGTAATGTTCCTTGTTTAGCAACAATAAAATATGGTTGTCGTTATAAAGATAAATGGTTAACATGTTGAAACCAAAAGCATACAAGATGATTTTTCGTTATTAATATGCAAAGATAAAGTGTAAGGTTATTTTCAGAACCAAATAAATGTACAGAACTGTGAGAACCACTTTTATATTATTAACAATGCATATGTATTTTCATTATTATGTTTAAATTAACATTTAATAATTGTTTTATTGCTTATAGATCCGAGTATGATGAGCGATATGAACAGTGCACATGTGTTTTTATATTATCCTACGAAAAGATAGTTATAATACATACAAAACAAATACATGTGCATGGTCCTAGGATACATGTTCCTAGTGACCTACGATAATGAAAATTCATATATTTTTACCTAATGAACTAACCCAATGAATATACATGTGCATTTTGAGAGTAAAAAGTTGGTTCTCGCAGTTCTGTACATTTATTTGGTTCTGAAAATAACCTCACCCCAAAGATAAATGACTAATATGTTTGAACATATTCAGAATCTGAATAAGTGAGCAATTTTACTCACGCTTCGTTGTATGACATAAAGTTCAAAGCATAACCTTTATACGTATAAAATCTCATTTAAATCGGTTCTAGTTCTTACTCACAACATATTTCAAGTGTAGAAAAATAAATTTAAAAGTTTGAACTTGTTGATTATTCTCTAAAGGAGGGTTTATGTCAAATTTGGTTACAAATATGATCCTTAGGAACAAACTACGCAATTTCAGCTTAAATATATGGAGTATTTATGAAGAAAAAAATAATCACGAAAGACGAAAATTTAGGGACGATTCTTTTGCAAAATTTGGTAACATATATGGACCTTTTATGTAGATATATGTTACATGTTTGGTCCTTCAAAACAAATTTGTATTTTTACATAAAGACAAATGTTTATGGATGATTCTCGTAATGATATGTAACCTGATAGGAAGATTTTCGTTAAATGTATTGTCCATGAGGACATAATTTTATTATATGTTTAGTATTTGGAGACGGAGGTTTTAGTGGTAGTTAAACCTTAACCTCAAAAATTGTTTGTGTAAATTTTCAAATGAAAAGGCAAAAATGAATTATTTGGTGAAAACCACGTACATCATTTCTAGCGAATGCCATCCTACAGTTTTCCTCTTTGCACGCAATATTCTTCCCAACTCACCACAAAGCATTTTTGTATGTATGTGTACTATTCATTTACATAATGATGGAATAATTATAAAAAATGTACTAGGGGTCTAAGATATGAGAGGGACAAAATAAATGAGTTAACATGATAATAAGGTTAGTAAAAAGAGGGAGAGGAAATGAAATATGATATTCATGTCATGTATGTTTAAAGTAGGGATGAAAAAAGCGTTTGAAACCAATGGGAAAAAACCCAAACCGGTTGGGTCGGGTTTGGAGACGGATTGGTGGGATTGAATACGAGGCCAGGTATATTTTTTTCAACGGGTACGGGTCCTAGTAATACATGCCCCATTAACCCGTACCCGTATCCATACCGATTTACTCGAATTCGTGCCCTCTTTTATTGTTATTTTATATAAGGATTTGTGGGAAATGGTAGACGAATAATGTTGGGCGAACTAAATAATCATATTAGTTATGCATTCTATATATATTAAGATCTATGTGATTAAACATATTTCAATTGTGTATTTTTTGAATTATTATAATGATTTGTTTGATACAATAAATCGCATGATATGATATTGAAGTTGTGAAAAACTAGAAGGAAGTGTTGAATAGTTTTACCGTTTAGTTTTAATTATTTGAAACTTTAAATGTGATTACTGAGGATAGATAGATCGAATGTTCATAAACAAGACTAATGTAAATAATAGAGACAAGGAAGAAGATAATCAAACCACACGACACAAGTGATTTATAGTGGTTCGTCCTAGCAATATCTCACTTATCTTGTCCCTACTTCCACTCCTCGAGTATCCAATTCGAGTGTTCGACTTTCACTAGTCAACAAATGTCCTTCAATCAGCGGAGAAACCCTTACACGTCGCTTACATTATTTACTGACACCTAAGCTAGGATGTCGTGTGCTTTCACACGGGTACAACAACTCCCTCACACTACGTATTTGAGGACTAAAATACTAACTACACTATTACACAAGTAGTAGATAAATGAGTACAATAATGGTGATTGTATGAGTAACTTTTAATACAATCACACAAGTAAAGTTTGAAGGATCAAAGCTTGGATAGAGATTTCTTACTAATGATCTTCAAAGATAATAAGATCTATACAATAAGAGACAAGAATGAGAATCAAAATCAGAATGTCAGGGAAGATAATCAAAGATTTAGATAGATTATGGGAAGAGGGGTGAAATCTAAGCTTGTAGAATGCTTGGTATTTATATGCACCAAGGTCAGTTGATCACATAATTTGCGGAACCAACTGAAATGAGTTTGTCCCCTATTGAATTGGGTTCGTCCTGGCTGACTTTGGTTTAGCCATAAATAACAAATCTTTTAACCAAGATCTTCTAGAAAGCCATGACTATACTTATGTTTAGGATCAGGTGTAAGAAAGTATACAGTACCGTTTTGTGTTTGTATGTTTATACAAAATCACATGAGCGTAGAATATACTCTTGGTAATATGAGAAACATAAAAGCAATAATACCGAAGCTTTAATTTTATTTTTAATACAATCTTAAAAATAGACTTGATGTTTTGTCGTTAACAAAACCTAAGAGTGATTAAAAATATAAAATCATTTTAGGCATATTTGTATTAACAGAAGTAGTTCTTTATCTTCTAAAAAATATGTTCAAGCAAATTTGGATTTTTTTTTGTAAGTATTATAGTGATTCGTTTGATACGTTAAATCACATGATATGATATTAAAGTAGTATTCTTTATCTTCTAAAAAATGAATATATTAGAGTGTTTTGTTTGGTTTCAGTGTTTTTTTATAACTTTATACCTACAATTATGTTCAACGAAAATTCAATTGTGGATAACCGATACCCGCACAGAAAAATCAAAAACCTCATGGATAATACTAACCGAGTATCCATTAGGTATTGAGGTAGATACATGTGTGGATATTATAAAAAGGTACGTGTTCACTAAAAACCGACCAAATGAAACCCTTTGCCATCCCTAGTTTAAATCATTAGGACTTGTCTAACCTTAATCTAAATAAGACCACATCCACCACATGACATGCAGACGTCGATGCATGAGTTGCACTTTGTTTTAGGTGGAAATGTTTATGGATGGGGGTGGGGGGTGGATGTAATCCGATCATAGAAAAGGTAATTACGTGACATGAATGAGAAAACACTTTGTGGAAAACTAGAATGAGGGGTTGAATAATTTACCAATTAGTTTTAATTATTTGAAACTTCACTTGTGATTATTAAGGATATATAGATCAAGTATGAATGATATTAACCAAGACAAGTAATAGAAATAAAGAAGAAGATAATCAAACGACACAACGCAAAAGATTTATAATGGTTCGGCTAACTTGCCCTACTTCCACTCCTTAAGTATCCAACTCGAGAGTTCGACTTTCACCAGTCAACCAACATCCTTTAACCGACGGGGAAAACCTTTACATGTCGCTTACAATATTTGCCGACACCTAAGCTAGTTATTCATGTTCTTTTAATCGGGTACAACAAGTCCATTCACAATATGTATTTTGAGGACTAAATACTAACTACACTATTACACAAGTAGTAGATGTATATGTACAACAACGGTGGATGTATATGTAACATTTAATACATACACACAAGTAAGCTATGAAGGATCAAAGCTTGAGAGGTTTCTTAATGATGATCTTCAATGAGTTGGAGATCTATATCACAAGAGACAAAAGTGAAAAAGAGATAATTAGAGAGAACAGTTAGAGAGAGAGAGAGAGAGAGAGAGAGAGTTTATGTTAGAGGGGTGAGAAATAAGTTTGGGGATGATTTGCTATTTATAGGCATCATGGCCAGCTGACCACATATCCCATAGACCCTTTTGGAAAGGGTCCGTCCTCTTTGGAAAGGGAGAGCTGACTTTGGATCAACCATAAATTGCAAATCTTTTGCCATCCATAATCTTATAATCAGATTTTATCAAGATTATATTTGGAATTTTCTGACCAAAAAGTATTTAAGAAGTCTTTTATTAATTGTACAAGTGTATACAAATAATTTTGATTTGTTTATAAGTTGTACCAAATTTAAAACACAAGTTAGGTTTATTGAAAAGATTTAGCAAGAAGAGAAGTATAAAAACAATAGTTCTAAAACTAATATTGTTTTAAATACAAGCTTAAAAGTAGATATGATGTTTTATCGTTAACAAAACGTAAGAAAATTTAAAAATATAAGCATCGTTTTTGGACGATATTTGTATTACTACACTTGAAACAAGTGTTATTGTGCGAAGAACGTCTCTAAACATGTTTTATATATCATTGTCATTTTAATGCAAGCTATATTAAACAACATTACATGATGATCAAACAAGGATTTTTATAAAACTAAAGACAAATGGTCACATGTCTTTTTACTAAAAATAATACTAGAATACCTACAATATACATTCTTGTAGCATGTCAAATTTAACTGATTACATCTTTGCTATTTAGGTCATATATATTCATCGGTTAGCAAAAGGTTAAATAATATACATCTTTCAGGACAAATGACGCTAAGGCTTTCCCGTTATATACTAATGTGGATCTAACACAAATAGTCTTCATGTCTTTTTGCTTGTCCCAATATTATATTTAGCAATTTACTATTATTATTTATTATTATTATTATTATTATTATTATTATTTTAATTTTTATTATTATTATTATACTTCACTTCATTAGAATAATATGATTTACAAAAAGTTAGTGGGGAGCCGAGATACTATCTGAGCCCCCACTTCTTTAGCAATAGCGAAACTTATCCTATTAAATATATGAGCAGCAGCACGTGCTCCAATGTCCTGAACCATGGAGAACTTTCGGATCCGCTTCAGCAAGGTAACCACATCATCTTCTAATTCCCCAAAAGAAGAGAAAGAAAATGGGAGAAACCCATAACCAATAGCCGCACACTTAGCCATATACTTAACACGTTTACGTTTCGCAGCATCAACCACCGCACGACCAGGCACGAAATTAATTGAGGAAATCAGAGGAAATCAGAGGAGGACGCAGTATCCTTGTTGAAGTAGTTCCATAAGTTCTTCATGGTTCATGACATTGGGACACATGTTGTGTTCATATATTTAAATTTCGTTGTAAATAAGTAGGGCTTCAAATAATATATCGTCTTTCTTCTAGTTTGTTGTATACATCTTGAGTTTTTTTATAAAGTGATATGATAATTATAATAATAATAATAAAGTTATGTTATAATAAAAATAAATAAGTAATAATAATAATCTAAAAATTTGCACGTGGCAGGGTATTTTAACGATATAAGTATAAAATTTTGATTGTCTTATACATCGTGACACGATTGATTTATAAATCGTTACGGTATTTAATTTGCAAACAAACTTATTGAAACACTATTGCTCGTTATATTATGCTCAAACCTAATGGTGTGTACGTGTTCAAAAACTGCATACTCGTTTCACCTTCCTTAAAAAGAGTGTCCACAAAAAAACAAACAAATTATGACATATGTCATAAATATTTGTTTTGATTGATAAAAGTTATTTTTACCCTCATAGTTAATTTATAAATTTAGGATGAGTAATTTATGCATGCGTTATTATAGAAGTATAGTAAAAAGTTATGTCAAAATTAGTATCCCAAAAATAAATATATTCTTTTTGAGGCAAGGGAAGTGCATCTATACTTACTCTAAAGCATTTTTGCCTTATATTTTTAGAATACTTGAATTTTCAACTTACAAACCTTAATTCATGGTGTACAACCCATACAATCATAACTAAAACTTGACAATAAAAATAGAAAAATGATAGAGAGACATAATTCGTATGCCTATAAAGAGACCTAATCACAAGATTAAAACAAGTGGCGCAATGAAAGGCTGAGATGAAAAAAGTGAAAATATTAAATACCGGGCCCCATGTATTTCACCAATCACAACACGACACGTAGGCTTAGGTCTGTTTTTAGGCGTTTTTATTAGGTTCATATATCAATACTCATAAAATAATTTACTTACACACAATTATGCATATTATACAACTCATACAAACATAATTTAAACTTGACAATTAAATCATACAAACACAATTAATACTCCTAATTAAAATACATCATTACATAAATAAAAAATCATATATACTAATTTTACAACCAATGTAAAACACATTGAAAATACTTAATACATCATTAATAATCCTAACCAAACATGCCATTACATAAATATACAATCATATATACAAACATTTTACAAATATGATAAAGCATGAATGAAAATATATAATACATAATTACTATGACTACATAGTTAATACACCTCATTATTTAAAAATAAAAAAATACATAATATTTCACAGTGAATACTCTTCATCCGCATTACTTAAAAGTACAAACATTCATTCAATATGTGCAATTAACCAACACATAAACATATATTTATTGACTGATCAACACATTTAATTTTATATTAAAAAAAGTCTTTAATCTATTAAACCGACTAATTAATATTATTTCAAACAAGTTATTATACACATTGTACAAACTAATAAAACCCACAAACCTTGTATAATTTATATGCTAATATATATAATTTTGAAAATCGACCATACCAACGGTTTAACCAGGAACAAGAGTGGCCACCAGTTCGAATAGCAAAACAAGTCATCCGAAAACGAATCAAAGAAATTCGATTAAAACTTATAAAAATAAGTGAACCGGACCCAATTCATAAAAATGAAACAAAAACATAGTCTAGCAAAGTATGATTAGGACATAAACTAGTAATGGGCCCAATAATGTGATATGAAGTAGTTTATAACGCAAAAGAAACGGGTTCAAATGAGAAACACCTAAAAGCCCATTAAAAGCCCATAAGGTCATGATATATCATTCACTCTTTCATTGTTAGCAGCCTCCGTAAACCCTCACAGCAGCCAGGACAGGATTCATCAAGATGGTATCATTCTTTAATCCCAATTATTTTTCTTAGTTTTATTTATTGGTTTTTAAGTTAGATTTACATTTTCAATCTAGTATTTTGTTTCTTTGTTTTGTTTTTATGACTTATGTTGATGTTAGTGGGGGTTGTTTCGGCTTATATAGCCGGCTTTTGGCTTATTTGGTGATAAGCTCATTTTTTTGGCTTATAAGATGTTTGTTTTGTCTTATATAGCCGGCTTATGGCTTATTTGGTCTTGAGCTTATATAGCGGCTTTATGGCTTATTTGGTTTTGGGCTTATATTTCATAACCTTACTTTTTGTTGCTTATTTTGAAGAAGCCACAAAGAGCGAGGTTACAAAGCATAAGCCTAAAAACAAATAAGCCATAAGCCGGCTATATATGTCGAAACAAACTGTGGTTTCTATGTTTATTTTGAAGGCTATTATGTAGTGTTATTCGTGGTTGCATTATTTTAGGGTTGTTTAGTTAAGGATTATGTTTAATTATTTAATATTAATTAATGGTTTTGGGGTTATTTATGTTTAGAATAGTGGTAATAAAAAAGATTAAAAGAACGATTTTTATTTATATGTTTTAGTTTGAATTAGCGATTGTTTTATTTATGAGAAATGGTGTTGTTGGTTTGTTTCATTGGTTTTTTATAATTATTGTGGAATCCAGTTGTTAATAATCTACTCTAGATCTGATTATGTGAAGTAAATTTGCGTTACGGAGAGATGATAGTAAATTTGTGTTGTTCAGTTTGCAGCTTGTGTGCTTATTTGATTTTTGAAAAGCTCATACGTCCACTGTTTTGAACTTTTAAGCTTGTTAAGTTAAACTTATGTGCTGAAATAAGCATTAAGCTCATCTTGATAAGCTTATATGTCTAAAAAAGTTGAATTATGAGCTTTTACAAAAGGCATTAAACCCATAAGCTGCATAAATAAGCAAATATTCACACCCTCTTAATATGTTTCAGTTAAATTTGCAATACAAGCCAAATGTTAAATATATTGTTTTGTGAATGGTTAAAAAGTGTTTTGATAAGAATAATGGCTATAATTTTATAGTGTTATTTTTTTTCCGTGGTTGAATCTGCTCACCATTTTATCCTGCTATCTGTATAGTGTACACAATGTAAAGAAACCATGTTTCATGGCTAGCAGTTGTTACAAGACATGTTTTAACCTTGCTATGCTTTTATGTTTACACAATCCCATGCTAATTGTTTCTTTATGTTTTTGTTGTTGAAGGTGTTCGTCAAATCCCAGAAGTCAAGGTCTTACTTCAAGAGGTTTCAAGTCAAGTTCAAGAGAAGGAGAGGTACTGATTAGTTTCTCATCAGTTTGTTTCCTTCTGCAAATATGATTTGTTTCACAATCTTAATTTGTTAAATATGCCTATTACTGATGTTTTTTTTTTCTAATGCAGAGGGAAAGACTGATTACCGTGCTAGAGTCCGTTTGATTAACCAGGACAAGAACAAGTACAACACCCCCAAGTACCGATATGTTGTCCGATTTGTATCCTTCTGATTTCTTTGCTTATTTTAAATTTTTCATATTTAAAACTTGCATAAATTCAGTGGTCACCTAAAAATGTTAAACTGAACACTAATATGTATTATTTAGAAACGGCATAAGCTTGTAACACTATATCAACTTGCAAGTGTTTCTTTAACAATGTTAATAGACCAACAAGGACATTGTTGCACAAGTCATCTCTGCAACCATTGCTGGTGATTTTGTTCTTGCATCAGCTTATGCTCATGAGTTGCCTCAGTACGGACTCAAAGTTGGACTCACCAACTACTCTGCAGGTACTGTTTTCTTTACCATTTTATGAATGTTGTAGTTTTAGCACATGTTGTTTTTCTATGTATTTGTCATATAACTATTCTGATTCAATTATAGCCTACTGTACTGGTCTTTTGTTGGCTCGTCGAGTTTTGAAGAAGCTTGAAATGGATGAAGAGTACCAGGGAAACATTGAGGTATTTGTTTCATCTGTGGGTATGCGGTTTCTTATTAAATTGTATTTTATATAAACTAACTTTTATAAAATGATCTCACAGGCAACTGGTGAAGATTTCTCAGTTGAACCCGCTGAGAGCAGAAGGCCATTCCGTGCTCTTCTTGACGTTGGTCTTCTCCGAACCACCACTGGAAACCGTGTGTTTGGTGCGCTTAAGGTACATTGTGTTTTTCATCTAACAGTTTTTATACATATTAACTTCATATTACCTAAGCGGTGTTATGGATTGAATGATACAGGGAGCTTTGGATGGTGGTCTTGACATCCCTCACAGTGAAAAGAGGTTTGCCGGATTCAGCAAGGACAATAAGAAACTTGATTCTGATGTCCATCGCAAGTACATCTATGGAGGGCACGTTGCTGCTTACATGAAGGTGAGAATAATCTGCACTATTCTGTTGTCGGTTGGAGTAATAATCTGCAGGCTATGTTTTTTTTCGAACATTATTTAACAATATTCATTATTGTAAACAGACTTTGATGGAAGACGAGCATGAGAAGTACCAGTCTCAGTTTTCTGAATACATCAAGGCTGGGGTTGAACCAGACAACATGGAAGAGCTTTACAAGAAGGTTCACGCTGCCATTCGTGCTAACCCTAACCCCACTAAGACCGCAAGGCAGCCACCAGCAGAGCACAAGAGGTAACATTTCTCTTAATGCTAAATCTAATTATATCGACATTGTGTATGCTTTATGTTACATTTTAAGTAATCTCAAGTAACATTGTGTATGTTCCATGATGCATTTTAAGTAATTTGTTTTTATTATGATGTTACAGATACAACCTCAAGAAGTTGACTTATGACCAGAGGAAGCAAAGGCTCATTGAGAGGTTGAATGCTCTTAATGCTGCTGCTGGCGGTGACGATTCAGATGAAGACGACGAGTGAAAAACGAGTCATCTTATGCTTTGTGATTCTGTTTAGGTCGATGAGACTTAAGTATGTTATGTTTTTGTTTTTAGATGAATTGAGGAATGTTAATGTAATGTTGAACTTGTTTGATTGCTTTTGAAATGGTAGTTCTTTTGAAGACTTGAAATACAATCCTTAATGTTTTGCCTCTAGTGTTGTCTAAGCTACCTTCAAAAATGATTTATTTCTGCTGCAGTATAGCAGCCATGAAAGTTACTGTTTTTATGTTTAGAATGCATCTTAGATTTAAGGCTGAACATTATGAAATTTGCTGTTTTAGTAAGATGAAAATTGTTTTTTGTTTTAAGGACACATTATGAAATCTAGCCAGCCTAATATTGGGCTTGACCTTTTTGATGTGTTATGTAGCCCGGAGTATGGATGTGTGTTGTGTTTTTGTTTGCAAGCACTCGCTAATAAGTGAAGCCGAAATATACATTTTTGAATCATATGGCACTGAATGTCGGTATTAACTCTTGAAACTCAAACTCTAGCGCTCACTTTCTTAAATATTATATCGATTGCCTTCAAACATATTATTGGAGAAGTTTTATAGTCTTGGAAATAAGTGTTTTATTACATAAAATACAAAAGCTTGTTTTCAAGTACAATGTTGAACTCAGAACTCTAGCTTGTTTGCTTGATCCTTTAGCGATGGCCGATGGGAGAGGTTCTCATAATGCAGTCCCGTATATCGAGCACTTCAGTGCAAGTGAACTATACAAGTGAACTATACAAGTGAATCCCTTTTTCTTTTTTCCGGAAAGAACCAGTGAATCCCGTTTAAAAACACCTTCGCTAAGAAAGTTTTATAGTCATGAAAAATCATGCTTTGTCTACAAATTTCCAAAATGCTCCGGTCCAGAAAATCATGCTTATGTTACTTGCTTAATTAGACCATCATCAAATAGGTAAAAGAGTAATCTTAAATTTTTTTAAAACTCGATCATTTTGACTATTTTTTTTTTACCAACTGGTAAACACCAAATAAACGAAAAAAAAGATTATTTACATAGAGAAGTGATTGTCATACCTAAAAATTATGGACAACTTTATGTCTAAACCTGTGTGGCAAGAAATCATTGGTTGTATCAATTGGACTTACATCTTCACAATTCAATAAGCTTATGACACATAAGTTAGACACAAAATTAGGCATACATTTTGGGCATCTCAATCTTTTTCCATTTACATATACACTAATTTATAACTACCTTATAAATCATTGAGATTTCTTACCTAAAAATTTATTAAATAAAAATATAATAAAGTTATTTTCAGAACCAATAAAATGTACAGAACCGCGAAATACAACATTTTATTCCTAACAATGCATATGTATTTTCGTTATTATGTATAACTTAACGTTTATTAATTGTTTTATTGGTTATAAATCCGAGTATATTGAACGATATGAAAAGTACACATGGGTTTCTATATTATCCAACAAAAAGATAGTTATAATATATACAAAGAATATATATCTGCATGGTCATCGGATACATGTTTCTAATAACCTACGACAGTACAAATTCATGTATTTCTACCAAATAAACTAACCCGATAAAAACACATGTGCATTTTAAGAATAAAAATATGATTCACAGTTTTATACATTTGTTTTGTTTATAAAATAATCTCACCCTAAATATATATATATGATAATACTTTATAACAAATGTAAACTTTAATAAAATTTATTTAAAATTTTAAATTGAAATATTATTTTAATAATATATTCTTTCCATAATTTAATTACTGTATATTTTATGTTTTTATAAATTTTTTTATATATTTTTTTTATTAATTTTTTATGTTTTTATATTTGTAAACAAATTTGTTTTAAGTTTTTTTTACAATTTTTATAAATTAAATAAAAAAAAAAAAAAAAAAAAAAATACCATTCGTTTACCTCTAAGACTCGTCACCAGCCGTATACCCTCTCCTGGTACATAATTTAGGGCTTGTAACTGAAGCACCATTGATCGATCTTCTCCGGCAACAAAATTAGGTATATATCGGTCTCAATTAATACTTTCTTTTTTCGATTTCTGTATATTTGTATCATTATAACTATTTTGGGGATTTTGTTTAAGCTTATCTCACATTGGCTTATTAGAAACTTAAATAAGTTTATTATGGTATAATGAACTTATATAAGCCAATAAGTTTTAAATTAAGCTGAAAATTTTGGGCTTATTAAATATAAGCCGAAGCCAGATAATAAGCTTCAACAAACACCCCCTGAAACGTTAGCTTTGGAATGTGTTATAATAAGAATTATGAAATTTTGACTGTTTAGGGACTCGTTTAACTCAATTCCAGCTATGAACCGTTTTGGGTTTTGGAATAGAGGAAATTAGAAATAGCATCATTATAGTTTAGAGGTTGACGTTAATGCTGCTATTATCAAAGAATGAACCATAGGTTACGGGAAAAAAAAAAAAAGTTTTACGGTTTCTAGTCCCTTTTTTGTGACGAGTGCTATAAGTTATAGCGTGATCCTGTCCATGCCCTAATGGCGGTTGAATTTTGTATATAACGTTAAGCTAATGTTGTTTGTAGGGGGACTAACAATCGTGAGTCTTAGGATAGTTTTGGTGTATTGTTACTTGTGATTATTGGGGGGTTTTGTGTTTGTTACCTCTAGTTTAACCTATGTTTATTGTGTTGTGAAATATTATACTTGGCACTTGCTCATTCATATGTCATGAGAATTGGTAGCGTGTTAATGCATTTATGAACTTTTTCTTTATCTAATACTCCATAATGGACTAATCTCTTTTAACATTGTTTATGCTACACCTGTTTATAGCTTTGCACTGTTCGACCCATTTGGTTTTTAACGGGTTGCAGACATTAACGTATGAGGAAACCATTAGTATTCAGTTTTTTTTCTTCATATAGGCCACTCATTTATTAGAACAAAATCAAAGGCCACCCAACTAGTTGGACGGCTTGCATACTCTTTTCATCAAATGTGTGGCCTATATGATAAAAACTTAAAGCTTTAGTGGCCTTTTGATACTTTGTAACAAGACTTACGGGTTTACATGATTTATTGAATTGGGACTTATCAATCAAAATTTCGAATGGGTGTTTTCCGTATATACGGAGTTACACGTTCTTGTTCTGAGTCAACTAAGCACTTAATAGCAAGTGCCAGACCTTAACATGGGCAACACTTGAATAGTCACACTTAGGTAGATTGGGTTGAGTGTGAAATGCGTAAAGTAGGTAATACATGTTGTTATTTTCCATTTAGGATCAATACCAAATTATCGTTTGCCGACGGTTCACCAATTAGGATTATTTACCTATGCATAGAAATGTTGAACATTCGAGGATATCAATTTTGAACTAATCGGGTGTGCAGAGGGATAACATGGCTGCGGGTCTTACTGTGGGGCCGAACAGGGCATGTTTGCTAATTATGATGACATTGAGTTGATTGGTAGAATGAGAACACAGGTGCCTAGGTGGTGAGTTGAGGCTCACTCTACTGACAATGTGAGACCTAATTTGGTAAATGGTGGTAATAGAAACAATAAATGTGGGCACACTCTAGGTGTCGACGTATCGTGCATTTAGCCTGAACAATGTTGCTTGGAGCGAGACTTTGGGAGAGGAATTGAGAAGAAGGGTGAAAACATTGGGAAAAAGGGATGGCTTAAATAAAATGAGACGTGTTATTACTGTTGGGGTTCGTTTGAGTTTTATCTTCCCCATGACGACTCTAGCGGTTTTGGTTCACTAGTAAACCCATTAACAATAGCAACACATTTCATTTCGGTGATCTCAGCATCCCTTTTTCTCTTTGTTATGTTTCCTTCTTTTCGATTCTCTTCATAAGTCTCAATCTGGGAAACACTGTTTCGGCTCCAAGAGCTCCCCACATGAGACGTGGTGCGAGCCTCAAGAGTTGACCCGTCTGCTGTTATTATTATTATTGTTCATGTTACCACCATTTTCACAATAGTAGGGAACACATCGTTGCATCTATTAGCGCCCATTATTGTTCCCATTAGGCGCAAGCGCAAGTATAAGCAATTCAAGTTTTTGGGTGAAATTTAGAGAAATAAATAAGTAAACATCCGCGAAAACGCAACGGTTTTACCGTGAGCCCGTGATTGACGGATGTCAACAGGCACTAAGAGGATCTGTTATCGTTTCTCAAATCTGTTTTGAACTGAATCATTAGCTAGAAATGTTTGATAATTAGAAATGCTAACAATATGTAGCTGTGAACATCTACAAAGTGCATTGGTTAGGAAACAAGGAGGAGTAGTCTTTTATCTATGACATAGTTGTAAAATGTAGCTAGAGCCTCGAGGTTATATTGAATTTATAGGTTAACGGCTTAACGCCAAAGTCAGTATTATCATATAACCGGGTTCTTAATTTCTCACACCGTACCGGATACAGGGCTATTTATCCTTAAGTAGCAGCTGTTTGATATTAGTTTGCAGTTTTGTGTTTATTTGTACTCTTGCCATATGTGGTACCATCATTCATCTCTGTTATTAGCGGAAGTCTTGATGGGTAATGTGATAGGATTTCTTTTATATTGCATACTGTATTGTTAATTTTTGATGAATGATTCAACTCCAGATTAAAAGCTATGATGCTAGCGATACTTAATTATTTATAGCTGATATGCTCGCGATTCAACTAATTTTTTTTTAGTAGCACGGGTGACTTGTTTTAAATGAAATCTAGAACCTTAATTTTTCTAATCATCATTCTGTAAAAACTTTGCGATGCTTCCTTTCTTCTTTTGGAGTTCTTTTTTATGGATATGGTCTTTGCAATTCAGTTTATGTTATTACACGAGTTACACTGATACAGATTTTTTTATCTGTTATAGGTGGGTTGCATAGAAATAGAAATTTGTCACAAGAGTGACGATATGTTTCATCTGTTTCTAACTGAACCAGACTGGAGTTGTGATAAAAGCGACGATTCTGTTAAACAGAGAATATCTCTCTTGAATGACTTAGAGTCTATTTTCCATCCATTGATTGCATCTCAAAGTCGTTCGGAGGCACGCCTTTGGCTTTGCAAAGATGTATCAGGGATTAGTACTCTATCTCGCCGGCAAAAATGTGAGCTATTTTTGACTTTACTGAGAACCAGCTCCAGGAAGAGGGACATAGCAGCTCAACTTGTGCAGATAATTTTTGAGAAACAGCCCAGAAAAGCAGGGTCTATTCTAGCTAAGAAATGCAACATGCTGGGCGAGTTCTTTAGAGGTAATTTGGCTAATTTTGACTTTACTTTTTCTATAGTTTCAAGATTGGTTCTGCAGAGGTCGTCACCATCTTTACTTGCTTTTCAGGCCTGATAATTATTTATATTTACTATCTTGTTCTGCAGCTATATATAGCTCAATGTGGTTGGTATATGAGCATGGTTGGATTGATCAGTATTAAGTTTAACCTACGCTCAGCTACTGTCTAGTCACTTTAAACCAATTTGTAATCTCGTACAATTAGATTAACTTTGAGTCTTTGACTTCCAATTAGTATGTACAAAACAATCAATTATGACTTCAAGTAGTATTTACAATTTAATCAGTTCGCTGAAAGCTTCTTGTGGATTTTCTTTGAATACACTTTTATCTTCCCATAAGCAAGTAGAAACAAAAATCATGGGAATTGCTTAAATTGTTCCAATAACAGTTAAACTGTGGCAATGTGATGATATTAGTAATATCTTAAGCAATGCATGAGTTGGCATGGTCAAATATACAAGGACAGTAGTTTTTTAAGAAGGCCGTAAAGCCACTTATTGATAATATGAGATGAAAATAAATAGAGTTGGTAAATGGGAAGTTTGGGGTGATGGGTCAAAACGAGTCATTGTTTGGTAACGGTCAAAACATGCTTCATAAACAGTATAAAATTCCTAATTTTTTAATAGACATTTAGTGTGTCAAAGTATGGTTATTTCTTGAATTAAATTCAGTTGATTTATGAGGTTTCATGCACTTAAACGTATACTTTAGGTGATTATTGACCCTTTAATTATATCATATCAATGGCTTAAACCATTAAAGATAATTCACCCATTCAAAAGTAATTGGGTTAAATTGCTACTTCAACAGAAATATAATCTAAATGGCAGAATCTAGTAATCCGGGCAATGGGTGTACACATGTTGATCTTGATAGTGTCTCGAGCACATTTCCTGAAAGTTTTTACATTACTTGTAACTAGTAACTAAGAGGGGGTGTATATGCAAAACATTGCAGCTTTTACCTTTTTTAACTAATATGTGCAAATTGGTAATCCATAAAGCTTGCTATCACAGTTCTCAATCTGGTGTCTAACTACAGTTTGCTAACTGTTTTATCTTATAGGAAATCCGAGACGAATATTACTTTGGTTCTCACATTTTTCTGGGACTAGTGACATGGAGCATAGTAAGGGGGCCAAGGCATTATCCCAATTCGCTTTCGTGAATCGTGACATTTGTTGGGACGAGCTTGAATGGAATGGAAAACACGGGCAATCACCTGCCATGGTTGCAACCAAACCACATTACTTTCTCGATCTCGATGTGGAACAAACTGTTGAAAACTTTCTTGAGAACGTGCCCGAGTTTTGGTCATCTCACGAGTTTGCTGACACATTAAAAGATGGTGATATTCTGTTTGTGGATAAGAAATTCTTCGTAAGTATGTTTGTGAAGCTAATGTACAAAGAAGATTTGGAAGATGTATGGGAAGTCATTCACGAGTTTTTAATGGATGAATCGTTCTCATCCTTATGTTCTCACCTTTTAATCGTTCTTCAAGAGAGGGATCTGTGTGTTTTTCTTGATTCGTTAAAAAACTTTCTTGACCCTGAAAATGAACCTAAAGATTCCGCTGACACATGTCACTATTTGGAGCTGATACTTCGTGGGTTCAACAGTTCAGACTCAATCGATGAGCTACTTTTGTTGAATGCACTTATAAATCGAGGGCGTCAGCTAGTGCAGCTTTTACAAGAAGACGAGCACAGGGAAGTAAAGATTAAAATCAAGGATATTGTGCAAATGGTTTGCAATTTATCAACAAATCCTAATGGTTTGGTGCTACTAATTAAAGAATGCTCCAAGAAGAAAAGCATAAATTCAATAAAGTTGTTAGCGTTGCAGTCATGGGCTCTACATTACTTCTTGTCAGAGGAATACAGATCTCCTGAAGCTTGGGAGTCTTTGTTTAACAGCAATGGAGTAAAATTTCGCCACTCGGGCAATCATGAATTGTTGCATCATAATAAGTTAGCAGATGACAGTGATTCTGATTCTGATAGAAGACGTTCATCCAAATCAAAGCGCAAGAAGAAAGAAAAGCTTAGAAAGAAAAGAAGAAGAAATTCCACTCCTGATGATAGCTATGATGACTGTCTTTTGGATTTAGATTTTGAATATAACAGGATGGATTCTCAATCTAAGGCTAGCTGGTTGCTATCTACTGATGGATATTCTACTTCATGGAGCAGTGTAAGTTCATTGAGCCTCAGTTCTTGTCAATCTAAGCTTCTTATACGCATGCATATAATAATGAACAGTTAGCTCATATCAGATGCCAATGTGCAAATCCGGGGTAGCAAATGGGCAGTTTGGGTATATTGTGTTGAAATGAGTTATATTTCTAAAACGTTTCAAAAACGCGTTGTGTCAGATTGACCATTCTCTTTTTTGATGAATGGTTAGGTTATTAAGTATGATTATATAACAATATTATTAAGTTAATCATATTAATTCTGAAGATATATATTCAAGAGGTTGTTGGCATTTACATTACTAAGCTTCTTATGGTAAAACTCACATTTTTTTTCTAAGTAAAATACAATGGGTCAAAATTGGCATTTCATGCAAAACCCACGTGTTTACGTTCGAGTTTCAGATTCTTAAAAGAACTTCACTGCATATACTTGTTCTGTGTCTACTTGGCTTATGTAAATTTGAGTTTTACTCCCGTGTCTCAACAGATGAGTCTGTTCTTCAAAGCTAGCATTTTCATCTTCGTATTTGTGGAGATTAATACTTAATGTCCTAAATGTTTCTGTTGCGGTATACTAAAATGTTTATATTTATGGAGATGGATATAGTTATAGTTTTGGTGCATTCCTCGCAATCATGTTATTGATTCCCCAGTTTTCCACTTTATTTTCTAGGTGGATCTACCAGAACACCTATCAAAGCAATGTTTTTCTAGTTGGATGAAGTGGGTATCTTCTAAGTTGGGAGGTTAAAGTTGATTATCTTTTAGCTGGATTCATCATGTTTTATTCAAGGTAAACATCTTTTTCCTCGGGTATTTGAACGCGTAATGATTACATTCTGTCTGTACCTTAATGCTGTCGTTTTTACAAAATCTATTTGCTTATTTTGCGTTTCCAGTTAGAAATTTCTTACCCACCTTAGAGTGCTTGTTTGTTGAGCTTTATATATAGGATGAATGGTAAATTACTAAAATGGTCCCTGTGGTTCTGTCAAATTTGCTAAAACCATCCCCTTGAAAACTATTTGCACATATGACCCTGAAATGGAATCCTCTCGGTAAAAAAGATGGGTACCGGTAATCTTTAGATAGGAAAGATGGGTATTCTTTAATTCGGAGCACTTTCTAGTGGAATTCTGATTGCTTACGATGGAAAGAGTTGTGGCTATTTGGGAAGCATTTTGGCTATGAAGGCATGCAAGTGTCTAACGGAGGCATACTATACTTTTGATGTATTTCGAAATATCGAAATAGGCGAATATCGAAATATGGTGAACGAGTATTCGGATGTACTTCTTGATTTACCACCCGCTGGGCAAGTGGGTTATTTCATTGGTTTGGTACAGTGTGTGGCACCCAAATTGCATGGTGCCATCCATTTTCATGAACAAAACCGCAGTAGGTACTGAATCAACCTGCAATTCCACTTTCCGAGTAGGTGGTTATCCCGAAAATACATCTAGATACTCGTTCGACACCTCAGCATCTCCATTTTTTAGCCTTCTCCTAATTAGCATTAGTGCAACAAGCCAAAAATAGTTGGGTATGCTTTAGTTAGGAACACATTCATGCTCTCATAATCGTGTTCTGCAATATGCCTCTAAGCTTCCTTGTAGGTATTTAGTTACCAACATTGGAGTAGGCGGCTCGTATCAACTTCTTTGAACATATAATTTTAGCTCTGTGCTTACTGAAATAATCCATCCCCGTGACAATGCCGAAGCCCTTTATTCCATCGGCAGCCAAGTAAATGAAGATTATTGATAGTCAATCTCGATAGTCGAACCCATGAATCCCAAATTGCATACAACTCGCTGTTAGTTATCTTGACATCTAAAGAACTATGGTGGTAGTGTTGTACCATAAATTGTTCACAGAAAGTATAGACACAAAACAAGAACACTGAATGAGATAGTCATATAGACTGAATAGTACATAATTACGGAAGAAGGTTACCCAATTAAAATATTATAAATTTTAGTTAACAAGTTACACGTGATGACCTCAGCGTCTCTCATCAGTCATCACTTCCTCAACAGTTAGGGTGTGTTTGGCATTATTAGGAGCTGGAGCTGGATGCTGGAGCATGTAGCTTGAGCTTATTTCACATGCTACTTTAACTAGCATGCCATTTAGAAGCTTATTTTTTTAACAAGCTCCCTCAAGCTCTGTCAACCAAACGAGACTTATTTTTAATAGTAGCATATTTTTTAAAACAATAAGCTCAAGCTACGATAAGCTCTGATAAGCTCACGCGCCAAACATAGCCTAAAGGTCCGATGCTTAGTTTAATTGAGTCGTCCCTATTTGGCTCTGCTAGCTTCGTCAGTCTTGTTCGGACAATACATAGCAATGTGTTCCAGTTCCTTGCAGTAGTAGCACATTCAATCCTTGCTCCTATAATCCCGAACCAAATTCTCTTTTTTTTCCCACTTTGCTGACTCGTGTTGTATTTGGTACACTTTCCTTTATATGCAGAGACACAAGAAGTACATTATTGTAGCCCACCGCGATGCCCTGACCTATCTGAATTCATATTGCCATTGTAATTTAGTGGGACCATGACGATCCCTACCAAAACGCGTTTTGGACGGAAAGTGAAGGAAGTTCTATGAGAACTTTGCAATTACTGTGGCTCACCCACCTCCCCATATCTTATGGGAAGTCTCTATTGGTTGCCAAAAACGGAAGTTGTCCTCAATGGACAAAGTAATATGGTGGTTTGTGTTGGCGGGACATTACAGTTTCAGATGCTCATCTCTTTGAACAGTGTGCCTTCACATGCTCAAAGTTTGTACATAGTTTGTAGACCCTGTGTCTTTTCTGGTTTAAGACTAGATGTGGCAATTTGAACGCATATACTTAGAACTAGTTGATTGGGGTTCTGTTTTACCTTTAGTAGGTCAAACGGGTAAAATAAGCTTGTGACACTACCATGTCATGCGTTTCTTCTCTAGCTTCTTGTTGTAGATTTTATGAATAAAACAGTAATAAAAAAGAGTTAGCTAGCTAGTAGATCACCACAGATATCATACGGGGGTTTTTCTTTTATTTTCCTGTTTGGAACTAGTGCTTAATAGATATATGTGACATGTCTAGAATAAGAAGTTAATGAATAAACACTGTTTGTTTTCTTTCTTGAATGAACAACTTATAGCAGTCATATCCATTTTAACCCTCACCAGAATATTGAACCACCCATCAAAGAAGTTGAAAGTATAGCATAATCCCAATCCCAATTCCTTATGACAATCTTTCAGAAGCTACTTGTCAAAACAAAACAAAATCACAAGGCAAAATCACTATCCATTTGATGCTTATCTAAATCCCATATCACAATTATAAAATCTCCCAATTAATTGCATATCATTCTTGGTGAAATTGTCAAATTGAATACAAAAAACAAACGAATTTGAAATTGATCACAAAACCCCCAATTATTCTTGGTCTACCTCTAAAGTCCAGAACGATTAGCAAAATCATAATGGACTTTCTTTTAGCAGAAAAGATGTTCTCCTAGATCAATACAAATGGATACTCGACAGCCCATGTGTAGAAGATCGATTAGCAAAATCATAATGGACTTTCTTTTATCAGAAAAGATGTTATCCAAATATATTCCAATAATTTGGCTCATCACGGGATGAGTATGTATCAGCTTTTGATAATTTTGTATAGGGTAATTCTTATGCTTTTAATTATGTGCACAGGTTCTACTTCCATGTGATAACATGCATTCATCATAATTCATGATGCTATAAACATGTATGTCAGCTGTATTGTACTGCATACAGTGAATGTAAACGGAGGGGAGAAAATGTTTTTTTGTTACTCTTGTATGCACGGCTCAAATGTACCAACACGCCAGCACAACAGATACATGATGGGGGTGTTTGGTACACAAAAATCCGCGGAAATGGAATTACAAACTCCATTTGGCCCAATTCTGTATTCTATTTGGTATACAGTTAACAGTTGTATTAAATTCTTTTTAAGTTTTAACAAAGGAAGTTGACTTCCTTGATCTTGTTTGTGATATGTTTAAGGAGTATGTGAACTATATGCCCCTAAATCCTAGTTTTCTTTGATGAATTAACCGATGCAAACGTTAAATTTTGTGGTGCTTAAATTATCATTCTTAAAAGCCTTTTTTATTGCGTTTATCATTCTTTAGCTAATTTATGTTTTCGTTTAGTCTTCTGGATTCCTGATCCAAGTTTTCTCTCATTTATAAATGAGTTAATTGCATAAATCGTCTCCGTGGTTTGTCGGGTTTAACGGATGTTATCCTTCCGAAGAAAATTTAACGGATAATGTCCCTGTAGTTTTGACCCGTAACAGGTTTGGTCCCTTAACCACTAGTTTCGTTAGGGACTATACATGATTCAAAACTAGTGTCGAGGGACCAAAACCGATACGGACTTATTGATCAAGGGACCAAACCTGATACGGGTCGAAAACCATGAGTAGTGGATCTGTTAAATTTTCTTTAGAGGGACCATATTTGTTAAACCCAACAAATTACAGGGACGATTTATGCAATTAACTCTTTAAAATTATGAAAATTTCCTTGGCGCCTAAATTATAATGTGTGAATTGTTTTAGTAACTTAAGAGACGTGAGCAAACTGTTTTTTTTCAAAATCGTTTTGGTTTGGGTTAATGGGTCAACAAACCAGTTTGATTTAAACTGGTTTGGTTTTAAACCGGTTTTTTGCTAGATTTTAATCGGTTTTAAATTAGTTTTGTTCGGTTTTATCCAATGTTGTTCGGTTTTGACCAGTCAGGCTAATTTATTAAACCGGTTATAAAACAGCCGGCCCAGTTTGAAGGAAATCGGTTTCAAAAAAACCATTTTTCCCCACTCCTACTAATGACTAAAGGTTGATTTGGTTTATGTTCTTGCCCAATGGATTGAGAATTCATCTAAAGTGTATTCTTAATACATTCACATTTGAATGATGTAAACTTATAAACAAAGATGGGCCCCGTTTTTTCAATAAGTGTTAAGTGTTGAGTGACTAACGTGATTAAAATCTCTAGGCTTCATGAGCGTAAAATTCTTATGCGTTTGATATATTATCATTGGCATCATTGATGAATTAACATTATTTCGAAGGTCCAATAAATAAGGGATAAATTCTCGTTTAAGTGATAGAACAACAAAAATTATATTCCTATCTTTGGGTAAAGTCCTATGTGACGTTGAGATGACAAATGCCCATTTAGATATATATGGGCATTTTTTTATACTTTTTAAAAAAATGATGGTACTTTTTGTCATTTTTTTTGTTATTTATAGGCTAAACGGGCACACATATAAGAAACTAAATGAATTTTATGGGCGCACATGTAAAATACTAATTAGGCTACTCGGTAAATATTTTATATTTAATTTTTAATCCTCCAATTTAAAACAAATATTTTTATTTTTTAATTCTACATTTTTATATGTTTTTCTCCACGTTTTAGCTTGCGTCCGTTTAACCTACCCATTTTACCTGTGTCCATTTAGCCTGCGCCCGTTTAACCCGACACCCGTTTAACCCGTCGCCCGTGCCCGTCTATCCGCTCGTTTTGCCACCTCTATCGTAGTGATTGCCTTTTTACTACTGATCATGTTTTATACGTGGAATCGAAAATCAGTTTTAGTTGTGTTATGTAATGAGGAAAGTTCACTTGCATTTTTATTTTTATTTATATACTGAAACACAAATCATTACTGTATTATTTATTTGAATTTCATCTAATAGTGAAGATTAATTTAATTTAGAAAAAACACGAAGAAATTTTTTTTGTCAAAATATTCAAATGTTGTAAATAAGGACAGAGGGACTAAAATTGTAAATATAATGAAATACCGGTTATCACTATTAAAAAGAATCATTAGTGATATATACGACACAATTTTAATAAAGAAAAGGTCATCGAGTAATCAAATTCAATGCTGTGGGGAAAGTGTTCATATACTTCTTGTCCAAAAATACGAAAAAAACCTTTGAGACAAAAAGTGTTGCAAAAACGTCCATAAACTTTGCATTTTCATGCGAAATAACCTTCAAGACGTGCTTTTTAACATTTTGGTCGTTAGTGCCTGCAAAATGACTAATATACACTCATCTTCTTCCCCACTTTACATTTTACATCTTTGGTTATCTTCTTCTCCAATTTGATTTTTCAAAAACATCACCACCCTCACCACCCACTCCCCAAAACCACCATCACCCGCAAATACTATATTTAATATTACGATATGACCAATTACACACATCTTGTGTATATGTATTTGATACAAGTCGCATGACTTTCAACTCATTTGACCTTTGGCACTTATAAAGTTATGATTACATCTACAATATTATCGCATGTTAAATGACATGATTTTGGATGTAAGGACTAATGATATTTGGATACGTTTCTCGTACCTTTCAACTCATTTGACTCGATTCATTTATGGTTAATTCATATACCTTTACCTGTTTGACATATATGTAGAAACTAGAAGGGGGGGGGGGGGGGGGGTTGTCCTAAAATTACCTTTTACTTGAAAACTAAGATCATGATTGTTAAGTCAATTTTCAAACTATTTGCTATATCTAGTGATTATGAAAGTGCAATGCATGAAAGTAAATATGAGTAAGTAAAGGGTAAGGAAATAAGCAACCTAAGGCAAGACGCCAAGATTTATAGTGGTTCGACAACGAATCTCTCTCTTCGATCCTACTCCACTCCTCGAGTACAGCTTACTTGAGATTTCTACTATATCCACAAGCTCCCTTCTTGGTGGAGAAAACCTTACAACGTCGCTTACATTTTTTTCCGACACTAATCTAAATGTCGAGACCTAATCTTAGCTAGGACCAATCTACACACGCCGCCTACTTTCGACACAAGGCTAGATGTCGAGTTTTAACCCAGAGCTAGAATCAATCTTCGTCGCCCATCTTCTTTTTCGACACAAGGCTAGATGTCGAGTCCTAATCCAAAGCTAGAACCAATCTTCAAAACTCTTCACTTTCAAGTTAAATGAGAACTCACAAGACACATACACACGATCACATCACTTTGTAGTTTAGTGAGAACTAACACAAAAGACTCACTACAACACAAGACACATCCAAGTATACACATATAACTTGGATCTACACAAGACTAATCCAAGTATACACATATACATTAGATATACATGAGACTAATCCAAGTATACACAAATACCTTGGATCTACACAAGACTCAAATAAACAAATTGATGAACATGACTAGATCTAAGAAATGATGATCTTCATCAAGGCTTCATCTTTGATCACATCACAAATGCGTGAGTGATCTTCTCTTTGGACAAGTAAACAAGGGGATCAAGAGGATAATCATAAGTAAACATACTTAACAAATTAAGTGATAATTTACTAATGATTGGAAATACAGAAATAAGATAAGAAGTAGAAAACTATATAAAAAGGCTATCTTGAAAATGAAAATATGATCCACTATTTATAGGGGATAAGGAGCAACGACTCTCTGGGCGCGGCTCAATAAATGGGCTGGCGGCTTAATATTGATATTGAGCCACAGGCGCCTATTTTGAGTCGCGACTACTAGAGTCCGTTCCCTTTTGTCTTTTAGTGGAAATCCCATCTGGTGAAGTTTATACCTCAAAGCTATATTCTTACGCCATTTGGAATATGCATATTCAAATTTTCATTTTCTATTTTAATAAAACATTTTCTTAAAAATAAATTTTATTAAAATATTTTGTCACATTTATATAAATGTGAGTTTTGAGGTTAATCACTTTCTATGCTCACTAAACATATACTACGTATAAGATACGTTTGTGTAAGACTTAAATGATTATTACCTTGATGATAGCATTTGTTGAATAATTCGTCTTACGGTTATCTTTGACGATAAATGTTGTTCCCACTTTGTCGTGATCAAAACTAAGAAACATTAGTTATTACAAATAATGTTTTTAGGCATTGGTTTCATTAACAATCTCCACTTTTTTTATTACGACAAACCAATAAACTCATTTATGTAAAAACAAAAGTTTTCGAATTATTAACGAGTTTATCACTATTCTTTCTCCCCCTTTTGTCGAAGCAAAAAGGTAGCACAAGTCTTTAAAGAAGAGAAGAATCGACTTTGCTAGTAGCTCCCCATAGCTTGGGGCACTAAATGATCGAGCTATGGTGACAAGCTACATATAAAGGTTAGTAGAAAGAAAAGAAACACCAATGCAATTGCAATAGTCACTACACACTAAATAACTTGTGAGGGAAGAAGAAAAGAAGTCCCAATTTATATAATGAGTATTTGCTAAGTATGTCCAAGGATAGTAATTTGACAAGCTCAATTCACAATTGTTGGAATAAAGGTAGAAAGAAAAATCCAACAATTTTAAGATATAACGTCAACGGGTTAAAGTCAAAGAATTTTTAGAATCACACAAGAAAATTTAAGGTTTAACCAAAATCAACTCTCGACAATATGTGTGATAAAAGAATTAACAAAACAAGCAATAACACACATAACAATCATATTAAAAGAAATATGAAAGCACATACAGCAAGAGATTCATATTTGAAAATATGAATACAAAAACAAAATATAAGAAAATAAAACAACATAAGCATAACAACTATTCTAGTAGAACAATTAGAACACAAAATGTGTTTTAATTGGGTAAATAAGACGATGGTGCATCTTCCAGAGATTTGATTATGGGAACAAATACTCGAGAGGAGGTCGAGTGAGGAGAAATTCAAGAAAATTTAACTTCTCATACACATGAGAAAGTTCAACTTGTTGAAATCTAAAACAAGCACACGAACTTCCATGATGCAAAACAAAGTCATTGATGGGGGAGGTCCATCAAAATAAGAAGGTGGTGGAGGATAAGGAGAATGTGGATAAGAAAGGTTACCATCACAATACTTAGTGAAGTTAGGGAAAGAAGTGAGGTCATTTAGTTGAGGTGTGTTGAAAGGTTTAGGTGGTGGCGGAAGAACTTCCTTTTCTCTGATCATTGGATTGATTGAGTAAGACTCATTCCAATACTCAATTGGAGAGAAAGTAGAAGTCTTGTAAGGTTTGGGAGAAGAAGATTCATATTGATCCTTGTTATTTTTGATCCAAACGGGTTTCACCGAAATTTTCGGTTTCTTGGAAAGCTTAGAAGAAGAAGCTTTGGGTTTAGAAGGTTGTGACAAAGAGATGTCAATGTTAAATTTAGAAGAAGAAGAGATTGTGAGGGATGAGAAGAGAACTTTCAAAACAAGAGATTTTAAAGAAAATAGACAAGGCAAAGAATAGAAAGAAAACCAAAAGGTTTCAATAAATGTTTAGCTCAAATAGGCAAATAAAGAATCTTGAAACAAATAGTGGTCAAAGAAGAAAGACAAAAAACGAGCCAAAAATGGCTGACTGCCCGCAGTTCAATAAATGAACCTGCGACTCAATAAGGATATTGATATGTGGCTTCTTTATTGATTCGCCGACAGGGGACATCAAAATCAAAAATTTTGAAAGTTTGAGAAAAGACAAGACTTTTTTCAAAATTAAGCAAATATTGGATTTTTACCTCTAATAGCACTAGGTTAGGCTATGGTTGCATAATGAGCAACATACTCACAAGAGTATCTTGACAAAGGGTGACAAAATATTTAGATAACATTTTAATCAAGTTTTAAAGGTGACAAATAGATTTAGATTCAATTTTAGTTTAAATTGAAGTTGATTAGTGTGAGAACAAATAAGTTAAAACACACAAAGGCTAAATCCATAGACCATCTTCATGAAAATTCATGAAGGAAGATAAAGTACAAGAAAATAAATACAACTAACTAAACAAGAGCTAGATATTTTTAATCTTGATTAAGTAGTCTTCTTGAGCTTGAAATCTTGAAAATATATTTAAAAAATATCATCATTCATCTCTTAGGAGGACGAGGATTGGTAAACAAAGTTAAAAAGAACCATTGAAACTTTATATAAAGCCTAATCATTTCCATTTTAAGAGAATCTATGATGTTAAAGTTGTGAAGACAACATGGGCAGTTAGTACCATTTCCCACAAAGTAGTCAAGGAAAAGTGGATCACCTAAGAAGTTTGAGATAAGAACACCTAAAATTCGAGTGTTAGAGAAGAATGAGGCACGATATCCAAAGGTGAAATAGGTGAAAGCTCAACAAAGTCATCCTCAAAAGGAATGATTTGGAGGGGTGAGGGTTCACATCCAAGAGAGGACTTAGAGTGAAGGGTGAAGACAACTCATTCATCCTAGATTGGAATGAAGAAGAGGTAGAACCATAAGAATGGTTAGTACCATGAGTTGAGTTAGTCTTGAATGGTGCAAGAGGAGGTGAAGGTGATTTAGAAATGAGAATTGGAGAAGTCTCATTCTTAGGTGTAAGAAAAGATGAAGAACCTTGGCTAGGTATCTTAATTCTTATCTTAAGGCTCTTTTTGGTGGTAGAGTTTTTGGAGGAATTTGAGGATTTAGTGGATACCATGGTTGTGTGTTTAGGTTTAGAAAATCTTAGAGGAAGAGAGAAGAAGAACAATCAAGAATGGTTTAAGAAGAGAAGGGGATGATCCAAAATGGTAATGGGTTAAAAATGATTTGGTGAATAATGAAAATTGCTAGGCTTGATTGGGAAAAAACTGGTGTTTAGCAAAAGTTTTATCCATGTTTAAAAAGATTTAGAGAAAACAGTGTAAAGCAAAGATTCTGTCGAAATTCTACCCAACGGCTCATTAAACATACCCGCGGTTCGATATCGATAAAAAACTGCCTGGAGATAAAGATCCGCGAAGAAAACCCTTGAAAAATATGACTTTTAGCATTTTTCACAAATCCAGATTTTTAAACACTAGTTTTTCAAGCCAAGATAGATTACCAACCAAAATCTAAATAGCTAACTAACGCATAATTACACACAATCATGCAAATTGAAATTTCAATCACATGAAACATCATAAGGATTAAAATCTAGCCAATTCAAACAATCAAGTATAATTATTACACACCAAAGTATAAGAAAAGATTAGAAAGGTCTAAAGCAAGATAAATAGTTCAACATAAAGAATCAATGTTATCAACCAAGTCATCCAAATGAAGTCATCACCAACTTCCAAGTAGCATCACTTCTTCTTTTTGCCAAACTTCTTTAGCATGTTCCCCATGGCCTTGAAAGCTCCCATCGTCTCAACACGGTGATCATGCAACTCCCCTCGGGTATGAAGGTTAGAACGGTAAACATCCTCAAGATTGAAGTTTGGAGAAAGTTGACTCGATGAAGGAGAAGGAGGACGATGAATTTGATCTAACCCATCCATGAAAGTTTTCAAAGATGGAGAGGAGCCACTCGGGGTACCGACATTGGTACTAGTTCAAACATCATCACCATCACTTGATGAAGTGGAAATTTCCTCATTGTCGGATGATTCCCGTGGATCACCTTTACGCCTACCTCGGTCACTCCTAATCGTTCGTGGATGATCCCCTTGAATGGGATACATCACATGATTGGCGTGCAAGTAGTTGGAGAGATGAAGTTGGGGGTAGTCATGATCAACCCTTCTTAAAAGGTGAGTGAGCATGGCATACGGAAGGTTTGTTTTTGGCTTGGTGAGGACATAATTGATACTTCGAGCAATAAAGTATGCAAGATTGTACTTGATGGAATGGCATATGCAACACATCGTATGATCCATACACACTGGAATATGATCCCGGTTTCCACCATGACAAAATACACTCTCCCTAATAATGTCAGCCCAAGAGACCATACATGCATTAAGGTCGCTTACTAGTATCTCATAAGGTGACAAAACACGCTTCTTAGAATGGATACTACGTACAATGGGTCTATTACGAGGTTAGTGCCAAGGATGAGGTCTAGATCAACCACTTCGGTATTATATGGAGGAGTGTTGACACACGTTTCAAATGATTCAATCCTCCATGCATCCATGAATTGGCATTGACCTTCATAAGATACACGAAGTGCCTTACCAAACTCCTCTAGAGAGTAGCTAATGGTCCGACCATGAATGGCGAAATTAACAAACACTCCATATTCATTTACATGAATGGAATAAGTGCTAAAGAACTCTAAGAGGAATTCAGGATAGATTACCTCATTAATGTTTAGCAAGCAATCAAGTCCATTGTTCTTAAACATTTGTAGAGTATATCCATATCCCTCAATATCCCCATAGACAACCCGGCCCTCATGAAAGTAACGGATTGAAGTGAACGAAGAGTGTTTGCTAGTGTTTCGGATTCACAAGTATCGGCAAGGTTAAGCATATAACGATCGCTCTTTTGGTGGTCATTTTGATATTCCGAAGGCATGATTAAGTACATGTATTACACAAAAAATAATTCCACAATCACTGTATGTTATTTATAAATTAGTAAAAATAAAAACCACAAGAATATGTTTAATCAATTTTTTGACTAACCAAAGGATGATTCCTTATCATTCTTATGCTCACAATGTACTAAATTCATTTTTGACAAATGCATATGGATTATGCGAATCAACCATGAATTTGAACATTGGTTTTCAAAATTTATTTTTAGGTAAGCATTAACAATGAAATTACCAATATGTTCAAGGGTTCATATCAATTCCATCATTAACAAATTGTTTTGATTAAAATTCGGATTTATTCTATAAGTGGGTTTTAGTGAAATCACAAGGAATATGAACCTAAGGAATCATAGCACTAAAACTATGGATACCCACATTCCTAATTTGGTTCTAATTCAATTTAATTTTGAAAATCTCTAATTATGAAATTAAGAACCCTATAACAAATTGATTGAAATTAAATAAAGATACTTACAATTAATCTATGTTAGATGAAGGATGGCTGAGACCCTTCTCTTGGAATCAATTAATTTGAGTGATTTGGAAGGTTTTAAAACTTGTAAATGTTTGTTTAATGTTCTCCCTCATCGCACCAGGAAAAAGAAAGGAGAGGGTGTGTTTGAAAAAGTGTAAAATATTAAAACGCATATTATTTTAGACTTAGTGGGGGCACAGATCATTATTGGTAAAGAACCTCCATAGCCACCGCACTTATTTAAAGAACCGCGGACAGAACAAGGTTTTGTCCGTGAAAACAAAAGAAAATTTTCAAACCAAGTTTTTTTAAAATACTTAAAACATATATTAAGCCTTTTGAAAATCATTGTACCACTTCAAGACTAGTTTATAATGCCTTAATGAAGGATTAGAGTGGATTCGAAACCGAAAAAGACTGAAATAGACCGAAACGAAGAAACGACTACTCGTAAACAAAAAGAGAGAAGAGAGAAACCAAGAGGAGTGAATCAAATCCAAGTATCAATGCTCAAGAGATGAATGACAATCTTCAAGTTTTATAACGAAGAGCTTGTGTCATATATAGTGGTTTAAGACGTGCCTTTTCGGCGTAAGACGAAACGGCTTTGGTAATGAACTATACCAAGCTATTTTGTTATATAGAGTAAGAACACTCATAAATAAATGTCTTAAACTTTTACAAAACATGAGCAAGAATATAGATTCACTTTCTCTCTCACGTGATCGGACATATATTGTTAAGGGTAATAATGACAATATCCTTGGAATATTTTAATTCCAAATGTGTAGTATCCTAACTAGAACATATGATGTAGTTTGATATCTAACAGGATTAATCAATCAACTTAGAGATGAGCTCAGTTGCACATACTACAAATGATATAGGGCCTACTAACCGTATTAAGTTGCAAACCATAAAAACCAAGCTTGATACTTTAAGCTACTACTAACTCACTCTACAACTCCTATGTGAGTCAAGTATCCAAGACCATGAAGGTTTGAGAGGGTGAAAGAATAATCACATACCACAAATAAATGTCAAGGCAAGGATGCCAAGATCAATCACATAGTCAAGTAATGATCAAAGGGCGTGTGGAAGGACGAAAACGTACCTTAGCCACAAAGTGCACCCCAGTTATTCTATGGACTAATGCAACACCCGAGCTTGACCAAAGTGCATACTAAGTCTTCAAGAAATAGTATCACATCCACCAATCTAGGTATCATCATCCTATGATGTTGGAGATCAAAGGGAGATGAGTCTTCAATAAGTGTAAGTAACTCAATCCACAACCAAATAAATGATTAACCATCATGAGTACCTACACAAAGAAAGATTCAAACTTGTCGATACATATAAAGAGCAAATCTAAAATGGATAATAGCTACTAATAAGAGCATAATCAAGATGAGTTGATATAGCAATAATTTTAGGATCTATTTAAAAAAAATAGTTTTGACCACAAAGAAACTTTAGAGCAACCAACCATTCCAATTAGTAGAGACAATAGATCGATCCAAACTTTAAAGTATAATATACTTCAAAGATCTTGTGTGACCATCGCTCTGATACCAATTGTAGAAACTAGAAGGGGGGGACCTTTTACTTAAAAACTAGTTTCATAGTTGTTAAGTCAATTTTCAAACCATTTGCTATATTTAGTGATTATGAAAGTGCAATGCATGAAAGTAAATATGATTAAGTAAAGAGTAAGGGAAGAAGCAACCTAAGGAAAGCCACCAAGATTTATAGTGGTTCGGCAACGAAGCTCTCTCTTCGTTCCTACTCCACTCCTTAAGTATACCTTACTCGAGATTTCCATTATATCCACAAGCTCCATTCTTCACGTAAAAAACCTTATAATGTCGCTTACATTGTTTTCCGACTCTAAGCTAAATACCGAGATCTAATCTTAGCTAGGACCAATCTACACACGTCGCCTACTTCACATTTTCCGACACAAGGCTAGATGTCGAGTTCTAATCCAAAGCTAGAACCAATATTCGTCGCCCATCTTATTTTCTGACACAAGGCTAGATGTCGAGTCCTAATCCAAAGATAGAACCAATCTTCACAACTCTTCACTTTCAAGTTAAGTGAGAACTCACAAGACACATACACGCGATCACATCACTTTGTAGTTTAGTGAGAACTAACACACAATACTCAGACACATCCAAGTATACACATATAACTTGGATCTACACAAGACTAATCCAAGTATACTCATATACATTATATTTACATAAGACTAATCCAAGTATACACAAATACCTTGGATCTACACAAGACTCAAATAAACAAATTGATGAACATGAAAAGATCTAAGAAAGAATGATCTTCATCAAGGCTTTATCTTTTATCACATCACAAATGTGTGAGTAATCTTCTCTTTGGACAAGTAAAGAAAGAGATCAAGAGGATACTCATAAGTAAACATACTTCACAAATTAAGTGATCATTTACTAATGATTGGAAATATAGAAAAAAGAGAAGAAGTAGAAAACTATCAAAAAAGGCTATCTTGAAAATGAAAATTTGATCCACTATTTATAGAGGACAATGAGCAACGGCTCTCTGGGCTCGACTCAATAAATGGGTTGGCGACTCAATATTGATATTAAGCCGCAAGCACCTATTTTGAGCCGCGGCTACTAGAGTCCGCTCCTTTTTTTATTTTAGTTGGGAAATCCCATCTGGTGAAGTTTGTACCTCAAAGGTATATTCTTAGGCCATTTGGAATATGCCATATCCAAAATTTCATTTTCTATTTTAATAAATCATTTTCTTCATAAAGTTTATTAAAATACTTTGTTACATTTGTATAAATGTGTGTTTTGAGGTTAATCACTTTCTATTATCACTAAACATGTGTAATATATGTTTGTATAAGACTTAAATGATTATTACCTTGATGATAGTGTTTGTTGAATAATTCGTCTTACGGTTATCTTTGACGATAAATATTTTTACACTTTGTCGTGATCAAAACTAAGAAAGATTAGTTATTACAAATAATGTTTTTAGGCATTGGTTGCATTAACAATATATATATATATATATATATATATATATATATATATATATATATATATATATATATATATATATATATATATATATATATATATATATATATATATATATATATATATATATATAGGGGGACTTTATTTACAGAACTGATTTTATTGACAGAACTTGCAGAACTCCTTTAAACCAATGAAAAATTTCTAATTATTAAACCTTTTATTTATTGCAAAAGGGTATAATAGTAAAAGATACTTTTCATATTTTTTTTGAATTCTTAAATTTTCGTTTTTATTATAAATTTTATTTTTCGAAAATATTTTTTTTATATTTAATTTTTTACAAACGGGAAACATATATGTTTTTCATAAACATATGTGTTTCGCACAAAACATGTATGTTTTTTAATGAATGTGAATTGTTTGTGCTTTCTTGAATTACAATTTTTTGAGCAAGTATGTGTCGCTTAAATGATTATTACATGTATGATTCTTATGTAAATATTTAAACATCCAAATCTTAAACCATAAAAATCAAAGTTATACAAGTGAGCTTAAGTTATATAGATGTACATAAATATTATACACAAAATTTGATATTTAATTATAAACAACTAAGAAGCAAATGTATCATGTTGAACATAAATGTACACGCCATCCATCGAACATGTCGCACACCTTCCAAGAACATATATGCACGCCTTCAAAAAACATATGTGTTTCCAAGTTTCTCTTCAAATCTATTAGAATATATATGCACGTCTTCAACGGATATTTGAACGTCTTCATATATTTCTGTAGTTCAAGCTTCCTAACATGCAAAAACGACTAGAATTAAACGATAGTTGAGTAAAATAATAAACACCTAACAATATATTATGACAACACATCAATTTTTTTTAAAAAAAAGTAAATAAACACTTAAGGTTTAATTTATAAAACACGACTTAAATACCTAGGCACAAAATCTTATCATAGAAAAAACGTATATGTTTGTAAAAAAACATATATGTTTGTGAAAAACATATATGTTTGTGAAAAACATATATGTTTGTGAAAAACATATATGTTTGTGAAAAACATATACTCCTGTCTTACTGAAAAAGCAAAATCGAATGTGTCCATATGTATCATATAAAACATATAAGGTTTAATTTATAAAACACGACTTAAATACCTAGGCACAAAATCTTATCATAGAAAAAACATATATGTTTGTGAAAAACATATATGTTTGTGAAAAACATATTTGTGAAAAACATATATGTTTGTGAAAAACATATACTCATGTCTTATTGAAAAAGCAAAATCGAATGTGTCCATATGTATCCACAGGCAAAATGAGAATTAGATCTACCATTAAAAAAAATACTACCACATCTTAAAAGTATATGATATTTTCATGTCATTCTATTTCAAACAGATTGCATGTGTCTTGCCTATAATGCATAATTTGAAATAATAAGAAGAATGTGATCACACATCCTTAACGAGTCTAAAACATAAACACAACTAAAAGCAAAATTCAAGATCTCACGTGCATGTGTTTTTTTAAACTATTAAAGACATGATAAAAGATTTTTTTTACCTATTTGTGAAATACAAACATAGAGTTTCTTCTAAAGTGACAACCAAATTCCATTCGTTGACAACCACCATCCGTCGTCGCCTCATCACCGTCGACGTCGTCGTCCATCAAGGCAAAACACCATTCACCGCATCATCACTCGCCTCCGTCAGCCCACCACCGAATCACTCTTCCAAGTCGCCGTCGAAGTGTGATTAAACTAACAGATCTACAAATCAAAAAGAACAAATTAAAATAATGAAGACTTAAAAGATCATAAAGGGACTAATTAAACCCATGAAGCCAAACCGATCATCAGTAATAACACAAAAGAAGATGAAATGAGAGGGGCGGTGGATATTTTTGTTTCTTTATTTTGATCAAAAATGAAAAGATAGGGCGGAGGTTTTTGAGTTAATTTTTGGAGAATAAAAATTCCATTTGACTTATGTAACAGGTTTATTGATGATGATATATTTATGGAAAATTTAATACCTAATTTACCCTTAATTTAATTTGTTTTACTAAAATAAATTTTAGATATTTTCAATAATGCCATTTTGCATTGATATGATATACATTATGCATTATTAGTAATAAAAATAGTGGTTCTGCAAGTTCTGTCAATAAAATGAGTTCTGTAAATAAAGTTCCACTATATATATATATATATATATATATATATATATATATATATATATATATATATATATATATATATATATATATATATATATATATATATATATATATATATATATATATATATATATATATATATATATATATATATATATATATATATGCTAAATTTGAGGCTACTGGTTTTCATGTTCCAACACTTGTGTATCATGGGAAATTGCAATATCATTTAATAACTGACGTGGTAACATACATTGTTGCATCTATGTACTTGAGACATTAACCTGCCAAGCTTTTTATTAGAAAACGCAAATCGGAATGCACCATCATGTGAACCACTTCTTGGCAACGAACCACTTCTTGGCAACAAACCACTTTGTCAAAACAAACATATCTTTCACCACTAGTTTTGTTCATTTGTTCGTACACCTTTACGTACGCCTCTGCTAATTTTTCAACATTTATAGGTGCCAACAACCCTTGTTCATACATGTCTGACCACCTACATACTCTCGTAATTGTGAGCTATATTTTGTAAAATAAGTGAAGAGATCGTGAAGTAACTAAGGCAAATGCCGACCTTTAAGATATACTTGTTGGATTGTTAAGATCATAAGAACTTGCTGATTTTATTTTATGTACAGAAACAATATTTAGTTTAAGTATTTGTATCGTCATATTTAGTTGCAGGCCTGAACAATGTAATTAGCCATCATGCCAGATTCATAGGATGCATGGGCCTATGTACCTGGCGTCAATGGATAGTTATGCCAGTTATGTGTGAAAGGGTGTGACTTTTAACATTGCACTGTTTAATCATGACTTTTTATATAGTATATATAGGATCGTTGTATAAACAGTTACAGTGAATATAATTCAAAGTATTGTAAGTTATTATTGTGTTTATTGCTTTACTCATTTAACCCATTTTTGCATATTACCCAAACACCCCTTCTGCTAATAATAATGGTAAACACCAATACTTTCTGGGAGGCAAAGTGGTCTGCCAGAAACAAAGGCAAAGGCCAATCATAACAGTGGTATCAGAGCGAATCCTGGAAGCCGCTAAAGATGAGATCACAATAGAAATTTATTCAAAGACAGTCAAGAAGGGAAAAGGAAGAAAGAATCGGCAGATGTATGAGACAAATCACAAGTAATTGCAAAGACATGCTAAAGAAAAAACTTGAAGAAATTGAGGTATTTAATTCCTCAATTCCTTAGTACAAGTACAAGAAGAAGAAGTGCTTCTATTGTAGGAGAAAAGGGCATTTTATCAGATCATGTCCTAATAAAGCCAATGATGATTTAGAGAGTGCAGAAAATCACTCAAGTGTAAACACAAAAGGGAATAAAGAGGAAACCAATCTACACAACTAAAAGTAAGGCTCAAATACCCTGCATCCATTCACTTTAAGACAGATGGAATCCTCAAAGGCACATATCATGACACTTGGGATGATTTCTGGTATCTCAACAATATATCAGATAAGCATCTATGTTCTAACTTAAATGTCTTTGCTATATTAAGGAGAATTTCTAATGAATTAAAAGAACAAAAACCTTCGCATTCACATATGGAATGGGTGAGGTAATAATTAAGAATGATTGTCAAGCCTACTTAATACGAGGAGTGTATTTTTCTCTTGAAGTTTCCCTCAACATACTTTCAATTAATTTGTTGAACCAGCAAGGTTTTGAAGTTATGTTTGAAGGAGAAATATATAGACTAGAATACATGTTTAAGGTATCAACAAGAAACAACTTAGACTTAAAAAGGGCAAGATAAAAACAAGCCAATATTTGTATGATTACTTTGAAAGCTTGGATTAAAGTTAGAATAGAAAGAAAGAGGAGATGGTCAGTTTTGAAGAGGAAACTTATCAAAGGTGCATACCTTTCCTGAGTTTGTGGCATTCTTGAATCTAATCAATAATGATGAGATTGTAAGAAGAGGATGGGATATATACTGGGAAAGGTTTAAAAAGTACTAAAATGGTTTTACATCCCATTACCTGAAGAGACAACTCCTTAGATCAATTCCACCCATCATACATGGAATCCCAGTACACCTTTTTGACTTATATAAATTAATATACTGTATGGGAGGATTTCTTCGTGTGCATTTTGGCCAAGAACTTGGTGTTATTGCAGAGATACTTGGATTAACAAGAAGAGACAGAGATGAAATCAAGAAATGCTATATGACTTACTTAGATGTTTTTACTTCTTATTATAAGACAGTCATGGCCCTAGAAGTTTCTACAAAAGTAGAATAAGACGTAGTAAGTCTTGTGTCCTACCAATGGAACATTGGTAAGACTTGTACACCAATTGTTGTTCAAAAAAGGAAGAAAAAACTAGAGCATTTTGAATCAACTTAGAAGAAGAAACAATATGCAAGGATCAACAATCTGCATACTATGGGAAAAATCAAGTCAAGTACACATCATACAAGGAACCAACTACATCAGGGATTTTAGACAAAGGAGATTCACACAGCAGTTCAAGCAGTTCAAGTGATGGTTTCACCATCATCACTAAAAGGACATATAACAAGCAAGGACAAGAAAAGCATCAAGCCCTTATAATCTTAAGGGGGAGATGTTGGATTGTTAAGATCATAAAAACTTGCTGATTTTATTTTATGTACAGAAACAATATTTAGTTTAAGTATTTGTATTGTAATATTTAGTTGCAGGCCCAAGCAATGTAATTAGCCAACCTGCCAGATTTATAAGATGTCTGGGCCTATGTACCTGACATCAATAAACAGTTATATGTGAAAGGGTGTAACTTTTAACATTGCACTGTTTACTCATGACTTTTCATATACTATATATAGGATCATTATATAAACAGGTACAATCAATCTAATTCAAAGTATTATAAGTTATTATTGTGTTTTATTGCTTTACTCATTTATCTGATTTTTGCATATTACCCAAATACCCCTTCTGAAAAATAATCATGGTAAACACCAATACTTTCTTGGAGACAAAGTGGTCTGCCAAAAACAATGGAAAAGGCCATTCTCAATAATTCTACGGTGGATGATGGATTTGTACAAATTAGCGAGGATAGGATATGGTCCTACAATTATCTAGTGAATAATGTGGCGTACGTCCAAGCCGAAAAGGTTCGACCTCTCCAAGGATTATCCTTTTAATTATATATATCCTAATCATGTGTTTCACGTCCAAAACCATATATGAAAGTAGCCAAGTAGGTGATCAGGTTAAACTTCATGGGTATTTTTTTACGGTATGAACAGTTGATTGAATTAATTACAATTTAAAAGAGCATATCAAGTAGTGAACACTAATGTATGTGGTAATTTTCTTAAATGTCTTGGTTATGCATCTTCTGTATTGGTGTTGGGGTTGATATGGCCATCCACAATTAAGTCGTACTTGTTCTAGTATTCATCCTTTAGCACGAACCACATAATGTGTAGATCTTATCGATCTGGTTCACCTATGTAACATGATGCATTCCTCTCTGTCAAGAAACATTTGTTACATTTACTCATTTACATATAGTGAGGAATGTGGTATTTGTTTCAAAAACTGTTATTTTGATTCACGGTGCTAGTTGGCGATCACATTAGTGTATAGCCAATATCAAGCTTTGACAACTCACTTAACCAAAAAGACCTCTCGTGAAAGACAGATCTCGACGGAGAAAGTTTGAGAGTGGTAGCGGGTGGCGGTGATAATGGTGGTAGTGGTGGTGATGGTGGATATTAAAAAGAAAGTTTAAGACTAACTTGCGATTTCATCCCTAAAGTTTGGTTAACAAAACACGAAGGTATATTAGTCATTTCGCTATGATTTTGGTCCACCTAACGACCAAAATGTGAGAAATCACGTCTCAAGGCTTTTTCGCATGAAAATAGAAAATTCGTGGGCATTTTTACACCACCTTTCGTCTCAGGGTTTTTTTTCGCATTTGTTGCAAAAATTTTGTTCTATCTGATCAAACAAAGTAAAATTACAAATCAACATTATGAACTGAATTAAACAACATACTTTGGTAGCTCTCAAGCATAAGTTTTATTGAATTCAAAATTGGGGGCTATTCATACATAACAATAATAATGAAAACTAAATACATCCACGTCCTGTACACAACTAACGACACAAAGTCAGACAAGGTTTGTTGAAAAGGAAATACAAGAATTAGTCGTAGACTAAAACTTTCCGACAGAGATGAGGTTACCTCTTGAGACTTTACCTTGTATATATGCACAAATCATATACTCATAGCATGAACGAAATGAGATTTGATGCAATCTATGAGTTCTGGCCCGACTTTTGTGAAAGTATCTTCATATTTATACAATATATCTATAACGCGTGTCAAGTTGATCACACGCATCTTGAGAGGCATTGGTATGTCTTTGTATATGAGTGACCCCCGGTTTAAATATTTCCGTGCATCTTCAACTAGTGTGTTGGGCAAATCATAAGCACACTCCTTTGTCACATTGTATTGCTTCATGTAGGATTCCACAGAGGATGCAACATGCCCCCCGACTCTTTTTTTCTCTTCCTGCATACGTTTTAAATTTTATGATTTTATCCATTCCATATACTAATAAAACCTCTGAGTTGTTGCATAGAGGGAGGGTTATATATGCTTCCTGATTCAAGTTATGTTTAATGATGATCAAATATAGATGTAACTTGTGACCAACAACATCATCCATCAACCTACCAATGGCACATGAAGCTTTAACGAGTGGAGGATTAGTAAGATCCCACTTGAATGAATCTTCTGACACTATATCACCCATTCCAACAAAGCTGGCAATTGTAAGCATTTTGTAGCCAGAACTAACAAATGCAACTAATTTGTGCTCCTCTATAGTTGGTACATATACTTCATGTTTCCATCTTGCTTTTGTCATATAACTTCTAATGAACTCTTTCATCTGTGTATTTGAAAATAAATGTATTCACATATATGTATAATACAATTTTCTTAGTTATAAGAAACTCGGACAAATTTGATGGCGTTGAAACTTACCGAATCTTTTGCATAGTTAACACGATTTTGTTTTGCCTCCTGTGACATAATTTCATCCATTTCTTCATACAAATCTAAGAGACCTTTGTATATTAGTTTCATGTAATAGGGGAGTGAATCCAAGCAGGTAAGTGACCACCTATACTTGATGTAGAAGTATGTTATAATTTGGTCAACTAAATTGGTTAATTAGTACTAGTAGTGAGTGCATATATGTACCTTTCAACTGCTTGGGTAAAGATCTCAAGTTCTTGGTATACACCGTACGCGTCGTAAGTGTCGTCTAGAATTGTTGAAAATGCAAACACCTTTGTTAAGAAGATCCTAGCACGAGAATATTGTGGCTCAAAGTATGCGCACAATGCCCAAAAGTAAAGCTCCACAAATCTATCTCTCATGTAAGGTATGTTTTTTGGAACATCAAAATGTTTCCACCACCTACATTAAGTTAAGAGTTGAAATGGAAGTTAGAAACAAGTATATTAAATTAATATGATATCTAAATGAATTCAAACATCAAAATAAAAGGGCTAAGATTATGTACTTGGATAGTTAGCTAAGCTATTTCTTGTGCATGGATTGTAGCAAGTTGAATCCTAAATTAGAAAGCCTTAGTAACGAATTATTATGAGATACTTGTTGTTCATAGAAAGGTATGTAGAGCAATGCATCTAGTCTCGTTAACCTTTTACGTACAGGCCGCTCTAGTGAATCTTGTATGTACTTAGAAATAGTTGAGTCACATCTAAGAGATTCCTTCGATATCTTATCTGAAAGTTTATGGACGTAAAATTAATAGTCGTGTGATAGGATCAAACTCGAGATTACGAGATTGCACACAATACGTAAAGGGTTAATTTTATTTAATAAATTTATTTAATATATTTATTAAATTAAACTGAGCTTAACTAACGATCGTTAAATAAATTATGAGTTAAGTTAAACGATCGTTATGGAAAAAGAAGAAAAGAAGGAGACGGAAAATTCTGGAAGCCTCCTTTGGGTGGGCTAAGGCCGGCGGCTACAAGGGCAAAAGGAGAAGGAAAAAAAAAGATTTTCTTTACTAAATTGTTTAGTTTTGCTAGCCTATATAAACAACCCTTAGCCCTCATAATTTTTCCCATCCCTCTCTCTTCTTTCTTACGATCAAACCAAAAGGCAAACACCTTTTTTAGGGTTCCTTTTAACCTCTTGGTTTTGATTTCTTGAATCTAGTCCTAGCCCCTCTCTAGGGTTTTGGGTAGATTATTCCACAAGTGTAGAATCTTCGTTTATACGTGCTAGACTCACGGTTAGCCCGTCGCATTACGTTTGTACAAGAGCGTAGTATAGTTTTACTTTAAACTATATCTTGGCACCATTCTTCATAAACCCTAATTGTTGATTCATTTGGTGATCTTGTGGATCGCTAGGTGAAAGGTATGTAACCTAATTCGATTAATTATAACTGTGTTATTATGATCTTGTTAAATCGCTTCCGCTATTACGTGCTTTGATCATTGCTTATGATTATATAATTGTTATGAACTTCATAAACCATCAGTGGCATCGAGAGCCGTTTTAACATGTTATAATTATCGAGATCTAAAGTTGTTTTAACTAATGGTTATTTGAGTTAAAATTACATGTTGTTTTTTCGGTTTTAACAAAAAAATTAGGGTTCTGTTTTTTTTAAAAACGGCCTAGCCGAATTTTTTATTATTTAATTTTTTTTATAAACCCTAAAATTACATGGTATAATCTTTAGATGTTTGCATAGATTAATTGTTATGTCATGTGATACACTGGTTTTGTATGGGTTCAGTATTAGTCTCGGAATCTCCTCGAATTGATCACAGCTAAAAGTGGAATGATTTGTTCTTGGTGACAAAAAAGGGGGTTTGGTTTTCTATTCTACTAAAAAGGTGAATGAAGTAAATAAAGTTTAAAACCAAAAACAGTTAATGAAATCAAACTTGAATAAAATTAAACAATTAAACGATAAAGCTGAAAAATAACCTTACTGAAGAAATGGTGCTATTCGGAATAATGATTACTCGGAATAAATGATCCTATGCGGAATACTAAGGCTATTCGGAATAAAAGTACTATACGGAATATATTGCTATGCGGAATAACTAAGCCTATTCGGAATAACTGACTATGCGGAATAATGAAGACCATTCAGAATACCTAGGCTATGCGGAATTTAAGGCTACCCGGAATAAAAATCCTATTCGGAACAATGAACTCTATGCGGAATAATTGGCTATTCGGAATAAAGGACCCTATCCGGAATAATTGACTCTATGCGGAATAAACGACTATTCGGAATATCTTACTCGGAATAAAAATCCTATTCGGAAAATTAGTACTATGCGGAATAAATGGGGCTATCCGGAATATATAAATATTCCGAATAAGGGACAAAATAAGTAGGCTATTCAGAATATATGAATATTCCGAATAAGGGGCAAAGCAAATGGACTATTCGGAATATACTGGGGATGAAGAACAGAAAACAGACGCAAGAACAGGGGAACGATTTTAATCCAAAATTAATCAAGTTTTTAACCAAATCATAAACAAAACTAATAACAAATCATCTACTAACCATAAACATCAAATCCCGATCATAAAAACATAAAATCCATTAACTTTAGAAGATCAAAATCAACTAAATAAGAACTTAAGAACTTTAAAAAGAAAAGACGAACAAGATGAATGAAAAGATTATATTGATGATAAAGGTTTAAACAATCAAAAGGAAGGATTAAACTACAAGATTTGTGAACAAAAACAAGAATCAAAATCACCAAACACACTAATGGTGTTGGTGATGTCTACGAACCGAAAGGAGAGAAAAAAGGAAAAACAAAAACTAAAAAACTGGGTGTAAAGTGTGAAGGGAAATCTTTATATAGGTCTTCCATTTGGTTGGTGAGTGAGCTTTCTCCCTATCTTCTTGTCTTCTCGTCTTTTCAGAAAAGTTGACGTTTTCGATTCTGATTCGGGATTTGTCGACGATTAAATCCAACTCGTCTTTTAATTTCTTCGTTAATTAGACTTGAGTTTCTTCGACGTATGTAAATCTTCCATCTTTGGTCCTTTTCTTCGATAAATCTTCAAACATGCCCATTGACTTCAAATCTTTTGCATCTCTTGGACAATAGACTTCGTCTTGAGTCTTTTTCCTCGATAAAACCCGTGCAATCCCATGTTTTATTTAGTATTCATCCGGTTGACTCTGAAAACACAATAAACACAAAAACCACGCATAATTCCAAACAAATGATATTAAACACGCGTTTTGGTCTTGTTTTAGTAAGAAATAAGTGGTAAAAGGATGGCTGTTTTCACACCTATCAAATCCCCTACACTTAACCATTGTCATGCCCTCATGCAATGCTTAGTGATAAAGCAATTTTACACTTTTCTCATAATCAATCAACCTTGGCCTTATTAAAATACTACTAAACAAAAATTAAAGTACTAAGAGAAATTAAAACTTTAAAGCAAACAAAAGGATAGAAAACCATTTTCACTTGAAAATAGCTACATGGAAATAACTTGCAAAGAGATCAAGGACTTACATTAGGGCTTTGGTGCTGCGAAGATTTATCACCCTCAAGTTTCACGTTCCCCAAACTAATCTTAAAAACGAGATCATTGTTATTATAAGTTAGCAAATCAAACACTTACACACTTGGCTTAATTAAATGCTTAAACTCCCTTATTCCTAGAGGTATCTCTTATATTTTATTTTTGTCTTAGAATGATCATGAAGATGCATTTTTGGACTTATTTCGATAGTTTATTAAGGCTGAAAGCAAAGTAGGACGATTTGATCAATAGTTAGCTAAAGGACAAAATCTCTTAAAACTGCTTCTCGGGATATCAAAAAGTTCATATCTTGGCATAAATCGGTTCACGATTTGAAACCTTTCTCGGGCCGATATTTGGCATGTACTTCATACTTCATATCTTCGAGAGACGTTCTTGAGATAATGGTCTTCTCTTCGTTAATAGAGTTTCTTCACTTGGAGACTTTTGAGGGGTACTCCAACTTTGTTGACCACGACTTCATGATTATTTCTTCAATCTCTAATTGGGATTTTGAGATACAATGATCCGCCTCCTTTTCGGACTTGGATCTATTTATCCTCATACCTTGTTAAGGTCTTTTCGGATAGACTTCTCCAAGATCTTTATGGGAGTTGATTGCTTTTCGTCGTGAGTCTTGATCCTTCATATCGATTTTGGGAATAATGCTTTTCACATCACCTTGGATCTTTAGCAATAAGGTTGAATCCTCATGCCTTGTTAGGGCCTTTTCGGACTCGCCAATCTTCGCGCCCCGCTTCATAAGTTATGCCTTGGCTATGAACTCTTATCATTACCGAGCAACTTTTAAACGATCTTGGGCTAGAAGCTAAGTAAATTTTCAAATCATACGACCTTACTTATTGCAGATAAATTATTAGCAAGTGATGGGAGAATAGGCAGATAATTACACCAAGTGAGCTTGCGCAAGAATACCGACTTATAATTGACTCTATCATTTGTCGTTCTCCACAATTTAAAATCTCAAGTAATGAGACTCGTGGATGCTTAGCCTAATAAACCACTTAAGGTCTACATGGTTAAGGATACTAGCTAGAATAAACTTGGACAAGTCTATTCGGGTTGAGTCAAAATAATCGCAACGGGCCTAATATGTCAAAGATTTCAAAACTAGCTACACCACTTTATTAATATTTTTGACTTTATTGCGGGATATATACATATGAAAGCAACGATAAAAATTTAAAAATTACGACTATATGGCCAAAGTTAATAAAAAACTTGAAAAATGTTGAAAAGATGATTTTCCGGTTAAATGAAGGCATTTTCATGGAAAAGTCCACTTAAAACTTTGATCGAAGTCCCCCTACACTTAAGATAAACATTGTCCTCAATGTTTAAGCATGTGGGAAAAATCTCCCCTACACTTATGACATTGTGCGCGTTGGTTAAATCAAGTTAAGGAAGAGACGACTAAAGTGATCAATTTCAAATGTGAGTATGAAGAAAATTGAATCACGATAGTTGAGAGATGGAACCGGATTTCGGATGACACGGGAGCACGGTTCTTCAAAAGTTCCAAAAGTGCATTCATCCCTGTAATCACATCACCACACAAACACGAAGAACCTATAGAAGTCCCCCTACACTTAGGAGGTTAAAACAGAAAAGGATAGATACTCGGGCTGCCTCCCGAGGAGCGCTTGTTTTTGATAACCGAGTCACGAGCCTGACTCGACCCAAAATTAGTTCATAGGAAACATGGTGAGGGATGGAATCATCTCTTGAGAGATGTCCTCACCAAAGTACAACTTCACTCGTTGGCCATTCACCTTAAAATTAGGTCCATTAGGTTGAGCGAGCTCGAGAGTACCATATGGAAAAATTTGGGCAATGGTGAATGGGCCGGACCAACGAGATTTCAGCTTGCCCGAAAATATTTTCAACCGAGAGTTAAAGAGTAAAACTTTGTCTCCAACTTGGAACTCTCGGTTCTTAATCTTGGAGTCGTGAATGAGCTTAGTCTTTTCCTTATAGATCAAAGAATTTTCATAAGCCGCATTCCGGAGTTCATTGATCTCATTGAGTTGGATCTTGCGTAGGTCACCGGCTTTGTTGATATCAAAATTAGCCTACTTCAAGGCCCAGTAAGCCTTGTGCTCCAACTCAATGGGGAGGTGGCACGCTTTTCCGTACACGAGACGATATGGTGTACAACCAATCGGAGTCTTGTATGCGGTACGAAAAGCCCACAAAGCATCATCAAGTTTATCAGCCCATGAGGCACGATGCTCTCCCACGGTTCTTTCAAGAATTCACTTTAATCCTCGGTTGGATATTTCAGCCTGGCCATTAGTTTGTGGGTGGTAGGCGGTGGAAAGACGATGATTTACACCATACTTAGCCATGACTCTAGCAAATTGATCATTGCAAAAATGAGTCCCGCGATCACTAATAATGGCACGAGGCACACCGAATCTAGCGAATAGCGATTTCAAAAAGTTACAAACCACCCTTGCGTCATTAGTAGGTAAAGCTTTGGCTTCAACCCACTTTGAAACGTAGTTAACGGCTACAAGGGTGTATTTGTTTCCTTTAGAAGAAGGGAATGGCCCCATAAAGTCGATACCCCAAACATCAAAGATTTCACATTCTTGAATGAAATTCTGAGGCATCTCGTCTTTATGTGTGATCTTGCCTTGTTTTTGGCAAGCATCACAACGTTTAACCATCTCGTGAGCATCACGATAGATGGTGGTCTAATAAAATCCCGAGTCAAACACTTTTTTGGCGGTGTAGTTGGGACCAAAGTGACCACCGGTGGGTCCTTTGTGGCAAGCGTCAAGGATTTCTAAAGCTGCCGGTCCATCAACACATCGGCGAATAATCAAATCAACACATTGTTTGAATAGGTACGGGTCATCCCAAAAGTAAGTCTGAATGTCTTTGAAGAACTTCTTCTTTTGTTGGGATGTTAACCCGTCAACGAGAATTCCACCCGCCAAGTAGTTTGCAATGTCCGCAAACCACGGGGTTTCATCAGAATTCGAGTTGATCGACATTAAGGTCTCCAGGGGAAAAGAATCATTGATTTCTTTGTTCGGATGTTCCCCTTGGTAAGGATCCTCAAGTCTACTGAGATGATCCGCGGCTAGGTTTTCAGCTCCTTTTTTATCGCGAATTTCGATTTTAAATTCTTGGAGTAGCAAAACCCAACGAAGAAGTCTTGGTTTGGAATCTTGTTTGGTTAACAAGTACTTCAACGCGGAATGATCGGTGTAAACGATTGTGGTGGAAAGGACAAGATAGGGGCGGAACTTTTCAAAGGCATAGACAACAGCTAAAAGCTCTTTTTCGGTTGTCGTGTAATGCAATTGGGCCCCTGTCATTGTCTTGCTAGCGTAATGGATTGGTTGGAAGTGTTTATTCACTCTTTGGCCCAAAACCGCTCCAATAGCAAAGTCGCTAGCATCACACATCAACTCGAAAGGCAACTCCCAATTAGGGGTAACCAAGACCGGTGCCTTAGTAAGCTTATCCTTAAGCAAGTTGAAGGCTTCAATACACTCGGTGGAAAAGATAAAAGGAGTATCTTTTTCCAAGAGGTGGGTCATCGGGCGAGCGATTTTAGAAAAATCTTTGATGAAACGACGGTAGAAGCCCGCATGACCAAGGAAACTTCTCACACCCTTCACGGTTGAAGGTGGAGGCAACTTAGAAATAACATCGACTTTAGCACGGTCCACTTCAAGACCGGCTTTGGAGATCTTGTGTCCTAGCACGATGCCCTCTTTTACCATAAAATGGCATTTTTCCCAATTAAGAACAAGGCGAGTGTCTTCACACCGCTTAAGCATACGTTCTAAATTGGCAAGGCACACAGAGAAAGAATCGCCATAAACTGAGAAATCATCCATGAATACTTCCATAGTTTCTTCAACCATGTCATGGAATATCGCCATCATACACCTTTAGAACGTCCCAGGAGCATTGCATAAACCAAAAGGCATGCGTTTGTAAGCAAATGTTCCGTAGGGACACATGAATGTGGTCTTTTCTTGGTCCTTGGGATCGATGGGAATTTGAAAATACCTGGAGAAACCGTCTAAGAAGCAGTAATAGTCATTACCAGCTAGACGCTCGAGCATTTGATCCATGAAAGGAAGAGGAAAGTGATCTTTTCTCGTGGCATCATTGAGCTTGCGATAGTCGATACAAACTCTCCACCCAATAACGAGACGAGTGGAAATCAACTCGTTGTGTTCATTGGGAACAACGGTTATTCCGCCCTTCTTGGGCACACAATGGACGGGACTTACCCAAGGCGAATCCGAAATAGGGTAAATCAAGCCGGCATCAAGAAGTTTGATAACCTCTTATTTGATGACGTCATGAATGCGAGGATTAACCCTTCTTTGGCTCTGGATTGCGGGTTTAAAGTCATCTTCCATGAGAATCTTGTGAGTACAAAAGTTCGGATCAATTCCGCAGATATCGGAAATTTTCCAAGCAATTGCCGTCTTATGATCTTTAAGCACGGCGATGAGGCGAGATTTCTCTTCTTCTTTCAAGTCCTTAGCAATGATGACGGGCGACATCTTTTTATCTTCAAGGAACACGTACTCGAGATGGGGCGACAACTCCTTAAGTTCTAAATCCGGAGGATTTTCGATGGGAGGCGTATCCAAAGTCAGAGCATCGATAGCAATAACCGTGGGAGATGGTGGAGAAATATTGTCTTCTTTGAGAAGGTTTTCAATGAGGCGAAGATCTTCATCCCAATCGGTGGGAGAATCATCATTAGCTAAGTTCACATCTCCCATGGTGGCTTCCAAATCTTTCCAAAGGAAATTACTTTCTCCAAATAGAGATAGTGATGAATCAATAGAGGAAACAGTCTCAACATTGGGAAGAGAGGGAGGAATACTTTTACAAGCATCTTTGAAGTGTTCTTCACAAGCCTCATCAAGAACGTCAATACAATTAACACTCTCGTATGAATAAGGCTGTTTAGAAAGCTTTCCCATGTTGAAGACGATTTTGTCGTCACCCACTCTCATGATAAGCTCACCCGCTTCAACATCGATGAGAGTGCGACCGGTCCTCAAGAATGGACGACCAACGATCAATGGCACACGAGGGTCCATGTCGTAGTCAACAACAACGAAATCGGCAGGAAAAGTGAATTTGTCGACTCCTACAAAGACGTCTTCGGCTATCCCCACTGGATAAGCAACCGTACGGTTAGCTAATTCCAGAGTCATTTTGGTGGGGACTAGCTCAGGGAGAGATAATTGCTTCCAAACGCTTAGAGGCATTAAATTAATACTGGCACCTAGATCGGCTAGGGCCATGCAATTCTCTACTCCCGGGAAGTTGCAAGGGATTAAGAAGCGACCCGGATCACCAAGCTTGGTTGGCAATTTCCTTAAGAGCACTGCAGAGCAATTCTCATTAAGTTGGGTGTTAGCAATATCAAGAAGCTTCTCCTTGTCGCTAAGAAGATCTTTGAACATTTCGCATACTTAGGCATGTGAGCGAGAGCCTCAACGAAGGAGATGTTAAAATTCAACTGTTTAAACATTTTAAGAAAGTTCGAAACCTGAATATCATCCTTGCTTTTGAGCTTCTCTTTCCTCAACCTTGAGGGATAAGGTATATCGGAAGAAGAGGAAGGCTTTGGGATCGAAGGATCACTCACATCCTTGGGTGGCGGAGGGGTAGAAATAAGAGGTGGAGAAATTAGGGAAATAGAAGGTTGAGGAATAGGAGCAGGTGACTCGTTCTCCTTAGTCACAATCACCGGTGGAGGTATAGGAAGCTCGGGTTCCTTGGTACCTTTGCCACTGCGAGTGGTGATTGCTTTCATCTCCCCTCTTGGATTCGCAACGGTGTTACTTGGAAGAGTACCCGAAGAAGAGGATTGATTACCTTGGAAGAAACCAGCCATCATGTTCCGTAAGTCAGTCGTTTGACTTGCCAACGTGTTTCTCATATCAGCTCGAAGATCGTTTCCTTGTTTCACCATGTCTGCTTTCAAGTTAAGCACTTCCCGCTGAAGATTTTCCACAATCACATCATTGGTCCGCATGTAGGTTTCAACATCTTGGTGTAATGCGGGGGGTTGGTTAGGAGGGGGAGCATGGTATGCGGGTGGTTGATAAGCAGGTTGTTGGTAAACTTGGTTGTTTCTTTGAGGTGGATATGGTTGTTTGTGAGGTGGTATGTATGGTGCACGAGGTTGTTGTTGTTGTTGAGGAGGGCGATTGAGGTTTTGTTGTTGGTTTGGGTTGTTAGGCGGAAAACCGGGTGGTGAGAGATAGTTGTTAGAGCTGTAGCTAAGCAAGTTGCGGTCTCCTTGAGGGCGAGCTTGATAAGCGGTCGGAGGATAGGTACCGTATGCTGCATTCACATTCTCAGAAGGATAGTCTTGGGTGGCGGTACAAGTGGTGTAAGAATGAGGACCCCCGCAGATTTCACATGGTTGGCTGACAGCATTGACTTGAGCGTTTTTAGCGTTGATGCTGTTGGTGTTGCTGGCGGTTTGGGTAGCAAGCGATTCAAGAAGCGCAGTGATTTTGTCAAGTCGCTTGTCGCTGTCACTAGTACTAGCACTAGCGGCATTGGTCCAAACACTCTTGGTTTGCACACGAGACTTATTCTCAATAATATCCCAAGCGGCATTAGAAGTCTTAACCAAAATATTACCCCCCGAGGCACTGTTTAGTGAATCTTGGTCATTCATGCTTAAACCATTATAAAAAGTGTTAATTTGGTGCACTTTGGTAAAACCATGTTGTGGGCATTTTCTTAAAAGATCTTTGAAACGATCCCAAGATTCACTAAAAGACTCATCGTACTTTTGTTCAAAATTAATGATTTCATTCCGCAAAGCGGTAGTACGAGAGGGTGGGAAAAAGTAGTTGATAAACTTGGTCTCCAAATCCGTCCACGTAAGAATACTTTGTGGCGGTTCCTTTGCAAGCCAATGCCGGGCTTGTCCATCTAGGGAGAAAGGAAAAAGTTGTAAACGGATTACCTCTTGTGGAACACCATTGAATTTGACCGTATTCGTGAGTTGCAAGAATCTCTTGATGTGGTCATGAGGATCATCAATGGTACGCCCCAAGAATGGTTGAGCAGAGACCATCTGGATAAAACCGGATTTGAGCTCAAAGTTGTTGGCTGCAATCGCGGGTATGACAATTGGATCATTGTTGCCGTCTACATGTGCTTGCAGAAGTTCAATCATCGGGCGATTGTCTGGTAGAGGCTCATTGTTGTTGTTATTATTGTTGTTGAGGGGTGGATTGTTATTGTTTTGAGGTGGGGTATTGTTGTTTTTTTGTACACCGGCCATGTCTAAGTCTTCGAGAGGCTCGACCTCTTGATAAGACGTTGATCGTGTACGCATGCACCTGCAAAAGAACTAACAAGGCAAAAACAAAGCAGAAATATTTTGGTTTTTATGGTTTTTTATTTATTTTTTATTTATTATTTATTTATTTATTTATTTTTTTTGTATTTTTGAAAATTTTATATTTTTGAGGGTTTTTGAAAACTTTTATGAAAAAGTAACGTTCACGGTGAACGGATCCCAAAATCCAAGTTCTCACAAAAAACTGTTAATCGTAACGAGAAGAGCCGGCAGCGGCGCCATTTGATACACTAGTTTTGTATGGGTTCAGTATTAGTCTCGGAATCTCCTTGAATTGATCAGCTAAAAGTGGAATGATTTGTTCTTGGTGACAAAAAAAGGGGGTTTGGTTTTCTATTCTACTAAAAAGGTGAATGAAGTAAATAAAGTTTAAAACCAAAAACAATTAATGGAATCAAACTTGAATTAAAATTAAACAATTAAACGATAAAGCTGAAAAATAACCTTACTGAAGAAATGGTGCTATTCGGAATAATGATTACTCGGAATAAATGATCCTATGCGGAATACTAAGGCTATTCGGAATAAAAGTACTATACGGAATATATTGCTATGCGGAATAACTAAGCCTATTCGGAATAACTGACTATGCGGAATAATGAAGACCATTCGGAATACCTAGGCTATGCAGAATTTAAGGCTACCCGGAATAAAAATCCTATTCGAACAATGAACTCTATGCGGAATAATTGGCTATTCGGAATAAAGGACCCTATCCGGAATAATTGAATCTATGCGGAATAAACGACTATTCGGAATATCTTACTCGGAATAAAAATCCTATTCGGAAAATTAGTACTATGCGGAATAAATGGGGCTATCCGGAATATATAAATATTCCGAATAAGGGACAAAATAAGTAGGCTATTCGGAATATATGAATATTCCGAATAAGGGGCAAAGCAAATGGACTATTCGGAATATACTGGGATGAAGAACAGAAAACAGACGCAAGAACAGGGGAACGATTTTAATCCAAAATTAATCAAGTTTTTAACCAAATCATAAACAAAACTAATAACAAATCATCTACTAACCATAAACATCAAATCCCAATAATAAAAACACAAAACCCATTAACTTTAGAAGATCAAAATCAACTAAATAAGAACTTAAGAACTTTGAATAAAAAGAAAAGATGAACAAGATGAATGAAAAGATTATATTGATGATAAAGGTTTAAACAATCAAAAGGAAGGATTAAACTACAAGATTTGTGAACAAAAACAAGAATCAAAATCACCAAACACCCTAATGGTGTTGGTGATGCCTACGAACCGAAAGGAGAGAAAAAAGGAAAAACAAAAACTAAAAACTGGGTGTAAAGTGTGAAGGGAAATCTTTATATAGGTCTTCCATTTGGTTGGTGAGTGGGCTTTCTCCCAATCTTCTTGTCTTCTCGTCTTTTCAGAAAAGTTGACATTTTCGATTCTGATTCAGGATTTATCGACGATTAAATCCAACTCGTCTTTTAATTTCTTCGTTAATTAGACTTGAGTTTCTTCGACATATGTAAATCTTCCATCTTTGGTCCTTTTCTTCGATAAATCTTCAAACAGGCCCATTGACTTCAAATCTTTTGCATCTCTTGGACAATAGACTTCGTCTTGAGTCTTTTTCCTCGATAAAACCCGTGCAATCCCATGTTTTCTTCAGTATTCATCCGGTTGACTCTGAAAACACAATAAACACAAAAACCACGCATAATTCCAAACAAATGATATTAAACACGCGTTTTGGTCTTGTTTTAGTAAGAAATAAGTGGTAAAAAGATGGGTGTTTTCACACCTATCATCATGTATGGTTATGATCCGTAGTATTTTAATTGTTAAGAGTATGTGGGAGATCCGTGATGAACATGCATGTTTTTTCACGGATCACATGATTTTGTATGCTATTTGCTTTATTTGATTCACAGGTTTTAAAATTATGGAATACTTTTATGTTTATAAAACCCTAGATTCGATGATCTTTGAATAAATTGTTATGCATGTGGCTATTTGATTTATTTTTTTTGTACCTACTTGTTTTCATGCGGTTTTTTTGTATGTTGTAAACAAGGGTAATTTTTCCGAGGAAAATAATATGGACTAAATCATAATCAAATTAATGAATTGTTTTGAGATCTAAATTACATAGAATTACGTTGATTGATAATTTGCAAGGATAATTTAACGGCCTACTCCTTTTTGACAAACTATAAAGCGGGATTAACGCACCGATAGTCTATTACCCAGTTAAGGAAGGAGGTGTTATGCCATTAGTCGTTGACCGAATTCCCGGCTCGCGTGTGCGTCAAAATTGAAATTACCTACAATAATCTTTTGCATTATATCTTAAGGTTGATTTGCCGCAAATTCACATCCGAAACACAATGAATAAGGTTATTGCTTTGTGCTTTAGCCGAGTTTTAGAAAAAGTACGTTGTGAATTGTTGTGGGTAAAGTCTTTAATTGGTTTAACCAATACCTCAACTTGTTATTTATGGCAAAATTTTTGACTCACCAAAAGGTTTACTAAAAGTTTTATAAACTATTGCTATGGAGATGTATGCATGCTTCTCCATACATGATTTTGACACCAAAATCAATACCCTTAAATTTAAGTCTTATGCCATCTAATTGACGAACACTTGAAGTTACAATTGTCGTCATATGAGATTTTGGACGATGTTGTAATGGAGAGAAAACTTCATGACTGAATAAGATTGCACATGAATGTTTTAACTTCTTTAGATTAGTCGACTTAATTGAGTTACTCAGTGAGATCTGGAAACTTAAGGCGTAAAGTAGGGATAAAAACATGTTTACAATGCAAAATGACTTTTGGCAATGTAAATCCCTAAAATATCTGGAAATTGCAAATTTGTTTGTCAATTATTGTTCGACAAGTTACCGTGTTGAATACATTTGACACTAGCAGATCAACTGATGTGATAAGTTTATGTCAATATGGATTCTAGTTTCAAGGAAATACTATGGTTTTTTTAATTATTACCGGGGTAATTTTATTTTCTTGAATGGTATTATCGAAAATACTAATATTTGAACTTATTTCTGTAGGAATGGCTCAACCCGAAAACAATATAACTATAAGTTCTGCGTTTAAAGCTTTCTTTGATCGTCCTGAACTTACTGGCCCAAACTTCAATGATTGGTATCGCTCACTAAGAATTGTCTTGAGAGTAGCGGGTACGATCGATATCTTGACTACTCCTTATCCGGAGGATCTTGCTGAAGGAGTATCTGATGCGCAAAGGCTTGAACACGCTGCTAATGTTAAGAAGCAATCTGAGGTGGCTGCCTTTATGTTAGGAAAAATGGCTCCTCCACTTCAACAGAAGTATGAACTATTTTCACCAAAGCGAATGCTTGATGAGCTTAAGGCTATGTTCGAAAAGCCGCAAGCTGTAGAGATCTACGACTTGGTAGATGCTTTGCATAGTTGCAAGCAAGATCCTGGAAAGTCTGTATGTGCCCATTATATGGAAATGAGGGGTTATATGGAACAACTCATTGCACTAGGACAACCCTATGATCATAATATGGCTATCAACTTGATCAATAGGTCCCTTAACAAGGACTTTAATGATTTTGTTCAAAACTATAATGTGCATTGCACGGGGAAGACAGTTAATGATTTGCATGCAATGCTCATTGACTATAAAAAGGGGTTAAAGGACAAGGCATCTGCTTCTACTCCTCCTATGCTTTATGTACAAATGGGTAGAGTGAATAAGCCAAAACCGCAAGCGAACAAGAAGAAAGGCAAAGGCAAGGGTGATAAGGGCAAACAAGTTGCGACTTATTCTAAACCTAAGCAAAACTTTGTCAAGAAGAATCAATCTCAGAAGGACGAGACTTGTCACCATTGCAAAGCAAGTGGTCACTGGAAGAGGAACTGCCCTCTTTATCTCAATGAGTTGCGAGAAATAAAGAAGAAGGTTGAGCTTAGTGCTGCAGCATCTTCAGGTAACTTATTTTTGATAGAGTTATTTAATATTACATACAAATCAAATTCCTGGGTATATGATACGGGATGCGGTATTAACATTTTTACTACCCTGCAGGGATTTAAGTTGGAGAGGAAGCTTACCTATAAGGGAACAATTTCTGCAAGCGGGCAATGGCGCACAAACAGCGGTTGAAGCAATAGGAACATTTAATCTAGTTTTACCTTCGGGTTTAGTACTGAGTTTAAATAATTGTCATTATGCACCTACAATTGTTAGGGGTGTTATTTTCTTTTCGTGTATGTTGGATCTTGGATTTATTTACACTACTGATAATAATAGAATTTCTGTTTTCAAAGATGGTTTATTCTATTTTGATGCAATTTCTGTGAATGGTGTTTTTGAAATTAACATGCATGATAATAATTCCAAGAGAAAAAATAATTTTGTTTTTAGCATGAATAAGAAGAGAAAGTTAGACAAGAACTCTTCTTATCTTTGGCATTGTAGACTTGCCCATATTGGGAAGACTCGAATACAAAATCTTCAACTGATGGTCTTTTGGAAAATATTAATGATGAATCATTTGATAAATGTGAGTCTTGTATCTTGATAAATGGTTTTTGCTTAGCATTTGTGTACTCGATATCGTTCTCGGTATCTAATCGAATTGATCACGGTTATTGGTGGAATTGTTGGTATTGGTCACTAAAAGGGGAAGCTTGGTTGTCTTAAGTCTACAAATAACATTAATATTAAAATAAAGCAGAATGTCTAACCTTGATTGCTCAATTAGAGTGAATGCTGCAAAACAGAACTTGGTGAAAGAAATTAAGAATAAAAGTGAAAATGTAAGTGAGTTGACTAAAAAAAATAAAAGCTTTAAAATTTTAACTAAAAATTAAGATTCAAAAATAAATGACGAAAAATTAAAACTTTTAAAAGTAAATTTGAAACTTAAAACTTTGTAAAAATGAAAATTTTACTGAAAATATTTTGAAAATTAAGCTAAGTGAAAAAGGCGGAAAAATTAAGGTTTGAAAATAATTTGGAAAACAACTACTGAAAATAAGTCTGAATATGAAAATCCTTCAACTAATTCGGTAAACTTGATGAGTTCCCAACTTAGTTCGGAATATAACGTTCCCCACCTAACTCGGAATCCACGATCGTGTACTCAGTTTGGAATTCGTGTACCAAACATATTTCGGAATGACAATATCTGAGCTAATTCGGAATACAGCATCCAGTTACTAGTTCGGAATCCGTGTGAAGAACTCAATTTGGAATGTAGTTCACCACCTAGTTCGGAATAATCATCAACGACCTAATTCGGGAAACATTTCTGATGTAGTTCGGAATGTTTGTTTTGATGTAGTTCGGAATATGGGCACAGAACCTAGTTCAGAATAAGTAAGGTCGATCTAATTCGAAATATGTTGGTTGCCGACCTAATTTGGAATATGTTGAAGACCCTAGTTCGGAATATGGTCTTCTGATGTAACTCGGAATAAGACCAATTTACTAATCCGGAATACTCTATCTCACACATAGTTCGGAATGATGATTGACGAGCTAGTTCGGAATGAGTAAATTCCAACCTCACTTCGGAATACTAGGGTTTTAAGTAACCCGAACAAGGAACAGTACAAATAAACAAGAAAATTAAGCTAAAACCAAATAAGCATTAATCTAAAAACTTAACCAAATCAATTTTTAGAAAAAGCTAATAAAACACAATTTAAAAACTTTTAGAAACACTTAATAAGCAAAAATTTAAAATCAACTTTTTTATAAAAAATATTAAACTACTAAAATCAACTTATTTTAAAAACTAATAAACATAAAAATTAAGCAAATAAGCACCTCAATCTAAAAACTCTAAACACACTAACTCAATAAGCACAATCAAATAAGAAAAACAATCACATCATCAACAAAATTAAAACAACTACATGATTAATTAAGCAAAAACAATAGATTATTAAGAAAGGTAGGATGAGAATTATGAAATAAACTTGATTATGTTGAAGATTAAGATCAAACATTACAAGATTAATGAAGGTTTGATAAGCTTGAAAACTAGAGAGAAGAAAAATAAGCTTGAAAACTAGAGAGAAGAAAAATAAAACACACTTAAAAATAAAACTAGACAAATCAACTAACTAACACCCTCCTAATGACACATTAGCAGGATATATATAGGAGGAGGGGAGGGTCTTGTGTCTTCTCTCTTTCTTCTTGTTTTCTCGACTCGGTTTAAATTCTTTGTCTTTCTCGACGCCGTCTTGGGATTTGTCGATATAAATTGAACTCGTCTTATAATTTTCTTCTTCTATTAGACTTGAGTTCTTCGACTTCATTAAACTTCCGTCTTTAGACGTTTTCTTCGATAAATCTTCAGAATAGGCCTTGTACTTTCATTCTTTTTGCACTCTTGATCTTTTGAGTTCGTCTTTTTTCTTCGATAAAAGCCCGTGAAAGCCCGTGTTTTCTCCCTTTTTCATTTTTTTATCCTGAAACACAATTAAAACACAAACCACGCATAATTCTGAATTTTATGATATAAAATACACGTTTTGGTCTTGTTATTATTAGAAATATGTGGTAAAAGGATAAGTGTTTTCACACTTATTAAATCCCCTACACTTGACCATTGCAATGCCCTCATGCAATGCATTAGTTTCAAAGCACAGATTACATTCCTCATCATAATTAACCCACCTTGGCTTTTATTAAATACTAAACATTAAGGAAACTAAAAATATAGAAATATATATACAAAACAAGTAAAGAAATTAAAGACTTACATTGGGGTTTTGGTTGTCATGAATGATTATCACCCTCAAGTTTCACGTTCCCCACACAAAGCTTATAAACGAGATCATTGTTATTATAAGTTAGCAAACTAACACGAACTCATGTGGCCCAATTATTCACTTAGACTCCCTTATTCCTAGGTGTATCTCTTATATTTTATTGTTGTCTTAAATGATCACGAGTATGCATTGTTTGTCTTATTTCGATAGTTTATTTAGGCCAAAAATAAAGTGGGACGATTTAATCAATAGTTAGCTAAAGGACAAAATCTTTTAAAACTGCTTCTCAGGACCTCATAAAGTTCATATCTTGGCATAACTTGCTTCACGATTTGAGACCTTTCTCGGACCGATATTTGGCAGCGACTTCATACTTCGAATCTTGAGAGACGTTCTTGAAATTATGGTCTTCTCTTCATAATAGGAATTTCTTCACTTGAAGTTTTGAGAGATTCTTCATATTTGCACCACGACTTCTTCATTTTTCTCCAATCTTTATTTTGGACTTTGATATACAACGATCCGACTCCTTTTAGGACTTGGATCTATTTATCCTCATACCTTGCTAGGGTATTTTCGGATAGACTTCTCCATGATCTTTAGGGGAGTTTTTGCTTTTCGTCGTGTGTCTCGATCCTTCATATTGATTTTTGATAAATGATTCTTCACATCACTTGGGATCTTTAGCAACAAAATGTAGCCCTCATGCCTTGTTAGGGCCTTTTCGTCCTCTCCAATCTTCGCATCCCGCTTCAATAAGTTATGCCTTGGCTATGAACTCTAATTAATACCGAGCAACTTTTAAACAATCTTGGGCTAGAAGCTAAGTAACTTTTCAAATCGTACAACCTTATTTATTGCAAATATATTTATTAACAAGCGATGGGAGAAAAAGCTTATAATCAACTCATATAAATTCATGAAAGAATACCAAACTTATAATTGACTCTATCATCTCTCGTTCTCCATAATTTAAATCTCAAGGAATGAGACTCGTCGATGCTTAGCCAATTAAATCAAAGTTTTGGGTTTTCAAGTCATCAATAGGATCTTGCAACTTCTTAGACTTTTTCAAGTTTAGAATTCGCATTTTAAATTTCCCTTGATAAACGACTTTCTAGGATCAATTATAGGAACTTGTGAAAAGTTCTTGTTCTTAACCCGTAAGAGTTAAGACTTTCGCGTTTTAAAGTTCCCTATATAAAAGCCTAGCAAAACTTGACTTAAACACGTTAAAGATACTAGCTAGAGTAAACTTAGATAAGTAAACTCGGGTTGAGTCAAAAGATTCATGACGATGAAAAATTAAAACCACTTTATTAAAAATTTATTCTAGCAAAGAAAGTAAATAACGATAACAAAGGAAAAAATACTAGGCCAAAATAGATTAAAAATTTTGAAAAATGTCGAAAAATCAATTTTTCCGGTTAAAATGAGGACAAATTCATGGAAAAGCCCACTTACTTCGATATAAGTCCCCCTACACTTGATATAAACATTGTCCTCAATGTTTAAGCATGTGGGAGTAACTCCCCTACACTTAGGACATTGTGCATGTTGTTTAAATCTTGCCAAGGAAAGGACAACTATAGTGATTTCAATGTGAACATATAAGATATGAAATATTGAATCACGAAAGTTTAGGATAGAACCGGGAAGACGGGTACACGGGATCACGGGTCGTCAAATGTCATCAAGAGTGCTCTTTGAAGCTTTAATCCCTGCACATCATAAGAAAAAAAACAACAAACCCTATGTAGCTCCCCCTACACTTATTATGAAAACGGGTAAAGGATAGATCAACGGGTTGCCTCCCGAGAAGCGCTTGTTTTTGTTAACCGAGTCACGAGCCTGACTCGACCCATAACTAATTCAAGGGAAACGTGGTGAGGGATGGAATCATCTCATGAGAGATGTCCTCACCAAAGTACAGCTTCACACGCTGGCCATTCACTTTAAAATTAGGCCCATTTGGTTGCGAAAGCTCAATGGTGCCATAAGGGAAGACTTTGGCGACGGTGAATGGACCAAACCGACGGCTCTTAAGCTTGCCCGAAAAGATCTTCAACCGAGAGTTAAAGAGAAAAACTTGATCACCAACGTGAAACTCTAGGTTCTTAATCCTAGAATCATGAATGAGCTTGGTTTTCTCCTTGTAGATCAATGAATTCTCATAAGCTTCATTCCTCAGTTCATTTAGCTTGTTGAGTTGAATCTTCCGAAGATCACCGGCTTTGTTGATATCAAAATTGGCCCACTTCAAGGCCCAGTACGCCTTATGTTCCAGCTCAATAGGGAGGTGGCATGCCTTCCCGTACACAAGACGATATGGAGTGAAACCAATAGGTGTCTTATATGTGGTACGGAAAGCCCACAAAGCATCATCTAACTTATCGACCCATGAGGCACGATGCTCTCACACAGTTCACTCTAAAATTCTCTTTAGTCCACGGTTAGAAATCTCGGCTTGACCATTTGTTTGGGGATGATAAGCGGTGGAAAGACGGTGATTGACACCATACTTAGCCATGACTCGAGCAAATTGATCATTGCAAAAATGAGTCCCACGGTCACTGATGATAGCACGAGGAACACCGAATCGAGCAAAAAGTTGTTTCAAAAAGTTCACAACCACCCTCGCATCGTTCGTAGGTAAAGCCTTTGCTTCAACCCATTTAGATACGTAGTCAACGGCTACGAGGATGTACTTGTTCCCTTTAGATGATGGAAATGGCCCCATAAAGTCGATTCCCCATACGTCAAAGATTTCACATTCTTGTATCAAATTTTGAGGCGTCTCACCTTTATGTGTGATCTTGCCTTTTCGTTGGCAAGCATCACAATGCTTAACCATTTCGTGTGCATCACGATAAATGGTGGGCCAATAAAATCCAGAGCCGAAAACTTTCTTTGCGGTGTAATTAGGACCAAAGTGACCACCGGTGGGTCCTTTTTGGCAAGCTTCAAGGATTAATAAAGCTACCGGCCCATCAATACACCGGCGAATGACAAGATCCGCACATTGTTTGAAAAGGTAAGGGTAGTCCCAAAATAGTGCTTAATGTCCTTAAAGAACTTTTTCTTTTGTTGGGACGTTAACCCTTCCATTAGAATTCCACCCGCCAAACAGTTTGCAATGTCCGCAAACCATGGGGTTTCATCAAGATTGGTGTTAATAGACATCAAGGCTTCAAGGGGAAAAAGTCATTAATTTCTTGATTTGGGAGCTCCCCTTGATAAGGATCCTCGAGTCTACTAAGATGATCCGCGACTAGGTTTTCCGCTCCCTTTTTATCATGAATTTCAATTTTGAATTCTTGAAGGAGTAAAACCCAACGAAGAAGTCTTGGTTTGGAATATTGTTTTGTTAACAAGTACTTCAACGTGGGATGATCGGTATACACAATGGTGGTGGAAAGAACAAGATAGGGGCGAAATTTTTCAAAAGCATACACTACAGCTAAAAGCTCTTTTTCAGTAGTGGTATAATGCAATTAAGCCCCCGTCATTGTCTTGCTAGCATAATGGATTGGTTGGAAGTGTTTGTTCACTCTTTGGCCTAAAACCGCTCTAATAGAAAAATCGCTAGCATCACACATCAATTCAAAAGGTAACTCCCAATTAGGGGTAACTAAGACCGGTACCTTAGTTAATTTATCCTTAAGAAGATTAAAAGATTCAATACACTCTTTAGAAAAGATAAAAGTAGTATCTTTTTCCAAGAGGTGGGTCATCGGGCGAGCGATCTTAGAAAAATCTCGAATGAATCGGCGATAGAAGCCCGCATGACCAAGGAAACTTCTCACACCCTTCACGGTTGAAGGAGGAGGTAATTTAACAATCACTTCAACTTTATCACGGTCGATTTCAAGACCGGCTTTGGAAATTTTATGACCTAGAACAATACCTTCTTTTACCATGAAATGACATTTTTCCCAATTAAGAACGAGACTAGTGTCTTCACACCGTTTAAGCATACGTTCTAAATTGGCAAGGCAAGTAGAGAAAGATCACCATAGACCGAGAAATCATCCATAAAAACTTCCGTAGTTTCTTCAACCATGTCATGGAATATAGCCATCATACACCTATGGAAAGTCCCAGGAGCATTGCATAAGCCGAAAGGCATTCTTTTGTAAGCAAATGTTCCATAAGGACAAGTGAATGTGGTTTTCTCTTGGTCTTTACGATCGATGGGAATTTGAAAATACCCGGAGAAACCGTCTAAGAAGAAATAATAGTCATTACCCGCTAAACGCTCGAGCATTTGATCCATGAAAGGAAGAAGGAAATGATCCTTGCGAGTGGCATCATTGAGCTTGCGATAGTCTATGCAAACTCGCCAAGCCATGACAAGTCTAGTAGGAATCAAATCGTCGTTGTCATTGGGAACAACGGTTATTCCGCCTTTCTAAGGCACACAATGGACGGGACTAACCCATGGAGAATCCGAAATAGGGTAAATCATTCCGGCATCTAGAAGTTTGATAACCTCTTTCTTGATGGCCTCATGAATTCTAGGATTAACCCTTCTTTGGCTTTGGATTGTGGGTTTAAAGTCATCTTCCATGAGAATTTTATGAGTACAAAAGTTCGGATCAATTCCGCGGATATCGGAAATTTTCTAAGCAATTGCTTTCTTATGATTCTTCAGCACGTCGATAAGTCGAGATTTTTCATCCTCTTTCAAGTCCTTTGCGATGATGACAGGTAACTTCTTATTGTCTTCAAGGAACACGTATTCGAGATGAGACGGTAAATCCTTAAGCTCTAAATCTGGAGGATTTTCGATCGAAGGCGTAGTCAAATTCGGATCATCGATAGAGATTTCCTTAGGAGACGATGGAGAAATATGGTACTCATTGAGAAGTTTCTCAATGGTACGAATGTCTTCTTCCCAATCGATGGGAGAATCGTCATATTGTAAGTCCACATCCCCTAAAGTTGCTTCAAATTCTTTCAAAAGGAAATCACTTTCTCTAAATGGAGTTAGTGAGGGAGCAATAGAGGCAACGGTCTCAACAATGGGTAGAGAAGGTGAACCACTTTTGCAAGCGTCTTTGAAATGCTCTTCACAAGCCTCATCAAGAACGTCAATGAAATTAACGCTCTCGTTTTCATAAGGTTGCTTAGAAAGTTTACCCATGTTGAAGACGATTTTTTCGTCACCAACTCTCATGATTAATTCGCCCGTGGCTACATCAATGAGAGTGCGACCGGTCCTCAAGAATGGACGTCCAACGATTAATGGAACACGGGGTCCATTTCGTAGTCAACGACAACAAAATCCGCCGGAAAGGTGAATTTGTCGACACTGACGAAGACATCTTCGGCTATCCCTACTGGATAAGCAACCGTACGGTTAGCTAATTCCAATGTCATTCGTGTGGGGACTAGCTCGGGTAGAGATAATTGTTTCCAAACACTTAAAGGCATTAAGTTAATACTAGCACCTAGATCGGCTAGGGCCATACAATTCTCTACCCCGGGAAAGTTGCAAGGAATGAGAAAACGACCCGGATCACCAAGTTTGGTTGGTAATTTCCTTAAGAGCACTGTAGAGAAATTCTCATTAAGTTGGGTCTGAGCGATATCAAGGAGTTTCTCCTTATGACTGAGAAGATCTTTAAACATTTTAACATACTTCGGCATGTGAGCGAGAGCCTCGACAAAGGTGATGTTGAAATTCAGTTGTTTAAACATTTTAAGAAAGTTAGAAACTTGAATATCATCTTTGTTCTTCAACTTCTCTTTCCTCAACCTTGAGGGATAAGGTATATTGGGTTGAAATGAAGGCTTTGGAATGGAATTCTCACTCACATCCTTAGGTGGTGGAGGGGTGGGGTTGGAAGGTAAAGGAGTTGGGGAAAGTTGTTCTTTTTCCTTAGTCACAATCACGGGAGTAGGTGTAGGAATCTCGGGTTCCTTATAACCTTTTCCACTTCGAGTGGTGATTGCTTTCATCTCCCCTCTTTGGTTAGCAACGGTGTTACTCGGAAGAGAACCCTAAGTAGAGGATTGATTACTTTGGAAAAACGAAGCCATCATATCTCTTAAGTCATTCGTTTGATTGCTCAACGATGTTCGCATGTCGTTCCTTAGCTCGGCTCGAATATCGTTCCCTTGTTTCGCCATGTCACCCTTCAAGTTAATGAATTGGCTTTGAAGATTCGTCACCATCTCTCTATTGGTCCTCATGTAAGTTTCGAGGTCTTGGTTTAATGCCGTGGGTTGATTGAGAGGTGGGGCTTGGTAAGCTTGATTGTTTCCTTGAGGTGGATATGGGTTTCTTTGGGGTTGATATTGATTGGAAGCTCGAGGTTGGCTTTGATTGTTGCGGTTGAAATTGTTTTGGTTTTGAGGGGGAAAACCGGGTGGTGATAGAAAGTTGTTGGAACGATAACTTAGCAAGTTACGGTCTCCTTGAGGACGAGCCTGATAGCCTCCCGTGGAATAGTTACCGTTTGCCACGTTAACGTTTTCAAAAAGATTTCCTTGGCTAGAGGGGCAATCATTGTAAGAATGAGGACCACCACACGTTTCACAAGAAATAGCAACAGCTTTAGCTTGTTGATTTTGGTGAGTAACCAAAATTTGCATATTTTTGCTCATTTCGACCATTGCGCGAGTCATTTCGGTCATATCAGGGTTAGAAGAAGTAGAAGAAACATTGACTCTCGGGTTTGATCTTGAGGATGCGGATGAATCCCAATTCTTGTGGTGAGTAGTCATGTTTTCAATTAACTCTCTACACTCCTCCGGTCTCCTTTTCATAAAAGTACCACCGACGACGGCATTAATCGTATCACGATCACGAAAAGTGAGACCGTTGTAGAAAGTATCAATGAGAGTGACGGGGAGCATGTTATGATTTGGACAACGGTCGATCAAAACATTGTAGCGTTCCCAAGCATCGAAAAGTGATTCATCATTTTCCTGAGTGAATCCACTAATTTGGTTGCGAAGACTAGTGACCATGGATGGTGGAAAGTAGCGCGACAAAATTTTTTGAGTCATGTCATTCCATGTATGAATTGAATTTTTGGGAAGACGATCAAACCATTTTTCGGCATGGTGGGATAAAGTGTGTGGAAAAAGGTGAAGGCGAAGAAAATCCATGGAAACACCGGGCAGTTT